>OU744355.1:21564150-22764150 GCA_916610255.1 Lasioglossum lativentre
ACCAGCGACGGAAAGGATCCTTTCTCGTTCATCGAGCGAATTGACGAGCTTCAGGACGCCTACCAGCTAGCGGACACCGAAATATTCAGAGGAATCCCAATATTATTACGGGGCGAGGCACAGCTATGGTACCGAAACAACCGCCACCGAATCCATTCCTTCGCCGAATTTACGAAGCAATTCTTAGGATTTTTTTCGCCCAATCGGACGCAACTGCAACGGGAAGCGCGAGAACGGACCCAACGTCCCGGAGAACCGTTCCATATATTTAAGAATGCACTTCTCACGCTTATGCGACGGGCAGCAATCCCCCCAGAAGAACAGCTAGAAATACTATACGAAAACATGGCACCGAAATATGCCTTGTGCATTGACAGGGAGGAAGTTAAAAAAATAATAAAACTGCGGAAAGGTCTTGCTTAATAGACCAGTATGTACAATCAACTTCAAAAATAATTACAGCTCAATAAATTCAACAAAATTTTGAAAATTTCGTTAATGAAAAACGTTGCCAAGTTTCTTCGAAACAAAAACGAAATAGTTTTATTCAAATAAAGTAAACTTGAACAAAAAACATCTTTTATACTTCATATGTATTTTTGTAATATAATATTGTTTTGTACGTATGTTAAATTACTTTGTATGTGCAACTGCAATGTTAATTAAAAAAAATATGTTTTTTCTTTATTTCGACTCTTGTTTTTTAATACGTCCGTCAATTAATTTATAGTCCTTAATGGGACCCTTAGTGGAAAACAAGTTTGACTTGCCTGTTTTAATGTATAATATGTATATAGAATGTGGTCCACGAGAATACTTTTTGAAAAAGTATTACAACTCTAGATTGAACTGGTATTTCTACTCTCTGAATCTAAAAGCTAGTCGCCAGGCAAGATACAATATTGTGTCGAGTATTTTTTGAGTTCCGTACGCAATCAGATTCTTCGCAAAAATCGGACGGGGTCAATCGAGTTAGCCCGAATGTTATTACCATCGACGAGATTACGGATACGGTCACACAATTTTCTGCCCTTAACAACGATAGTTTTCCCATATATCCCGAAAGTTTCCAGATAATTGGACCGTTCGGCTCGTTGCCGGTGGTTTATTAGTCCTTTGCGTTTCCGTTATCAGCCACGCGTAAGCAATTTAAGAACTATCCGCTGACGAAAGCCCGCCGCAATGATAACCCAGAAGGGTGGAAGCCGATTCGCGGCGTTGAATGGATCCCGAAGTTCCATCAGCGGAGTTCGAAGTCGGTAATCGGTTATCCGGAATGAAAGTCGGAGAGCTGCGTTCCACTACGTCCCAGAAGATTTCCTTGTATCGCGTCCCAGGAATCCGGAGGAACCAACTAGATGTCCATTAAGATAAGTCGGGACCATGTTTAATGGCGAATCCAAGTGTTCGCTCGTGTCGCGGCGACGGGGGTTGTCGCCAGCACCGAATAACAGAGAGAAGGGGAACGACACGGTGACAAAGAATCGAGAAAACAGGGGCGACTCGTTTCGTTCGGTTTGGTTTATAGCGTTTTCGCGACGTTCCCGAAATTTGATACCGAGTCTGGATAGGCCTTGAAAAATGCTCCGACGTTGCTTCAAGATAAAAGCTGTTCATTCCGCGGGAATAACACTCGACGAAATGAAAACCATTTTCGTTTTTGTTTATCTAGTGAACGTTGCTTTAATTACTCTGGTTATTGGTAACGTGGGAGAATTGCTGATATTGTATGGAGAAGGGCAAAAATATAAGTTTAAATTGTGTACAATTCTTTCAAATTATAATAACTACTTTATAATTATAACTTAATTGTTACATTTCCGAGTCACGAAAAATTGTTGATATTTAAATTGCGATCATTTCGTAAAAACAAATAGTACAACTTTCTGACCTTGCGTGACCTTGATCGTCATTATGTCGTATACGATGGAATTCGTTTTGGCACACGCTTTCATATATGATATAAAAAATTGAAGGTCACCTTCATTTCTGAAAGAATAATGCAAATAAAAAGAATTACAGACACCATTACATTGTTTGTAAAAAACAGTATGACTTTTTCCTCTTTTAATAATATTATTCAGTTGAAAACACTACAATAGGACTTTTAAATTCTTCAAACGTTCTTACTATTTTGCATTTCATCTATCTATTTTTGTCATGAATGCATAAAATCCGCAGTTTAACAATTACTGATCTATACTATTAACGATTAATTGATTAATAATTATGATTACTACGATTACTAGACTTGCGGATTTTTATGTACAATAAAAATTATTTGTTTTAATTACAAGACACAAGAGCTACATGGACACTTCTTTGTTCTTTTAATAATATTATTTAGTTGAAATCAATACACATAAAATCCGCAGTCTAATGATTATTTTTCCTAATTAATTAAAAAGGAATCACAAAATAATCGATTACAGGCCATCTCTGCCCAGACGTCAATGAACATCGTCGAAAAGAAAAGAAGAATAAATTACGTTAACGAAAGGTTGACACAGGGCGTCTTTAATTCCGACCACGAGTGAGTATCTTCCAAGCGAGTGTGCACTGTGCACCGTACCGAAGAAACGATGCTTCTTCGCCCGTTTTCCCGGTCCGTCGTCAACGGGGCGCGACACGCGGTAATTGTTTAGCGAGTAATCGGCCGAAACAAGCGGACGTTCGTATAAATGGAATTTCCGCGAGGACATCGATGGTTGGACGAGGACGGGTAGGTGGTGTGTGGGAAGGGATGGAAGAGGGAGGGTTAGCAAAACGGAAATTCAGCAAGCGAACACGTGTACACACGCGCGGCTCGGAATTGTTAGGAAGAGGATCGAAGATGTTTACTAGATTCGACTGCGGTCTACGGTGAATCAGGCCGCGAATTGGAATTCCCCACCTAATAAATCACCGTTGTATATCTCTGCGTGGTGCGGGACGCGTGCACTGGCGGATCGCCATTCCCTCGACTGGCATCTATTCCACGGAATAGCGTCAGCTCCATCGTTCGCGAGCGCGCGCGGGGCACCATGGTCTCGGTAGGAAAACGAACATTGTTTCCGTGCGGCCATAGAACCGATTACGCCGGAACGATGGAGTGGATAACAAAACGCGTACAGGAGACAGCTGGGGGGGGGGGGGATCTAAAATCGTGCGAATCGATCCGGGAGACCCGATCGAAACCAACTCGAACCCGGCCCGACCCGGCCCGACTCGTCGGTTCGTTCGAGCTCGATGGTTATCGATGTTTCGTCGTTTATTCGCTCAGATTCTCATTGATAAATACCGACTGATTGAACGGCCCGCTTGCTACAATGGCGCCAAGGTTAAGCCCGCTCTTGTTTCTTTCACCCGTGGAATGCCGACTCCGGAAGTTAGATCAACCCTCCTCCTTTCTTTTCGAACGATACATTCCCCGGCCCGACCGAGGCGATAAGAAAATCGGAACTCGTTCAACTCGCGGAACGACCGCGTCTACGAGAGTTGCGTTCGAGTTCGAGGTTTAATATCGCTGAGAGCAGCGCCGTGCTCGTTGACAAAAAGGGCAGGGAGTTTTTATTAAAACTCGCGCCGTTCGTTCTCCCCTCCCCTCCCCACCCCTCCCTTCCTCGGCCGCGGCGCCCAGTCGCGCATTGATTTTCAATGTAATTTTGCAAATTTATGGGCCATTTGCATCGGTCCGGACGCGCCGATACCATCGTGCTTAATAATTTTTTGCCCCCGCTCGCCGCGGTGTTTCTTTCTCGTTCTCGTTCTCGTTCACCCCGTTCCCACCTTCCGACTTTTTCTTTATTTCGTTCTCCGTTTGATGAAACGGTGGGCGATCCTCCTGCGAGACCCATCGTTAAAGCTCCAATCTGATGAAACGGTTCTTGCCAATACAGCGTGGTTATTGATGTTTAATTCTTTTCACTTTTTCTGGGATCATCTGCCGGCGACTCGAACACAGTCTTTTTTCGTTGTTTGTTTACAGTCGACATCGTAGGCTATTAGGAGACTGCTGAATAAAATCTTGTATCCAGTGGTAGTTGCCTTTATAGATCCGAAATAAATAAAAGTCGTATTAAATTCTGTGGAATTTTATATTCTAGCATTTTTTTATCATTTTCAGAAGCATGCACAAAGATCCGCACTCTACCCTATTAGCACAAAATATTGTATACATATTCATACCATATCAAAAAGAGATACAATCTGTTTTTAATATTTAAATATACATACAATATTTTTTAAATATACAGGAAATATCTATTTCATGTTACGAGAAGAATATTTTCTTCTAAATGTAAACTGAATCTTTATTCAATATTAGGAATAGAATATTTTTTCGTAGTGTATAGGTAATATTTATTTCAAATCATGAGAAAAATACCATTTTCTCAATATTAAGTGAATTTAATTTAATTAGAAGATTTAATCTAAATTAAATATTTAATATTAGAAACAGAATATTTTTTCCCTAATATTCAAGAAGACATATAAATTTCATATTACGAATAAAATGTTGGTTTCAAATATAAAATAAATTTTCATTTAATATTTGAAGTGAAATATTTACTTTTACTTTACTATAGTTATCATAGTTAATCAAAATAATATTGGCATTAGACTAGACTATTAAAAGGACGATGACTTTTTTAATATTGAATCGTACGACTTAGATTTTTTAAAGAAGTTATAACAATTAGTTTACTACATGACGCGAAAATAATTGCAATTGGTTGGATTTACAGAGAAAATACTAAAAATTGTTGTTTACAACTTTTTAATGTGGGCCTATATTAAAAATTTAGAAAATAAATTTTGTAGATCTATATCAACTGTGCATATTCTGAAAATTTATAAGATATTTAAAAGTAAAATTATGTATAATTTTTAGGTTGTTTTTTTCGTAGTTTTCAATGTCATTTTTTTAAAAATAATTACATGTAGGTCAGAAGATGTAGGTCAAACTTAAATTTCGTTTGTAAAGAGAATGCAAGCTTTGTGAGAAATACCAACACCTGTAGAAAGTGTCTTTCGTAGCACAAACAATATATTGAGATGGATTGATCATGAAATTTTCAATGACTAACTTGTATTCACTGTATTTTTATGCTACAAAAGACACTTTCCACAGATTTACAGGTGTTAGCCTTACAAACGAACTTTAAGTTTGACCTTCACCTTCGTACTTTAAGGTCACTTTATAGGAACTGCATTCACCAAATGTTGCTTTATAATTGTTTGCAATTGTCAATTATAAAATAAAAGAGGACAGAGTTCCATATTTTTTTTGCTGCAAAATTAGTTGACGAACCAAACATAACTGTATAAATAAGTTAAATAATAACTTTATAATTGTATTAATGTTTGTATTAATAAGTCACAATAATTCAGTTCACATCTAAAATCTGATCGAACTAGTAAGTAATATCAATACTACCAAGCTAATAATGAATATTCGACTGAAATATCCGTATGCTTCTATAAACAATCATAAAACAACCTTGTTCCTATATTATCGATAAAGAACTCATTAACCTTAGTATTAATCCGGCTTAATTGCCGCCAACAATTGAATAGCTACCGGCCCGCGTTCCAAAGGAACAAAATAATAATCCCGAAATCGAATTTGACCTAATTTGCAGAAACGAACCAATACAGCCCATAGGAACTGAAGAACTTGTTTCGCCTGAATAACGACAAAGGCTTCTATGGTTTGTGTAGTTTAACAAAAAGGTCAACAAAAAGTGTTCTACTTTCTATGATTCCCGGTAATCGACAAAGTTCTGCAGCTAAAGTCTGCAGCTAAAGTCTGCAGCTAAAGTCTGCAGCTAAAGTCTGTATCGAAAGATTCTCCAAATAGCAAGAGTTCACAATATAGTACGTCCTTTATACCTCATCAGCGATACAGCCTGACCTTCTTTCAACGTTAGCCAGACGTTCTTACTACTAACGAGGTTTCACCTTTAGGAGATCCTGCCTTTTTTGCTTCATGTTTCTGTGGAAGTTGATTAAAAAGTGATCTCGTACAATTTACGAACTCTGCACCTCGGATCTGCAACAAGAAAAACAATTCTGAGGTAAGTCGAAGAAAAATTAGAAATATTTTTTATCTCGTCATATATGAAACACCATGACGTATTGTAAAGATACTCAGGGCTCGTAATAAACAGGTGCCTTGCATTAAAAAAAAAAATGTTGTGCGAACTTTTTAAAAAAAATACCTGTTCGTGTAGAATTTTTATGAAAAGAATTTTCCAGTGTGTGTGCGTATGTGTTTGGGTTAATAAAAAAATGATCTTATTATGTATTACTCATTTGGATTCTGTTGTGGTGGTCTCTGATCGGCATCTAATATTGTGTTTAATAATGATGAAGACGGATAACGAACATTGGCTTGGTGTCGTGCAAATCCTAAGTACCAAAATACGCTGGCTACATGTGCACATGTGCCCACAGTCCGTGCTCTTTATTCATTTTTTCCAAAAAATAAATATTTCCCGAGATTTGAGTATTCGGCAGCTCGAATTTGTCATGTTTGACTGATTATAACTCGATAACTGTCCATTATTGAGCTTTGTGCCCATTACATGTTTTGTTCAGTAGATCATAAGCTACAACATATGAAAAATCCAACTGATTTTACCGAGATAGATTTTCCATATGATTAGTGCGGGGTTAAAATTATCACACGAGATAAAATTTTCGGGAGCGTCGACCGTCGGCCCGGATTTCTTAGAAAAATAAAATCCAACGGACTACAAGGACGCGCGGATCGATGCGAGCCCTGATGCAGGAACAATCTGGCAGCCGTTTGAAACGCCAGTGGTATCGTCCGTCATCGATCAGACGTCGTCGGTGCTGTCGATCCGGGCGGAGCGCGCGACTCTTCTCGTCGACGGATCGAGGCATCGTCGGCTGCGCGATATTTTGCGTTTCGCCGCGCACGACTGGAGAGCGTGGTTGCGTGTGTGTGTGTGTGTGTGCGAGAGCGCGTACACGGAATGATCTATCGCGACAGGCCGAATATTGCGCTTGGTATTATCCAGACACGACAGGCTCATTTGTGCCGAGTGGCTCCGTATTGCGCCACTCGATCTTGGGATCGGTACGCATGGACACTAATGGGCCGAAGGATCTCATGGTCCCTGACACGTACTCATTGGCGGGGTTGGCCGGAGACAGAGAGCCCGAGGGGGCTGGAGAGAGGGGGTGGAATCGACAAGGTCGGACCGAGCCGCCCCGGTTGTCAGTTATACGGACGGACGCGGAAACATTTGCATAATTGCCGGTTACTCGCGACATTTGCGAAAACGCATTACATTTTTACGCATTCCGCTGAATGAGGAACGTCCGGATATACAGGATGACTACAGGTGGGAGAAAATTTAAGTTGTGGTTCTTCATGAGAATATGAGACGGAAATAAAGAATAAAAAAATTGCGATTTCAGCTTCGTTTTTTAGTTGGTAATAATTAAAAATCCGCCTAAAATGCGGCAACCCGACCGACAAATCCGGTATGTATATTGTATATGTGCATTTTTGTGAATACTTGCACTTGGGAGGATTTCATTCTACATTTATGGACACAATGGATATATGGAAACCATTTTATAGTGATCACGAGTCAATTATTTCTGTGAGCCAATTGTAAAGTGAAAGGGCATTGACCCCTTCTATTCGGTCATTCCATAGGGCGGATATTAGAAATGCCCTCGTCGATTTTGACGAGTAGGCAGTTTCAATGTCGTCCAACAGGTTAATTTGTGAGTCTTTAAATCATTTTCACCTCACTGGGGCCCCCAATGAGAACCAAGTAAGCATGTATCTGTCACTTGATACGCGACTGTCCCACGCCTCTATGACGCAAGCAACGTGCATCTCTGTTGGTAGGGTTGCCGCATTTTAGGCGGATTTTTAATTGTTAATAACTAAAAAACGAAGCTGAAATCACAATTTTTTTATTCTTTATTTTCATCCTATATTGGCATAGAGAACCACCCCTTCAATTTTCTCCCACCTGTAGTCGAACACCCATACGGGCCCCGACACTCGAAAAGTACTCTCTCCCGTTTCAATGAAATTATTCTACACGCGGATTCGGACGGTGTATAGATGAAATTCATTGAAACCTTTAAAACCTCTCACGAGTCGGCTCAACTCCGGCATAATTCGATACTTTTATTCGATTCACTTTCATAGGCTGCTGTGCAGCTGAAAGGAGATTTTGATACGCGGTTCGTATTACGTTCTGGAATTAAAAGAAATTCGGAAATTGGGGGAAACGTTTGAAAACATGGCAGTAGTTGGTAATAAATTTCAGTAGCCTTTAGAAATATTGCTCTCTGAATATTTAAATAGTATGTTGCAAACACGATGGCAATGTAAAATTGTTTGGTTTAATAGTTTAACATCACCTATTAGTACAACGACATCAGGAAAAAAGAATTTCATTGAAAAGGGCGTAACCGGATAAGGGAATCAAAAGTACCCCTAAACCAAATTGAATTTGGAATAGGCCATTCGATAGCTTATCCAAAGAAAATACTTTGTACCAATTTTCAACCCCATATGTGGACATGGGGTGAGTAATGGTGTGACAAAGAAAATCAGGTTTTTCCGTAATTTCTCTTACCTTCTTTAATTAAAAATTCTGAAAAATCAGGTATATTTAAGCTGTTAGCATGCACATCTATGAATTTTTTCAGAATTTCTAGCTTCGAAACCGAATTTTAAAAAATAAAAATACTTTTGAAGTGCCTATTTCTTGTAGAAGTTATGAAATACTGAGTTTATATTTTTACAGTTTTAGCAGGTATTAAGGTGACCTTGACAATACTATAAAAAAAATGTTTTTCGAACTTTTTTTATTGCAATATATAGCCAATCGAAAACTGATCAACTTTTGTTGAAAGTATTTTTTTGTCAGATTATCGCAAGTACTTAAAAAATCGTGAAAACTGTTACGTGGGACACCCTGTATATCAGCGGTATTGTCGCCAGACCGGGGAATTTGAGGGGAATACAGTTATCCTCTCTCTCTGTCGTTACCGGGTTAGTCACGTCACATGTACGACAGAGACGAAACTTGGGAATGCTCACCACCGGAAAGTGGGGGAATAGCATCGTAGAAGGGGAAGGGTAGAGTGGAAGACAAGTCTTAATCTGGCGACACTGCAGATCAGTGGCGCGAGGGGATACGTGACGTCACATGATTCCCACTGCTAGGAGAACCGTGTAGAACTACCATTTTAGTGGTAGAGAGGGAAGCATTTTGAGGGGAATACACACCGGTTTAGTAACGCTACTCAGAAGATTATCATTAGTAATAATAATTAGTAATGATGCTTCAGGTGTATCGTTAGGAGTATCGTCAGGTATATTCGTAACTGAAAGTTCACCTAGTTAGAAGTATAACTGAAAGCAAAATGGCGTCGAGCTCCTGCCTCCAATTTCCTTAAAAAGAAGCTGTCGCTGGCATCCCCTATGTGCGTCGGATCGAAAGTTATAGATTTTCGGGCCGGGCGAAACAGCGAGAGAACGAGACGGGTAACCGGTCGTAAAAGCTTCGTAAATGAACTCCTACGGAAGATTGTATCGTATCGGTGGGATTCTGAGCCGAAGAAGCAGGAGGAGTGGGGCACGCGAGCCCTTACCTAGGATACATCGGATCTCGAGTAGAGTGCGCTTTAAGTAACGCTCGGTCCGTGCCGTTCCGTCCTCGTGAGGAGATCCGCGAGTCGCGAGCCGCCGTGTGCTACGCCTTTCCCCTGGATCGCGATTCTTTCGTCGTTTACGACTTAGGTATCCGACGCACGTACCGTGTACGTGACACGTACACCAACCCTCCACCATCGACCAACCCCTTTCCCACCCCGACCACAGCTATATTCTACGATTTTTCCCTGGCGTTGTCCCCGGTACGGCCCCGCACCCCGTACCATCTCCCGAATCCGTGGGTTCCAACGTGCACGAGTCATTTACTACGTTCGACGGAATACGAGCGAGCGAGCGAGCGAGCGAGAGATGGGCGAGCACGACGACATCCCATCGGCCAGCCGGTGCGTGAAAAATCGCGCTCCCTTTATACAACTACGCAGATTTCTTCCGCCATTCCGTCATCCCGCCACGACATCACGGCGACATGTCGCGAACCTTCGCCGCCTGCCGATCACGCTCGTTCTACAGCCAGCCACGAAAAGATAGGATACCCTAATAATTTGTTCATTCTAACTTAGTACAGTATTTTATCGATGAATGTCCCAAATGTCTGGCACATAATTGTCCCTGAACTATCCCCACTCCTCCGGGTTATACCCCGCGAGATCAGGAGACCACTACTAATCCAATAACAAAACTTCTTTATTTTTTATTATTTTTTTATGGAACTTCCACCAATATATTCTTGACATTTTTCTAATGAAACTGATACCAAAAATGATATAATTCCGATGATATTTACTTGTGTAATGGACGATGGAAGTTTTGTGGACAAGGAAGGACAGCGTATGGGAAAGAAAGAGACGCGGAGAGTCGAAGTCGCCGGCACAGTTCAAAAGCCCGCCGCGTCCTCATACTGTAATCCCAAAAAAAACCTTTTTATTATTACTTATTTTTGTATGAGACATTCACCAATATATTTGTGGCATTATTCTGATTAAAATGATACCAAACACGATATAATTCGGATCATATAAAGGTATATGGACATTTGGAATCTCTCGATGTCCTTCCTTGCGCACGAAACTTCCACCGTTCATTACACACGTAAATATCATCGGAATTATATCATTTTTGGTATCAATTTCATTAGAAAAATGTCAAGAATATGTTGGTGAAAGTTCCATAAAAAAATAATAAAAGATAAAGAAGTTTTGTTATTGGATTAGTATTGGAATGTTACACTTCTCGGCGACCGAGGCCTCTCGGGATTCGCTGTCCGTTTTTACGTTCGGCAAAAGTCAAAGAATAGTATTCCTGGCGCATAATTGTCCCTGGCCGGACCCGTGGTTGGGACAATTATCGATAAAATACTGTATGTGGGAACTAACGAACCCTTTCCAACGAAATACAAAATTTTTGGGACGTCCTGTATTTCAAATTACCTGGACAGTACCAAAATCCCGTTAAGAGTTAACCCTCAGTTTCACATAATTTTTGTTATTCATTATTACTAACAAATAGTTCTTAGAAAAATATTTGACATATATTTTTTTATCGTACACTGTTCACATTGAAGGGGTGAAAACAGCCCTCAAAGTTGGGGATGTGACCCATATTTGGTCGAATATCTCGGAACCTATTATAGCTAGAGGGGTGGTTCAAATGGAAAAGTTGTGTATTTTATTATAAGGAATACATCTGCGCAAACAGATTTCCAAAATCATTATTTGTTTAAACAATATCTTGAAAAATAGCACAAAAATGTGCTATTGTCACAGTGCTCAATTTTTCCAATGAAATGTTAATTTATTTTCATGAATATTTGTGTGTGGCCTAATGCAAAATACGGTTGAAAAAGAATTTTGAATTTTGCGTTTCAAGAAAAGTTGTTATAATTAAAATTTTTCGGTGTATCACTTCGGTATGTTCCCTTGTAGGAGAAGTATATTAATACACTTTAATTTGTTCCCATCCTTTGCTGTACATGTTGATTAATCTCAAACAAATTGGTATTCCAGATGTGACGCAGTTCCTCTAATTTATTCGTATTTATTAGTCGTATCATCTCGATGAGTGGCTTTTCGAGGTAATAGCTGGCACATTACGTGCAACCGCGACTAAAGCATGACCGATTGAAAGATCAGGCAAAGACCGTACACATCGAATGCCTTGAATCGGTGTAATGCGCATTCATGCGCCGACCAACTCTGACAACAGCACGAATACCGTTACCTGTTAACGTCGCTCGCCATTAATAGCGCCGCGTGATACGTTTCAGCGATATTTTTAGTGATAACGTTCTTGTCCCGCGGATTATGCGTGCCCGATCGTCGGGGTAGTGAATGAACCGAACTAGAAGGGTTGCTTCAAAGGGGCCCTTCAATTCGATAAAATTTAGTTCGACGAGACATGAAAAGTCAAATTACATTTCCGAATTATATTGCAAAACGTCACTGAAAAGTTTTGGTTCGATTGAGTCCACATGCAGTCCATATCCAGGATTTCCGATTTTAACCTATAAATGCGAATTGCTGGTAAACTTCGTTTTATATAGAAAACGATTCAGACAGAATATACATTTTTTTGAGGGACTCATATTACAGTGTAATTAGTTTTTCTGTAGACGAACATGTAGAGGCTTTGTGAAAGTGGTATATGTTTTCTCAAATGGGGGATCGTATTATTTTTAATTCACCAGTCGATGCAACTAATTATTTTACAAATTAGTAACATTTTCAATATTTTAATAGTTAACAAACTTTGCTATATTCAGTTTACTCGGATTTTGTAATTTTACTAAAAGCATGAACACTGTTGAAGACGTTAAGTAACTTCATACGATGGTTCGCTACGATTACTGTCATAAGTACTCGGACACTGAATCACCCTAACTTTTAAACAGTGCGTCTTAGTTAATTGTGAAAAAATTTTCTGTATCATTTCTTTGAAACATTATTTGCTATCATAATACTTAAATACTTCAATTGATCCATAATATTTAAATACTTCAATTTACTGTAACTTTTTGCTTGATGAAGATATCAAAGACTTTTATATACCGTTGGAAAGGTGAAGGAAATACGCAACTTTTATACACAAAATGTTTAGTGATTTGATCAACAAGTAAAATTTTATAGCCAATTTTCCGAGGACATGTTTTTTGGCTTCCTGAACAAAGTGGTTGGGTTGTGAGACACTCGAAAAAATCAACTAAAAGTGGTGAAATATAAAATAAAACTCATGTAACTTTAAGCAAAAATTAATTTTTATTTATTTTAAAAACATTAAGTGGCCAAAGAAGTTAAAAAGAATGGCAAAAAATTGAAAAAAGCAAAGAATGGCGAAGAAAAGTAAAAAAAAAAAAAATATAATGAATGGAAGGCTTCAATAATCATCTTCCTCTTCGTCATCCAAGTCGCTGTCACAATGTTTGCCTTTCTTCTCTAGCAAATGATCTTTAACGGCACTAAACACGGCATTAAAATTAATTTCTATGTTTGCGTAATTATTTTGAAAAAAACATCGATGACCTTGACAACTGCGAGAAAAAACAACCTCTGCGAGATAGTTAGGATACTTTATACCATTCAAATTACACACAAAAAATTGTTTATTTTGTCAAAATTAAAGAACATATTCTGGGAGTCACACTTAAGTGAGACCCCCTGTATAACAGTAAGTAATATTATTAAAAATCAATACATAGTCATGCAAAAAATGATCAATTCTTATGTGGAGAGGCTAAACCCAACGAGTTACCCTAAACCATCATTCTCCACAAGCCCGAAATAATTCAAGATCGCCGCCAACCACGAATGAACCCGTACACGAGACGCCCAGAAACCGACATCAACGTTCCCGAAATCGTCAGAAGGTTAACCGCGCTGCGGGCCGAGGTCGCTCCGCGACTGAACAATAATTGTACGTACCTACCGAACGAAAACAACAACCGCGGTATCGCGTCGCGTGAATTATTCTTCGCCCGTAAATAATATTAATCGCGTAGCCTAGGTGACAAGGCAACTCCGTAATAGCTCCATTATGGGCGAAACATCGCAGTAATTGGGCTGAACGATATCGGGTACACGGACTTTTGGCATGCGGTGAAGCATAGCCGGTTCGGTAATCCGGTAGGCCTATGACCCCAGTGGTGCGGTTTGCTACGGAGCGTCCTGGGTATCTCAACCAGCGGATAGTGGAAGCGTCTATACGTCATTTCGCGGCTGGCTCGAAACCCCAAGAGCATCCCATCGGATCGCGTCCCGTTCCATCCCGGTCCGTTTCGTCCCGTTCCGTGCCGTTCCGTGCCGTTCCGTACCGTTCCGTACCGTTCCGTCGTTGCTGGCTGTTTCGTGTGTATTAACGACGTCGGGCCGGCAAGGAGCGATACGGCGTAAGCCGTAAAATATTGAAATGGGATTTTTCCGTCCTCCGGGAGCAGGGCCGAGCACGGGCTGGGTCGGGCTAGGTCGGGCCAAGTCGGGCCGAGCGACGCCTGAGCTGCACACGCTCGAAATGGGAATATAATGCGATCGAATGAACCCCGAAGGTGGTCGGTCGACCGTTGACGTTGGTCGACGTCGTCGTCGTCGAATCAAGAAAATTTGCTATTCCGGGCCCTTATCGCGGCGGACCGTGGCCATTACGGCAAACACGGCAATCCGCAAGGCACGTCGACGGACACGGTCCAGTAATTCGTAGTCGGAACGGCGCGCCATCAATTCGCCTCCGATTCCGTAACTTTGATCCCCGGGTCCCGGTCGAATGTAACGGATATTGAAATTATGGGAAATATATATTTGCCGTTCGCGGTACCGATAATATTGACGAAGCAATCGGTACAAGGAACTCGTGAAAGCTGAAACGCATCCATATTCAAATTTTCCCGGAGCCAGTCGATCAAGTTTACCTATCGGTTAAACAAACTATCCGATCGGAAAGAGGAACACAAACGGAGAGGAGCGGTGCGGAACGGAGCGATGCGGCGCGGCGCGGCGCGGCGCGACCGCGTTGATAGCTGAAAAACGACGACGTTACATAAAATACGATATCCGACATCTTCCTCCGCAGATAGCCGAGCGATTCCATTTCTTTTGCCCGCTCGGGCTGAACACGAACACGAGAACCCGGACCCGGGCGAGCCGGTATTTTTCGCGCCATTATCAAGGCTTACCGAGATCTTTGGCTCGGTTTATCGGCGCCGAACATCGGGGCGTTATCCGGATGAACCACGTAACTCCTCCGCTCCGATTATTTTCCTTAGATTAGCAAAACCGTCTAAACTTCTCCCTCGCCCAGACCACTTTCAAAGGAAGACGAGAATTTCATTCGGACTGGTTGCTTGCTTCCTCTGATCGAGGAATGAGAGAAATCTCGACGCCACTCTGGACTTTAGATATTGCATAATGAGGGACTATCTATAACCGAAGGGATCATCCAATCAAACAGTTTTGAATCTAGAGATTTACCACGTGGTTTCCTTGTGGTCTACGAACATTATGTAATGGCAGAAATCTTTCTCGGACCTTGGATATTGCATGATGAGGAACTATCTAGTACTTAAATTATATTCATGTTTTCAATATAAGTTTTAACAGTTAATAGCAATTATATAAAAAAAAGTTATTCAATAGAAATATTTATGAAAATGTAGAGGAGGTTTGATTAAATTATTATGAAAAATGTTGTCTAGAGTCAAATTTAATAATAATTGCATGAAAAAAGTTATTCGACAGAAATATAGTACTTATAGTAATTAGAGGGGGTTTGATTGAATTATTACGAAAAAATGTTGAATAGAGTCAAATTTAATAATAATTGCATGAAAAAATGTACTCAACAGAATTGTATTAGTAATTTATGAAAATGTAGAGGAGGTTTGACTAAATTATTATGAAAAAATGTTGACTAGAGTCAAATTTAATAATAATTGTATAAAAAAGACTTATTCTAGAGAAATATAGAATTTTCAAAGATTTACAAACAGCATTACATGAATTCATACAAATACTAAACATATTTTTCTTTCAATTTTTCCAATTTGACAATTGAAAACACGAAAATTAAAAACAAAGTAGTTGTGATTTTTACTTAATTTTCATGATATTATTTATTTATACTTTGCTGCATGCTATGTTTCATTATAATCGATCATTTCTAACTGAATGAATAATTCTACAATAGTATCATATTTATGGTACTCAAGGTCATCACTTCGAAGGTCATGACTTCAGCAAATTCAATTGTATTTTTGTAACTGCTACAGATGGAATAAAAAAATACAGGTTTCCCTGATGAAAAATAACGATGACCATGAAAAAACTATGAACAAATAACCGGAGAGAAAATTTTTTCTTCTATGGTATTCCTCTTTCGATACCAAATGGTATCGAATTTAAACAAATTATGCTATAAATATTTTTTGTGTCATTAAAAATAAAGGAGATATTTAGGTGGCCTCCTTAGTTGAGTCCGGCGCGCTAGCAGACCCGAAATACGACGAAAGCCGTCCCGACCCCGACCCATCGCGGTATATCGAAAATTTCTCTACTGTTTACGCTAGTGTTTTTATGACTGATACGTCACGATGTGTGGATCAACACGGACGGTTTCCAGGTATTTGCGATTACGAAAGTCCTCGATCAAGAACTTACAGACCCAGGCGGCTGCTGGCGCGCCGGACCATATTTTGTCAACACGCATCTAGGTCGCGCTCCGATTGGTCCGTGTTTTTCGTTAATAACTCCTAAACAAACCGCGGCGGACATTTTGGAAAAGGAAAATTTTGCTTCGAATGACCTCAGGTACCGTCCATTTCAGGGAGTTGAAGGAATTTTGGGACACCCTGTATAAGCATGCCGTCTGTAAATGTCTCGGAGCTAACAAGTTTAAATTGCGATTTTCACCATGTTTATCGATCTTAAGATTTGAGCTGAAATATTTCATTCTATCTTATAAACAATAAAATTGCATGGTTCATTCAGCGTCACTACTTCGTTTTATCATACTTCGTTAGCAACACTTTTTAGAAGAGCAGTGAAGTTAATTATTGTTAGTCGTAATGTAACAAAGCATAATTATTGTTATCTTTATTTTTTTATTGTATACTCGACCCGAACCGAATACTCTTTTCCTCTGACCTTTTTCCTGTCATAAAAAATAAGCGAGATATTTAAGATAGTCGAGTTTGGTGAAATACCCTGTATTGCGACACGTATCCATTAACACATTCTATTACAATATTCTATTAAATGCAACATATCTTCTTGTAAAATATATTCTCACAGAAAAATAATAAATTCTCCGAATATCATGCTACACGTTATAAGTTTGAATAACGACGTGCACAAAATTAATTTGATATGTGTATAAATAATAATCGCTGTTGTCGCACATGTTACACTGGCAGCCAGCATATTAATATTAATTATTACAACGTTAAAAAAGCTGATTGTTAAATGACAACCAACGATAATCAATTATAATTATTAAGACGTAAGAACTCTTTTTCATTTTTTAATTAGGAATTGAATCAACTCTGACGTCAATTTCATATCGTGGATACAAACAAAATGGATATTGGCATTTCAACCTTTTGGCCTTCCATTTTTATGGAATTTTTAGTAATTTATTACGGAAAATATTAATGCTTGCGAAGTTACAGCTTGATTGGGAAACATCAGTGAAAAAAAATTGATGTATCGGATGTACAGTTCCGAACCGATCCAATTACCTACAATCTAAACGCTGGAGATTACTTTATACTTGTGAATACTACTATGGTTGTAATATCAATGGGCAACGTAATAATAAAAATTGACAAACTGTTAATCTTTGAAACGAGAGGTTAAATTTTCACTGAAAACAGTTCCATGGTATGACGACAGATAAAATAGTAATTTCAAATTCAAATTCACTGCGTATTATTATGCGCAAATTCACTGCGCAAAATTAACAATTTCTGCATCAATTACGGGGAAGAGGAGCGTTCTGATATGACATCAATACGTTCAGAATAATATATTGATATTCTATAATAATACTATTAATTTCACCAACTCATTTTTTTATCATAAATACACAAAACCCACAGTCTAGTAATTTATTTAGTAGAAAACAGATCGTGGAATCCAATCATAATCAGTGTGTATTATAATTAGACTGCCGATGTTTAGGCAATTTTCAATTCTGGTAGACAAATCTTAAGAACAATTTTATAGCCTTTGTAGATCCAAAATAAATAAAAATCGTGCAAGTCCTATCAAAATTATTCTAGAATTTTTAAAAAATTGTCATAAACCGTAAACGCAGAAAGATCCGGAGTATAATTATAATATACAGGGTGTCCCAAAACTGTCGGAAAACCTTGAAAGGGGTGATTCCTGAGGTCATTTGAAGGCGAAAACTTCCGCCTCGGCTTTCTTAAGGACTTATTAACGAAAAACACGGCCAATCAGAGCGCGGCAACAGCAGACGCTTTTCGGTTCGGCCAATGGTAACGGCACGTTTAGGGGGACTTGCCGCCGAGACGGAAGTCGTTCGCTGTATTGGTAAAAAAAAAATTTCCATCTAAATAAAAATTTAGGATAACGAATAGAAAATAAAAAAATTTTTATTCATTATTCGGTGGTTTGAATATAAAAAGTATAAACGAATAAAGATGAAACGAATAAAGACGAATAAAGATAATTTTTTTTATACAAAGCGGCTTTATTCGAACTTTGAATAATTTTTTCATCGTTTCTCTGTATCTTGTATTCGAAGGCTTCGAATAAATCTTTCCACAACTACTGCCAACTCTAAAAAACGCGAACCGTCGAATAATTAATAAAAATATTTTTATTTTTTTATTCGAAATTTTTATTTAGATGAAAATTTTGCCCAACTCTGGTCCACGTTTTGATTTGGCATTGTTTCTACCATTAACCACTCCTTAACAAAACCACGGAGAACATTTTCGCAAAGGAAAAAGATTCTTCAAATGACCTCGGGAACCACCCCTTTCAAGGTTTTCCGACATTTTTGTGACGCTCTGTATAGGCCCAAAGGTTACCGACTTCATGCAGCAGTTTCCGAGAAAAAATTCTAATTATATTGCAAAACGTCGTTTCTTGTAATTACTAATTACAGTTTTTTATATTATAAGTTTAATTATAATATATAGGGCAAAAGGTTACTAACTTCATGCAGTGGTGTGTGAGAAAAAATTCCAATTGCATAGCAAAACTTCAATTTCTTGAAAAACGCGCTTAGGGTTTTTCATGCGGCTACGATGAAAACAACGGCGGTTTTTTTTTAGTTATCCTTAGTCAGCTATGTCAGTGGCCTAAAGTAGGCTTTCCTCAATTTAAAAAAGCTCATGTTCAGCCGTTATTTGTTGTCTGCGAGCAGATCTCCCCTCTTTGAGCTGCTCTGAAGCCTGTTTGTTGGAGGACTGGGTGCGCTCGGTATCTCTGCTGTCAACGAATGTTTTTGTGCTGAGCTCGTTCTTCTCTCCCATAATGTTCACAATTCGCAGTGTACTTTTTAAACCTTCATTAAATATAGACAGGAATAAAAAATTGGCAATCTGCAGAGTATTTTTGCCGTTGGATACGTTTTGCAGGAAACGTTGAAATTGATGAATTTAATTTTCATTGTTACGTTTTAAATACTAATCAAGTTGATTTTATTTTTTAATTTTTCCTGTGAAATGTTCAAGGTTTATCAGTGCCTAATAGACTTATAGAATAAATAAAACATAACAATTTCAAGATAAGCTTAGTTTTTCGCCCAGGAAACGTCGGAAAAATTGGATTTTATTTCTTTTAACTACAACGCCGCGGACTTGAAAATCTGAAAAAATTCTATAGACAATACCTAAAAAATACGTCTTACTTGAGACGTTCAAAGGAAGTCTCTAAAAGACGTCTATTCAGGACGTAAACAAGACGTCTTTGAGACGTTGCGTGCTATCTGGGAATGGGAGTGTACGGCCACCATGACGCCACTAGAAATAGAATTACAGCGTCGGTCATCTACCACTACCATGACAGTTGACGTGTTAAATTAATTAATGACGTATGATACGTAACGAAGGATACTATTTTATTTTTGTTAGTGCATACTATTGCATTTGAGTAATATTTTTCAGAAGTATACTAAAATTTAAAATGTTAGTAGATTTAGAAATTTTTACAAGATGTTTGATAAAGTGATATATGTATGTAGAAATAAGTTACTATCACTCAAATTTAAACAACCAATATACCTATTTAAATGGTAATATTATGTTGCTGTTTCGCAGTTTTGGAGCTCCATAATAGCACTTAACTGTCTAATATTGAAATTCCCCAACTTCAGCAATCTGAATGACAAAGTAGAGCAAAACGAGCTACTTCATGGTTAAGGTAAACGTCAATCGGTTTTGATTAAAAATGCAGCCGAAGTGAC
This sequence comes from Lasioglossum lativentre, assembly GCA_916610255.1. NCBI lineage: Eukaryota > Metazoa > Arthropoda > Insecta > Hymenoptera > Halictidae > Lasioglossum > Lasioglossum lativentre. Next base: position 21,584,225 of record OU744355.1, read on the forward strand.
TCCTTTGGGTTCGGACATCTTCCATCATGCTGTTTATTAATTTGATATTGGCATGGTTCCGTTTGATTACTACTTATTTATAGTTGCTACAACGTCATGCAACATAATTTAGTATTATAAGGCCCTCCAAGATGCAAAATAATTTTTTTTTTGTAATATTAACAGTTTATCTCACTTTTTATGGTAAATGTTTATCAACTTTGATTCGACTTTTTAATAAAGTACCAAAAGGTATCTCCATGAATTTTGATATAATAATAAGGGGCATATTAAACGTCACATTCACGTAAATTTTAGCTGCTCGAATTCTCTCAAAATGGAAAAAATTAGTTGATATTTTTATTGAAATGGTCAGCATATGGAGGCCTACTACGTACACTATAAGTCGCCAGAAGACCCTTAGTTATCAGATGTAGACATTATATGTATAATTAATTTAGAAAATATATTTAAGAACATTTCAAGTACATGTATATTTTATAAATTTTTTTCCAAAATCCGACAATCTAATAACAAAGGTTTCCATACAAAAGTTAGTCAGTAATCATGTGACAACGAATAGCAATCGGAAAAATTAGGAAACAAATTTTTATTCAATAACAAATTAAGATTACGTTCATTTGTTTAATGCAATTTTAATTTTTTTTCCCTCTATTATTCTTTTTACAAAAGTATTACATGTCTTAGGTCTGAAAATGGATCGGAACACATATTTTAAATTTTTATTATAAGCTCAAATACAAAATTTTTAAAAATTGTCTTTTCTATTTTTCCATGTAATTCCTAGCAATTGCAATTTTTTGAAAAGCAGGTTCGCATATCATTTAGTAAATCAATGTTTCTAATTGTTCAAAGAAAGTCAAATCGTTTGGACCAATTTTGAAATAGCGATTCTGATTTAAATTTTGAATAATTTCGTGGGCCACTGTATTCGTAACAGTGCGCCAGCTAGATTTTTTTCCTTGATACCCCCTTAACCAAAAAGAATGGTAATGGCGGCGACGATATCCTGACGGAGCGCGCCTCATCGGAGCACATCGATCCCAATGATCGTAGCGGCCGCGCACTCGTAATTCGCAATTGCGGTTGGCGGCCGCAGTCCGCGGCTTCGACGTTGGCGAATAATTCACGCGCGACCGGATCAAGTTTTATCCTAGGGGGTTAGTCAAGCCATCGCATCGGGCGACCGTGGCCGGAGACCAGGATGGAGGCATTCTCGGGAACGGTTTCCGGTTTTCCGTCCCGCTTTCCCCTCCACACCGCTTCGCATCGCTCTGCTCCGCTCCGCTCTGCTCCAGAGTCGCCAGCTGAGGGGAATCGACTCGAAAAGTGGGCAAAACGTTACCCCCTCTCTCTCTCTGCCGGTACTGGATTAGTAGGGGTGGGCGGGTACCCAGAAATTCGAGTTCGGGTCGGGAACCCGAAAATTTATAATGTTCGGATACCCAATTGTCATAGATTTTTGGTTTCCCGACCCGATTTCGACTTTGGGTACCCGAGCATCACGAATTTTTGGGTCCCAAGCCGACTCCACCAAAGTCATTACCCAGACAGCACAAAGACGTCTTGAATGTTCTACAAACGTCTTCTGAACGTTTCATGTTACAATACTGTACGTGTTAAGGGGCTGTGCGCACCCAACTACCACCACCACCCTTACCACTCACACATCGATAGATCCGCATATACGTATACGAAATGCAAGGGTTTACGGCAAAAGAAACTGACGCCTCAATATTGCAATTAGAAGTTCAGACCCGGTCGATTATGTTTCCTAAGAGTCCTCGCCAGGGTGGTTTAGACCCCAAATTTCATATTTTTACGTTGTTGAAGAGTAATTTGCAATAATCGGCAGCGCTGACTTGTGACAAAAAGTATTCTGCCGATTATTACAAATTACTCTTCAACAACGTAAAAATATGAAATTTGGGATCTGAACCACACTGGCCAGGACTCTTAGGAAACATAATCGACCGGGTCTAAACTTCTAATTGCAATATTGAGGCGTCAGTTTCTTTTGCCGTAAACCCTTGCATTTCGTATACGTATATGCGGATCTATCGATGTGTGAGTGGTAAGGGTGGTGGTGGTAGTTGGGTGCGCACAGCCCCTTAAAGACGTCCATTACACGTCTGTTTGACGTATAAAAAACTTCTTTTAACAGAAAAAAAAGTTGGCGAATCGGAAATTGTGAAAAAACTGTGATTTTCACGATCTTCAATTTTTTTGTAACTCATAACAACGTGAATGCTGATTTCGATGAAATTTTATAAACAAGCTCACATGACAAAGTTAAAAAGGTAAGTTTTTTATTGTTTTTTGTCATTCCAAGTAATAGAAAAATTACAAAAGTATTTTAGTGATTGTACAATAAACTAACATCTCATAACGTCTCCAAAAAATTCATGTCATCTTGTCTTATTTCATACGTTACGACGACGTCTCGAAAAAGACGTCTTTTCAGGACGTAAGACTTTCAGACCTAAAATGGACGTAAAATGGACGTAAAATGGACGTCTCCGAGACTTCGTGTGCTATCTGGATAAAAGTCGAACCCGAGGCTCGGTTACCCGATATTTACGATTACCCGTGCACCCGTACTGTCTGCCAATACCGGACACTTGCATGACAGAGACGAAATGCGTCACGGGAAGGGTAGAATGGGGGGACAAGTCTTAATCTGGCGACTCTGCTCCGCTCGACTCTGCTCAGCGGGCCACCGTAACTCGCCGGTTGGCGCTGGTTTCGCGCTTGATTCGCGTCGACGCCGAAGTAAAACGCAAAGTTATTCCGCTACCTTGCCAAATAGGCGATCTAAATGCGTTCAACCGACCAGAAGTGGTAATACGTTACCGGTTATTGCCGGCGGCAGCATCTTGCCGGGAGAGGCCGGCCTCTCGAGGAACCGTCCAAGAAAGGCGGTAACGGAGCGAGACAGACCCTGGGCTATATGATGCACCGAGGGCCAAATACGCCGTGGCACCAGGGGGGAATCGCCACCGATTTCGGGGCCAGAACGCCCACGTCAAATTAACCGAGAGGATCCTCTCTCCACGGTTTGATAGCGCTAGGGACGAGGAATTCTTCCCCGGCAATGATTCTTCGAGTGGTCGAACTTTTCGCCCGGGTTTTTGGCAATCGCCTCGAATAGTACGGGCCACGTTAGACCGCAAGATCGGAGCATAACCGGCACCGATATACTGCTCGCTCAAGCATTTTTTCATTGCACTCGAAACGACCCGCCACCGCACCCGGGTCAAACGTAATACCGCTTCCATGAAAATCGCGCGAAGAGAGGGGATTCGCTTTTATTTTTGATTAGATTTAATGCCCGACGCGAGAAAGTAGGACGATCCGTATTATCGGAAATAGCCGGCCCTTTCGCCCCTCCGATACGAACGAGCCCCCGGATCGACACACCGTTCAATCCGCACCCCGTAAAATTACATCCAATGAGCGCAAAAAAAAGCCGATCGAACGGGCCGATTGGTCGATGGCCTTGAGGGATGAAAGTGCACGGCCGAGGGAAACGGCTAATAATCGAGCGGAAACGTTGGCCCACTGTGTTACGAATCGTCGATCTCGTTGGATAAATGTCGTTCTAATGGGTGTCGTGATATCTTCTAATTCTTAGGGGTGGGCGGGTACGACGAAAATTCGGGTTCGGGTCGGGTCGGAACTCGAAACTTTGTGATACTCGGCTGCCCGGAAATTTCGGGTACCCTTGTATAAGAAAAACATTGCACTACTCGTAGGACAATCTGGCAGTACTGAAAAGGAGATACAATTAACACGTTGACTGCCATGCAAATTAGGAGAATTTTACATAAGTTTAAACTATTTTATTCCGATGACTATAATCAATAATTAAATAATTCTATAATCACTAAGCGTCATTAATAACAACGGATAATTTGATAATGAAGTTTTCACGTTACAAACTAATTAATTTCAGCGTCAGTAAATTGATATTCAGTGGCATTAATTCCATAACAATCATTTTAAAGTAATTCTACAGTCACCGACGACTACCATAGCGTTCAACCGACACCATTGGTTCAACGTGTGATAAATATTACGTTTAGGAGAGGCAGCTCGGATAAGTTAGCAAAAATATAGCAGTTATTTTCAGTATTGAAGGTCAAAACGATTAATATGTGCATGGAAATGAAGCAAGTATTAAGGACAAAGGTCATTTAGAGCAGTAAGGCGATAATGGACAGAGAATTCTTATATTAAAAAATTAGAAATGTTGACAAAAGGGGACCCAACACCATGACCTTGGCCGTTCCGCCCCCTCACGAACATAATCTCAACCAACTCCAAAAATTATATTTAATTTGATATATCGTTTTAATAATGAGCAGAATGTATTGAATAAACCAGGATCCAGGTGGGCCGTTGGGGCATCAGTGGATGTTTAAAAAGGGTCTATAGTATTCCACGGGTCTATTGGGAGTCGATGATAAATTTTTCTGTTTAAAAATTTTTTTTTAATTTTTAATGAATGTAATTATTAAATAACAATATCCGTTTTAATATGTATAAATATAATAAAACATAAATCTAATAAACCACTTTATTCCAATTTTTTTGTTTACATTATTAGTCAAATTGTTATATTTAAGTTTGTTATGTGCAATTATTAGTATTATGATTATGTTGTATGCTGTATATTATACAGAAAAATGTACGGGGGTCAATGAAGAAAATCATTCTTTTAAAAGGGATCGATGTAGGAAAATGGTTGGGAACCCCTGCAATAAACAATTCATTCGAGATACAAGTTTTTTACGAATATCTCGGAAGGTAAGACCGAGCGACGGATGGACATGTATAAGGAAAAGTTGTTCAGAATGTTGATTTTTACAACCTATGTCAAGGTCATCCGAGCTGCCTGCTCTAAACGTAATATTTACCGAACGTGTTGAGATACAATTTCGTTTGACCCAAGCTAATCTTTTCAAACGTACGTTTGAATGATAAACTGTTCCATTCACGAAGACCAATTGCCGGATGACCTTGGCGTAGCGAAACTGCAGGAAACCGGCTAATAAGTGAAAAGAGGCGTCGGTGAGTGAGGTACCGAATGGAATCGGCGGGATTCCGTACAAGGGGTGATGATGTTCTCTTTCTCTTGAGGTCGCGAGCTGACACTTCATCTTTCTAAACAGGGTTCTCAACGCCTCTTTCCCTCAGGCGGACGCGTTTATAGCGCGAACGTGAGGGAAAATTCGAGGCGGCTCACGGCGCGAGGTTTACGAGTGGATCGCGTCGCGAGCGGACCTATCGTTTCCAGCAAAAACGCATAAATCAGTCCGCGGCGTATCTCTCGGCGGCAGGAGTGCAGGGGCGGACCGTTGGGGAGAAGGGGAGAGGAGAGAACCCGTGGTAACATAGTCGGCGAGCAGAAGAGAAAAGGGAAGTCATCGATCGGCAGCCCCTGTCTTGGTTGGCGCGATTCGACGAGGCGTGCACTCGCGCCCGTATTCATATTCATATTTCAAAACTCGCATCCACGGCCCATTGTACCGTTGAATACGCTATGCAGAATGCGTCGCCTGCTGTATAACGTTGCGGCGCTGCGACCGCCTTCTGAATTAGTAATAGTGCCGTGACAACGGGTACCCTACCACCACCACCCCTCTCGTCCCCCGACACCCCCTTCGCGACCCGCGACCCTCACCCCTTTGCCCAAATGCCTACCGCGACAAACGCAATTTGCTCCAGATATTAATTTGGCTAATGGATTACGCGTTAAGCGTCGGGAAACGAGAACGCACCCTCTCGAACGCACGTGGCCTCCCTTCACGCAACGTTACTGTTCCTGTTGCGTGCCCCCGCCGCGCCGTTCCGGCTCTGCAGTTGCTGCAGGTGCCGCCGACTCAGTATACTGTCGCACGTTTTTATCCTTGGTCGTGTAATATGTAATATGGGATTTAAAGTCAGTGAATATTTGATTCAAATGGTTTCCCTGATCAATCCTTTCGTTACTGAAAAATTTTGTTTTTGGTGTAGTGCTGGGGAAAATAGATCTTTTAAATGGATAAATGGAAATTAATATTTTCATTATTTGAGAGTGATACAATATTTGTCAAATCAATTTTTTTGAAATAATAATTACTAGACTGCGGATCTTTATGCAAAATAAAAATATTCTGCATCGATTCGAGAAAGCAGTAGTTAAGTAAAAATTCATTTCATCCCTTAATAGTCTTTTCACGTTGAAAACAATTCTTAGATTTAGAATATGATGAATATTTTTGGATACCTAATGCAATTTCTTTTTGCTGACCAAATTTAAAAATTAAAATTTTTATATGGTTATTAATGGTTAAAATTAATCTTTCAAACTTGCAAACTACAGGATGTTTCACCCAACTTGAGCAGTTAAAATATCTTGGTCTATTTTTTATAATAGATAAAATCGTTATTTCATTTCTCAAGTGCTTGTAATTAACTTGAAATTACAGCTGATCCAGAAGCATCAGGAAGACTGAAGTGTCTAAAAGAGTACTTTAAAAAATATGTTTAAAAATACAAATAGTCACAAGCATCGTCAATTGTATACTCGTCAAAAAGCTCTGCTATCGGAGGGTTAAATATAAAAAAGTGTAATTAAGAAATTCCTAATGAACTATTTGATGATCATAACAATTTCAGTCGTAATCCAACTTATCTTGGGTAACATTATTTAATAATCCGTTAAGTGTTATTCTTAATTATTTTTTTAACATTTATTAAAGAGCCTATTATTGAACTTCCGTTGTTAAAGCTAAACTATTGAATTCCAAGGAACTTGACTGGGATGAAGACTTCCATTGGAATTAGTTTACGTTAATAACAGTAACTAATATATCAACATTTAATCGTATTCGAAGGCCCTACTTTATGACACATCCTCATCTAAATAAGTCTGTTGTATCGGGAAAGTATTTTGACCTTGACAACATATTTCAAGGTCATTGAAATCCGAGGAGAGGATCCTTTTCTACAAGTCGCCCTTTTCATTTAAATAAACACCTATTCATAGACGAACATACACACTCTTAAAACTGTACACCTAAGAAGCAAGCTTTCCTTCAAGTCCCATCATAAGGGCTAGCGTTCTATTTTCCCGGCTGTAAATAACTTAAGGAACTCAAATTTCTCGAAACTATTCGAAAGGAACACCGCCCGGTAGTATGCCGAAACTGTAATAAAGAAAAAAAATTCCTTTGACCCCGAAGAAGGAGAAATTCCTCTTAACTTCTTCTATCAGCCGCAAACTCGTGTTTACCAGACGCTACAGCCCTTAGCTTAACCTTAAGGTGAAGGTATCTACCGAACCGAAAATCTCCCGAAGGGGAGAAAGAAGAAGCATTCCCTCCATCTGATCCTAATCCGGCCAGTTCTCGCCTCGCTACCATTTCCAATATATAAATCCGTTGCTCTGCCACCGAACATCTAAGGGTCTGCTTGGTAGCCTTAAGAGGTCAACCAGCGAGGCTGGCTGTCCTTCTCTCGCCCTTTCCATCTTATCAGCTTACAGGCTCGGGAGTTTCATCGGGTGGGGGGCTAATCCGATCGCGACCATCTCCCTTTTTCTGCCATACAATTTTCAGAAAGCGCGTACGAGTCCGGCGACTCGTTGCAATCTCCAGTGACGGCGTTCGTGGGGGATGGAAAAATTCGGGGCGCGGCGGGGAGACAGCGGGGATCATTCTCGAATGTGGAGCACGGCTGAAGCAGGGGCTCGCAATTGTCTCAGTACTCGAGAAGACGGAAATGCATGTTACACTCCGCGACAATATTGTAAGACACTACTAGTATCTCTGTAACTGTCGTACCGTCGGGTCTGACGAGCAACAGTTATAGTAGTGCTGTTACATTCTTTATAGTGTGCCGAACGTAGAGAACGATTGGGGATCCCGCCAGTGGTGGAGATAAAATGTTGACAGTTACGGTAGAGACAGATATTACCAGCATGGTCTACGTAATTATTATTATTCGCAGCAACATTCGCACGTTCACAAACGCACATTCTGGTGTAATTAGTAGAATTTTATGCATTTATGAGAAAAATGAGTAGGTGCAACTTGAAACAGTAGATAAGATAAAATAATTTAAGAATGCCAATTAATTATTTTTAGTTTGTTAAAATGATTAAAGTAACACTGAATGTATATTAATTATAACATTCAGTTATAACATTAAGAATAACCCTGTCTGTTTGGCTTGAGCCTCTTGCAATTGATGCAGACAATTTTTATTTTGCATAAAGATACGCAGTCTAGTTATTAATTTCTTTTTCGTAGACGGATACGTCAAGGACTTATGAAGGTCAGCTTTTTCTAAATGGAACGACCAATCGATGCAGCTTTCTATTCTTTTTAAAAAGGTATTAACCCACGAATATGTCCACAAATGATTAGTTCAGTACATATATAAGATTTTATTAAATCTCACAGGAAATTGGGTCCAGAAATAAACCGGTTCGTTGCCCTGTCAAAAGAGGTTCAAATTTTATTCCAATACAACTATTAACAACATTTACACTATTTACATTAAAACCTGTTCACCTGTCGAAAGAGAAACGACATTTAAGTTATTCCTAAGTCAATTTCCCTTTTACACTTCTTTCAAATTATCTCTTTTATTTTCTCCTTCTGCACCTTCTCTAAATCTCCCATGTGCTTTCCATCACATCGATCTTACTCGGCCCGGCGTCATGCCGCCAAATTCAAATAAAAAAGAAATATATTCTCTTTAAGCATATTTTAATTTCGTGCGTCGATTTTGGTTACATTTTGTAAGAAACCAGCGCAGCGTAGTGTGAACTTGAAGAGATAGCGATTCAGCGAGAACAAATAAATATTACGTTTATTTAAAAAATATTCAAATCCCACAAACAACAACCCCAAAGCGTTCTTCTTCTCCCCGCACCACGATCGCGACACGTTGGAAGATCTAAAATTCGAAAAAATTCGTGGTTGGCGGGGAGACAACGGGGATGATTCTAGCGTGTGCAGCACGGCGGAAGGAGGGCCTCGCAATTGTCTTAATACTCGAAAAGACAGAAATGCATGTTTAAACGGGGCCGGGGCTGCTCGCGGCTCTGCTCGGCGCGGCGCGTCGCGGCGCTCTTTTTCTCCTCGCGCCGCAATTACGACACATTCGAGGATCTCTCGAGGTAAAAGAATCCCGAGCACTTCTGAGAGCAGTCGGATCGTCGGTACTCTCACGTAGCGCAATTAAATGACATAGAACAGAACCACCAAGGGTCCAAGTGGGTACACGCACGTACACTTTCTCCCATCCGCGCGCTCCCGGCCGTACGTATATCTATGTATGTACATGTAACCGTCGTTGTACATACGAGTATGTATGCGGCGCACCGGATACATACACCTTGGCACAAAGTAGAACCGCGGCGAGAGAGCGAGAGGAGAATGTACGGCAGTGCTAACGAGGCTCCGAGGATCGAATCAAGACCGAATCTCCGCCGCTGATTGACCAGGGTGAATCCTGGAGCGGCGGAAGGCTAATTAGCTACCCGGATTTCTGTACGTGACCCGACAACGGGATCCCGAGACGTGGCGATTATGGTTGCCCTGAGCGTCTTAATTTCAACCTCTATATAGGAACCGAAGGAGGACTGGGAGGAAACGTTGCGTCCGCATTGGCGTCGGTCAAATTTCTCTTTGAGCTTGGTCCGCTTTCTATATCCCTTCCACCCCCCCCCCCCCCTTTTCACCCCACTCTCTACCCTGTAAGTAGCCCTTTAAGCGCCCTGAAATTCGTCCTCTCCGATATTCCCTTTGAACACGATAACTAGCTGCTACTTAAGACGAACAATGCCCCTGCTACCCCCTCCTCTACACCCCATTGCAGAAGCCCAGTTGCTCGACCGACGTGGTTTCGAGACCGCTTCGGTTTCGCGTTCATTACTGTCAGAGTAATGGCTGGCAAACTTAATTAAGAGACCGCCAACGAACGAAACTTCAACCAGCCTCCGCGCCACCACCACCACCAACACCACCGCCGCCGCGTGTCTATCTGCTGAAAAATTTGTTTTGTACTGCAAAGCGCATTCGCGGGACACCCCTTTCTCGGGGATACTGCGAATTAAAAGACTGCGCCGGCCGATTCGCTGGTTGCGAGTTTGCTTTTAGCAACTCGTTCGCGGCGGTTATGGGAATTCTGTGAAATCGAGCTATTCAGGCGATTGGCTTCAAAGATTTCTTGCGTTTCATGGCTCGATATGAAAGGCGATTAGAAGACTGCCGGGTCTTTATGCAAAATAAAAATTTGCTGCGTCCGACAGTGGGACGAGCATGTGGACGTTCGGGACGAAATTCTTTTCGAGTGAAGTACCTTAATACTTTTTGAAATAAAATGCAAGGATGAATCGATTGGTAAATGAAAATTTTTTAAAAATATTTTCTTTTTTCGATGACCTTGTTTTTTTATTGAATAAAAAGTGGGTTACAATTTTAACGAAAATTAAAAAAGAAAAGTACTATACTATATACATTATTGTTCTTCTACATCTTTACAAGGAGGAATTAAACCTTAGGAGTCCTTCAGAATTCCTTTTGTTTACCGCGTTAAAGCCGTGGACGGCGAACGCACGCGTCTCGACGTTAAAATAAATTTCTACTATTTTTGACATTTGTGTATATTTATGCACTTAAGGTCGACCGTAATATCAAATCTAATATGCTCTAAATTAATATAATACAAGATCTGAAAGGTACCTTTTGGTACTTTTTGTAACACTCAATTGGAAGATTGTAAATGTTTAAACAATTTTAATACTAAATTAAATGGCCATTTATTAAATTGCATGCGTTTAAAAATAATTGTATTTTCATTTTAGTTGTTTAAATATACTTACGTACTCATAATGACATATTTAATTTGTTTCATGAAAATTCTTCGAGTAAATTCATATAAAAAGACGTTAATAAACTTTTCATTTTTCTCCAAATGGATCTGTTTAAAAAGAAGAACGAAAAGGTTCAGAGTTTTCTATTCAGCATCTGAAGATTTAAAAGAACGTCCTATTGAAAGTTACTCTATTTTTATCAAGGAAATATAACAAAGGAATCATGGGTTCCATAAATTCTGCACAACGTGTCATGGCTATAAATAACAACGTGCACAAAATTAATTTAACTACTTTTACGCAAAATACGAGATTGTGGTTGCCGCACACGTGTGCTACTGGTAACGAACCTGTTAATTTGTCAACAGCTGCATACTGCTTGTCTACAAAATCCTAAAAAATCGACGAGTCTTTCGTCCGTATCATACATAAATGAATGTGAAATTTGAATGTGTCTTAACAGGAAATTAACGAGGAAAAATGCTGGATGAAAGGATGAATGGTTGTGGCAGAGAAATTGATTTACGATTCTTTATTTTCGTTTGAGTTTATAATGAACTTTTAGTAAGCAATATATAATATTTTCATATTTCTATTTAGCATTAATTTCTTCCCTCAATGTTTGCGTTTGTATTTAATATGTTTTTATCTCGGTGTCATGCATCACTAGTTGAGTCATTACAAAACTGTTTAATATTTTTATTTTTTGGACAATTCTGCACTACATTTACATTTGCACTGGACAAATACAAGAAAATTTAACATTCAAAAATTTCTAACTTTTTTGAAAATAGTTTTTAAGACTGATAATTTTGTACCAAAATTAAAAGGGACATTTCTAGTTTAAAAACTCTTCGACAGCGCGGCAGTTCCTGGGTCTATTTTGACCCACAGTATCAATAGTCATCTATGCACCAATTTTCTGACATGTAATTTGTAGTAACATGTAGTTTCTGCATTGGAAATAATAGAGAGACTAATATGTCCACAAGAAGTACCCTTAAAAATGTATATAAAAAAATTAATAATCAAAGCTGTAAATACTCCTAAGCATCGTTAATTATATAGTTATAGAACGTATATGATAATGCAGATTATATACAGGTTACTTATACAATTCTGGATCAAGTCTCGGTACATCGGTAGAATTTACTAAAACGTGTGAACGGCTATCGTTATGTCGATCAATTTAAAAACCTAAAAATTAATCATTGTCTGTACACCAGCTATATTCGCCGGTGATGCATACAAATTAAAAATCCAGCCGCGCTCCCAAAAACATTCCGCGGCCACAAAGGGTAGCAACAAAGACAAACAGTACATCAGCAAATCCAGGCACATAGGATTCGGCTCCCCGAACTGAAACTTTCCTCAAAATCGTAGTCAGAGTCGGGTAGCATCCCCCGTAAGTTAGCCTAAAATATCACATTTCCTCTTGGAGCACCCCCGTAAGGTGTGCGTTTCCTTTACTGAATGACAAACTGTTGCTCGGCAGGATTCATGGGGGGCGTGCTGCGGCGGCTGCGGCGCGGCGTCGGCGTCGGCGTCGGCGTCGGCGCCTGGGAAGGAAACGCGAAGAAGGAAATCGGGTGCGGGTGGCGCGTACGGGCTTTGAGCGTGATCCAAGGTTGATTCGATTTGCCGATCGTGAATGGCGATACAATTACACGCCGCTTAAAGCGTGGTTAACGTTCGCCGGGAAGGAGTAAAATTGAACGAACGAACCCAACCCCCTTCCCGGTCCGGAGTCGCACACGCGGCCTGCAGTGCAGCGCGGGTTGCCGGCTGAACACGAGACGCTTAATTAATCCATTCATCATCGTCCGCGCGAGACTAGGGCGACCGCGAAATAAGCCTAGTGGACGCGTGCGCGTAGGCTTCACCGACAGGTGGCTGGGGTGTCTGTTTTCACCAACACTCCGAGCAGAACGAACAGGCGCCATGGGTAAGTTCGCGCGACTCCACGGAAGTGGTATAATTACAAGCGGGGGGAGAGAGATGGAGAGTGTAGCTTGCAAATTTGGCACAGTGCGTGCGCGACTCGTTGAATCCAATTCAACCGGCTGAAATATAACGCCCGTCGATTATTGCCGAGCGCGGCCGTGTGCGCGGCGTGCGTGGGCGCTTGTACATGTGTGCGTGGCCGTCTGCACCTGTGTGCACCAGTGTGCACCTGTGTGCTAGTGTGCGCAGATGGCCAGCCGGCCGTACGTGGTCCCACATACACGCGCGTAGTTCCAGCCACTAAACCACGCCCGCACACAGGAAAAACCCAGCGGAACCGTGCGTTGCTCCGCTACGCTGTGTAGCTACTGTCGGCCAAGCAATCTCTCCCAGTGGAGAGTGCACGCAGGTAATTAGCCAGCCTCCACTCTATCGTCAATTCGAACTGCCAAGCAGGTGTACACAACCTGGATCGTGTAACTCGCATGGTCGAGAATTTTCGGTCATTCAGACGCAGGTTGCAAGTCCGCCTCGAGCTAGCCCATTCGGCTAGGCTATTACCGGTTTCTGATTGAGATCGTCGAAGGGTTGTTTGCGGTGGCAAGCTTCTTAGCTGGCGTGTTAGGGAGCTTTTCTAATTCTATTCGCAGCGTCGTCCAGTGGGGTATTTCACCGATTTCAGCGGCCAAAAGTCGATTTTAAAAATTTTACATAAATTGTAAAATTTTTGTTGCTTCCGTTAGTTAAATATCTGAGGAACAATCTCCCATCATTCGTTTTACCATTCATCTATCCATAAAGCAGTGAAATTTGTCTGAAGTTTGATATTCTGTTGTACGCTTCAATTTCTCAACGAATTCACCTGTTAGTAATTTTTACCTTATTTACATAAATTAAATAGATTTTTGTTCTATCGAAGTTTTTTTTTAGCTAAGTATAAGGTATACTTTTAAGAGAATCTCACTTTTGTACTATATACATTTTTGTAGTTATTAATATTTAAAGATAACCAACGGTTCAGTCACTGTTTTAAGATTCTAAAACTTTCGTAATGATTTTGTTATACTTCGGGATGCGTTCGAGTGTTAATTTCTATGCCATTGTATTCTGCGAAGTTTTATCATTAAGATGCAAGAAAAATCGGTTCCAACTCTTTCCAACTTTTTGTTTTATAGTTAATTTATGAAAAAATGGCCATCGCAAATCGCAGCATTTCTCACATACCTGTATGTTCGCATCCGCTATATCTCCGTAAAGTAAGTACTTACTAAGGAATTATTTGAAGGAATTGTTTAACACACAATATACACTAAAATAAGAAAACAGTACACACATAAAATTTAAATAAAATATAGGAATTTTTTAAAAACTCTTGGATAGCTCTCACTGCACACGTTACTCTTTGACAGAATGGTTCCAACGGAATTTAATCAAAACGAAGAGGTTTAGCCGAATGCTTATCTCTTTTGTAACATAAACATCTCGCGAGTCCGTAATGTAAACAGTTCCTTCGATGGGTCCTCGTAGTATTACAGAGCCACAGCATCACCAAAGAACAAGCGCGTGGAAAATGCATACTTTTCGCCATGGCTACATATTTTAAAAACAGCATTCTTTGTAATAAGTATTTTAAAAAGATATTTTAAATGTAAATGATTATATTTTTCGATAGTGTACATAAAATAGACGAATAGGGTAAAAATATTGATTATAATCCGCAGTACTTGATTGAAAAATAGCAACAAACTCTAGAATCTGATACGCTCCTCTTTGTGGACAGATTTTGCACTCAAAACATCAATTTTTTTGCAAAAACGGTATGTAGTACAAAAAGTAGAAATCTCAAGCTTTAAAATGGTTGCTTTTTCATCAAATTTGGATAAATATTGACGAAGTTACAGCAATCGGCCAAATAGCCCACTGTGCGTCGCCCGAGTTCGCTTTCGGTGCAGATATCAATGAGCTTGTTGAAATGTTCGATTTGTATCTGACAATTGCAGAAGTTCGTGACTGATTTTCACATGACCTACGTAGAAAAATCACACGGTTTTTCCGAGAAACCTATCCACTAGCAATATAATCAACAAAACTGTTATTTTAACAGTTTCAATAGTATGGTGAACTTGTAGAAAAGGATTCTCATTTCAGATTTATACGACCTTGAAAAATGTTGTCAAGGTCATCGTTCTGAACAACATTTCCCTTTACAGTTTTTGTCGGTCGGTTTTCCATAATTAAAATATTTTGAAGTTTCCATAATTGAAATATTAGCTTATGGGAATAATGATGGAGTTATGTAAAAAGAGGTCCGTGCAGTGCCAGATCTTGATTTCTAAGGTGAAAATTTTTTATTGCATCGGACAGTAGTTGTAAAGAGGAACAAAAGTCTCAAAGCAACAGATCGAAAATTGAACCATTCTCTTGAACAACGACTTAAAGTTTCGTACACAATAGGGTGTTTCACCTAACTTGACCATCTTAAATATTTCGCTTATTTTTTATGATACAATAGGTCAGAGGAGAAGAGTATTCGGTTCGAAGCGGCAAGTATGGTGATAGGCAAAAAAATGTTCTCAGGTTACTTTTTTGAGATTTCAAGGTCATCGAAGTTTTTTTAAAATGAGACTACATATTTTCATGACAACAGTCTTATAGCTCACAAAAAACAAATTCAACGCGATATGTTGACCTTCTCGTGACCTTCAACGAGAAAATCATATTTGTATGGGAATCTGGTAAAGATAAAATTTGTATGTTTCGATTTGCAGCAAAATGACCGTAACATTTTTACCAAACATCGCATAATGCTATCGACATTTTTGATCGTTCATGTTCTTCACTTACAAGACGGTCATCTCCATTTTTTAGTTTTCTCTACCATCGACGAATAGTGTGGATATTGACTATTAAACTTCCATCGAATATCACATAATCGTTAATGTGTTTATTTTTCGCATTCATATGAAAAGAATACACGACAATCACATTGATTCGCAATGAAATAAAATTTATTTAGAAGTAAGATATACGTACAGTCAAAGACAAAAAATGGGATACCCAATTGATTTGTTAACTTTTATTTAGTAGATAACATAAATTAATTCAGGACTGGAATGTTCACGTCTTTCTTCATAACATTTCTTAAAAATGGATACCACGCATAATCCTCCGTACAAATATTTACAACTACGTGTGCAATATAATAGATTTACTAAAATTTTCTTCCCATATATCATATGGAAACACAAAGGACGAAGTTTTTTGCAAATATCTCGCAAACTAAAGTTGACCGCCAAAAACTTTGAAGGGAAATGTTGTTCAGCATGGTGACCTTGACAACATATATCAAGGTCATTGACTCGTCAAGGACTCTTTTCTACAAGTTCGCCGAAACTTTATTTTAACAATAAAATATTTTATTTTCCAAAGTGCACGTACGATTTCGAATAAAATAGACTATTTACTATGTGAAACAATATTGTACCGTCTGAAAGATCAGCAAAAATGTGATGACCGTAGCCAATAGAAACCAATAGAAATGTGTTAAGAACATCGTGACACGGAACGTGTTAAAACGACACGGTACAATCTTGCAATTTTCTCGCGTAACGACAAAATGGCAGGGCACGTTCGAAATGCGCGATGCGTTCTCGATTGAGCGGCTCGATTTAATGCCGAACGTGCATCAGCAATTCCTTGTCGCGTGGGTCCTCATTACCGTAATTCATAGTCATAAGCACATTATTCAAAGGATGTCACGGCTCTATTAGCGAGTAACCTCTTCTGTATACAGATATTACCGCGGCGCTCGTGCGCGTTCGCAAACTGTTTGCAAACGTCTACGGACGAGCAAAGTCTGCGAAGAACGACACGGGGCAAAACACTGCAAAGACAAAAAAGAAATTTGCGATCGTGGATACTGGGCGAGCCATATTATTCAAAAATAGAAAAAAAAGAGTGAGAGGGAGAGATTTACGTTGCTCTGGTAACGACAAAAATAAAAAGGTCGAGCTGGTCACGCGGTCCGCGCTTGTACGTATAGGTACGAGAGACAGGTGATTAATTCTGTTACAGTCAAACAGCGTCCGCGTTGTCGTGATCCATTCCCCGTTCCAGGGATGTACGTATCGCTGGTCCGTTTCTCCGGATCCGACGAGCGTCCCTTCATTACCTTTATTATTTCAGTATCGGTTCGTTATCCTTATTATTTCTGCGCTAGGGCGACGACGACGTCGCGGCCGCGCTCACGAAAATTGTGAATTGATTGCCGGCCGCACCGCGGCACACAATGGAGACCCAGGAAAAAGGGGCTTGATTTAATCCCATTAATTCCGTCAAAGTTCTCCGGCGACGCGTCAGGTTGTTATTTTTAATGCATACACCACTCCACCGCCCGTGAATCAGATACACGCGACAACGTTTTAATGGCGCGGTTCGACGACGCGCGACGTTGTCTCTCGGTTGATTCACAGCTGAAGATACCCACGGAATACAGGACACCGCTCGGTGCGTTACCTACATTCACCCAGGGTAGGGTTGCCATCTATAAAGTCACGAACCCAGGACGAACGGCATTAACACTAGAACCACCAAGCCCTAAACGAAAGTGATGTATATTCTTTTATAATAATAACAGAATTGAGTTTATTTAGATTTCGTAGGATTTTTATGGTAACATGTACTTGAATACAGAAGCATACTAAAAAAAACCACGCCCGGCAGAAATGAAACTTCTTGCAGTCTAGTAATGTTTAGAAGTCAATTAAGATTGGAAATGGTAAAAAATAATGAAGCGACAACAAGATCAGGAACAACTAATACAAAAAATAATGAAGCGACAACAAGATCAGGAACAACTGATACAAAAAAAATAATCAAGCGACAACAAGATCAGGAACAACTAATACAAAAAAAAAATCATTAAAAAATCATAGAAAATGTTTTATTTCAAAAATAATGAACGATCAAAATTTGCGACTCAAAGATGGAGAGCGTATGGGAAAGAAAGAGACATAGTTCATAGCATTTCCCATACGCTCTCCTTCTTTGAGTTGCAAATTTTGATCGTTCATTATTTTTGAAATGAAACATTTTTTATGATTTTTTATTCGAAGTCTTCGAATAACTCTGCGGATAAAACCACTAGATAGTCCAAATTATATCGTGTGTAGTGTCATTTTAATCATGAGAATTCCACGAATTAGTTGATGCAGGTCTCATAAAAAACAAATGAAAATTAAGAAGTTTTGGAATTGGATTGGTAGTGGATTCACACCCATATACCGGACTACGGCTAGTACCAGCAGCGGGTACTAAATGCATTTACGGGCGAAAGCTTTTTCGAAATTGGAATAATTTGATCTCCTAAAAAGTATATAATACCCGTCCCTTACGACCGATATACCAACTTGTTCCCTCAATATGCAGATTCTAGGTGGTACTGTGGAACTTACAGTGATCTGAAATACCACATCGTTAAAATCCGCGCTCTCTACCTAAAAAGAACATTTGCTCGTGAACCACGTAAACCTGCGTCAGTGTACCGCAGATAATAAATAAATGTAGAATGCTGACATTACCCATTCTGTAATTGCTTGGAAAATAATTACTTTTTCCTTATTGTTCACCATTGTAATCATTATTTTATAATCGATAGCTTATAGATGTAGGAAAAATGAAAGTAATTACTACCAGTGTCATATGCGTAACAGACACAACATTCCGGGAAGCCCGAAGAAGGTTCAAATCTGGCCTGGTCCTTGGTGTGTGCGATAAATGATACGGATCTGGGCGAGTCCTCGGGCAGCGCAATAAAAACATTCCCAAAAATTGCAGGACAGCTGGCACCCGTACGACCCAAAAACTGAAGGCACAACATTTATTACACTCAAGAAAATAGCAAACCTTCTCCTTCCAACACACCACACCCACAGTCACATCTCTGCCAATCAGGAAAACAGAAACACATCCCCACAATCACAAACACAACCAATAGGAATACAACTAAGAAAACGCCATAGCAAAATTGTAACCGTCACTTCACTTCAACTGCGATCTCTGAACTTGTAGCTTGATTTTAAACCGCTCTTGGAAAATAAGCAGTTTTAAGTTGAAACTAATCTCATCGTTACTACCCGAGTCTTGATTAAAAGACAGGAATAATTCGCGACGCGTTCGGTTTGAAAGTGGGTGTATTGTCGCGAACGTAACAACCAGTTACTACGTAATATTCTAAAAAATATTTATAAAACAATGATTAATAAGCAAAAACTATTCTGTTATAATTATAGAATAAACACAATCTACATGGGAATGACAAAATTCAATCCTTCTTATTGAGATCGTTAGTAGGAAACAGAAAATTAAGTTTTTTACTTATTTAACCGATAATACTACTTCTAATGTTCGACAGCATTGACTACATTTATTAAAGTAGAGGTAGTAACGAGATAAAAGTATTAACTAATTAAACTAACTTTCGACGTCTCCTATCCATATAATGCTATTTGGAGGCAGCGCGTATACTGTATACAAAGTATATTTCGTACAAAGTCATTTAAAAACAAAAATTCTATATTTAAAAACAGATTTTTTTTCATCTGTTAGACGTCTTAAAGTCGTCTTAAAGACGTACAGTTTTGTAACATAAGACGTTCACAAGACGTTCGGAGGACGTTACCGTTGACCACCCTGTATAAATGAATTACAAAATATTGTTATTTGATGTTTGTGTTTAAATCTGCTTCATTCAACGCACTATGCAGAATGAGTATTCGCGTGCATCGATTCGTTCCTCGTGAAAAGACTCCTCTGATCTTTGCACAACAGTTTCGAAGAATTTTCTGCGATGGACACGGAGGAAAAGAGAAAGAGAGAGGGAATTAGAGAGAGGGAAAAAGCGAGAGGGAGAACTCGAACATCTGTGTCAAAGACCTAAAGGCATCTGTCGGACGTAGTTCCGTCCGTATCTCTGGGCGCTACGAGTGTTTCAAAGCTAGACAACCCGTGCCAACTGATACGCGGTAAAGAGAGTGGACGTTTTATTGGTTCGATAATTTGATCGTCGATAGCTTGACAAAGTAGCATGTACCGTGAGGCGGGACTGCGTAATAGAAACGGAGACGTGGATTCTGGTTCCACTCGATTTCATCGAATAATTTTTGCGACCCGTGCTCCTGGTAGCTTGTTAAAATGGATGGAAGATCGTCTGATTGAACGCGCTGCGGTGATAAGGTTCGAGGATGCACTTTCCAACCTCGTACATATTCTTCCGAGTTCTACATATGTAGGATTACTTTTTTCCGTTACTTACTAGTAAAATGCGGAACTGTATGCACTTATTACATTTCTAAATTTGTTGAAAACACACATTAATTAAAATTAATAATATAGTAAAGCCTTGATCTAAGAAAAACCCTCGGGCCCCTGCTATTTCTTAGATCCTCTGGTTCTACTATTTCTTTGTGACCTCCCGGACCGCGCCGAACGTATAAAAGGACAGCGCGTATAAACACGAACCGCGCGACCGAAGGCGCATTACATACCGTCAATCAACCTACTAAAAAAAAAATTACCTAATAAAAAAAAAAATTAATGCAAACAATTTTTATTTTGCATAAAGATCCACAGTCTAATAATTAGCAAACTTTTAGTCTCAACGAAAACAATTTTTCTTTATTCTGACTTTTGCTAATACTATGTCTACTGAGGACTAAAAATGACCAGTTTACAATACTTTGTAAACATAACAAGAATCTATCTATTCTTTCAGCTATTCCTTTTTATAATATACATACCCAAATAAATAAATTTATTGAATAAATTCTCATATATGCATCTTTACAATCTCAATCATTGTAAATTTAAATCGACTTATAATATTTGCATTCGCAATGTCAAACAAATAAATTTCACTTAATCCTCTGTAACCCAGTTTTTCGATTAAGCAATTATGTAACGTGAGATTAGTAGGTATTATTAATTTGCTGGTATATGCTATTAAATAATTTATAATTTTTTAATACTTCAATACAGTAATAAAATATTGTAGAAATTTTGTAGCTTCGAAGTTACAATGGTGTACCATATTTGCACGTCCATGTAACAGAATTTACATATGGAAATCCATCAAACAATTTGCATTTGGAGTTAACAGAGATGAGTATCGCGAAATGTATACAATGTAGAATGAGAGGGTATTATGTTTCAAGATGTTGAGGAATATAACCTTTCGAAGGAATAGCCGAAGAACCTTTTCTGTAGAACACAGTTTCCTAGACTTTTAATTATTCTCTTCTTGCAGTAGGAATTCTTTAGGAGATTCATTTTCACTATAAATAATATTAATGTGACGCTGAGCAGTTTTTCTTTTATTCTTATATTATTCCTTTTTTTGCTATTATGTTTATTTCTATTGGAAATGCTAGTTTATACTTCGTTCTTTGCTATTAATTACTTCTGATATGTACCAAAAGATATTAATTCCTAGTTTCATTCCTAGGTATTATAATAATTTATTATAATAAAAATTTAATTTTCCTCATCATAAATCATTATCATTGTCCGTGTTCAATCGAATCATTAATCATTATAATTAAATCTTAAAATTGTTCCTTGAATGAGTTTTCTTTTTCGTCATTATGCAACCCTGCAAAATACATTCTTTCTTATAAAATATACAGGGTGGGTCAATAACTTTGTCCAGTTTGAATATTTTTTGTATTTGTAATAATATGAAGAAATTATATACACAAAACTTGCATGGTATAGAGGGAGAAATATTGTAATGCAAACATTTCTTATATAGGTTCCGGGGATTTCAAGGTCACCTTGATTACTTTAAATGTAATGACCTACTTTTTGTATTGTAAATCGATAGTTCTATTGAAATTAGTATTGACCTTCATATGTCCTATTGTTAAATTCATTAGTTAACGAGATATTATCAAAAGAGTTTTTCCATATACAAGGGTGAGTCCATAAAAATGACCACCTGAAATAACTCATTATTTATTGACTTTATCAAAAAATGTTTGATATTGATTGTATCCGAAGGGGCTCATTAGAAAAACACAATATAGACAATAAAATTATTTAATTTCTTTAAATTTGCAATTTAATATTTTAAATAAACTATATAAACAATAGATTTTATTTTAATTAAACTTAAAACGATCAACAATTATTTAAATCTATATATATATATACATATATTAATATTAGAAAAATTAATTTCATTAATAAATTTACAATTTACTCCTTTCTATCAGGCATAATATTAATATTAATGAATAAATTCACTCATATATTAGTAGATTAAAAAACATTAAAACCTAAACGCATCAAGAGACGCTCAATGACTTCGTTAGTACAAATGACAATTGCATACAAATTTTATTGTAGATTCTTGAAATATCAATTGACGCTAAATTTTGTAGATCTCAGATCTATTAATTCTTAGTCTAACATCACTCTAAAACTAACCTAAAAATAATCTCTTTGATCTGTCTAAAGAGTTCTTGAATTACTCACAGTCAGTATAAATTTTTTGTCTTAAGTAGGAACGATTGAGACTTGTCGAGTTCAAAGTATCCTTTTTTGGCTTCCATGCACCGTTGCCAGCATTTCTTTCTGCTGGCAATAGCTCTAAACAGAAGAGACCTTTGAAACGGCGAAAGGCTAGCTGTTTTTGAGTAATTTTTTTACCGTAAAACCACCAGAGCTATTGGAATAAAACTTGGAACGATTACTATTCGTATCGTACGTTGTGCTTCTAACTTGTTAGCGTATTTTTGTTTATGTTTTATTATGTAATATTCATCTGGTATTAGAGAAAACACGAAAAAATATCAAAGGGGCAGTATGTCATATTTACAATACCTGTTTTTGCGTACAGTAAAATAAACCTAGTTTTTAGAGCATTTCCACTTAATTTTATTAGTAGGAACAATACACAGAATAATTCGATTTTTTACATCCAAAAGACAATAACAACATTAATACTGTGATAGCATTTATTTATTCTATGACTTTCAAATGTTTAACAACGAGGACAAATTTTAATTTAATAACATAAAATTGACGTATGGTTTTCATTGAATTGACGAACGTAAAGTGGTCCATAAAAGGCTGCTGCATGCCTTTCAGCCGGCTGCAGTTACTGCAGCAGTATGCTGGTCGTTGATGGGACAACTAACGACATAATAGCACAATGTAATTGTATCAAACACTGCAAAAGTTTACGATGCCCTTAGAATGTGGGCCTGAATACAGTGCATGCAAAAGCATTTAAACACTATTTGTGGATATTAGTTATTAAAAAAAATTGTCGAAATTTAAATTCTAATAATTTCGTAAACAAATACTTTAAACGTAAGCCTGAACTCATTTTTAAACCTCGAAGGCTTTACTTCGCAGGGCATAATTTCATTTTCCTCTAAAATATTTCTACGTGATGTGGCAGCTGGAAAACTGATGACCCATTTTTCCTAAAGAATTCTGCAAATTCAAACGTCTCGAAAAACTCAGCCCCTCTTTTTTTTAATCGATATTCTTCTCTATGTTTGGCACACTACAAAGAATGTAGCACCTCTACTAGAACTGTCGCTCGGCAGAACCGACGATACGACAGTTACGGAAATACTACTGTTGCTGCAAATTCAAACGACTCCAACAACTTTCCAAAATTTTGTCCCTCAATAAAACTTCCATAGATTTACAGATTGAAGTCTCCTCTCTGCTACGGCTCCTGAAAAATTGATGTCCGATTTTTTCCCACTGTTTTATGGAACAAAAAAGAGGAACAAGTTCTGTCGGTGTAAACTGTGACTTATACTACTGTAAAGTTAACAGCATACCTCTCATTCAAAGCTCGATAAAATAGCTAAAAAAAAATCGTACATCAATTTTTAAAGTGTCGTTGTGAAGAGGATGCTTCAATATTGAAATATATGATGGTTTTAGTTACGAAGAAATTTTTTCAAAGTTTTCACAAACATTTGAATGTATAGCATTTTCAAAAAAAAACGTGTCCACAGTTTCTCAGCAGCTACATCACGTCAGAAAATCTCACAATAAAATGAACGGTGGATTATAAAACTAGAGGCTGCCAGCTTTAAAACGAGTCCAAATTTATTGTTATACGATCATTTTTTACTAAATTGGAACAGGTTAAATATATTCGAGTCGAGTATTTAGTGTACCAAATAGTATTTCTTGGATCCACTGAGAAAACAATGTATGCAATATGTAATTATTTTTATTATATGATAAGAAATTAAAATTTTAAGGACGCACGTCTGTTTTGTATGAAATTTTAGTAAAGTTTAATATGATAAATCATTAAAAAATTTGAAATTATTTTCTTCTCCATTCTTTTCCATGTTTGATATTTTATCAATGGCGCATAAACAACGATTTTTTTCCCAACGTCGTTCGGTTACGACGATATTCACGATAAGAGAATTTCAACATTAACAAACCGGGTGATGGATGATTAAAAAGTTGGTCACGTTTGATACTTTTGAAATCGGTGTGTATGATGTTTCGAACATTTTACGATTGACGAATAATTTATTGAAATTAAACAGATCCTGAATCGCAAATGTTTCGAAATTTTTTCATCAGAAAATATAGATTAATTGAAACAGGGACATACAAAAATATGAAAAGCGTTTGGTATGTTATAACCAATAAAATTTTTCACTTCAATAATGACAAAAATTATAACAAGTTTTAAAAATTTTAATATATGTATACAGTTATACATATTATAATCAACTCCGTTTCTTAAATTAGAATGATATACATTTCTATGTACTATTTAATAAGGCGTTTTAAGACGCGTACCTACGACTGGAGGTCGTTAAAGGTCAACAGCGATGGAAAACATTCTACTTCGAGGAACTCGAGTTATTCAGGTGGCCTCTCCCTGTATACCATTTCTACTTGTACAATAAATTTCGTAATTATAAATCTTCCATTTATTTGTATACTGAGTCGAACAAATATTTTTCGAATATATTTAATTTTAAGCTAGCAAGCTGGTCAACATTCATACAACGCGAAAAACCATTATCCATTTTTAATGAGTGAAACTCAACAGGTGCGCGTGTGCTTTCGCGATCGACACTGCGCCATTTTCTTTGAAATATACAGGAGGACGTTCACGTTAACGTTTCCACTTTATTTCGGCCCGAAAAAATCCTGCCGGCCAGCAAAATAAGTTTCCCGCTTGAAACGTTGTCAAATAAACGTCGGAATTCTTCGCGGATCAATTCGTATCAAATTACAGACTGCTACAGACATTGTAGAGGCTCGAATTATATTCGTGTCAGAGGGGCGTGAATTTGACGGCGCACGAACTATAGAAAGATTCTGCTGTTTCGAAAATATCGACATCCACGTCACGAGGGAACAATACAGCAAATTCGTACCAGACAAAGACGAACCGGTTATTCTATAAGCGACGTAGGCGAATGACTGTGGCAAGAGAATTTTCTGTAAAAACGAACGTTTCACCAACCCAACCCTCCACCTCTTTCTCCCAGATTTTTCTCGGCGATAAATTTCATTGAATCGTCGCGAAGGAAGGAACGAACGACACCGTGAACGAAACGCGCGCATGCAAACCGTGCAGACCGTGTCGCGGCGCAGGTGGCTCACGGGAAATTTCCTCTTCGGTATCGCCGCGTTTTTCGAGCGCGTTACACGGGTGTCAAGTGGAATTTAAGTTTTTCGAACGATGGGGTGAATCGGTCGGAACGATGCAGTGATGGACAGTTTAAAAACAGCGAGGCGAAAGAAAAGCACATATCGCCGAGCAGAGGAGCGAAGAAAAATTGACAGATGTCGCGCGGTGTTTCTGGGTAAACGAACGACGATGTCTGTCGCCACGCCGCGCCGCGCCGCGCCGCGCGGCGCCGGATGGCCCAAGTTCGATTTCAAGTTTTCCTCTTGTTGCCCGTGCAAGCCGCGATTCCATATTATTCGTAAAACGCAGATGCGGGTGTGTCCGAAGCGGTCATTCGCAGTCACGCGGGACGCTGCAATCAACTCTTTGGAGAACTACCATATTTTTTTAAGTACATAAAATAGTCCAAATTAAACATTATATAGGGTGTCCCATTTAAATCGACCCTGTTGATTATACTAAAAAATGATTCAGACAGAACAGTATCAGGTGGCACACTTTCCGATGTGAATGTCTCTTTTCTACGCGGACGCGTAGAGGTCATGTGAAGGTCAACTTTGTATTTTAAATGGAATCGTGTATTTTTATATGCACTACTCGATGTTACGACAATAAATTTGGACTCATTTTAAAGCTGACAGCCTCTAGTTTTATAATCCACCGTTCATTTTATTCTGAGATTTTCTGTCGTGATGTAAATTCAAACGTTTGTGAAAAATTTTTTTGATGACTGAAACCATTATCGATTTCAAGACTGAAGCATCTTCTTTACACCGACATTTTAATAATTGATGCACGATTTTTTTTAGTCGTTTTATCGAGCTTTGAATGAGAGGTATGCTGTCAACTTTACAGTAGTATAAGTCACAGTTTACACTGACAGAACTTGTTCCTCTTTTTTATTCCAGAAAGCAGTGAGAAAAATCGGGCATCAATTTTTATGAAGTCGTTGTAAAGAGGAGACTTCAATTTGTAAATCTATGAAAGTCTCATTTACGAGAAAAATTTTTGAAAGTTTTTAGTGACGTTTGAATTTGCAGCAACAAAGTATTTCTGTAACTGTCGTATCGTCAGTTCTGCCAAGCGACAGTTCTACTAGAGGTGCTACAGTCTTTGTAGTGTGCCGAACGTAGAGAAGGATATCGATTGAAAAAGAAGAGGCACTGAGGTTCGGGTGTTCGGCAAACATCAAAGAACTCGTGCCAGCTCAGACTTTTAAATTCAAAACTCGAAATTCCTACTTTTTGGTTTTTCAATGAAACTTTCATCATCGTACTTGTCTCGCTTTTCTATTAAAAATGACACCAAACACGATAAAATTACGATCATAATTGTGTAACAAGCGATTAAAGTTTCGGATATGACACTTACGGTAGAGGTGCACTAGGGTGGACCTTATTTTTCGACCAAAAAATTTTGGGCACGCCCACGCCCCCCCTCAATGTTGTTCCATGTCATGAAAAAATGATATATCCAAAGTTTTAGATCAATCGGACATCGGGAAGGCGTGCCTCATCGAGCGCGAAGGTTAAGAGTAAACCTTATTTTTCGACCAAAAAATTTTGGGCGCGTCCCCCCCAATATTGTTCCATGTCATGAAAAAATGATATATCCAAAATTTTAGATCAATCGGACGTCGGGAAGGCGTGCCTAATCGACCGCGAAGTTTTGAAATAGAAGTAACTGCGCGCTCAATGTGATGAGTATACTGAAAATTCAAGTTAAATATTTTAAACCTCCAAAAATATTATAATTCCTTACATGCACTCAAGTACTAGTGTACTTTGTACGAATTAAGATTATTTCACAATAATTAGCCTGTCTAATTTCACATTAATTAGCCTGTTAAAAATATTATGCTCTGATTAAATATAACATATTTATGTCGAACGTTAATTGATCTCCTTTTTAAATTAGTATAAGAATACAAGTAAAAGAATTGGTACTTTCAATAAAATACATAAAATTTAACATAAATATTTATAAAAATATGATAATTAGTTAATTGTTATATGGAAAATATTACATTTTGGTACTAATATAATCAATATTTTGACACAACAAGAACATTTAGTCATAATAAAAAGTCTTTCCTTCAAATATTCCCATTCCTATTCCTATACAATATTTCATGTTTTTCGCAACTTCAACGTCAATTAGGCACGCCTTCCCCTTATCCGATCAACTTCTACTTTTGCAGGAATTATTTTCTTACCCAATAGCACAATTTTGGGGGGAGGCGTGAAAAAAATCTCGCAAAAAAAATTTCACCGAGTATAGCTAAAGTCCACCCTAAGGTGCACGAATTCTTAACTTCGCTTGTTACACGAGTAACTATGATCGTAACTATATCGCGTTTGGTATCATTTTAATTACAAAGACGAGACGAATAAGATGGTAAAGGTTTCATAAAAAAAAAATCAAAAATTAAAAAAGTTGCATTCTTTTGCTCTGCTTGCATTAGTATGAGTCTCATCGATACCACCGCCGGATCGTTTGCGAAGCGTGTTTACGGCTTGATTGGTTCCAAGGGGGATCCCCCAGTGGATCAAATGTTGACAGTTATGGGAGATACCTTGGCGACAGTTACGGAGATAATACTGCAGCTTCGTGCATCATCCTAAGCCGCAGCGATCCAGAATGCGAACCGCGACGCCCTATATTATTACTATCCGACGGGGGTGTGGGTTTGCACCCTGTCGGGTCGGGGCCAACCAATTCCAATTCCCGGCTCGGGTCAACGTGACGGCCAGGGAAATAATTTACGAATAATGAGGACGCTACGTGAATCCCGGCATCGGGGCATCGGCAACTGCGTGTAGGCGGACGCATGCTACGTAGTTCGACGGCTGATTGTGAATGACCAGAACGCGACGTGATCAACTGTGGAACGCGCTTATAAATTATTCCGAGCCCGACCGCTTGGCGAAATCGGATACACCCGACGCGGCGTGCGGGGGCCCGGGACTGCGTTTTACAAATAATATGGAATCCACGGCTTCTACGCGAACAAGCGGCAAGACGAAAACTCGAAATCGGCTTCGACGTTCGCTGCAAACTGTAGGGGAGATCGGGGAATGTTGACACAATGAAATGATCTGGACACTGGGTATATGTACGTAGCTCAATTACGGTTAGATATTTGAGAGTCCTTAGTTAACTATTGTTTACTTTAATAAGGAGCAATATAGTTAGCAACTTCGATCAATATACAGGGTGGGCCAATAAAAACTACTACCTAGAATAACTCATTATTTGTTGACTTTATCACAAAATGTTTCAAATGAAATTGATTCTATCTGATGGTGCTGTGATATCAAGGTGACCTTGAGTATATCAACTGACACCGTATATATTTTTTGTTACTGTATTGTGGTCCTCAAAGAGACGAATTCAACGACTTGTAACAAAGTACCTTCAATTGACCTTGAACCTCATCTTGTGTGTGACCTTGAACCACCTTGTAATAATATTTGTACAAAACTTATAGAAGCATCGAGCCACATCAATTAACACGTAAATATCATCGGAAATGTATCATATTTGGTATCAATTTCATTAGAAAAATGTCAAGAATATATTGGTGAAAGTTCCATAAAAAATAATGAAAAATAAAGAAGTTTTGTCATCGGATTAGTAGTGGTTTCCTGGTCTCACACCGATCTACCCGACCCATATCATGTTACACTTCTCGGCGGCCGAGGCCTCTCGAGTTTTATGGCCCCTCACGGGGTATACCTCGCAGGAGTGGGGATAGTTCAGGGACAATTATCGTCTAGACATTTGGGACACTTATCGCGAGAATACTGTACCAGTAAAATTTGTCGCTACATATCTCGTATATCGGAGTAGAACGCCTGGGTACGCGGGTAACCCGGTTATCCAACAACAGTGAACATTCTGGTGGACCACACATGGGTTAAATTACACGTACTCGGTTTTCTCATAAATGCATAAAATCCGGTGTCTAGTCATAACAAGCGCTTTACTTTCCCTTGGGCGAAGCGACGGAGGACCTTCGATAGTCTCGGGAACCGTGGTGTAGTCCCTTTCTTCTGGCCGATCGGAGTATCTGGTACGCAATATCGTGTCGAAGGAACTGGGAGAATCTTATTAGAAACTCCCACCAGCTTAGTATCGATTCCGCATCAATTTGCATTGTTCAAGACGATCCGGGGGGAAACTATTCGCCGCTTGGTCCCTGTTACCTGTTTTCTCGTAGCCTGGGCGAACGAACCCGGAGACGAAGATTCCGAGAGTTAGACTCCGTCGATGTGGAAGGAGGACGGGAGGACGATGCTACAGAGACGCGGCTGGTTGTCAATACCATCCATTACTGTCATCACGCCTTTATTACTATCGTCGTACCCGTTGCTTTCCATACGGCTGACGAGTTCCCGCAAGTGCGGCGCGACCTGGAGAGAGGAACCGGTACCACTTTGTCTCGGCAAACACGCGTACACGTATAATCGGATCCGAAAGATTTTCGTCCGTGGCTGAAATTCAACATCGTGCCGGAATGTCTGCCGGTTCCCGGACGGGAAAAGGGTGAAGCCAGAGAAGATATCCTCGACGAGCGGCAATCTCGGAAATCTAGGTCAAGTTGGAACGAGCTCCACGAATTTCGGCTACGGAGGATACCGGAGATATTGGTAACGCGCTCGCCGAGAAGCGTGCTCGCTCGTTGATCGAAGTGCCGGCGACGATTCAACGCGATTCAACGCACGGTTGCCCTTTTAATCGAAATTGGAACAACGGAATAAAAAGGTGCACAAGCGTCACGCACCGGGGGAGCATCCTCGCTGCCAGATGACGGTCCGCCGACCGAAATGGTAACGACACTCCACGGCTTAGACCTTATATATTTATGAACCCGGCATAGGTATAGCATATGCATAGAACGCAGTGTGAAACCTTAGACCTTATACCGGTTGATTCACGAGAAACAGAACACCTAAATGGCTCCGATAGGCTTGAAGCAAGAATAAAATGTTAGAGAGAAAAGTTGTATTGTTAAAGGAGGCATTTATGGTGATATAAAAAAATATCACAATTGTTGTCGTTTTCAAGGTCTTTTTTACTTCATAGTGTTGTAGCTGATTGTCAAGATAGTTCGATGATGTGGTAAACTATACTACATTGTAGTCTTTAAAAAGACGAATTCAACGACCTATAACAAAGTACCTACAATTGACCTTGAACGTCAACACGAAACAGTGAATATAAGTAATGCAGTTACATACTCGCCACAACTTTTCGCTTCGCTTTGGGGGTCAAGGTCAATTGAAGGTACTTTGTTATAGGTCGTTGAATTTGTCTGTTTAAGGACTACAATGCAGAAACAAAAAAATATACGGTATCATTTGAGATACTCAAGGTCACCTTGATATCTCAGAAAATATAAGGCCTTAAAATTATCGAACTATGATTTTCTAATGAGCCCCCTCGAATACAATAAATTTCATTTCAAACATTTTCTTATTAAGTCAATAAATAATGAGTTATTTCAGGTGGTAATTTTTACTGCTCCACACTGTATGTTAAGTTGCAATGTCCATAAATATTTATACAGAATGAGATATAGTGATATATTCTCTTTGACTGCTGACACAATCGAGACCTTTGGATATTGCACTTGCAATATCCAAACGACCAGGGGTCGAAGGACCACCCACTGATGTCGAACTAAATGAATTGACTCAACACTTGTGGGCTGAATACTGATTTATATGAGAAGGTACAACTTGATGATTGCATCTCTCTGTTCTGACTGACTGACTGTCGGGTTGTTTCTACTTCTGACTATACTGAATGTTTGGCTCTATCTGAACTGAATAGCTACCACTGTGAGTGTCTAGTCGCTTCTGAAATCCATGAATGTCTGTATCGTCGAAACCTCTCCAACATGGAGAAGTTCCGTGTTTCAAATTAATATGAGGACGTGTAAATTGGTAAGGAATAATTGTAAATAAATAAAACAGAATTGAGCCGAAAAGAATTTGAATAATTTAATGGCTCATTGGGGAAAAAGCCTTACGGCATAAACAACCCCAGAAAAATAAAATATTACAGAAAAATACAAAGAAACGACGGTGAAGATGTGAGCGTTTATACATGATATTATATCGTAATTAAATATTAAACGATTCCGCCGGATCCCATACGAATGAATATGTGTGCCTTGCACAGCTTGGTGGAGACTGGCTCCGTAGGATCCGTCGTATGTATGTGTGCGTATATTAAATACGCATTTTGAAAAGTATAGTTTCGATTAACTCTTTCGAGAGTATTTGGGTTTGTGCCTGGCACACCCTAGCAGAGATTGACTCTGAGGACCCATGTATGATATATATGACTTATGAGGGGGTTATGCTTGGCACACCCTAGCAGAGATTGACTCTGAGGACCCCTTGTTAGTCGTATGAAATATAGGTTCGATCGGAAAGTATTAATTCATCTGCCTATGTAAGACAGTATCGCGCTCCTCGCTCGCACTGCACACGCTCGCACTGCACACGCTCGCGTTCCTCAAGATACTACTGACTTTTTGTCCCTTGTCCAATGAATCGGGAAAAATGTTATTCCGGCGACTTTCTCCGA
This sequence comes from Lasioglossum lativentre, assembly GCA_916610255.1. NCBI lineage: Eukaryota > Metazoa > Arthropoda > Insecta > Hymenoptera > Halictidae > Lasioglossum > Lasioglossum lativentre. The sequence continues at coordinate 21,616,330 of OU744355.1, forward strand.
CTCCTCTCGAACGTAGCCTTTTTGATAACAAAGGAAAACAAACATCTGGGTCCAACCGTCTTTTTCGTCTTTCGCTCGAGGACCCCGGAAATACCCCGTCGACACGCAGTCGATCGACCGTTAGGTTTGGCGCGCACATAATTACGTTGGGACCGACCCGCACTAAAATCATAAAAAAAGGGCGTCCGGTCTGGTCTATGTCACTAGGCATAAACCGTTCTCTGTCCTCAAGTTTGCGTCCTTGACTCGGATACAAAGAACAGGGAAAACCCTCTTCGTCGCGGCGGATAATTACGGACGCGGTCGAACAATGTCTATGCAATTCTCACTCTGCTGACTGTCTAAACTGTATGAATGTCTGTACAACTCTGACTTCCTGAATTGTCTGAACTGTTTGAATACTTGTGTTACCCTGAACTGTGTGACTGATTCTGAGACTCTAAACTGTGCGACTGGGCCTGGGACTCTAAATTGTGTGATTGATTCTAGGACCCTGAACTGTGTTACTGATTCTCAGACTCTGAGCTGTATGACTGATTCTGAGACTCCAAATTGTGTGACTGATTCTGAGACTCAAATTGTGTGATCGATTCTAAGACTCTAAATTGTGTGATTGATTCTGAGACTCTAAATTGTGTGATTGATTCTAGGACTCTAAATTGTGTAATTGATTCTGAGACTCCAAATTGTGTGACTGATTCTGAGACTCAAATTGTGTGATCGATTCTAAGACTCTGAACTGTGTGACTGATTCTGAGACTCTGAATTGTGCGACTGATTCTGAGACTTTTGTAACTGAACTGTGTGACTGTGTAACTATTACTGAACTGAGCTCTGCGAATGTCTCTGAAACTCTGACTGCCTGTTTGCTTCCTCGGTCGTTGTCCCCTTCGATGACATTTTCCCATTTTGTTTATGCACTTAGGGTAGGGGTGGCCGGGTCACTAGTTGGTGCCGATTCCTAATAATGACTATCTGACCCTTCGGCCTTGGGTCTCTAGGTTTCTTGGTCCTGGGAGACTACAATGACTTCATGAGTCATAAATCCTTCTGATTACCCTTGTTGCTACATGTTGGCTGCAGACTGCTAACGTAATGACAACAGCTCTAGGAAGAAGGTGCTGAAAAACTCACGGTCGACCGTGCCATAAAGTCATTCCCAGGGTCCTTGCCTTAACAGTGGCAGAAGATGCAGCCGATTTCTCACCGGCCTTATATAGCTATATAGTTGGTATGAAAAATATGCAGTGAAGGGGTTCAGAGACGGGGTAGGAGTATCGTCGTATGCAGATTTGGTGGATGATCCCAGGCAGACAGGGGCCAAAGTGGTCGAGTCATTTTCGGTCGGCAGGCAATAACCAGGCGAGAGCAATATAAGAGCTACCACGGGTAGCGAGCGAGCTAGCGACTTGTACAAAGTGAAGAGCATATTTATTGCAGGCCGTAGTGGGCCAGCTTGTGACGGTGCCCTCAGAGACGACAGGTCTCACGAAGGGCATGATATATATTTTCGGGGGCGCGCACACGACCACGGCCTATCTCGCGGAAATGCCATTTTCGAGACTCGACGTTCCCCGGAAAGCAATAATACCGAAAGCAGTTTTAATAAAGGCTCAGCCACGATATATCGTGGCTATGCCCCACACCTCCACCTGTCCGACCCCAGTGTACATTGCCATCGTCCTATCGTCCATTCTTCCGCCCTCCCACACCCTCTAACGCCTGTCCCCCACCCCCCACCACCCACCCCATCACAACCCCGACCCTTCCTCGCGCTCCCTCTTTCATAGCGAACGCCCGGCTGCACGAGCCAGAACGCCCACAACCACCACCGACCACCACCAACACCATCATCGTTCTTTCGTTATTCGTCGATGCCCGAATTTTTTCCCGTGATTCCTCTCCTACCGGCGATCCAGATTGCCGGCGGTCGTCCTCGACCCCGCGACCAACGATATTTCATCGCCCTCATCCCACCACCGTTTCATTATTTTTAACGACCGCCATTTTATTGCGTAATTCGTTTCAATTTATATACACGTATATACCGGGCCCGAACGGCGTCATAATAACGCAAAAATCGCAACGAGAAAAACGCGGATAAAGGATCAGCCGGCGCGGCGATGCGTCCGCTACCCGGCTTGATGTCGCTGCCATTCTTCACCTCGGCCGTGTCGTACTTGTCTACACGAGGCGTTTAGAGAGACGAGGGAATAAAAGATGAAAAAAAAAAAATGAAGAAGAGGAGAGGAACGAAAATGTAATCCCTCGAAAGTCCGCCTCCGGCGAAAGGGCACGCAAGAAAGCCGTGAGATTAAACCGGAAGATATATCGCGTATCCCGAGATATAAACAGACTGATGAGACGTAAGCGCGATAGAACTCGACCAGCTGAAATGCTTTCTCTCGAATTACTCGTTGCTTGACTGGTCGAGTTATCATTTTGTATACAGGGTGAACGGTGACTGAACATCACCCCCGCGCAGGAGCAGATTTTACGTTATAACATACGTCGGAAATGGGGGATAAAATTTTCTCGCGAGTGACTTCGTTTTCGAGAAAATCAAGTTTGAAAATCTTGTATATGGGGACTGGCGGCACGACCGAACATCACCCATACACAAGGGCTGATTTTATGTTAAAAAATAAGTCGAAAATGGGCGATCAAATTTTTTTCTGTGAGAATTTGTTGTCGAGAAAATCGAGTTTGAAAATTTTTCATACGGAGTAAGTGGTAACTGATGGTAGAACCAATATGGGGGTGATTCTAAATTAAAAAATTAGTCGAAAATGTCTCATAATATTGTTTCATACGAGGCTTTGTTTTTCGGAAAATAGAATTTGAAAATCGTCTGACGCGCCTGTTCATGGCCTACCTATTCTACTTCTTCCTAAGCACGCGACCTTCACAGGTTTTTTGACTCGACTTTCTTGAAAACAAAGCTTCGTATGAAAAATTTTTATTCTATATGTACGACTTATTGTTTCTGTAAAATCTCTTCCGTTTCTGTTGTACCACCAGTTACCAATCACCCTGTATATTTTCCAGAGCGGAGTCTGAGAGCCGAGCAATAAATTTATTCGAGGCTGTAATACGGCCGCGGGACAAAAAGATACGCTCTTTAAGAATTACTTAATTTCTATTTATGGAGCCTTGCGGATTACGCTTTCTCGGACTGCCTTTGCAAATAGACGCAAATGGAGCGGACTTAAATTTTAACAACGGATTTACGTTCATTAAGGAGAGTAGAAATATTATGGGACTGCCGAGAGACGGAGTGATAGTGCGTTCGTACAAAAAGTGAGAATGTGGATGCATTAATCGACGAAATTATTTGTTGTCTGTATTTTTCTTGATGAAAAGTTGCTGGTTCAACACCAGATTACATTTATAGCAAAAATGAATGAGTGAAAAACGAAACTGTTAAGATATTAGAAGAATTTGAGAAAATTATTACATTATTTTCGAATTGTTTAAACTATTTAACAAAGAAATACATGCTGTAGATTCCATTTTTTACGATCGACGTAGAAAATTTTTAATTTGCATAACAAAACGCAGTCTATTTATCACATAAAATAGTAATTTTAAAGTAGTCATTTTTATCTATAAAAATGAAAGCCATAATTTTTTAAGTTATTAAATTTCAAGAAAAATAAATGGTATGAACTTAATAGGCTTTACTGTATGTTTAATCTTTATATGTGTAAATTAAACTACTCATCGTCCATGATATGACTGTTCTCCATTTCGAGTTCATATAAAGAAATTTTTCTGGTAGTTGTAAAGAATTTGTACTCGCATTTGGGTGAGATTTCTTTTGCAATTTCATTTTTATGAAGTAGGTATTTACATTTCTTGTAAAACACGTTAAATATTCCTGACATCAGTGTTTATTCCGCCCTTTTCAACAATTTGCCTCGCAGTCTTCTTCGAACTTGATGCTGCTCTCTGGAAATTGCACGTTTCTTCCGAGTTATTAAACTTTGTGAGCGTTCTCAACTTTTCTTTATCTTCATAGCTTTGGATATTTGTGGAGTTCATACTTTCTTCCTTTAATATCAATGTAATATATATGGTGTCCAAAAAATGTTGTACTTCCATGAATAGGGTGATTCCTAAGGTCATTTGAAATAACCTTTTCCTTTGCGAAAATATTCTGCACGGCTTAAAAAGTTATTAACGAAAAATGAGTACTAATCAGAGCGTGATTATAGCAGACACTATCCGGCTCGGCCAATGGCCATGCTCAGCGGGACTTGCCGCCGAGCCGGAACTCGTGTTTTTTATTAATAACTCCTCAACAAAATCGCGGAGAACATTTTCACAAAAGAAAAAGTGACTTCAAATGACCGCCGGAATCAACACTTTGAAGAAAGTACAACATTTTTGGGACACCCTGTATATTTTATTTGCGTTCAGTCTTTTTTTATGTTCCATTTTAATACTTCATAGTATTAGCTTAATGAAATACAGATACCGTGTACCAAAAAGTAGTTCAACGTTAAATTTCCCAAAAAAATTGTCGACATTTGAACTGTTATAATTTCGTAAAATAAAGAATTGTACAACAGTACATATGGAGTCATTTACAAACTTCAAACCTCTACTCTTACAACCCACCAATCATTTTATGCTAAAATGTTTTTTCTCAATATGTTATATATTAGAACGTCTCTAACAATGTTGAACAATTTTTTTCATCAATGAATCTACCGTAGATTTGAAGATTGAAGCTTTCCGACGACTAAAATTTAATATACCTACGATTTTTTTTGGACGTTTTACTGAGCTTTGAATGCAAGGTGTGCTACCAACTTCACAGTAATATAAGGCACATCGCAAGCGCTTTGCGTCACCGAGCTTGTTGCTCATTTGTATTTCGTGAAATGGCCGAAAAAATCGTACGTATATTTTAGAGGGTTATTGCAAAGAAAAAGTTTCAATTTTCAAATCTAAGGCAGAAGCATTGATGAAGAATATTTTCCAATGTCTTTAGCGAAATTTGTATCATTTTCAAAAAAAATTATGTTCTCAGTTTTCTTCCTGCATGTCATGCAAAAGCATGTTTTAGTTACAAGAAAATTAAGGGTGCTTACCGATTTTGATGAGCTTGAAATATGTTGCCAAGGTCAAGGTTAGGTCTGGGGTGGGGCGAGTGCAGGGAGAGGGGCTCATAAAAAATATGTTCGCGAATTTCTAAAATCGGCAGTAACATGTATAGGGAAAAGTTGTTCAGAATGATAACCTTGACAATATATTTCAAGGTTGTCAAATCTGTAAGGAGAACACTTTTCTAAATAATTACGTAACAATGAATTGTTCAGAGGCATCAAGCTTTAAAATGAGTCTTATTGTTGTTCAATTTTGTAACAGCTGAATGACAACATTGACGATGTTTCGACAATCCGAAATTCAAATTTCAAATGCTTTTTAGGGTCACTGTATACCATTGTTTTTTTTAATGTATAATGTACTATTTCTTTGCATTCAGCAATCATTTTCACGTTCCCTTCTAACAATTACATAGTTGAACAGAGAATTTATGTAATTAAATTCCGGATGATTTATTCATTATGGACAATTTATTTATTACGTGAGTTTATTTATTCATATTTACATTTTATAATTTTCTCAGCAAAGCTGATATTCCAACAATAAGCCAACATTCCGGGTTGTTGCAAGGAATGCAAAATGCCTGAGAAGCAGGCATTCCGAGTACAAAGGGCTAACTTTCTTTTCAGTTGCTTGTGAAAAGATTAAAATTGTAGATTTGCGTCGGTACAATCATTCCGCCTGCTTTAAAACCTTAGATATTTTTCGACATGTTTGTATAACTTTGACGAATTATTTATTGTTGATGTTGATAAAGCACTGAACATGTTGCACGGAACATGTTCCAGATCTTTTTAATAGATTTTAAAACATGAACCCCTGAACTTTATTTAAAAAATGTTCTAACATTAGAAGTGCCAATAGGAACAGATACAGACAAGTTGTTGAATGTGAAAGCCTAAACACTCTCAAATATGAGCAGAGCTTATAAATATCAAAATAAATATTTTTCTGTAACAGTAACACTCATTTACTTAACAGTAACACTTCTATCATTGCTATAAATACAGAATATGAATTAACGAATACTGCTACAATATATATAAATAATTCTTACATTTAAATTGATATTCCGAATATGTTATGTTAGTTTTCCATGAAAAACTAAATCGTCTAAAATTGTACGTGTGATAGATACGAAATAGATAGAATTCTAGAATATGATAGATATAAAATAGATAGAATTCTAGTATATGATACTCACGGATAGAATTCTAGAATATGATAGATATGAAATAGATAAAATTTTAGAATATGATACACATGCATAGAATACTAGAATATGATGGATATGAAATAGATAGAATTCAAGATTATGATACATATGCAATGGAGAGAATTCTAGAATATGATAGATATGAAATGGATAGAATTCTCTAAAATATGAAAAATATCAAAAAGTCTAAATCTCGTACAAGTTATGGTAATATCTGTGCAAAATGAAATTTGCACAAGGACGTCGTCCCTGAAGAGTTATTTTCCCTAAAACTATTTCTCGTTGTACATCCGTTATCACATTATCGTATATTGTAAAAAGAAAACCTTGCAAAAATGATTCGTTTGTTTCGTTTCCTTCGAGCATGTATGTATAATTAACACACTGTACATTCTCTTCAGTATATGGTAGAAAATTCGAAGAAAAAAAATTACGAGTTCGCAATGATTTTGTTCCAAAATATACCTGCCTGTATTCTCTGACTGGTCTCACCGTTGGACGCGTGACGGTCTAAAGGATTTCATTTACTTGGACGGAAAGGAAAGCAGAAATAATGTGTCCGAAGGCTTCATTCTTTCTCTATTGTTCCAGGCATGTATTACATATGTGTACACACATAGGATGTGCATTCGATTGTGATTCTTAATTTCCTGTAGCCGTGCGAGGGGTGGCCGGTATAAAAACAAACCGGTCGAAGTCTACGCCGGGTTTATGGAAGGTAACGGAGGCAGTTTACCGGTGAAATGACGATGATATTGGTCATGGCTGCGTACCACCGCGGGGTATCTTGGCCGACACCAGCGACATCGCATCTAAATTGGAATCTGCTCGAGGCTGGACACCGAAGGCACCTTAAAAGCGTCGTGAATCAGTGCACACCTACTCTACACCCGTTCGCCCGTTTACAACTCTCCGACCGAACCGACAACGACAACGTTGAGACCCGCAATCGTCGGCGAATCGGTCCGCCGACACGTTCGATCCGGACACCGTCATCGATGCTCCGCAAAATTCAATTCAATTTGGTGGCCCGGGATTTTACGAGGGAAAGATGGAGACGCGGCCTCCCATGCCGGAGATTTTTTAAAGCACGTCACTCATGCGTACGCGGACCGAATCCGCTTGATTTATGGAGGTGACAACGCGCCGATGGTCCAGCAAATATCGATTTTTCGATATTCACCGCCGATGCTCGCACCGCGAAATATGGCTGGCGGTACGTGACGGTACAGTCGGCTCAGTTCAGTTCACCTGAATTATCATACGTCGAAGGATTCCTGAATTAATTCTGTTCCGTTGCGGATAATCTGTGTTCCAACCGCGGCCCTAGAAGTCCCAACTGCAAATCTATGGATCACCGGATCCGATCCTCCCGACGGACCAGGTTAACACGTCGCTTTTTGTTCGGGCACAGTAATTCTTATGCTAATCCTACCAGTTCTTCCAATAGGAAATATACAGGCTGGACCACCGAACGTGATTCGTTTAGATTACTCTGTTATTAGCGGACTTATCGAACATTTTTTTTATCTAGTCTAGCACGATTCGGAGAGAGAAGATTAAGACGATTATAGTATACATTTTTTGTCGACTCTTTTTTTCAAAGAAGTTTCCAAAGTCACCGCTTGAGGTCACCATGATTTTTTATAAATAAACGTACAATTTTTGTACACCTATCTTTTAGATATTCATATCGATAACAATAGAATAGAAATTTAAGATTTTTCTATGAAATTCGTTCGTTTTATTTCGAGTTAAGGAAAATTATTGATCGGCATATTTAGCAGATTCTCTTCGAAATCTGCATCACGAGTCTGACTCGATATTACAAGATGCCCCAAAAAATGTACTTTCTTGAAAAGAGTGATTTCCTCAGGCGATTTGAAATAACTTTTCCATTTGTGAAAATGTTCTCCGCGGCTTTGTTAAGGAGTTATTAACAAAAAACACTGACCAATCAGAGCGCGGACCAATACATCGGACGACTTCCGGCTCGGCGGCAGGTCCCGTTGAGCGTGGCCATTGGCCGAACCGGAAAGCGTCTGCTGTATTGGTCCGCGCTTTGATTGGTCAGTGTTTCTCGTTAATAACTCCTTAACCAAACCGGGGAGAACATTTTCGCAAAGGGAAAAGCTCCACCAAATGAGCTCAGGAATCACCAATTTCAACGAAATACAACATTTTCGGGACACCGTGTATATCGATAACAATAGAATAGAATTTTGAAGAATTTTGTTTGAAATTCGTTTTATTTCGATTTCACGAAAATTGTTATATTTCGCAGATTCGCTTTGAAATATTGATCACGTGTCTGACTCGATATTGTAGTGCAAAGGGTTAATACTGTGATGTACCTGTTAATACTGTGACCTACTGATGATGATTTATAAAAGACTTTATAAATTACAGATTCTATTGATTACAGATATTTATGACAAAATTATATACATGAAAATTAAAATAGTAGAAAGATTAAATGAATTAAAAAATATCAATATGTATATCATTTTTAAATTTCAATTTCAATCAATTTTAAAATTATTAAAGAAAGAACGAATTTTCTATTTGGCTTCCATTTCATGCAATTTTTATATTTCATAAAGATTCACATTTTGCATAACCCAATCAGGAATGTCTGATTCCAATGAAATTTGGCACACATTTTCTTTTGTTTATTGTTACCTTCAAATTTGTGCATCAGTAGATAAATTCTTGTATAGGTTACATAGCACGTAAATAGATGACCGTTTCCAATGAACAGCCACATCAAGTTCTTGACTTTCTTTCTATGGCTTTCCCTGACCTGGCTTTCTTCATCCAAAATGAAAAAAAGGGAATGAGATGAGATCAAATTCAAATATGGTTGTTTATCTCTTTCAAAAGAAGTGAAAAATGTATCAAATTGATACGAGGGACGGGTGAAGATTGATATCATAATTGTATAATTATCATAATCAATGATTAATGGTGAGACAATGAAATTAATATACACGACGTGCCACCTCGAATTAGGTGAGTCATTTTAAACATTATGCCCCAGACTAGATTAAAAATTATCTCAATAAAGAAGAGAACTAACAAATAGATACTAAAAACTTGGATACTAATAGGTTAAGGGATAATTTTCTCATCTATTTTTGTATGGTTTGATGGCTAAATGATCTTAAAAAGTAAACCAGTTGTTGAAGCATATTAATCTTTGAAAGCTGCATTCTGATAATCTGTTTCCTACTGAAATTTTAATTCATTTTGCAATGTATATTCACGTATGAAGAGGATCTACCGAAATTCAAATGCAGATAAAATAGAATTTTCAGTTCTTCATTCTAAAAATGTTATAATACTTGACTTTTTTCCTCAGTTTCTACTTGGCCCAGTTCAGGAACGAAAAATTCGTGTACGCCATGGATCCGCACGTGCTGAAGAATGAAAAATGTAATAGTAATTTATCCGAGAAATGGCACAGTTACAAAAACGGATAATACGACTGCACAATTAAATAAATTATGAGACAATTGGTTCGATTCTTCTCAGGACGAAGATTTTAAAATAATTATCCAAAATGTTATGGAAGAGATTATATACAAGGTAAAAGTGAATTTTGTATAAAAAGAAAATAATAAGAAATGTGAATTAATAATTAACATTAACCTTACCGAGCACAAAATGCGTCTGATATACATTTTTTTATGAAAATAACAAGACTGAATTTATTTAAATTTCCTGCAATTTTGATAACAATACGTGCTTGAATAAAGAAATTTATTTAATAATTTCTTGCAATTTCAATAATTACAAAATAAAAAATGTAAAACCGGTTATTTGACCTGTTAGTGTTAATGGCTCGCCATTTTATATCGGTCTTATAACACATGCATGATTTCTTTGCTATTTGCGAGATGGAGATAGTACACGTTTGCAGCCTTTCATTATTCCATTGAGTTCAAGTTCTCCATCGATTGCCGGGAGAGTTTCGAACCCTAATTCAGAAGCGAAGGGTCTGGAATTTTTCTTGCGCTTCAATAGCAATTGACGTACCATAAATCCCTGTGCGCGTCAAAAGTTAAGGCTCCGAGCGGAATCGTTCCTGAAATTAAGAGGTGAAAGGTCTTTGCACTCTTACCTGCACCGCTACGCTGCTTAACACTCTACCCTCTACGCCCTAACACACTTCACTACCGTGGGCTGTATAAATTTCCCAGAACCAGCTTAAAATGTTGTAATTGGTATTAACACTTTACCCAGGGGCAGCGTATGAATAAAATTCTTAATAACTGAATTGCATAAAAAAGAGTTTAAAAACATTATTTTAAGTAATAATCCCGAAATATACTGCTAGATTATTTTATGGAGAAGGGTGGAAATTATTATTGCTATTGAAAATATTATTACGAAATTCGTAGTTCTTTGTTATTAATTCTTAAATAACACATTTTTAAAAACTACTAAATAAAAATTGATTGGTAATGCATTAACATGGGTTTTCTCTTGTAGTATGACGGAGAATACCTTGGAGGAAGAATTCAGCTTTTTTCACCGAAAATCTGCAATTGCAAAATCACTCTTGCCAGGAGGTACTCTTGATTACATAGTAAGTTAGTTAATTTTAGTTATTACTTGAATAATCATAAGAATCACCAATTTACAGAATACGTTAGAATAAACAATGATAAAATAATAATAATTAAAGTAATTGTTAATACAATAATAGTATTGGAACTTATAATACTCTAAAATGATTGATTTGATTTTGTCGGATACAATTCATATTAAAGAGGTGAAAACAGCATTTAGTATGGTGCTGAAAAACAGTTTAGTGAAACGCTTTGGGAACTGCTATAGCTAGAACATTTTATGTTGCATCTACCCTTCTATTATTTATTAATAGATTGTGGATTTTATACATTGACAATATTGAGTATGTCAATTTTAGGACAGTGGGAAGATTGAAAAATTTTAAGAATGTTAATTGCTAATGTTAATCTTCAATCTGTTAAAAGCAATAAAAAAAGAAAGAACTTTTTATTTGATTTCCACTTCTTGCAGTTGGTGCAGAAAATTTTTATTTTGCATACAGATTTGCTAATTCAGTAATATATATTTAGGACTAGCATAATTTGGACTATGAATATAACTTATATATTGGAATTTAAAATATGCAGTCTATTTTTTATATTTTAGTATCAATGTCATGTAGTTTTAATAATAAATCCAATTGTACAAGTAGATTTCATAAAACAATATTTGTTTTAATAATATATTAAAAAGTAGCCCGTTGCTATTTTCAACCTCTTCAATATAAACATCAGCAGCTAAAAAAATATGTTATAATATTTGTGTAATATTTATACCTACCCCTCGAAAATTTAATTGATGTAATTAATTTTGACGGTTATCATTTCAGTATGTTTCCCTGTTACTGAGTTAGGAACGGTCACTTTGTTAAATTAATGTACCGTCAGTTACAGTGAAACTTTTTGAACAATTATGGTAGGTGTAGTCAAAGGAAGTGGTTTCCCGTTATTGTGGATGGACTATTATCAAAAGTCAAAAGGGTTTCCAAACCATTGAGTGGTCTTTCGAGGTTGCAGTCAATACATATTGTTCCATATCCACGGTCCACGAGAGGACTATACATCGGGCAAGATCCCATGAATGATCCAGAAGGACCTCTCTTAGAATCGTTGGGGTACATAACGGATGCGAATTAGTTTCCGGAGCGGGTTGGAAAGGGTGAACAAATGTAATTAAAGTGGGTCGAGAGTGAATGACTCGGAGTAGCGATTGTAACAGGGGTTAATAACTTATGTTCATGCATTCACTACGGTATTCGCGATTACAATATTTTGTTAAATTGAAGCGCATCCCTTTGATGAAAGAGGATTACAAAACTAAATTCATTTGAACATTGCACGTAACGGCTTTAAACAATAATCTGCGGAAAATTTAACAATTTGTTTTAATTAAGTTTGTTTGACTTTAAAAGTCGAAGTCAGTTCAAAGTCAACGTATAATACAGGATGTTCGCGTCATTACAAAATATTCAAAATGTTTCTTGTGACCTTGTACTCCCAGGTCAACCAACAATATAAAATACTTTGAGATGAACAATTGTGCTTGAAGTTATGCCGTAGAATCTCGTACGAAAATTACTAAATTTACACACGAATTCCTTTCATATTTTCATGGAAAAAATATCGTCTTGTAGAAAACTGTATAATCAATAGCCTGCGGATCTTTATGCGAAGTAAAAATTCTCCGCGTAGACCGTACAAAACAAGAGCCGAATAGAAATTTAATTCTCTCTTTAATGATTTGGTGAATTTGTAGAAAGGGGCCCTCCTCTCCGATTTCAATGACTTTAAAATATGGTTGTCAAGGTCACCATTCTGTTCAACATAGCAAAGTTTCCCTGCGAATATCTCGCGAACTAAAGCCAACCTCCAGAAACTTTAAAGGGAAATATTGTTCAGAATGATGACCTTGACAACATATTTCAAGGTCATTGAAATCCGAGGGAAGGAACCTTTTCTCCAGGTTCAACCTCATTTTTTCTCATAAATGCATAAACTCCGCAGTCTAATAATAATCAGTCAATATTGCCACAGAAGTTCCCTATTGCAGACGAAGGAATGATAAATCTTTCATCTCAAAAACGTATCAACCATTCTGCCCAACTTACAAAACATTTCTTGATCAAACGAATAAATAACGAGTTATCCGAAATGGAAGTTCCCATTGACTCGGGGCTCCCGGTATAATTCCATGCTTCTCTTGCCGGCGCGGCGGTTTCTTTTCTTTAATCCGTAAAAAGCGGAAGTCTGTACCTATAGGATATTCAGGAACGGCCATAAAAAATCCAGTAGATAGCGGGCTAAGTAAAGGCGAGAAGGAATGTAACCCTTGCCGTAGCCGTTTCCGGTGGTTGCGCACCGCAGGTAAACCGTTGTAGCCTGTCTCCGTAGCTAGCAGTTCTTATTTAAAGGAGTGTACGTACAAGAGAAGCGCGCGCGAACGAGCGCGGACGAGCGCGGTGCCCCCCCCCCCCCCGCGCATACTGTAATATTCCATTGTATTTACGCTTTAGGCGCAGCTGCAGCTCCCGCGTATCTTCCGACCGAGTGTTTTATAATGCAGATTACCTACGATGCTCGCTGGCCAGGAGTTCCTGCCCGTATCGTAAACTCTTAAGGGACCGGGCTCTTTTTCTGAAGGGGGTGGGGGGGGGGGGGGAGACTCTCTGTCTGCCCCCGGTTGAAATTAACTCGACTCTTCGTACTCTTAATTTTTAAACTTATTTTATCGACAAAGTACGATGGCTCTGACGTTGCTCTGATCACCGGGACTCCTCGGCCCTTCGAACTGTGGCCCACCCTTCTCGGTTACCTACACACCGCCTCTTCTCGTTCGCTTCTACTTACTTCGCGGCGGGTCGAGCAAATCTTTTTCAATCTCTTTTGAATCCTTTACGAGCAGAGTGAGATTGGAGAATAGGAGATCAGTGGAAGCAAGGAGGCGCCAGGGGCAGGGACCGGGGTATAACGGTGGGAAGATGAGAATGAGGTAAATCTCGCAGTAGAAAGGAGTGGGTTCGAGGAGGGAGGAGGTGGGAAAACGGTAGAAAACGGAGGAGGTGCGGGATTCGAGAGGTTCCTCCTTTTTTCCGAACCACCCCGGGGGAGCATCGATAATCCCTCCACGTAAATCCTTAAACGCGTCATAATGGACTTTGCCCGGTTATTATCGACTCCGCTCCTATTCTCCGTGGAATTCGCCGCCTCTCACCCTAACCGTGCCCGCGCCACGGTCCGTTAGACGATCCTCCAGAAGCTGGAGACGGCGGCGGACCGACAAAGCGGACGACAGTAAACGAGAAGGACGAACGGATGGAGAGTGACAGCACGTGCGAGAGAGAAAGGGCTACAGAGTATGTGTGCGAGAGAGAAAGAGAGAGAGAGAGAGAGAGAGAGAGAGAGAGAGAGAGAGAGAGAGAGAGAGAGAGAGAGAGAGAGAGAGAGAGGGTTGCCAGGGAGGTCACACCTCGAAGTCGAACTTGAAGCGGGACGATTTAGCTGTGACTGGAGCAGAGTGCAAGAGAGCGATAAGTGCTCTTCAGTGTTAAATCCACGGGGAAAGGCGCCGTGTAGAAGGGTGAGTATGATGCGGGGATGAAATCCGCTCGCAGGTGTTAAAATATTCGTTGTGCAGGATGCACGCTGACGCTCGCCATCCGATGCTCCAGCAACACCGTCAGAAATACTTTTACGCCTGATCGAACCCTCCGCGGCATAACAGCCACGGGAAGTCGCGCTATTACATCGTTCCCAGCCACCGCCGTTGCGCAACAGAGATGAAAATACATTTCGTAATACGTGCACCCGTGCGAGTTACGAAATACCAGCTGGTAAGAGCGAAACGGATTTATCGATTTATCCAGCTATCCTGATCGAGAACGCTCAGAACGCTTATTATGGTATTTTAATTTTCTTCGGTCGGTGGAGGTGGGGGTGGCTGGCTTATCCACTTTCGGTGGACTGTTCGCGTCATTACTAGCCAACGTTTCTTTCGGAAACTATTCTGATTCTTAAAAAATGAAAGAGAAAATAATTATACTGTTTTTTACAAGCAATGTAATGGTCTGGGTTAGGTTACAGCATTATTTTTTTACAAATGAAGGTCACCTTCAATTTTTTAAATGGAATGCAATGTATTCTTTTATATCATATGAAAGTGTGGTGCCAAAACGAATTCATTCGTATACGACATAGTGACCTTCAAGATCACACAAGGTCAGAAATGGAAGAAATACTAATAACGCTTTAATAATAAATATTCTAATATTATTCTTATTCAATCTTTGAAAAAGGTATATAAAAGGTATATAAATAGAACGAGATAGGATGTGTGTTTTATGTTCAAAAGTGGTTATAGATGTCCAGACAGTAGCCGGGATAAAAGAGGTAAGAAGGGAGAATAGTACAAAAAAGGAGATAGGTGTACGAGATCTCACAGCTGAAGGTACTCCGAGAATTCTTCGAGACGTGCATACATTATAGAAAAAAGCATTGCAAATTTTAAAGCCGCTCATCTCGAAACTATATTTTTAAGCACTGTGCACATTGTAACTCTTGAATGAATAAATATTTCCACTGCTTCAAGTTTTACTTAAAGAACCACTTGTCTTGATTTTGCAATAAATTACATTCACAAAATGCATTTAGCAATAGAACGATCTATCTGCTATGTAAATAATTTAATGAATTATTTATAGTGAAAAAATATAATCTATTAATTTATACGAAACCAATCAAAATGTGTGCACTCTCGTATTTATTTGATCTGAATTTAAAGTCCAAGTGTATAATGAAAATGTATATAAAATGAAATAAAAGTGAATGTCAGTGTAATAAACAGTATCCATGAAAAATGATCACATTTTGTCCATATTCACAGGAGATATTTACATTAATTGAACATATTTACATTAATTTACATTAATGATACTTCTACATTTTTGACAGTAAAATTCACAAATGGTTTGTCAAGGAATTTATTTTTTTCTTATACCGACTCCTGTAAAATAATCTACATACATAGGAACGTACATAGAGATCCGCAGTCTAAATGTTCATTCTAAAACCCTTACTAAACTGCTGAAATTCCCTATCTCCGAATGTCGAGCTGCTATAATCCGAAGCAGGAATGTGTAAGATAATCGAGTGGAACAGCAGCGTTAATCGATAAAAATGATTACTCTTCAGGGAATTATCATCGCAAACGTTTTCAGGCGCTATCTAAAGCTGTTCTCGTGCAGCGTAATGTTAATATACCAAGAAACTCCGCCGAATACGTTAGAATATTGTTAGAACAGCGCGAAACGCTGCTAGAACACTGCGTAACGATGCAGAAAGTTGTCTAATGCAGACACAACATTTGAAACAGTATTACATTACAATATCGTAGGGAGCCAGTCAGAAATGTTGCGAACCTCCCGCTGCCCTGTAAAAGGTTTTGCAAAACAGATCCTAATTCAACAATTCTCTATTCACATGGTAGGAAAAATAAAATATACTACATCATTAAAAGACAACCATAATCAACAAACCTCATAAAGCTCCAGATGAGTCAAAAACCAGAAAATGATTGAGTTCTGAAATTTTTCGTATAATTTTACAACCACAGATAAGTTTCATACTATAAGAACAAATATTTATTGCAAAATTATATATCGCAAAGGCAAAATATTTTTTAATTAATCCAAACCCGAAAGACTAAATTTCTCGAAACAAAGAATATATGGTTATAATAATAAGATAATTGTTTGTTTACTATCGATATGTCTAAATGACCAACTTCGTTATCAACTGACAATCAAGTACCTTATATGTCATATATAAATAAAATAAAATTAGAAAGGAGGCGAAAGGTTGCTGCCCATGATCATAACCAGTGCCGCCAGATGAGGGGAGGTATCACGAATTGAGAGGAAAAGTTACCCTCTCTCTTCCAGTACGCATCACGTCACCGGGGCGCGGCGGAAGCGTGGGGAATAGCGCGGTAGAGGGGGAAGGTAGAGTGGGGAAAAGAGTCTTAATCTGGCGACTCTGCTACCAGTGTATTGGTTTCCCCACTATCAACTAATGATGCGGATTTTTAGGAAACGTCCGAGTTTTAGGATATTTTACAAACACTGAAATGAAAATAAAGTTCATTTTGCTTGTTAATAATTACAAGACTTTTCACAATTTCAGCCGTGGACACATCTATTCTGTATCAATTATCTTTGATATATTTGAGAAACTTTTATTTGAGGCCAACGTTAATCCATTTGTTGAACTCAATAGAGGGTGGGTTAAAATTCCGAGTAAAATTTGACTTGGAATACGGCACGCCGCGTGTCGCGGCAATTGGTGCTCCGAGAGTCGATGACGTAGATCGGCTACTCCCACCCGACCGACCAGCGCGAGTCGGCCTGTCGCGGAGTGGGAGTAGCCGATTCTGCGTCACCGACTCTCTCAGCACCAATTGCCCAGTCATACATATAGTTTTGTCCCGGGTTGTACATCGTGGAAAATTCGAAATGGCTTTTTGTTTTGAAACCGGAGTTGCCAGGAACTCGCGTAAAAGCAAGTCACGCAAAAAGAGAGAGAGAGAGTCAGCGTCAGCGCGGCGCATCAAATACATTACGCGAGGGGCTCTTTTTGCAGGGAAATTTTGTATCGCGCGCAATTCGAGCCCCTTTAAAATAGTGAAGCGTTAAAAGCGGTACCGGAAACGGAGAAACGGCGATTTCCTGGCCTCGTATCCGCCATATTATCGTAATTCCCATTCCGCGGTGGGCTGGCGCGGTGAAGGCGCACTTTTCAGTGGAACAACGACCGGAGCTGGTCCGGACAGGCCTCGCGCTGGCCCGCCGCGTCGCACAGTGTGACGTTTCGATCCTGTAGGGGGATTTAATTCCGAAATTGAAAATTTTTTAATAATTGCAAATTTACTACTAGTTTAAAAGCAATACTTCCGTAACCCAGGATCACTGTTATTTTTAATTTTTCATCGCGTTCAAATAAGAAAAACAAGCCTCAACTGAACTTTTTGCCTATGCAAATGATGAAACATCATCAATCGCCAGTGGTACTTTACCTGAATAAAAGTGTGTGTATATGAACTTCAATTGTTATGTATTTATTTTAGTGAATTTTCAATAATTTGTAATGTGTTTTCAATACTTTTAGTTTTTAAATATTATACATAGAATTTATTATGGTTAATAATTATACAAAATCGGAGAACTTTTCAGTATTCACCAATGTTCTATAGAGTGAAACTTTATTACATGGGCGAATATGGACTTGAAACTACACTGAATGGTTACATTGAAGTCTTGTCTAGTCAGATATGAAAAAACTTTTGCGTTCGTCTGCGTCTTTGGGAGTTTTCATTTGTTTTCATCAACCTTACGCTGTTACTTCATGCAATCGCCTCACGCAGTTGTCTAACACAATTTATCCAAGCAAGAACGTGTCTGTTAATATTATAAACCTTTTTGATTGTTACTATATTAAATTGTTATTGTTTAACTGTTGTTGTGTTTGATAATAGAAAGTATCACGAGAAAAATTTCACGGATAGCCACAAATACAGACCTTATGGATAGGCTGCTCATATCGTCAGATCCTCTGATTATCAGTTTAAGGTACATTCCGACAAAACGGAAAGGAATTCTGATTCAAGAAATGCTACAATTACTTGCAGTGCCTTCTTAAAATCATACATTATAACAGAAAATATAGATATTTATATAGTATTGTTATTGAATAATTTGTTCAATGCGTTTCTTGAGGTGTATTTAGTTTTAATAAACTTTAAATATATTTATGTCAGACTGTGTTTGTAACTACATTGTAACTTTGGAACAGTATTCTCGGTCAATACAATAAAAACCATGTTAAAGTAATTATAAATCATCATATTCTGAATAGTTTAAACAAAATACACGATACAAAAAAAGAAACAACATCATTAAGAATTAAATCCTCTACATGATCGAAACGTCACACTGTGATTCTACGTCACCGACTCTCGGAGCAGTGGTTGCCCAGGTCAGAATTAGACCACTAAATACAGTTAAAATTATATCGTCTTTAGTGTCATTTTAATTAGAAATAACGAACAGACAGACAAGAAAGCGAGTTACTATTTCATCGTCATCCAGTTCTGAGCAATGTTTAAAGTTTCAAGTCTCTACGTCATCGGAAAGTTAAATTAAAATCAATTACAAAATTTGTACCGAACAGACAGACAAGAAAGCGAGCTAATAAAAACGTTTTAATACCCTCTGATGAATGTTTGATTGATTCTTTTTCATCGTAAGTTTATAATACTCTGGTGAATTATGAGTAGAGTGAAAGGGTATTTCTCAGAAGATCGAAACGTATGGCAAAGATATTCTTTATTACTCTAGTACATGTTCTTTCGAGTGCGAACACTAACTGCTCTTCAAAAACGTCCTGATTCGAACCGAGTCCTTAGAGCGCGAGTCGTCGTTGGTCAGCCGTCATCCTGTTTAGAAAAATCACGGGATGACGATCGCGCGTCACAACATTGTTTGGTGAACACTTCTCCCCCCCCCCCCTCACGCAACGTCGTACACATAAAAATCAGCAAATCAACATACTGTCCGTACGCCACAAGAAGTCTCTTGGTAGGGGTTTCACAGCAAAGGGACAACAAACCGTCCGATTGGTCTGAACGGCAGGGGCTCGAGTCGCGTCACACGCATTATCGGTTCTAGCGAGCTATTGGCTACAGCGCTCACACACACTAATCGGATCATGTGACGAAGAGAGTGAATAGACTCTTCGAAACCGAGTGAGATAATGCGGAGCAAGCGATTCAGTGGCGTAAGGACAGAATCAAATGTATCCTACGACGTTAAACATTCTTGCGCCGAGCCACTCTCAGCATCCAAGAGGAACGTGACTTCACGCATATTCTGTATTAGGAACTTCTAACTCGTTGCCGGTTAAAATTTAAAATTAATGCTACAGATCAGAACAAATGAGAAATATTTTCGAACTATAGCTTTCAATTTTGTCCAATATGTATATGTTCCCTAGTACCAAAATTATCAATTTCTTGAAAATGAATAAGTAACGATTATTCGTTTAACACATTTCCATCATACGGAAGAATAAAAAATAATGCCCATATCTTTAATTTTTTTATTAAATTGAATTAGAAAAATTTCAGAAGTAAACGAAAACATGCTATACATATAAGTAATTTATACATATTTGTTATACATATTGTGAGATAATTTTTGAAAAATCTTCACATTTTGAACAACCTTTTTCTGCGCATGTTGACGGGGGTCTGCGACATTATTAATGTAGAAGAATAGGCAAAATTCACTGTACTGGTAAGTACCGATAGTTTTTCATGAATATTTCGGCAAATAAGCGAAACCATTATTAATATGTAATGCAAAATGTTGTTCAAAATATACATAGATTTCCACAACATATGCAGACATCATCGAAATCGAGGGATAGATTGTAGCTGTTCCGCAGTTTCATCTTATTTTTAATGGTAATTAAAGTTTAATTTTCGCGGTAGATACAGATACAAAAACCGCTGCGATACTGATCAAACACACTGCTTTAGCAATTTCGACCAATTTATAACATTTATAGAAGTTATATGAATTTTATCTAATTTTTGTTGTATTGAAAGACGTGTCAATTATGAATTATGTGTTACATTAAATATAAATATAACATTAACTGTAATTTCATTTATTTATTGCATTTTTAAAGTACATTTTGAAGTTCACTTAAACGTTAAATATCGACGATAGGTCAGGAAACTTGTATCTCGAAAATAAAGAAGTCCTACTACTGTGTAGCGTGTGACGTAAGAAGTTTGAAGGTCGAGAATCCGGGAGTAGAAATAGTGGGGATGGGTGGAGCAAGCGAGAAACCCCCTGGCCTCTCAGCCGTCTCGAGGGACTTCTTGTGGCGTACGAACAGTACATACAACAGCGCATGGTGTTTCTTTTACTGAATAAATAAATAATCCAACATTTTTTTAACCTCATACGCTTCTCAGAAATCCAGTAAAGTTTTGTTCTTAGAAAAATCCTCGGTTCAAGTGCTGTTTCTTAGGTCTATTATTTTTTTGTGACGTCACCGATCGCGACGAACGTAGAAAAGGACAGCGCGTGTAAACAAGGACCGTGCGGCCGAAAACTTACTGCATAGTTGCGTACCTTCAATTGAAGGAAGGCTGAGCAACTTGTGCTACGAGAGCTGATGACGTAGCAGGACGCCGCGCCGCGTTGCCTATGTATGCGCTGTGCATCCCGTGTGGCATCGGGACACATTTGGGAAACACTTTAATGGTACACAGTCTGACGGGCAAGACCGGATACGAGAGGAGGCTGGAATCGGAAGGAGGAAAAGTCTCGGATACTTTTCGTGGCGTCGACAATGCGCGAAGAGATCACGCAGAACAGTCAACTCGACTGGAGCCTCGTCGAGCTCGCATACACGCACATACATTTCTGCACACACGTGTACACACGTGGTCTCGTGTGTGTACATAAGAGACAGGAGAGGAGAGATACGTACGCGTACATACATACGCGTACCTACCGTACATGTACATAACCGTGTACAAGAGGGAAGAGCCAGTCTAGCTACGAGTTACCCAAACTCCCATTCGATTCGAGCGACAAACTTTGCAAGCAGTTTGATCGTCGGAGTTACAGATTCACCGTAGAACTCTGAACTCCAAATGGGGAATCTATTATCGAAGCAGCGTTTACACGTACACGTTCGTTTACGCGTCTTGCCAGCCCTGCCGCTCTGTCATAGCCGACGATCTACACCCCCGTTGCGCCGCGTTCCCTACTTTTACCATTGGCCCCCCAGACCCACTACAGCCCATAATGCGATTCTCCTCGCCTGATTTAGCATATGGTGGTATCTGAACCGAACGCCACTGCTACCTGCACTCCGCTTTGTTAGAGATCGAACCTGTTAGGCTCCCCGGATTACTGCAGTGTTTGGTTTAGTGACGCCCGACTCGCGCTTTAACGGGACACTCATCTGACCGGGCTGACCGCGTTCTGAGACGTCCACACGTAATTATTTCGGAGCCGAAGTGGAAAATGTTGGGACCGGATGGGATACCTAGAAAGTTTATTGTTATTTTGTGTAACAAATTCGTTTATTATATGTATTAATTAACAAGTTCGCTGACAGTATTTGTTTCAACCCCTTTTATAGTCATTGTATTGAAATTAATGTATCTTCTTGCGAAATATGGAAAAAGTTTTCACCCGACCATCCTATAATACTATGACCTTCGCGTACCTTGAGTAGAAAAAATATTACATAGCTTATTGACAGCTTTTTCTTTATTTATACCATGTAATTTATAAATAACATTGCAGATTTCCATGCCCGTATTCTCTTTTGTAGTTCTGCATTTATAATTTTTATCGGTAGGCGCACATAAACATTCATATCTTCCGTACTTTTCAATTAACTTGGTAATGAGATCATTATCATACTTTACTATTCTAGACCTTTTTTATACAGAAGATCGCGTTGATGCCGATGGCCAGAATTAAATTTAATAGGCCAGGCAACAAAGCGTGCACACTGTAGGAGCATTGGTCTCTGCTTTGTTTATTTTTCTTCGATTTTACAACGTTTTTATTAGCTCGCTTTCTTGTTTATCACTCCAAATGAAAATAAGAAATGAACGGTCATACTTGAGAACAACAATCGATACCAAGCAACGATTTTTCCAAGAAACAGGGAACCTAAACAAAATTCGTTGTTGCTACGGTATGAATGTAGTATACCAGTTTTGAACTCGACATACAGGACGTTCACGCAAACAGTAATTCCATTTGTGACCTTGAAGATTATTGTGCTACATACGAATGAATTCTTATTGGCACACGCTTTCATATGATATAAAAAAATACTTAGCATTCCATTAAAAAAATTGAAGGTCACCTCTATTTCTAAAAAAATAATGCAGATAATGAAAAATTACAGACATCATTACATTGCTTGCAAAGAACAGTATGTTCATGTATTGTATATGCTACATAAACCTTATCTGGTTTAAAGCAATAAATAAATATTATTGATAAATTTTCCTCTTTCATTTTTTTCTAATGTTTACAATTTCTATGAACACCCTGTATAACACAGTTCTATTGGATTGATTTAACAACGCGATACCCTATTGATAGCTGCACTCCGGGAGAAAAAGACAGCACACCTTGCATTTCTAAATGTTTTGCAATAAAAATTGATGAAAATACACGTTTCATTTAGCTATTTGCAATATACTTACAAAACAATTGTATAGAACTAGTACCATTTAAGAGACTACTTCTTGAAGGATACATTTTTGAAATTAATGGGAACCATTTCATGATTTTCTCGTTGAAGGTCACGCGAAGGACAACATATCGCACGTTTCCTTTTTTATGAGCTATTTGACTGTTGTAATGAAAATCTGTGGTCCCATTTACAAAAACTTTGATGAGCGAGTGCAAATAAAAAATTATAGAATGTTTTATTTAATTATTTGTTATTTAATTTCTATAGTTTTAAGTAGACAAATTTCTTTACATTAGAATTTGCGCTTGATTCGTCTAAAACATTTTATACGCTATTAAAAGAAAAGTTTAAGAATTTCAATACGGTATAAGAAGATAAAATTATTTATTATAGACCCTACCCAGTTTTGATTCTGGATAAAAATCCGTAATTTAGTGATAAAGTAATCACGATTAAGTCACGATTAACAAGTATACATATTTTGGTTGTTCACACAGTGTCACTAGATCAAGACTTATGTCCCCACCTCTACCTTCCCGTTCTACGACGCTATTCTCCTTCCACCGCGGCCCGGTCACGTGACGCGTTCCGTCTCTGTCGTGCATGTGTCTAGTACTGGCAGAGAGGGGATACCTATTTCCCCACAATTCGTGCTCCCTCCCCTCATCTGGCTGAGTGGCGATTCTCTGGTTCTCGGCGGAGAAGAAGTTCATGACACCTGATGTACAGCTATTGGGGAACATATAGACAGAATTTATATTTATATAGACTTTTTTTCAAGAAATTAGGAACTACAAAAAAGTTCTAATCACTGAAACCGTAAAATAAATCGTGTGGGGTTAAAATCGTGTAAATCTGTGCTATCATTCTATCTCCGAGTGTAAATACACGGAACAGCTCTTATAGCGTATCTACTTCACGGCAGATAGAGCGTGTTGCGTTTCCCAAATTAATTGTCTCCGGCACTCTTTTATCTTAAAGCGAATAGAGCCGCGCTGCGGGACGAAGATCCAGCTAGAGTTTGCTCGTTGGTTAGAAATTCAAGGGGTAGTCTCCGAACGGGCCGCACGAACAGGAGTAAAAATTGGTCACAATTAGCAGCATCCAGCTAGCTCGGTGTTCCGGCCAGTTTCTAATTTTCATCTCTCCTTTTTTCCCCTCATTTTATCGGGCGAAGTAGCAGTCGCGGCAGCGACCCGTAATTTCGCGAGAATCCCCGGATAAAAGGGGTAAGCTTGAAAGGTGGATGCGGGCTTCCTGGCAGATTCACGACGTAAATACATTTGTCTCTCCTCCTAAGTGGGCTGCTGTCTCTTCGTTGCCGAATAAATGCCAGCCAAATAAAACTTCCTGGCTACACACAAACGCAATTACCGGACGTATTCTAGGCAAGGGAAGCGGTGCCGAGAGCTGACCGGACGAAAGACACATTGCCGTTCCACGGGCCGTCCTGTTTGCGCCATTTTACCACCACTACCTCCTCCTCCCCCCCCCCCCCCCCCCCACCCTTCCCTCGCCAGCACTGCCCCCGTACCGTCGCGACGGTTCAACCTTGCACGAAATTAACTCCCCCCCTATTTCTTTCCTCCGTTCGGAAAACCCCTGGCTGAACCGGGTACGAGTGCCCCGGCATCGGAAAACTTTTCCCGAGGTTACAACACGCTAAGCGACGGAATTAAATCCGAGAAAATCGAATTTTCGATGTTGCCCTGAATAAAACATCGACCCGGAAATTCTAACCCTACCCGCGGAAGAAGCTTGCGCACGTTTTCAACGGAGAATTGCGCGCGCTCCCGTCGAAAACCTAATGGAAATTTATGTTTTGCAAGCTAGCCGACGACCATCCCGTGCGTTAAGGGTGTTTTCCGGTTTTTCATTAAAAAAAAATCGATTTTCCTATTTTTACATTTTCTGTAAGTGTTGTGAAATATATAATTTCTAGCAATCATATTCTCACCTGACCACCTGGTCACCTGACCAAATCTCTGGGACCCAACGTCCGATTTTCTACAAATTGAATATTCTACATACTAGTGTAGAATTCCAGAGTGTAGAATAGGATTCGTTTGATACCTCACATATTTTTTTAATAATTCCAGTTGATTTTTCAACGTAAAAGGCGATTTCGTAAACATGTTTAGTAAACATTAGAAAGGAATGAAAGAAGAAAAAATTATTATTATTATTATTTATTCATTGCTTTAAACCAAATCAGGTTTATGTAGCATACATAATACATGAACGTACTGTTTTTTGCAAGCAATGTGATGGGGTCTGTAATTTTTTTTATCTGCATTATTTTGTTAGAAATTAAGGTGACCTTCAATTTTTTGAATGAAATTATATGTATATTTTTATATCATATAAAAGCGTGTGCCTGAGGACGCTGCGATTGTATGTAAGATAAGATAATTTTTTTATAATGTATACAATTGAGCATGAGAATAAACTTTCTTCTTTAAAGTTCTTCAAATTATTCCTTCAAAATAAATTAGGTTATATCAGATGTTCAAACTGCGATCCATCTTCTATGATACAGAGGTACGCCCTTTGTATTAGGTTTTTCGTTGTCGTTATAATTAGGGTGTCTAGGTTTATGTTATTACATGCAGTTGTTATGCGATTCCGAAGATCTTGAAGATTATTGACTGGTGTGTCGTATACAGCGTGGAAATAATTTTTCATTAAAATTACGTCTGCACAAAATTTTCAAGTTTAAGGTCATTTCAAGGTCATAATATAACTGTAGAATTCGTCTTGACATCAGCACCAATCCTATGATGTCCAAAACATATGGTGCCATTTAAAAAAATCAAGGTGACCTTTACTTTTTTACGTAAAAAGCATTTTTTGAGATTCAAGAATACGCGACATGTAGACCACCAAGTACTGATAAAATGTTATCTGAAACATTTTTTAATTGCACTACCGGAAATGCTTAACAAATGGTGACAACACTTTACGGGTACACCTTATATGTATGTATATACCTGTATACGATCCTTTTTCTAGTATGATCCAACCATGCATAAAAAGGCAGACCACGACGTATACCCGAATGTTCGAGCGTCGTAAAATTCCTCGGAGGCATGTCAGTTTCCATAGAGTAGGAAAAGCGGGGAAGAGGCAAAGCGGAAATGCAGGAAACTTGCCCGCGGCCAGGTATGTCTAAATCAGGCTCCGATAAAGCAAAGTATTGCATGTCCGATAATTGAAATGCAGACAAACAAGAAACCCAGGTCGGACTGCATACCGCGCATAGGTTCGCACTGTTCTCCCTCCCTTTCTCTCTGTCCCTCTCTGACTCGCTGCATTTCGGATGGCATCTATTCTTTCGGTCCAGTCAAGCCACCGCGTATTCCTTATATTTATCGGCCGTTTCCTCGAAATATGAAACACGAGACAACTTTATACCACCGGGTATTTATTCGATATTTTATGAAACAAACTCGCAAGGAATTTCAGGAATGAACTCGAGTAAAACAACGAGGGTAAGGCAGATACAGCCACTGGAACCGTTGACTATATTTGAATTCCCGTGTCATTTAAACTTTTAATGCACCGATACATCTGGAAATGAGGGAGATATTATATGGATGGATAATTATTATTACCTTCCATGCTGATGGAAATCATATTTGTTCAACATACGACGACGGATACAATAATCCCGATGTATTGGAAACTTACAGACCAACGCGGCGCTTATAGTCGGGGACAAAATTAAGTAGACACCGTTAAAAATTTATTTAAATTGGACCAAACGACTGTGAATTTATGAGATGTTCGAAGGAATAGTTTACTAGGTACTAAATAGAAAAGATTATTAAAAATTACTATTAGTTGGAATTGCAGAGAAAAAAGTAAAGGATATGATTCTTAACTTTTCTATTTGTGTCTATAATAAAAATTTAAAATATTAAGGTTGCTATGAGCTATAAATAATTAAGAATGACAAATATTAAAGTAGGCTCAAAATTCAAGAATTCTTACATCTTTCTGTGTCTAATTCTAAATGTATATATTTTTTATTATAGAGGCACAAATAAAAAAGTTGAAAATCGTGACTTTCACTTTTCTTCTTCCAAATTTCGAACAATTTAAAAAACAAATTTTTACAGATTGTCTAATAGATCCTTCTAACATAAAAAAATACTGAAATAGTTTGGTCCAATTTTTAAAAAGTTAGCTTTTAAAGAGTGTCAATTTAATTTTGTCCCCGATTGTATATCGTGCAAATATTTCTTGAATAAACAAAATATCGACATCAACATGTTAGTGAGACAATGCTAATCTATTGATATTTTCTTGACTTGTACTTGATGTTTTCAGGTTATAGAAATTTGTTTACAATCCTAACAACAATTCAGGTTAGGTTTCTATTTCTTGCAACTCATGTAGAAAACCTTTATTTTGCATAAAGATCCGTATTTTATTACATTTTTCGCTATCGTCACTAGTTTCATCGATTATTTCAAATGAAACACACTGTACGATTATATAAATTTTATGACGTTACCTATGATATGCAGCAGGACTATCGTCACAGATCTGTAATAATTCGATAATATAGATGTTGAACGGTAAAGGACCAAATATAGAGATTTGCGGAACACCTTTAGTTTGTATGTATGGTGAAGGTCACTGGTCTGGAAGCATTGACCATAACCTGCTGTGAGCGATTATGAATATCGGAGTGGAACGAAGGTAGGGTGGCTGAATCGAACCCCCTATATTATGTATTTTCGCTATCAGCAGATCATGATTTATAGTGTCAAACGCCTACATGAAATCAAGGAAGAAATTAATGTGATACGCGTCAGTTAAAGAAATATAATAAATTATTCGATGTATGTGTTAATATTTATCACTCGATGTTCATTTTAACACACAACGTCGGCCATAAACATTTTTACTAACTGCAAGACGTTTACTGTCGTTTGAGGTATTCAAAATATACAGTCCCGTTGAAGAAAATCGTTGACCTTGAGATCTCGACAAATCTCGACAAATTTGACCTTGAGAGAAAAATGTTTCAAACAAAAGTTATACGGCTTTGAGGGGCGCATAAGTATAGGTCAATGGTTTTTTGTAGGTACAGAATTTTTTTAATGGAGCTATACAGTTTTTAATACACCATTCGCTGTAGTTCACAGATAAAATATAATTAATTAATCTTCTTATATCGAAAAACCACTAGTTACTACTAAAGTTTAACCATTGTTAAAAAACAATTCTGGAATACGTATTGAAAATTCTCTTTTAATATATGTATAGTTTTCTTTCGATATAAGACGACGATGTTTTCTGCGCAATAAGAAAATCTCTAGACCCTCTAATTCTTTTGAATTACACGCTGATTTTGACGACACTTTGCACAAGTGTTCATTAGACCCACCTATCAATTGAGCCATATTTCGTTTGCGCCCGTTGTTTACTTTAAGTAAACAATCCTCTAATCATTTTACGTACGTTCCTTATAAATCGCAAACGACGAAAGATATGAAAACGTGGTTGAAGTAAAAGTTACATCGTACCTATGGGCCCATAAATCTGTTCGATAAATTTTTCGAAAAACTATTTTTTTGAAAATAAAAATGTTGAAAATGCTTTTTTCAAAAAAATGTTCACACAGATTTATGGGCTCACAGATATAACTTTTACTTCAACCACTTTTTGATACCTTTTGTCGTTTGCGATTTATAAGCCTACATCCACAGACGGGTCGGTTCGGATAAAAGGGTTGAAAGGACGAAAAGCGACCCGGGTTGCCCACGGAGGGTTGGCAACTTCAGATCTATTCAAGCGGTTCACTTCAAGCGGGACACGTGTAAAGTTCGAATTTCTTCAGAAACAAAACCAGTTTACGTCGATCCCCGTTAAAAAGGCAGGGTGCCTTGAAAATAGTCTTCCGTTCGTCAAAGTGGCTTCCCCCCCATAAAGTCCTGAGCCCTTCCGTATAAACTACGGCACGTGCCGCGGGGAGGGTTTAAAGTATTATCGGATCAATTTCTGTCTTGCATGCGCGGGGCGATTAACCTTCTTTCTCTTCATACATATAAAAAGTACGGACAGGAATAATTGAAGAGGAGGGCGACGACTATGTATACATATACCAGGGAATAAAATGCGGGGCAGGTGTCGACGTCAGGTGAGTACTGTATGTATTTGGTCTTGTCGTGTTCGCGCGAACACGGAGGGGGGGGGGGGGGCGAAGTACATAGGCGAGGGCGAAGACGAGGAAGCGTGCGAAGCTGATGATTATTGCGAGCTAATATTTCCAGATTACGTGGACAGGGCGCCACAGCGAAAGGCTAACGGAGGGCGATAGCCAATATCGCGCGCGGTGCAACGTGCAACGTGCCCGCTGGCGGATACATAGGTATATTCAGTCGATATCCCCGATATTCCCGATAGCGCGATACACCGGCCGGCCGCCTGGCCGCGTAATTAAAACTGACGCTTTCGTTTCGATGCGCGGCTCAGCGCGATGCAGCCCGATGCAGCGCGCGATGCAACGCGATGCAGTGCGATGCAACGCGATGCGCCGCGCCGCGCCGCGCCGGGCCGGGCCGGTACACGCGTTCCCCGTTATGCGGCTATCTCTGCCTTCGCTTCCGCCGCGATTGCATCGAACGAGGGGAAAAAAAAGTTTTTAAAATCGCCGGTTGTCCGTCAAATATGGGCTGCATGAAAAACGGGAAATTATTGGGAAGCATTTCCGCGGGACGAATGTAAATTCGTCGTGTCGACCCCGTCCTCACCCCCTTGCTCATCGCCGATCGCGCGAATTAAATTTCGCGGCTATCCGGTCGAATCGCGTCCAAGTAAATATTTATTTGATTCCGACCGATACCATTATGATGTAATATTGATTTATTTAACGTTCTCCGCCGGACGCTCTGCGCGCTACACGCGTCGTGATACGCGCGACGATTTATGGGGCACAGGTTGCGTACACAAATCAGTTACGTACGTCGAAGCAAACCACTCCTTGGGCAAGTGGTCGCAGGAATGGTGCCATCCAGTGTCCCCAGATTAAGACTTTTCTCCCACTCCACCCTTCCCTTTTACGACGCTGCGATCCCCACCCTTCCGCCACAGACCGGTCACATGACGCGATGCGCGCATCCAATTCGCGTAGCGTCTGCACCTGCGCCGTGACTCACCCGGTAACGGTGTAGAGAGGGTAACGGTATGCCCCACGATTTCCTCAGGCGACACTGTTGCCACCTACGATTTGGATGATTTTATAGTTGTCAAGGTCGTCATTCTGAGTAGCGTTATGAAGGTCTTAGTAGGTATTAACCCTTTGGGGACAAATGGGTAATGGAAGGGTTACCCTCGCTCTGCCAGTACCGGATTAGTCACGTGACAGTGTCACAGAAAGAACGACAGAGACGGAACGCGTCACGTGACCGCTCCGTGGCTCAAGCGTGCGGATACTCGCTATCGGAGAGTGGGGGACATGTCTCTCCATATTGGCTGTACAGGTAAAACTGATTCTTTGCTATGATATCGAAAGAAAATGTACAGTTTAGTAAATCAATTATATTGTACATATTGCTGTGAATATCTGTACAGAAGATTAGGTGAAAAAAGAAGTAAACATTCCAGTCCTGAAGTGGAACAAAATGCTAAATAAAAATAAGCCCAATATACAAGAACAGAGAAAATTGACGTGTACCGACGTTATCGTACTCGTAGATAAACATTAATACAATTGTGCTTAGCGGAAGGTTAATTTATTATAACATATTTTTAGCGAGCACATGCGCTGCGAGCGCCCTGGCTTCCAACTCAATAGCGATTACCGTGTCATAAACCTCCAGATGCGACACAATAGTGAATGCGTTCGGTAAGCGCGCGCCCCTCTTGGGGCCCAGTAATTCTGCAGCCCACTCCACGTCGTATTTTCACTCACACAACAGTGTGATGGACGATGACTATGGATTTATAGAAGTAACTGTTCACGAAATAGATTCCAATTCTATGTTTGTTTACCATCGCCGTCGACCTAATGCTACATTTACTGCTTATGGCTGCACTGTAATTTCTGCAAACACACAAATTGACATTGAACTGGGCAACAACTTAATAAGAAAGCTAAATGTTTGTTTAACGAATTTCCATCTAGTCACTGTGCGTGTATTATGTACAGATTGACCTATCAAACTTGAGAATCATAAACATTTCATGTATAATTAATAATAAAAGAAAATGTCAGTGGAAAATTTACAACTAAAATAGAACGTATTTTTCAAGCATACTATCTTTTAAACAATTTCGGTAAGATGCCAACAGTAATCGTGTAAAAATAAATAAATATTCTTAAAAATTATATCTTCAATAATTATTTCCTAAGAAATAGATTTTTGGGAAATCTATTTTCTGTCGGCTCCCTATTGTCCTATATTCGAATGTAAATAATTATTTGCTCGTAAGTATTTTCAATAGTACTTGATTTAAACATTAAATGAAATAGCATTTTCAATATTTGCTTATGGGAATATTTCAGTTCTTGGTAATATTATGTCAAACCATTTGAAATTTTCCCCAGTCCTCGATATTGGAGCGTGCAAACACAAAAGCACCAATTGCATTATCTCATTTCGACGTGCTTTGCTAACATTTATTATAAATTGTAATATACGTAGATATCGATACATTGCCTGTGAATATGTTCATATGTTCGTGATTATTAAATACCAATACACCATTTGAAGTACAGTAGAACTCGATTTATCTAAACCGCGTTGGCACCAGACGGTTCGGATGACTGGATCGTTAAGATAATAGAGGGCCACTGGTATTAGATACTAGTATTATAAATGTATTATTCTGTAGTACGGCTTTTTAGTAAAGTTTTTTAAGCAAAAACTTTGAAGGGAAATATTGTTCAGAATGGTGACCTTGACAACATATTTCAAGGTCATTGAAATCGGAGAGGGGGTAGCACATCGACAAGTATACCGAGGTATTTATAAATACAAAAGCTTTATTTAATTTCTTAAAAAATTCCACGAACAAAAAATTACGATTTTCATTACTTGACCAGCGTGCGTGTCTACTCTTCCGCAATTACGATCCGCCATCAGTCACAACATAAGCTGTCAGATGTTATCTCAAAAAATAATGCGCCTCCATTAAACATGACATAATATTCATATTCGTAATTACTTCACGTTCGTGTTTCCCCCACCCTCCTGTAATTTCTCGAGGGGAAACACTAACAGTATCACCGTTTACCAATCGTTTAGCGTTACGCAACGTCCACCGTGGACAATGTACACGTAACAGAATCAATGAAACCTGTGTCGCCAACTCGAACGTAACCCCTGGAAGCTGTTGCTGATCGCGTGGCTCGCTCGCTCATTAATCGTAATTAATATGTATGCGAGTTCGATAATCAAGCGCACCGAGACGTTGCACGAAATTAACTCCGTGCCGTAGGTGCTTTGGGGGTTGCGTGAAGGAGCCAGAAACAGGGTCTGTTAACACAGTGTGTAACGCCTGGCACGTAGGCGCGACCGGAATACGACAACCGAGACGCGATAACGATTTTAATCGGGGGCTCGGGCTCTCCTCCCCTCTCCTCTCCCCTTTACAATGGGGACTTGAGCTCCCAATAAGTAACCGAAATGCAAGATTGGGTTTAACTTTACAATTGCCCCCCCCCCCAAGCTTTTGGTACCTACTATAGTTTTGATCCGATATAAGACGATGGTTCGGGACCGGCTTTCGTCGTATTTCGGACCAGGATACCTATTGACTTTGTTCTCGAGTGGATAGAGCAGCTATATCTTTCGTTGGAAAAGGATGGAATATGACATACCCTCGTGTTCTGGCACTGAGCGGTGTCGACCGAAAAATTTCAGAAAAAGAAGAGGGGATAGCAATATTCTTATTTCGAAACAAACGTGGTCGTCTTATATCGAAATAAAACTGTATACGTCACTCTATTCGTTTCGACATGTTGAATATAAATATGACTTTTAGAAATCATGGTTTCGAACGCGAAATGAAATACACGTGTACACGTGTATATTTCACGTGTTTTGAAATACACATGTACACGTGTACATTTCACGTGTTTCGAACGACACATGTACAATTAGCATGTATTTAGTTACACGTACATTAATAAATCCCCATTGTAATTCGTGTTTTGATACAATATAATTAACATATTTGCATTATCTGGTAACAATTGGTTTATTTCGGAGGTAACTATGTACAGTGGATCTAAAAAGTATTTAAATACTGAATTTCCCAGTCTCGAGAATATTTAAATTGTGACGATTTTGTTAAAACAAATAGTTGCGTTTTCTCTCGACAGTAATGCAATGAAAAATATTTTAAATTATTCGGTTTCTTAATAATCACTTTTATATTTTCACTTCCTACTAAAGTCGTAATTTGCTATTACTAGACTCCGGATTTTATGCATTTATGACAAAACTGAGTTAGTGCAATTTAAAACAGTGAAAGGATTAAACGTCTGTAAGGGTATTGATATATTATTTTCACCACAATAAAATTATTAGTGAAAAATATAAATTCATATTTAGCTCCTGTGTCTTGCAATTGATGCACACACTTTTTATTATGTATAAAGATCCGGAGTCTAGCTATTACAACTAAAATAATATTCGATATTCTATATATTGGACTCGGAATGTTGTGACTTTTTTGTATACTGAGGTATATCAAAATCTGTTCATTACTACGTTTAGGGAACACTAATGTGGAGATGGATTCCAAAAGCAACTTAGGACTGTAACCGTGACATAATTTGTTGTCTTAGGAGGTAATTGTCGTAATTAGTAGAACATAGTTGTTTAACGAGTTGTGAAAAGAGGGTGTGATGCAACTAATAATGATTTACTGACAATATAAAAAATAAGATTAGTAATAAAGTAAGAACAAAAATTGTTACTAGAATGGACTTTTTATTAATTTTCTTATGTCTTATGGTATGACCAGAGTCGCCAGATGGGGGAATTCAGTTACCCTCTCTTTGCCAGTACCAAACTCGTCACGTGACAGTGACAGTGTGACGTATACACGACAGAGATGAAATGCGTCACGTGACCAGGGTCGTAGAAGGGGAAGGTAAAGTGGGGAATAGCGTTGTAGAAGGGGAAGATAGTGTGGGGGGGGGGGCGCTGTCGCTCTGCGTCATGGTGAGTGGAACAGAGCGAGAACGTAAATATTTTGCATAGCCATCGTCTGGCGGATGGATAGTACGTTTCTCTCCGCTGCGAGCCGCATCGAATCGACGATGAATCGAGTTAACTCCCATTAGAAAGCGATAAACACCACCGTGGTGTTCCGGCACCGGGACACCGAGCCATCCGTGTTCGTCTGTTTTCCCAATTTCGGCGGACACGATTGAATCGTCGCGAAAACGAATCGGATGACAAATTGAAAAATCCTTGGCGTAGAACGGCTCGGCTCGGTGCGGCGCGATGGTATTCGCGGATGCCCCGTTGCTCCTGTCTAATCCCGGCGGTTTCACGGGGCGTTCTATAGCACCGTTTAACGACCGCGCTAATTACAATCCCGCGATTAAAGTCCCCCGTCCGGATAGGGGAGCCGGAAATATCTACTAGAACCGGGCTTTGTACCCGGCATTATGAAAAAGCTTTCGGACCGTCTCGAGCGAAAAATTTGCCGGGAAATCGAGTTACGCGCAATTTCAGGGAAGACCGGGCCCGGGGAAAGAAGAACTGGAACGTTGCTAGCTGTACACTTCCGCGGAAAAGTAAATTAATTTCGTCCCTATTTGGGTTTGCATCAAAAGGGACGCGCACGGTGGTCACACAGTACCAGATCCTGGCCAAAACCTAAAAAATTAATTTTTTTGTACAGGGTATGGTGGCTGCTCGGTTCGGTACTGTGATAATGTGACTATGGAAAAACTGAGGTACGAAGGTTTTATCATTTGCACCCACCAGATGTTCAGACTTCAAACCTTCGTTCGTCACAAAGTTTTAGCGCAGTGAAGTGAGCTTTATACAAAAACCTTCGATTGGAAAAACCCATTATCGAGGTCTCGTGTTTCCGAAAAATGGCTACATTGGTTTACGAATTTTTAAAAGTAAAATGTAGTCGTAGGAGTAACAAAATATTTATATGTTATATGTGAGCTTATACTTAAACCAAATAAAATATATATAGCAACTAATACGTACGAGAAAAGTAAACTAACTAAAAGCTGCACAATTTTTCAGTTTATCTAATATTTATAGATGTGCGAAAATATATTCCATTAAGAATCTAATACACAAAAGAAAAAACTGAAGTGCATACCATTTTTCAGTTCATCTAACATTTATAGGAGGCAGAAATATAACAGAATAAAGAATATTGTATATAGGTTCCCCCACTATCAATTATTTTTGCCACTCCTAATCTCCTCAACCCCTTCCTACACTCCACATGCGTTTTGTGGGGAGGACTCAGAAGTAGGGACAGAAGTCTGCGGCTCGCGAGCCATAAGTTGCCCGGGCCTGGTTTACTAGATAATATGTAGAGAAATTATTTAAAAATTGCTATCAGTCAAAATTGCGAAGGGAAAAGTAAATGTTCATGATTTTTAATTTTTTTATTTGAGCCTGCATTGAAATTTAAAACATGTTTTTTGTACACCAGACTGATTGACTGCAGCATTAATAAAAATGGCAAAAATCGAGAATTCCAAATTCTTATTATAATTAAACAGATTATAAAAATCGTGAACCTTCACTGTGCACTTCCAAATTACAACAGCAATTTTTCTGAAGTGGACTCAAGTCGTTTGGTCCAATTTTAAAGAAGTTATTTTAAAGGGTGTGCGAATACTTTTGTTCATTACTGTATGTATAACAAAATCTGGCCTCGCGAAGGGTTGATTTTGAGGGGTAATCGAACCCATGAAATGAAGCCTGGTTATTGAAATTAACAGGGATTTGTAAGTACATATCGAACTCGATCCCATCCCAGCTAATGAGTATGATTTTTTATTAGCTAGAATGGTTGTTTGGTCCTGCAGCGTGGGGTGGAGGGTGCACCGGCGAGCCGCGAAGCGGTACGGATTATAGTATGGTAAATGTAGGTGTAACGCGTGCATGTAAAGCCTGTGAATGCGTGACTCCGGCTCGTATCGAACACAATAGCGCTGCCAGGGCTGTATTTTTCGTGTACACGTAAAATCCATTTGGTCGTTCGACATACTGGGTTGTCACTCGGTGCAATCGCATCCTCCTCTTGTCGTGCGCGCACACACACGCACACACGCGGCCGCCTACGGGTCAGCTTTATTGTCAGCGCCGCCAGAATTCCGGCTTTCGCGTCGAAACGAAGAGCAATTATTCTCGCCCACCACTGCGAGCTTTTAATTGTCCGCGCGCACGCGCCCGCTCGCTCCTCGTCTCTCTATTCTCTGTCTCTTTCTTGCTCTATCGCTCGCGCTTCCGTCACGTTAAAAATATTGTATTACTTTTCTGTTACGAACCAACCGTGAGCTCGCTAAAAACGCGTTCTGACCATTTAAATCCCCCCATATACCGCGCTCATCGATGAACAGATTCCGCGTCGCTCTAAACGTCGTCGTCGCGTTTCTTCTATACAGTATTATCTCCGTTTTACCGTCACCAGGGCGATCGCCCTTGAAACCAGCGGTAAACACGCTCGACGACCGAGCCAGCAAGTATCGGTGAGACTCACACTAATGCAAGCAAAATCAAAAAATTGCAACTTTTCTAATTTTTTATTTTTTTTTATGAAACCTTTACCATCGTATCCATCTCGTTTTTCTAATTGAAATGACACCAAACACGATATAGTCACGACCATAATTATTTGTGTAACAAGCGATGTTAAGAATACGTATACCTCTACCGTAAATGTGACGAAACTTTAATCACTTGGTACACAATTAGTTATGATCGTAATTATATCGTGTTTGGTGTAATCTTAAACAGAGAAAAAACAATATGAATATGATGGTAAGAGTTTCATTGAAAAACCAAAAAGAGGGAATTTTGTTTTTTGGTTTTAAAAGGCTGAGCTGGCACGAGTCCTTTGATCTTTCCCGAACGTCTGAACGTCAATCACTCTTTCTTTTCCAGTCGCTATCCTTGTCTACGTTCGGCACACTACAAAGAATGTATGTAGCATCTCACTCGGCAGATCCAACGATACGACAGTTACGGACATAATACTGTGGCAAGCGGATTCGCTGAATTTACAATCTTGATTTTCTCGAAAACGAGACGTCAAACAAACAAATATTATACCTCTTTCTCG
Organism: Lasioglossum lativentre; assembly: GCA_916610255.1. Taxonomy (NCBI): domain Eukaryota; kingdom Metazoa; phylum Arthropoda; class Insecta; order Hymenoptera; family Halictidae; genus Lasioglossum; species Lasioglossum lativentre. The sequence goes on from OU744355.1 coordinate 21,653,818, forward strand.
ACTTGAGTCTGCTTGAAGAATCGCCACTACCGTATATTTTCTGTGACTTCCAAAATTAAATATGAAATTTATTTTCAGTAAAATACGCATAAGATAATTTTTAAATCATCACAATTGAAGGAAATATTTAGGTGACCACTTTTAAATGAATCACCTTACATAACAGTATTAGTGTTGATGTGTTATAAGTAGACTGCGGATTTTTATGCAAAAAAAAATTTTCCAAGTCTATTGTGAGAGACTGAGGTTATATAAAATTTTATTTTCTCTTTTAATGACCTTAAAAAATTAAAAATAATATAACAACATACCTAAATCATTCTAATGTCTTTTCATTTTTGTATTTTTTATTTTAATATATATATATTATAAATGCATAAAATCCGCAGTCTAATTATAGGTTTCAACTAGATTGTCTCAGTCAATTATGCACTATGTCATAGCAACCATAGAGCGTCGCACAACAAATGTATCTAAATTCGAAATTTCAAAAAAAAGTATGTCTGCCAACAAATTTTATTACACCCCTGATTCTTTTAATATTTTTCCAGAAATTTTCTCATGTCATTAAAAACAACGAAGATATTTTAGGTTTAAATGTTAGCTGACTCACCCTGTATACATTCTGATGTAGTATCCTCTCTGTAAACATGACGCAAATGTTGAACAGCTCCAACGACGTTATTCTCATCTGGTAACTAACACAAAGTACACAGTATCGTAAATCCATCTTTTCTACAAACATGTATTGTCATCACTGATAAATTAATTTCAGAATTTTTCAAATTATCGTTCTGTACAGTGAGCTGATGAAGAAAATGGAGTAATATAATAATCATTCTTTACCTTTTCATAGTTGCGAGTACAAAAACTTAATTTTTATAAGTGGACAATATTTTTCAATGAATGTGTTACCGTAGATGCGTGAATTTACAAAACTGAATGCGTTTAATAATACACTGATCTATTTGGAATACAAAATGTGCTCTCAACGTTCCTTGTTACATGAAAGTATGTGACATGCGGCGTTCTTCCTTATAACCACAGATATATGTATACAACGTGTCCCATGTAACACATTTCACGATTTTTCAAGTACTTGCGATAATCTGACAAAAAAATATTTCAAACAAAAGTTTATCATTTATCGATTGGTATACATTGCAATAAAAAAAGTTTGAAAATTTTTATTTTTATTATTGTCAAGACCACCTTCATTTTTTAAAAATGGCACTTTGTATTTTTGAGTTAACAGTATTATAGCCCGTATCAAGAAGAATTCAACGACCTAGTATACCATGACCTTCGGATGACCTTGAAGGAAAAGAAATGAAAGTTTCAACGATGAAGGTGGCCGTGACAATAATTTAGAAAAAAAAAACAAATTTTCGAACTTTTTTTATTGCAATGTATAGCCAATCGAAAACTGATCATCATTTGTTTAAAATATGTTTTGTTAGATTATCGCAAGTACTTGAAAAGTCGTGAAAAGTGTTACGTGGGACTTCCCGTATACAGGGTGTCCTAAAACTACTGCGTTAAATTGAAATGGGAGGATTATTAACGAAAAACACGGACCGATCAGAGCGCGACCTAGACGCTCGTTGGCACGTTCAGCCAACCGCCTGCCGGCTCGCCGGCTCACCTCCTATTGCAATTTAACCCAGTAGTTTTGGGACACCCTGTATGTATATGATACATAACCTGTGATACATGAACCTGCTTTTTCCATCTTAAAAACGACAGATTAAAAAAATATTTTATTTATTATTTTCTCGTTTTCTTTTTCTGGTAGATCCTCGATGGTGCCCCAGGTTGCCGGTACCTTGAGCCGGCACTGTTTGTGAGGCCGATCTAGAAAAGAGAGTAAAGCGGAAACGTGTTAATTATGCTAGTGATGCGTCAAAAGTGTGAAACAGTGAGAGCACGGTTTCATTCGTACAACTAAATTGATCGTGTGAAGTTAATTAGTGGGAACCCGCCTCTACACCTACGGTTTCTGAGGAGCGTATGAGCGCTAACGAAAGTTCAGTGTTTATGGCTGCCAAAGCAGTTAAATTCCGACACACGGACACGACTGTTTGCCTGTGTTCCGGCAAAAACGAGACGAGCGCGGTGACCGTGAGAGGGGCACGTGGGAAATTTTTATTTCGCGACCAAACTCGATACGCCCGGCTGCGGTTTTCGGCAATTTACAGAAAATACTCTGTCGGGAAATAGCGATTCCGCTGCTGCTGGTACGGTTCCGTTCCGAGGTTTTGTTTTGCCTTTGTCGATAGGTTCTTAACCCTTGTGTGGGCAACCGGATAGGAGGGATTCACCTAACTCTGGTCGGGCACTAGTATTTCGATCAACAATTCAAACGTAACAGGAAGATTGCATCCGTAGAAAAAGTAAAAAAAAAAGGAGTAGTTGCTAAAAGTTCGATAAAATTAATAACGCAAAGCAAATAAAAGAGGCAACAGCAGTAAAACAAGCACGGGCAGTTAAAAGCTATTAATATCTAAGCCATTGGCGCCGGATATAGCCACTCAAAAGCTACATATGTTGTTTGTTTAAAAAACGATTGTACAAATTGGGTTTGGTGATCGAGTTAGTAAAAATAGGCTCATAAACTATATGTACAGTCACTCACAGTAATATACGGCCACTTTTAAAAGGACGACAACGTTTTTAATTTTGAACGACTTTGTTTTTTGTGACAAGTTAGATTACCGAAAAATTTTTGTTGATGAATACATTAACTTGAATTTCATATTTCGTTTCTCTACTCTGATATTTTAACTTCAAGATGATGAATGAAAATTATTGTAAGGAAAAGTTTAAAAAGGTGGGAGAACTCGTCCTACTGACCTTGTGTGACCTTGAAGGTCTTTATAACAACATTTTAACAAAACGCTGGCTAGCGTTAGTGTGAACACCCTGTATAATCTGATCATGACTACACTGTATCTACTGATTCATGTTTCAGAAAAGACGTTTCAGTGTACAATTTTTATTTATAATTAGTTTCATTGATGTTCTTTATACTGTAATGATACATGTTTAATTGATTTTAGTATCATGATTTTTCTATTTTGTCTAGAAAAATTCTTGTCGATTCATTTTTGACTTATATATATTTGTACGGTATTTGTATAGTTACGTAAACTTTGTTGAAGTACAATATGGTAATTTTTAGTAACACCTCAGAGCCGCTATTTGAGTACAAGAGATTAAAAAAGAAACACTGACAAACTGCACACACATTACCACATATTTCAGTATTTTCATCTAAAACATCCAGGGTTATTTGAGAGGTCTGTAGCGACAATACAGTTTTTTAAAGAATATGTCAACAGTGATTAAAAAAGTTATTATCTTCTTTGAGTTTATACAACACGGTCTCTCTACTGCGCGTTTTCAAAATTAAGTGAAACTCGGAAACTGTGTCAAAGGATAAAGAATTTTCGCTGGGGCATTTACGTAGTGTCCAAGAAATGGCAACGAGTGATGGTCTTCATCGTCTATCCTTTCTTCATGCAAACATTATTTAGAAAAATTGCAGATACATATTTATACATACACTAAAATGTTTGTTATAATATGAAACAAAGACCATCTTTGAAAAAAACACAATTTTTATGAAAACGGAATCTACCAGCTTATAAAACGTTAGGCAACAATTGCAAAATTTGTTGCTGTTTATATGTATACCTGATTAACCTTTAAGTGGACCTGAAATATGTACTTTAGAAATGCAATTTATTCAATAAAATTATACTTAATATTATATATGCATATACAGGGTGTTCCTAAAATGTTGTATTTCCTTGAAAAGGGTGATTCCTAAGGTCATTTATTTAACATAGATTAAAATTTGGAGATAAAATTAATATATTTATTCTGTTCAATTACTTTTGGCCATTTCTGAGGTAACTTATCATGTTATTGAATAAACCTGTGAATAAATATCTTAATTTTATCTCTCAATTTTAATTTAAAAACGCTACGAACTTTCGTTCCAACCTAATAGAAACGTAACCAGATAATACTCGTCCACAAATAGTTATATTATTAATAGTTGCACATTAAATAATTATTAGCATGAATTTGAGTGGGAAATTGAATAGAATTCAATAGAATTACTTCTACTGTACTTTTTGATAAATTAAATTTCCCCTATGAAATAGGAATATGTTGCTGAAGAGATAAAAACAAGAATTAAATAAAGGAAAAACAGTTGCACTTGATAAATATGATATTATTTGAGAATAGTAATTGTATTACACTTACGTTTTATTTTCAAATTGGGCACGAATTTATGCAATAATCTAATAAAAATAAGGATAACTATGTGCCGACGTGTAAATATGCTCAATTTTCAGTCAGTACACATTTACTCCAATTTTCATAGAAATTTCAAGTGGACAGTAAGAGTAATTTTCCCTAATTGAACGTCTACGAGATGTAATGAAATCTTTTCCAGATTCTGCCCCGAACACCGATAATTGTAGCCTTTAGAATCTTTCTAATATAGTGCATGGAAATGTCCACGTTAATAGCTGCAGCAGAGTCCTCGGTAGCTATTTTAACTGCAGTTTCGTTGCTCCGAATGTCCTGATGCGACGTTATCCACATTAGTATGGTCCAGTAGTCGCGTGAACTTTTTATTCGCGGGAGCTAAAAAGAACAGACACGTAAGCTCAATCGACGGAGCATTTCTCTAAATACTCTAAAGGGCGTTCTCGAAAATGGGACAACCATGAAAAGCACTGACCATGGCCGGATGAATTAAGCATCCCCATTTAGGCTAACACGAAAACGAACCCATCGCGATAGTAACTGCCGCGCCGCGACGTGCCGCGAGGTGCCGCGAGGCTCCCGCAAAAAGGACTGCATCGTTTGCGGAGTAATTAATCATCCATCGCATTCCCCTTATCCGTCGTCGCGGGATTATCATACGGCTCGATCGTTATGAAATTTTTACAACGACGAAGAGCCGGGAAACGCAATCTCGGTGGACTTTGCGTCAATGAATACAGATCTTTATGCAAATGCAGCAGATAAGCTAACGCAGAATGGGGGTGGCAGGCAATTCTATGTACAACAACAACAACCAACGACGACGGCGCCGAAGGGGGAGATCGCGTAATCGCTTAATCTCGATGAGTTGGTGAACTCGGTTTTTTTTTCCCGGGGTATTACGGGGGCCGGTCTGCTAAAGTTTCAAATTGAATCGAAGACGTCGAGGCAGCTGTATCGAACAGTCGAAGCAGCAACCGGTCGTGCCGTGTCAAAGTTCGGGAACTAATACTTCCGGGACGAAAGCCCCGTGTCATTTTCACGGTGTTTGTATCGTTTTTATCGGGGTTCTCGTTTGTTTCCTGGGACGCGAAACCTTGTCCGGCTTATTTCGCCGCTCGCTCGCCGGTGAACTCTGTATTCCCGGCGCATCGCGTAATGCCGCAGCATTACTGCGGATGTCTGAGCTCGCTAACCGGTAAATATGAGTTTTCACTTGGTGCTCGCCGTGCGAACCCATTGCTACTCGTGGGCTCTATTTTTGCCTCGTTAATTACGATTACGCGTCGTCCCAAGGCACGGGCGCGGCGCGGCGCGGCGCGGCGTGGCGTGGCGTGGCGTGGCGTGTGGCGCTCCGTAGCAACACACCAGCGTAGCGCAGCGCCGCGCCGCGCCGCGCCACGCTGAGAGCCACGACTTTCTTTTTCCCGGGGCCGAGAAAACGCTGCCAGACACATCGAAAAGTCTGCCTGTGCCGCGAGAAACTTCAGAGTCGACGAGGAAATTTTGACACACGGCGCGCCGAGACGACTGCTCTTGACTCCTGGGACGCTTTGGGCATAATGAAAATATTCTCGGCCATGTTAATTAGGGAATTAACCCCTGATTCCTTGGATGATACACTCCTGATGTAAAAGATAGCACATGTGTGCTATCATTCGAGTCTCTGAGATGAATTCTATGAATAATATGTAATTACATTACCTTTTAACACGATCACAATCCTATGTTTCATACAATAATGCTGAACTAACCAATGAGTTAATTACTCTGATTGTATAAGAATTTTTGGGAGATGACATCGGATACTTAACATGTTCATCAACAAAATACGTGACATTGGATTTCAAACAGGAAATATTTATTTACAAAAGACGGATTAAATTGGGAAAACATCTATGTACAACATTTTTTATTATTTAGTAATACGTATGTGGACCTTTCCCTACTTTCGAGGGACACTTTATTTCATTCTTCTTTATACCGTTATAATATCGTTGTGTATTTATTCAAATTATTAAGAAGAAAAATTAATCTTTATCTAGCTCCTAGTTCTTTTCGTTGACACTGGACATTTTCGTTTTACAGTGAGATCCACAAGAAACAAAGCACCTAATATATCTGTTGCAAGATAGGTGAGTATTGTGTATATTTTATGTAGACTAAATATAAATATATGAACGAATTTTTTGACATTATTTTCAATGTTATTTTAAGGTATCTATAATTTTTACTATCTAAATTTGTAGTAATCTATATCTTTTTAAGTGGTATCATGTCTTTTTAATATATTTCACTGTGACCTTGGAATAGTATATTTCCTTCTTTCGCGTGAAGCATGAATAATCATAATAATTAATATAATGATACGTTATTTAAAAAATTTAAATGATATTGCAGGAATATACCTGTATTCCCTTTATAATTAATGAAGGTGACTTAGAATTATTTAAATTGAAATATTTCCTAAACTATTAACCTTTCGACATACGTAGGTTAATACTTTTTTATAATTAATGTCTAGCTGCATCCATTGATATATTAAAAAGTACATAATTCACATCGATGAGCTTTAAATAATCTTCGAAATGGCAAAGTGCATTTGCTATATTAAACAGTATACATAACCCCTATAATTCTTATAATCCTTTGTAGTCCTAATATAATCCTATACAATTTTTCACATACGGAACATACATTCGTTCCGTTTCTCATGATCCGCCCTGTATAGGAAAAACGTGTCGCGTCGCATTAATATACGAGCATCCATATTTCAAAACATTACATCTGGTAAGACATGCAAAAGCTAATTAACCCTTGGACGACGGTGCCGAGGTCTAATTTGACTTAGCCCTTTAATGACTACGTCTAACTTTCCAGCTTCAGATGACTTTAAATTATAGTTTATATTTTTGCAGTTTAAAAATTAACTTAATCCTTTTGGAAGAAGCACGATAAGAAATATATCTCTAATTAAGAAAAAAATATTCGACCAATCTATGTTAAGAAAAAGCTCTTTTATAATTTGACCTACAGGCCAAACACAGGATTGATTTTTTTTTTGTTTAATTTCCAAATTCCAACTTTTCTTGAGTTACCATTTCTCTATAAACAATTTCTTGTGTATATGAATAAAATAAAGCCTGATTAGAATCTTGAATGTCTGATAAATTGGAAGCAGGTATTATGTCAACCATCAATCATGCAGTTCAGCTCAACCGATTCTGGGTCACGTGTGATCCTTGTCTAGATCATATTAACCCTTTAGTGCACGGGTGAATAGAACTTCTGACGATGTCTAGATAGAAAATCTTTCACTTGCATTTTCATGAATAAATGTTGTTCTTTCTGGTGGTAATGAGGTCATCGCTCTACCGCAGAACACTACTACAAAGAAAGAAAGCGAATATATCTGAGCTGCTAAGTAATACAAAAAAGTTAAATAAACGATTTTTTTCATGAGTCCCACAAACTCAACCCGTGCACAAAAGGTTGAAGATGAGCGAGCACTACTTTGTTTAGTGTACTTTTTTAAAAAGTTATTTTTATCTGTTTATCACAAGCATCATTAGTTAAAATCTTGCATTGAAAAAATAAATTTCAAACTCAACCAAAAATCTGGTTCGGTCAAAGGTGACCCAGCCTTCGCTCGTCTAACCCCTGACCCAACCATAGTTGTTTCTATTAGGCTATTCGGAGGTTAGTTTCACTTATTTATCCATAAGAAAAAGTTAAAATATCAATATTATCATATGACAGAAAAACAACAGAAAGAGATTCTACTTCGAATATTGTATGAAAAACGTGCTCGTATATTACAAACATATGTAGATTTGTGTGGGATAAGAGATTGCATTGTTAATTACTAGTCTGCGGATCTTTATGCATTTATGGCTTCTAAAAATTTTCAAAAAATGCTAGGATATAAAATTCCACAGAATGTAATACGATTTTTATTTATTTCAGATCTATAAAGGCCATTACCACTGAAAATAATATTCTATTTGTTCCCACTTTCTTAAAATTTCTCTAGAAAAATTAAAAATTGCATAAACATCCGCAGTCTATTAATTACCTTTCTACTCACCGCAACCTGTACCTCAATGTAAGCTTCATCTAATCACTCTAATCACCGCGCACCTCATCGACCCGAAATCAACTCACACACCGCTTTCTCGAAAAATCGCGAAAGCTCACAGTAATCGAATAGAAACGCGGCGGGGCCACCTTGCTTGCCACCGTCCGTTTCCCTCGAACATTCTCCAGCTTCAATAATCAGATGTGTTTTGAACTCCGCTGATGAAACACTTGGAACTTTATAATCAAACTTCATCGAACTTCGAAACTCCGGAACTACGGTGTAGAAGCTTCTTCCGCGGAACTCTGCGTTTGGTGAAAATACCAATTACACGGTCGCACCGTTAATTCCGTGGATAGTGTCGTGGGTTTCCACTTCGCCATTCGACCTGTACCAAGGTATAGCTACCGTACCTGTGCGGACATATTTCAATATCTTATTTCGCGTATAGCGCTGTACAGTTTTGTTCCGATATAAGGCTATGGATTGAGACGCCAGTGTCGCCAGTGTCGCCATTTTAAGACTCCAGTATATACGACGACCGTTCCCCCACTTTCCGGCGGCGAGCACCTCCACGCTTCCGCCACGGCCCGATCACCTGACGCGTTTCGTCTTTGTCACGTGACTAGTCCCGTACTGGTAGAGAGAGGGTAACTGTATTCCCCTCAATTTCCCCGCGACACTGTCTATCCGAGCCGCCAGATTAAAACTTGTCTCCCCACTCTTCCTTCCCCTTCTACGACGATATGCCCCGACGCTTCAACGACGGCTCGGTCACGTGACGTGTTTCGTGCATGCGTCACAATGTCACGCGACTAATCCGGTACTGGCAGAGCGAGGGTCACTTTTTCCCCTGAATTAAAGTAAATTCCCCTGATCTGGCTACTGTGCGACGTGGAGGGGACCTTTCCCCTTACCCCGCAACGGATGTAGTAGCGGCACAGGTCAACAGCGGCCCACGGTGCACCTTGGCACCTCTGCACTTGGCGGGGTCCAGCGAACCACTTCAAAAGTAGAAGAGCGGTAGCGATCTCTTTATTTCGAAGCGAAAATCGTCGTCTTATATCGGAACAAAACTGTATCGAGTTAGGGCAAGATAAATGGATGATGGGGGATGGGGGGTTGGTTCTGTTGCGTTTCCATCGTCTCGGCATTGTTCTGCGGCGGGCCGAGTCGCTCGCGATCAGTGGTAGAAAAGAAGAAAGGGTTGCGTGGTGAAAGGCGAACGAAGATGGACGTGTGTTGAACCGTATACGGCTAGAACGCGAGCAGACCGACGGAATATGTTATTTCTGCGGGCTGTTATTTCGCGGCGGGATCCACGGTATACGGCACCGTGATAACGGAATCAGATAGCCGCTGTGCCATCTCTTACCGCGGAATAATACCTTACGGGGATATAACTCACCGTTGCTAGACCGATATTTTTGCTGGAGAGGTTTACGCGAGCCGGAGCCCGCGAAGCCTCTTCCCCGTACCGTGACAGGCCGAGCGTCGCGACGCCTTTCATTTCCACGCCAATGTCCGTGATGACTTATTCGCGAAATTGCCGGCCGCCTTTAATACAACGTTCGGAGACTGTCGATCACCCGATGGAACTCCAACCCCGACCTCGGCCGACGCGAAACATTGCGAGGGCGTGGGCGACACGAAAGTGGTCACTCTAGGCGATCGTGCTTCCTTCGTATCGTTTCCTACCACCACGACCTGCTTCCACGCAATTATTCGGTCGATCCTGTACTTGGATCCTATTTTAATCTTCTTTACAACTTCGTGTGGATTTGACACATTTCCCCCGCGAAGGATGGCGCTGGTCTGCCATTTATAGAAAATTACTTCGAGACATTGGGAATTTTATTCTCTAACACATGCGCACCGAATAGTGGTCCGAACGGACGTTCTAGCAGTTCATTAAGATTTTAGCGCTATTTGAATGTTTTAGGATACAACAATGTAGGTCGTTGGATTCATTTTGACATCAGTTACAACATTATGAAGTCAAAAATATATATTGATCATTAAAAATTAAAGGTGACCTAGATTTTGTGTAGAATAAACATTTTTTGTACTGAAATTTGTAGATCGCTAAATGTAGATTAACTTTTGTTTAAATCATTTTTTCTCTCATTATCGAAACTGCCTGAAAAATCATGTTAAGTATTGAAATAAATAATAATCCATAATGGTATTCATGAAATGTTGATTTTTAAATGCTTGTACAATTTTTAATAAATCTTATTAATTTGAAAGGGAGAAATTGAAGAAACATTTTGTATGCTTTCATAACAATGTGTTTACAAGTATTCCTTATTTATACGAATCAGATGACGTTTTTGTATGAAATATTCAAAATGTTTCTTCAATTTCTGACCTTGCATGACCTTGAAGGTCACTGTGCAGTATACGGGTGAATTCGTCTAGACACACGCTTTCATGTGTACAGCATTCCATTTAAAAAATTGAAAAAAGTACTACTTCTTCCTCTTTCATTTTTTTCTAATATTTACTATTTATAAGAAAACCGCTAGTTAGTAATAGCGTGAACACCCTGTATATTACAATATTATAATGACGTAATTTCAGTTGTTTTTCAATTATGTAATTATAATCCAGATCATCTTGAAACTTTCATATGTATTAGATAGGTAACGGAACATTGTTCTTGAATTTTTTGGGTAGGTGTCATTCAACCTCCACCCCTAAAAAAAATCAATTTTTCTACCCTTAATAAATTGCTGACAATCGTGAAAAAAATATACGAAATGCAGGATGTAAGTTCAAGTATTTCCACTGTTTTTTCATCATATTATCTTAATCAACAGCCGAGAAGAAAAATGATGAATTTAAGGCTGTTTACCCTCGTATTATCCTTAAATGAGGGGTTGGCGACTGAAAATTTTGGGGGATTATCTTTCAACCTAAAAGCATTGTTTCGCACACGATACCAATAAAAATTGTTCTTTGCTTATTCTGTTTTCACGTAGTGTTCGGCGCTCGATCACGCTGTCGTTGACCGTAGTGAAGAATTTTTATTCGAAACGGAGCAGCGTATTTATGTCGGAGATGAAATTCTATCGAGCGGAGGGCGATTCGTCATAACGATGACTCACGAGATGTTAGGTGAACGGTGATCCGGCGATATCCTGTTCCTAACGGTGCGGGTGCGCGTGAGAGAGCGACGATTCCCTGTACCATAGAAAATTCGATATTGTTGCTTCGCCGGAGCCATTTCTTAGGTGCAACGTGCACCGATAATGGTCAACGTGTAACGTCTATCGCGCTCCTGTACGCTCCAGATAGCGCGCCCGAGCCACTCAGCCCGTAGGTACACGGAGTCTCGTCGAGTTACTCGTAAGTGGCGGATGTCATTTCAATCCACTATTCGATTACGTCGGCTCACCTTACCTAGCCGGCGGGTTTCTCGTTAACCGGTTGCACCTTGTGTTGCGACACGGTTTTCGTTGCGTTCGCTGTTCGCGTGCGCCCACCGCCGCCGATCGAAAACCGGAACGATAGGAAATTACCTTCCTCTCCTCCGTCTACCTAACCCCCGGGTATTATTTTCCCAAAGTTCGACGAGTCGCTCTTCGACCCAGAACTTCCAGCGTCTGCAAGTTCGACGAGTCGTGTTACACTGACATGAGAATCGTCCGAACCAATCTTGTTTCGCTTTAATCGCGGGAGCCCACTTGCCCGTTTAATTGAGAACTACGACCGTCGAAGGTGGCCTCCTGGCTCTCTCGGACACCGGTATCGATTCACCGGCGCGACGTTAAGTGTCCTGGAATACTTCGCGTGGATTGATCACGGGCCGAGTTCACGCACAGCTGTGTCGACGGACGAGCGGTTAATTGCACGGCGTAGTCAAATGTTTCCGGAGTTAGGGTGCGTTTATGTTCGCGTTCCGATGAACGATTAGAACGATTATAGATAAGAAGAGGAGAAATCGGGAGTGTAATATCAAAAGTCGTTGTGTGCAGTTTTTTTTTTTTTTTTTTTAATTTTTGGATAAATATTGTAATTTATTCTGGCTTTATGATATCAAAGGTTAGTCTGAAAATTGAGTTAATCCTTTCCGGAAATGTAGATCGAACATTATTATTAAAAATCGCGATGTCTACAACAGGCTTGGGAATTATCGGAATAAATTATTTGAACAATAATCGTTACGATAATATATTATCTTATTTTGGCTACATGCCATTTGTAATAATCATATGTTAGCTTAGTTGAACAGCCAAATAATTGTTCTTAAAGTATTTGTATTATTTGAACTAATAATGTTAATGCTGTGAATAGAATATATTAATACTCTTAAATTCTTCCGATCATTTCACTGTTTTAAATTGCAACTATTCGTGTTTGTCATAATGCATAATATCAGTCATAAAATCCGGAGCAATGCTGAGCACTGTTGGGGCCCCTCAAACGCTTACTTCCCCTACCAACCTCTTTTTAGTAGTTATAGTATAATACACTAGTTAGCTATATGTACTATACTATAATACATATACTAGTATACACTATACACTAATATACTATAATATAATATACTACAATATATAACATACTAGAATATACTGTACTATACTATACTATAGTATCCCAGTAAATCAAATATACAAGGTTAACTGGTGGTAGGACCGAAAAGAGGGTGATTCTACATAAAAAAATTAGTCGACAATCTCGAATAAAATTTGTTCATATGAGGCTATGTTTTCGAGAAAATCGAATTTGAAAATTCGATGAACACGCGTGCTGTTGAATGGGAATCGTCTGACGCGTCTGGTCATGACCAACCAATTCTACTTCCTGCATATACTGAAGCACGCGAGCCCGACGCGACGGTTGTTACAACTCAATTTTCTCGAAAACAAGGCGTTAAACGAAAAAATATTATTCCTTTTTCGACTTATTTTTGCATGTAGAATCATCCCCTCCCCGATCGCACCACCCGTCCGTCCCTCTATAAAATAGTAAAAGTTTAGTAAACCGTGCTACCTGTAAAAAGTATTATAAAAGTGTCGCATTTATAGGATCATCGGAATTGTTGCACCGTGTTACATCGAACCTTCCCAGAATATCGTGTTATAAAAGGGTCGACTGTAAATGATCCGCGTTAATAGTCCCGTCACGGCAAGAACGAGGGGCCTCGCTGAGCCACCCCCGCCGGAAGGGTTGAACGTGTCAACGAATCGCGCGAAGTTCCTGTAATCGGGGGAAAGTGATTTTGTGCATGAGCGTTCTTTAGTCAAAGTTTTCCGGGGGTAAACAAGAAACTACGGGATCCTGTTGCGAAAGCAATGTACTCCTCGTTGCTCTTTCTCTCTCTCTCTTTGTCGCTCCCATTATACAACCGGGATTTCTCCTCGTAGAAACCCCCTTCATTGGCGAGGCTCGACACAGGGGCTAGTGAAACCGGTGCCGCGTTTTCACCCCCCTGGCGCATTAGTCGTGCACGGTAACCAAAAACCCGGGATAAGTCATCTCTCGAGCACGGAACAATACGCCGCGCCATGCCAGCCTGAAACCAACGAACCGTCTTCTTATTGTATTTTATACGAGTGCCGTCAGCTGCCGGTTGTTTACATTTTTTACCGCGAAACGACTTCGGGACTCGTATTTTATCCGCATCAGCCCCGCTGACCGTTTTGCGAGGACACTGGCTGCGCCGAGTACGTTAGACCAGAGAAGATATGACTTTTTACGGCTGCAACAGCCACGGAAGGCTGGAGACACAACGACAGATGGTGCTCAACAAGTCGAGGCGGTGGTTCGTCGGGGGGATATGCCCTCGTCGCCACCCCCTCACTCCTCTCTCACTCTCTTCTCTTTCTCTCGCCCCCGTTCGCTTTATTCTGCTCGTAACGCGTTCTCCATCTTCGTTTTTCTTCCAGCCGCGCCGCGTCTCTTCGTTGACTCGTTCCATTCCGTTCCGTTCCGTTCCGTTTCTCGAGATAGGTAATAACGCCACGCTCACCGAGTGGAATTTGCCACGTTTATCGCGCAATTTCTCGCTTTCCAAATGAATTGTTTAATTAGACCGCCGCGCCGCGTACGTGGGCCGTGCAATGTTTTCGCTGTTCCGGCCGCGTCCCCAGCAGCATTATGCCGACTGTCGGACCCGTTAAACACAGTCACTTTCGCACGGGTCTTTCAACAATATCTGATTAGTGAATTTTTATAAAACTGGTATCTTCAAAACTTTAATATGAAATTTTTTCGAATTTTTTGGAGATTTCCAATTGTTTTAAATGTGTTCGCATAATCCGAAAAATTTGAGAAACACACACATTAATAATCCCGATGAGGCACAACTAACGTAATAATGTAAACGTGACACTCTGAAAACTTCGATATAAAATCGGCAATCTTATGATTCCGGATTTTTTTAAAAATCGATTTTGCAATTAAAAATTTCGAAATAATTCACTGTCGTGTGTCCTATTAGGTAGAATGTTCATGAATTTTTTCGTAACTTTTTGTTGAGTAGAACAGAAGAAATAATTCAGTACACCGTGCTCATCCTGTTACTACCCTTGTGGTGGGGGTAGCGACTTGAAAATTGTCATAGAGGGTTTTCTTTGGTAGACTGTCGAATGGTGTGACAAAAATCAATTTGGTTTGGGGGCAGTTTTCAGCATCTTATCCGGCTATTTGGATATGTTATAGCCTTTAGTGACATATGAATGTATATGAAACGATTTTTCGAAATCTTAAAAATTGTCACTGTTACGCGGATAATAAAGTGTCAACATTTTTCCATTGAATTATAACGGTTCAACTAACAAACTGATGAAAATGAGTTCTTAGGTACATAGTTTTGTTTACAACAGTAGTGGAAATTTTGAAATCATTGACATGCTATAATTGTTTTAAGCAAATTATATCAGATAACGCACAATTTGAAATCTTTTGACATTTCTTCGAAAAAATAGTTATCTATCCTTTAACATTTTAAAGAAAATAAAAGAAGGAAATGAAAATAAAATTCACCGAGGAGAAAAAAACTGTGACATCGCAATCTACGGTTTATCCTGTCTCCGGATGAAGAAAAAGCACTGCAGTTACTTTTCTTGGAAGAAAAAGGAAATGCCACACTTGTTGTTTCTCTTAATATAGCATATTGTACTTTTCAAGTAGTGTTGATTTAAAATTAAAATGCCCTACAGCGATTGCAGGAAGTAGGTGTTACATGAAAATCTGATTTCATCTCTTAATAATTTTAGTAAATTGAAAACAACATAACATCATTCTGAAATTTTTCTAATTTTGCACCGTTTTACATCCCACCCTGCCAATTTTTCATAAATGCATAAAAATCTACAGTCTAGTTATGAAACACTACATAACCTGTGAAATGCATAACCTAAAATATACATTAGTAACCTGTTTACATTTCAAAATAAAAGTAAATAGTTCAAAGTTAAAATGATTTGTAAATAATTTATTCTTTAATTATATATTTTATAGACATTGGCAAACGTGTAAAAAACCATTGAAGATTTTATTGTCTCAGAGCCAGTATTCTTTTTTGAAAGGTTATTAACACATTTATCGCTAAACATATTTCAAAATAGTTTCTTCCCAAACTATCTAGATTGTATTATTTAAAAAGAATTATAGTTTTGAATGCTAAAGAAAAGCTCACAATCAGAAAGTGCCACCAGTGACCGTCATGCGTTAAGAATAATAGCGAATATTTTGCGGGTTTAAAGATTTATAGTTCTTCCGAAGCGAAGCATACTAATTTCGGTAACCAGAAAAACAATGCCAATTTCATAAACGATACAAACATTTCTACAGAGTGTCCCAAAAATATAATACATTCTTAAAAGGGGTGGTTCCCAAGGTAATTTGGAGTAACTTTTTCCTTTACAAAAATGTTCTGCGCAGCTTCGTTAACGAGTTATTAACGAAAAACGCGGACCTATCAGAGCGCGGACACAGCGGACGGATTCCGACTCGACGAACGTCAGCGGAACCCGCCGGTGAGCCGGAAGTCATCCGGCGTATTGGTCCGCGCTTTGATTGGTTCGTGTTTTTCGTTGATAACTCCGTAACAAAGCGGCGGAGAACATTTTCGCAAAGGAGAAAGTTACTTCAAATAATTACAGAAACCCCTTCGAAGGAAGTACAACATTCTTAAACTGCGAATGAACTGCCAGCGAGGAAATCGCCTTAGATCGACACTAAATCCTCCACAGAGGATGAGATGGGAAACGGAGAGAAACAAACAAACGTCGTCTATCTAGCGGCTACGTAAATTCTACCGCTCCGTCGCGTACGACTCGCGTTATCCCGAGGAATCCTTAATTTCGAAATGCCTCTATTCGACCCGTAATTTCAACGCCCTCGGATTTCGCACACTTTCCGTCATTTTTACGAGATTTAATTAAACGCCCGCCTTTGCCGGGCACGGGGCACGCCAAGGTCCGAGTGGCCGCGGTTCTCGGAGCTCGTATTTGAGCTTGGCTGGCTTTTTCATTCCCGTCGGCCCGGCCGAGCCGTTCCCCGCAACCATTGTCCGGCATTGCTCGTCACTTCGGTTTGCACGCCGGGAAGAATGGTCCGCGGATGCACCGGCAAGAAGAAAGCCACGAAACTCGTCGCCCATTGGGAGATGGCTTTCCTTTGCCGGGCACATTTGCATCCAACTTTGTTACACTCTGTCGAACGACAAAGACATACACGAAGACAAGCAAGCAAGCAAGCAGTCGCAGATGGCCGAAACTTTGCCGGTAGGACAATGCCTGAGGAAGAAGGGACACGAGGACACCAGCAACCGAGCACGAGCACGAACGGTAGCTTCAGGGTTGGGGAGGAAGGGGGTGGTGGTGGGAGTAGGAGGAGGAGGAGGAGGGAGGGAGGGAATGGTTTAATCGGCTACCTTCTCTTTACCATCGTTCCCCGAGTATCTCCCACCGCAACGCTCCTCGTTCGCCTCACCCTACATATCACCCTTTGCTCTGGTTATTCGTCGGCTGACGAACAATGCTCTGCTCTCTCCAAGCTCGATGGAAACTGAGCCATCTCTTGTCTCTCTGTTCCTCCTTCTGCTCGCACCATCACCGCCATCACTAGCAACCCCCCCCCCCCTACCTTTTCCCTCCCAACCATCCCCAACGTCCCTATATACTTTTACCCTTTTCTCCTTTTCTCCTCAGGACCGGTCCAAGCAGTGTGGAACGCGTGTGTGCAGGGGGCCGCGAGAGAGGGAGAGTGTGTATAGACGTTCCGGCGAGCCGGTGTACGCGAGCGCAAAACCCACAGTTTCCCCTTTCGAGCACCACTTTCCCGGCGGAGTTTTCGACGGACCAGCTGTTGTAAAGCCACGAACGGAGAACGAGTGGAAAGAGGGCTCGTGTTGCCTTATAGAATTTTCGACTGGCGATTACCGGAATCGCTTCAGAGCATTTTACACTACTCGTTAGAGAGGGCCGTACGTTCCGCCCAGGGGGATAGCCCACCCCTTCATACCCCCCACCCCTCAGTCTCCCCCTCCTACCATGCCCTTTAGGTATTGCGTCTCCGTTGTAACTGGAAAACTTTCACGAACAAACGCGATTCGCCGGGCACTGCGGTTTCTCGCAATTTTCCTTCCCGTCCACGTTCCCGCCCTCCCCCGCCCCGTTTCTTTTTCCCTCGCCGCGGATGCAACCGGCCTCCGAACGAGATTGGAGAGGGTGAAACTGCACCCCCCAACGCGCCCTTTTCCCATCCCCTCTTTAGCAAAGCACCGGTACGCTAATCGCACGGACGCAATATCGTCACGATAAACCGAGTCGGAAGTCCGGCATACTCCTGTTCGTAGGGGAGGAAATACATTTTCGACTGGCGAATTAATTAAATTTTCGTCAGGGTCATAATTAACCCTTTGCCCGTAATGAGATCGGTATCGAGAGCCGGCCGCGGGATGCACGTGTCCCTTCAATAACTCCATTAATTCTCGAACGTATTGTGTCTCGACGTTCGTTCGTTTTGCTTTCTCGGAAAACAAATAAAAAATTCCGTCGGCTCGGCGCGGCGCGGCGGCCGAACCGGGACGAGAATTAATTTCCAGCCTTCGATTTTTCATCCCTCAAAGAGATATTTCCATCAACCAATATTAACTTTATTCTCGAGGATTCCTCTCGCGTGATTTTCCCGCGGAAAAAATACGAGAGAGTGAGAGAGAGAGAAAGAGGAACGAACGGAAGGAACGAAGTTGCTTGACAAATTGTTCGCGCATTCGAATCTGCCGCCTCGGTCGTTATTTTAGGAAATTTAATTACGATAAACAATTGCCATGAGCGCCAGATTTTAGTTCCGCTCGTTACCCGTTTCGATCGGGCAGCCTCGGGATTGTGTCGCGCAATCATTATTAATTATTACTTAATTTGCTGCGGGTATTAGCCGAGTCGCTAAATTATTGGATTAACCCGTTTTTGTTCCGTGAATATTACATTTAGCGGTGCTGTTCGAAATATCGGAAACGTCGTCGAGAATACTCATGACCTAGACGCGGCTCTTTACTTATGCAGCCTTAGCTTCCAGGAAGCTGAGCAAAAAAAGCAACAGAGACACTCGAATAGAATTCCGTTTTTAGGGCCATTTTTCGGGTATTTGTGGGGGAAATAAAATCCTATTTTACTTCGAAACCAAGATACTTTAACACTAGATTTACATTACCGTCATTTTGATGGGTTCTAATATTTTTAATTTATGAATATTGAAATTATGAAGATGAATCCATGAGGAATTATTTAACAAATTTATTTCCTTTCGATATGTATTATAAAAAAAATGACTTAAAAGTTGGATAGACTCATTCCTATTATTTTCATGAACTAATGTAAGCTAAACTTCACTTCAGGGACCCAGAAATTTTTAACTTTTGTTTATATGATCCTGTAGATTTTGACGAGGATATCCCGAAAATCCAGGTTTTAATCTTAGGAAATCACTGGTTCAAAAGGTTATAGGTGTTTAAAGTTCAGCGATTTTACGCAGTTTTGAAAGGTTAGGGCGCCGTCATGTTGGTATGTACTAGAGATCGCGGTTTTGGACGTGTACTAAAATACACGTGTACACGTGGTTCGTGAACCGTGTAGTACGAATTTAAGCATCCGTGATTACGGATCCGTGAATGCGGATCCGTGTACACGGATCCACAAACCGTGCACTACACGGATCTGCGAATACGAATCCGTGTACACGGATCTACGAACACGGATCCGTTCGGCACGTTCGACTGTTCGAAAACTATCGCCGAACGGATCCGTGTTCGTAGATCCGTGTACACGGATTCGTATTCGCAGATCCGTGTAGTGCACGGTTTGTGGATCCGTGTACACGTATTTGTAGTGTGGCACGTGTATTTACATACACGTGAAACGGGGATCTCTAGTATGTACTAGCGTCGCGCGTCGTCTAACAAGCGGTGCCGCTAGGTGGCACCACAGATTATATAAAAAAAGTTAAAAATTTCTGCGTTAAGAAATTTTCTTAAAGTTAAATATTGACCTCCATTAAAAGTATACTAAGTATAGGTTTATTATAAACATAATATCTGTTTCTCATGTAGCAAATCATTACCAATAATACAACTCTGATGAATATAGATGTGAGGTAGAGAAGAGTAAGGGTAAGATAACATCAACTGTATTTTACTATTATTATATCCTATGCTAATTATATGTTGTGATCATTGTATTGTATTTCCATATTACAACTAATGCTGGTAGTTTATACCATGTTCTGTTATTATATTAACATTAGTATCATTAATGTAAATCAATTGTTAACATTGCTACAAGTTGGAATACAAAACAAATGTTTATTATAATATATCTATGAATATTATCTATGAACAATTATTTCATAATTTTAATAAATCTATAATTCTTCGCTCTGAATTTGTCTAATCAATTTTTCAATAGTAGTACAAATTTCAATAGTAAACCAATAATTCACCTTCAGTAACATCATCTGATAAATTCCTTCAAAACTATTATTTAAAAATGATTTTAAGCCTCATTTTAATATTATGATAATTATGGAAATTCTATTAATAGAGGTTATAATTAATTTAATATTATGACGACTAGACGAGATCCAAATAAATTTTATGGGTTCAGCAATAATTTCATGAGTAATTCAAACTCCCAAAATGGCAAAAAGGTAGTAAAACTTACAATTGCTTTCATAATAGATTCAGTGAGAAGACACCGAATTAACTTCTGCCCCTAATAATAGGCTAGGTAAATTGAAATCGCTGAAATTCTGGCCAAAATTATCGTCAATTTCGATGTACATTTTGAAGGTATTTTTAAGGTATGTTTAATGTAAAATTCATTCTAACTCATCTTCCCTAAATCTTAAATAGAAAAACCAAAATTGCATGAAATTTCCATGGAAGTGATCCTACGAATCTTGGGAAATTAAAAATGTATCATTTTTCTTAACTTTAAAGATAGCTATAATTTTTTAATCAATTTTATCAGAATTCCATGTTAATTAGTCAATTTTCAAACTTGAAATTTGAAACTTAAAATATTGAAGGTTCAGTGCCTTGGAAAAAGTATACTCTTTAATTTAAAACCAGATTCATTCCAACCGACTAATTAGTTTTTGACATGTTTGCCTAGAAGTTCGAAAAATTTCAAGGAGAACAAGTTTTGCCTGAATGTAAAAAGTTTATCAACTCAACAGACGATCCTTGGAAGCCAACAACTTTGGTAATTCTTAAAATGCCGAAACTTCCATTCAACTACATATTTTTTAAATATCGAAGCAGTGAAATTTTTGCATTTTTTTCATAGATCTAGATCGGAAAGTTCAGATAGGGGTTGGAAAAGTGCGAAACAAAGCAACATCGAATTTCCCGGAGCGTTCGAAATCGCCAGTCAAAAGTGAGGAACAAGTTGATCGAACGGAAGAGTGGCTGGAGGGAGTAGCGGCGGATACCTGTTGGCGTTGGTAACAAGTAGGGTGAGCGTACAAGAGGGTGCTGGTCTCCAGGAAGTCCGTTCCGGTTGTTCTCCGTTTCCTGTGCAGGGTTGGCCTGTGATCGCCGTCTACCCGTCGTCGTACGTCTATTCGTCCGCGAGGAGGAAAGGCTTGAACGCAAATTGGAAACGTGAGGTGAAAATAGCGTCTGGAGTCGGCGGCTGGGCGTTCGGAGAAGCGGCGTCTGGGTGCACGACGCGATTTTCCACCGAAACCGGAGTCGCTCGTTTGTTCGGGTACTTCGGTACCCGCTGTAGTCGAGGACCGACGCGACGTCGTCTAGTCACGATCGACACTCCCCTTCTCGTTGCCGAAGAATAGCTGAACGCATTTGTTCGTCGAACAACCCGGAGGCCAACGACCCCGAACGAGCGACGATGACTGCGCGGAAAATCGCGATGAAATATCGGCTCGCTACGAAAAGAGGAGGCCACGCTGAGGGAGGACGGCTCCCTTTGTGTGTCCGAATATATAACGACGGCCAAGGAGAGAGAAAGCGTGAAAAGGAACATCCGCGAGCCAGGGTTTCAACTGCTCTCCCTCTCAATTATATTCGTTCCACCCCCTCGACTCGCCTCGTTCGGTTAATATTGTCGCTCGATCTTCCAATGCGACCGTGCTTCCGACACAATAGACATTGCTGTGGAGCATGTGCTGCGTGAGATCTACAGGCAGGGAATAACATTGGGTACCCTATTAATTTTTAATTTTCATTTAGTACAGGTTTGGACTCCAAATTAACCGTTGTATAGATCACATTTAGCTATTTACTGTTGTATAAAAATATTTCATGGGAAATGTTCAGAATGGTCACCTTGACAACATACTTCAAGGTCATTGAAACCGGACAGAGGGTAGCGACAAGTTTACCGAAAATAATTTCAGCATATGGAAATTTTAATATATTCATTATTTATATGTTCAGAAGGTTTAAAAAATATGTTTCAAATTGTTGAGAACAAAATGCCACTTCTTGGCGAATTTTTAATGGAAAAGAATTCGTTTTAGTATAACATGACATTTCACCAAATTTAAAGAGACAAATATGTAAAAAAAAAAAGAAACAAATATGTATTTATACTGACGTATAATATGGTTAAATTGTAAAACATTCGAATGTTTTTAAATTACATTTTTAAAAACAACAAGTGAAAATCGATATTCCGAAAAAGTGGTATTTGATATGGAACCCCTAGAAAATCTGTAATGGAGATTGCAAAAGCTTTTGGTATAAAAATGGATATTTTTTAAATCGATGATAAGAATAAACAACTATATTCAACGATTTGGAATTTGTTGTAGCCTTGTACTTTAGACACATTTATCATTTCTATACCTTTAAATTAGAGTTTAAATAATTCCTCTTGGAGAAAATAATAACTAAACTATAGTAACTTCTTATGCAAAATAAAAGTTGTTTACATTCATTACTAGACAATGGAACTAAATAGCGGTTTACTTCTCTGTTTAGTGGTGTTAATAAGTTGTAAGAAATATGTGGATATTCATCAATGTTCCTATTATTTAAAAAGTTACCCTACCCATTTTTGCCATAAATGTATTAATTCCGCAATCTAAAATAACACATGATGAGACATAAAACACAGAAAAAACAACTACGAAGATTTGTATGGTTTTATACAGTGTTCTATAATATTTTTTTTTAACCTATTGAGCAATTTTTGAAGTGCTTCTGCTTCGACGTACAGCTACAAACATTTCGTAAAATTCTCTACCCCATTCCTCGCGCAACAATTACTTTAGTTGCTCCAAACTATGGCGATGTATTGTACATGCTTTAGCCACCAAAACTCCCCACACGCTATAGTTCACTGGATTAAGATAACTTAACTCCAAGCAAACGAACAAACTCAAACCGACGTCTTCTGGCTTTATAAAAAGACAACATCGCACAAGACTTGTTCAACATCCTATAAATCAACGCATACGTGAGTTACGGAAGTGAAATTATAGAGAAACATAATTGGAGCCTGGGACGACAAATTATTCTTATAACAAATATGACGGATTTTTTTTATTTATGACAAATATGGGTAGTTGAAGCACAAAATCGAGACAATATCAAAAGATTTTAGAAACCCCAGTACACATTAGTTGTAACTTATTAGAATTATGAAGAGCAGAAATCAATATCTATGCGTCAAGGACTTATGAAGGTTAAGTTTGATGTTTTAAATGGAATAACTTCTAAACTAATCATTTTTACATAGATTAATACCTTTTTATAGAGAATATAAAGCCGCATTGATTGGTCCATAAGAAAATATATGGTTCCATTTAAAAAATCTAAGTTGACCTTCAAAAGTACTTGACGCGTCCACCTACAAAAAACTAATAATACCAGTATGTCCACCTCTTGAAACCATTTAATCTCCACGCAAACATCTCCCACAGTGAATAATAATAATGACGTAAATAGCTTATGATGTTCAGTTCTTTACTGCTTTATTCATCAACGTTGTAAAACATATTTTAGAAGGTACTTCGTGTAGGCACGTTAATCTTTCTATTGGCTCTAATGAAGCAGCTGTTCGTGTTATTAATTCGCCAGAAACTGAGTAGTTGAATGTCGATTTTGACAGCGTGGGTCAAAATAGACCCGGGCTCCGTCACTGGAGGGTTAAATGTGAATATCTTTAATTTTAACTCTGTTGGTTTGATGAACCGTGAAAACTGAAAATTTTTGTACAAATTTTCATTTCTACGAGTGTTTTACAAAGATCAAAACATGAAAAAAATTTTGTTGTACTAATTCTATTTAGAGGAGATATGCCAGTTAGATTTCTATGTAATTGTTGCTAATATACGTGTTACTTTGAGCTTTTCAATGTTGCCCATGCTAGAAACACATTAAGAGCCGCAGTAACTATTAAAGCATCTTGGCACTTCAATATACGCAACTCCAATTTTGAACGTTTGCTGCTTTCTATGGTTCTTGCTCTATATGTATATGCGGGCTGGTTACAAGGAGGGTGAATGAACCTTTCAACAAGATAATACTCTATACTTCACCACTCTATGCCTCTTCTTCACTGTTCAGCCCGATTTAACGCTAGAAGTACGTAGCCGTCAAACAAATATGCAACAATAGAAATACTCATTTATTGATATTTTAATTGACTTTTATTGGATTATAAATAATCCCCATATTGAAAAATTGCTGAATGAGCTGACAATAATAATGAGGGTGGTTGAATACAATAAAAATTACTAAAGCTAATAATAATTGACAATGTAAATTATATGTTAACTATTAAATATTCTGCACCCATTGAAAACAGAAATTATGTTTAGTTCGATTTATTATATTAGTACGAGTATAATTTGATTTTCCATAACCATACGTCCCTTCGTAGCCGACTAGGTTGGTGGGAGAAGCAGGCAACTCAGGGGCCCCTACCGTGCCCATCACTGATGTAAACTAACAATTAAAAGTGAAGAGATTGTTGTTTCGTTTCAAATCATTAATAATTAAAATCCACTAATAGCACGAGTTAGTTTTCATTTTTTTCTTATCTATTATTGATGGGTCAGGAAAAATATCAATTGTTAATTACTTCAACACAATTTACCTCTTGATTTTCTGATAATTTTTATGATAATTTTTTTAATAATTTCATCCTTTATATCTTTTTAACAAATTGTATGGTTTATTCATTCGTTAAAAACAAGGCAAATTTTTGCATTATCTTACTGCAGATTTTATACATTTATTATAAAAATGATTAGTTGCAATTTAAAACAGTAAGAGTATTACGAGGATTTCGAAACGCCAATGTACTATTTTCAACTAATTAAAATTATTAAAGAAAGAAAAAATTCTATATTTGGCTCCTGTTCTTCACAATTGATGCAAAATATTTTTCATACAAATCCACAATTTAATCCTAGAAATTCAGATTGAGTATTCAACTGGGAATACCCTAATTTGTTGTTTCTGTCTCACTACTATATCGTGTCTGACTATTCAATTCTAAACATCAGCAAAGTTTTCATCCTCTTTTTATCTTACCCTAAGCGCGCCTGCTTTAAAAGAAAAACAGTACAGTGCGTCCACTATCTCCAGCTTTAGTTGACACTTCCAGGATTTCACCAAGTCTGGAAAGTAACTCCCTGTAACTTAAAAGGTCCATTGTTTATACTAGATAAAAGTAACATTTCTTAAAGAGCCCTACCAATCCAAAAAACCAATTAAAACTTTAACCTCCATGTCAGATATATTATTGGTAACAACATTTTTTGTAAAACTTTTTCCTCAATTTTTATTGCAGTGTAATAAAAAGGTAATAAGAGTAAATCTCATAATTAAACTGCGGATTTTCTGCTTTAATGACAAGAATGCATAGGTGAGATACAATAAAGTATTTATTCTGAAAAGGAAAAGTATAGCAAATAGTATTGAAGCACAAATTATTGAAATGATTTTTAAGCATCAAGACAGTGAATTAATGAATGCCATAAAAACAATACCAGTTTGTGAAATACTAGAATGTTGTTCTGGTGCTATTGATAAGCTAAGTGTAAATATTGAAGTGATTTGTTTTAAAAGTAAAGATTGGCATGCGTACTGGCTGAAAGAAAGAAAATTTAGAATTACTGCATCAACATGCTATGGATTGTTTACTTATGTAAATAATAAAAACGCAGACTGTAGTAAGAAGTTTATACGCCAAGCTTAAAGCATTTCTACTTTTCGGCAGTAGACGGCGCCACAGAAAATGTCAGATACCAATACGTAAGAATGGTTCAATTCTACTGTCCACCCACCTGCTCACCTCTAAATCCCCTCTATTCCCAAACTCGCGGTCTTCTCTAACGAAGAACCTCTCCAGCTCTTGCTCTGGCCGACTCTCTTCGTTACTCTACTTCTGCTTGCGTTCCACAGGGCGAAGAAAGAAAGAGTAAACAGACAATTCCCCGGTGTCGAGTCCACGACGACGGGGCTTTATGCGATTTAGAAAACGTCGAAAGCCCGACGGGGTCGCCTTGTATCCAGAGAGGTCCTCGGGCCGCGGGTATCCGGCGCGGCGCGGCACGGCACGGCACGTATTTTTGAAACACCTGTCGGGTTTGCCGGGAAACTATAAATCGAGTTCCGTTGTCGATTTTCAGCTCGCGTCGCGTACGTGCCCTCTTCAGGCTGATTCGGGGCGGGCAGCTGCGATACGTCGCGCGTCGGCCCGACCCGGCCCGACCCGGACCGATCCCGGACCGACCCCGGCCCGCTCTTTGCGGAACGCGAAAGCGCGTGCTGCAGTGTCAGCAACAAGGCCTCGTAGATTTCGCCGGCCCGTGTTGAACCTACTCTTGATACCAGTTGTTAACAACATTCACCGTTGTAGTTACAACGGGCCGGCGCGGCGCAGCGCGCGGCGGCGGTACGCACACGGTCACGCAAGTTCATGCGTGTGTGTACGTGTGTGCGGAGGCGCACGCGAACGGGACCTCGACTCGTTCCGGCAACAGCCTGCTCGAATAATGGCGTTGAATTTTCCGCGCACAGCCCGCGGCACGGATATCGGAAAAATCTCGGCAACGCGGTAACGCGGCAGTTTCGATAGCGAGCGAAACGAGCCACGAGGTGTTCCGCCTCCACCCACCCCACCCCCCCCCCTCCCGCGGAAGGGAGACTCGACGTCGAAAATGTGCGTGTCGATCGATAATCGGTCCCGTCGATGCCGGTTACCGAGCAATTTTTTTCGTTTGCCCGACCAATTCGCCGATTAAAATGCGTCCCGCGGACAACGCGCGAAAGCCGAACAGAGCGGTGCCGCGAGGGGCGGGCGCGGAGGCCGTGCTACATCCACGGCAAGATCGGATCGACGCTCGATGGAACGAGGAAAATAATCATTTCGGGTGAACAAATTACAGCGGAATCCATGGGATCGTCATCATATTTCCATTCTATGCTAGGGAATTTCCATGGCGAGCGGCATTTTGACACGCTGAAGTCCTGTCATATTTCTATCGATGCTGCCGTCGCGTCGCGTCGAGCTTGTTTGCCGCGTCGAAATAAAATGCTCGCCGGTCGACGTATTTTCGAATCACGTATCAACAAATGCGCATCTGCTCGCTTCGCGCTAATGGTTTTATTGATTGTGTCAAATTCGTACAGAGTGGATAAATACATTCCATCAATTACCGTGCGCAGCCAGTCACGTGTCTAAGCCTGCCGAAGGTCGCGCTGCAGCGAACTGTGACAACAACGTGGGCGAAAGTCAAAATTTGAAAAAATTTAATTCATTGTATCTATTTATTGCAATTGGTACTTGAAACATTTTAGTAATATTACATTAATAAATCCACTTGCATCTTAAGGGCGAATAATTCCCTTAGTGTTTTTTTATTATGTTTGGGAAGAACAATTTCAAATCAGAAAAAGAAATTTAATATTTCAGTAATTTTTATATATTTATAATTATTGTTATGCATAAGATTGCACATATACGTGTATCTGCTCTGGCAATAGTGGCCAGGAAAATAGCATATGTGTACAGGATGTTCCAAAAATGTTGTACTTACTTGAATGGGTTCCCAAGGTCATTTGAAGTAACTTTTTCCTTTCCAAAAGTGATCTCCGTGGCTTTGTTCAGAAGTTATTAACGAAAAACATGAACCAATCAGAGCGCGGACCAATACAGCGGATGCTTTCCGACTCGTCCAATGGCAACGCTCAGCGGGACCTGCCACCGAGTCGGCTGTATTGGTTCGTGTTTTTCATTAATAACTCTTTAACGAAGCCGCGCAGAACATGTTTAAAAAGGAAAAAATTACTTGAAATGATCCTAGGCATCGTCCCTTTCAAGCAAGTACCACATTTTTGGACCACTCTGTATATTTGTTGTACATACTACATATTAGGCATAATATTGCATGTATAGTACATACATATGCTCAGGTAATATATAGTGACCAGGATAATAACATAACTATGTACACTAATGATACGAATGTTTAAAATTAACTGACTAATAAATTTAGTCTCTAACAAACAAAATGTCACCTTCTTACAGTTACTTTATTACTGTCAATTTTTTTGCATTTATGGCAAATATAGGTAAGTGAAACCCAAAATAGAAAAAACATCAGATGAATTTAATATTACGTTATGTACAACCTATTAGTAACATTTAAAATAATTTTTATTTTGCATATAAATCCGCAGTCTATTTATTACAGCAAAATTCGACGATTCACTTAAAATTGGAAATATTAATTTTAACGATGGTTTGCGCGATGATCGCAATATACATGAGTGGTGCATTTCAGTCATGAACAGAGGTCATTCGATATCGGCGCTAATGATTTTTGTTGGAAAAGACCATGCGTAATGCGTACATTTGAGACGCGTTTAACCAGTGTGTCGTGTTGACCTAATTATTACATTTAAACGGCCTTTGCAAACTGTATCCGGAGTGAAGGAATAATTGGAAAATTTATTAATCTGTAATTGCATAACAATATATGCAAGAAGAGTTATAAATAAAGAAATGCACTGTACCTTAATTAAAGCTGTTGATGATATCAGAAAACGTTGGAAATCAAGGTTCAATAATTTTATGGATCATAGAATTTATTATAAACAGCCTTCTTAAATGTGGACAAATTGTACAGATGTACAAGTTATCTTCTAAAAAGGATCATGTATTTTTTAATGCCTTAACCTCTATCGAACTACGTAAATAAACGCTCTGGATACTGCAAATATATCGTGCGAGTAAATATGAATTTTAAAATAGTGTTTCATGGTATTTGTAATAGAGGCAGATCCGAATAAAACGATGATTTATTCGTTACAAATAAAGGATTTACTGTCAAACCTGAATTTTCGACTAACTGAATTGGAATCAATTTCACATTTTGACAGATGAACGGAAAAGCTATCTGAATGCATTCTTTTTTAAATATGTAACTTCTATTTATTATGAAATATTTGGTTAATATTTTGTGCACATATACTGAACATTTCTGATTTGAGATTAAATATTTTCCAGAAAAATAATATGATTTTGGTGCTTCTTCATGGTATAAATGTTATACTTTAGTCATCTTGAATGAGCCACAATGATTTACTTTTATCACTCTGCGAATAGAATTTAATCATGTAAACATCTCAACTTAGTGATCTCACAATGTCTTACTGTTAAGACAAACATCGCATTTTCTAATCGAAGGTCATGCCAAGTTCATAGTATACTAGGCCGTTGAACTCGTCTTGACATAAGCAATACTATTATGTTAATGTCATTTAAAGGTCACCTTCATTTTTCATGAACAGATTTAATTTCGTTGCAAACATTTTTTTGTCTGGCTATCACAAGTGCCTGAAAAATCGTCGCGACATGACAGTTACGCTTAATTGATGGATACCACTTTTATGTTGCATAAAGGTCTAGTCATTACAAATATTCTCTGACAGTTTCAAACAAAATACGAACTATAATTCAATTTTTTAGGTGCAGACTAGTTAAGTTATTAAGTCGTTCAACTTAAAAGATATCGTTTTAAGAAAATTGTATTTAAGGATTTAAAAGATGTAAATTCTGCATCTCGAAGATAACAGATGTACAATACGCTCACGTTGCAGTTTTGCAAGTGACTTTCTGTCTAGTCTAAACAATATATAATCTTATAATCCCCCTTATTACATTTGCATTCTGCAACATAAACTTCTCAAGCGATCAACTTCAAGTTACCTGAACAGGCACACTGTTCCGAGCTCTACGACATAAAACCGTTACTTCAAGAATTTTACAGGATCTATGGTAAACTTGTACAATTATATTTTTAAAGCCCCATACATTATCAACGAAATATATTTGAGATGATTGCAAAAGTTTGTGCCCGATTTAAAAATAAAACGCAAGCGGCAGCAACTTAAAATAGCAGTTCTATTAACAAATTATACAGGGTGAGTCTGGTAGCATAACGACTTCAAATTACTTGCAAGTTATTTGTTGTACGAAAAAATATTTCAAACAAATGTTGCATGGTTTCCAGGTAGATATACAGTGCTGTAATCTGTTTTTTCTTAGTTTGATTTTTTATCATTAGGATCATCTAGCAAATAGTAAACATTAGAAAAAAATGAAAGAGGAAAAAGTTATACTGTTTTATACAAGCAATGTAATGGAGTCTGCAATTTTTTTATCTGCATTATTTTTTTAATGGAATGCTATGTATCTTTTTATATCATATGAAAGCGTTCAAAGTCACACAAGGTCACAAAATTGAAGGTCACCTTCATTTCTAAAAGAATACTACGGATAAAAAAAATTGCAAACAGCATTACATTGCTTGCAAAAAACAGTACAACTTTTTCCTCTTTCACTGTTTATTATTTGCAAGAAAAATGCTAGCTAATGTTGACGTGAACACCCTGTATGACGGAGACCCTTATTCGAGGTTTCCATTCAGTTGTCTCTCTACGTTCTACAAGTTGGCGAATTTCTTTTTTCGCAAAAACTGCATGGTTTTTTTCGAAGTAGACCTTGAAGAGAAATCTCTGAAAATTGGACACAAACTGTGACAATCATCCACTATTTGGACATAGCTTCTACCATTAATAATTGCACATCCCGCGTTGAGGTGCCGTTGATATTGATGTAAAGCCGGACGATGTCAATCAGGATTATGATTAGGCCAGTAATGGTTTCCTGTTATTGACCACCAAGGTCACCAGACGTGACACCCATAAACCTCTATCTTGTGAGGATCATTGAAATACAACGTTCATGTACCAGACAAAATGAGAAGAAATTATTTAATAATATGAGAATAATGAACACTAGATATATTACAGAATTTACTTTCTTGGTCATTTTATACATTGTAGAGCCTAATCAAGTTATTTCTTAATAGATTATAATAATAATTACTTTTCCAGTTTGATAAACATGTTAATAGGGGGTTGATGCATATGATGTATCTATTCTTTTTATGGTTATTTTTACAAGATGTCAAGCTAATGACAACAAATGTCATTTTAGAATAATAAATGTTTTAATTAATAAAGACGTGATGTGTACATTAATTTGTCCCTGAGATTACTAAAATTCTTTAAAATGATTTATTTTGGTACAAATCTTGTTTCGTTGCATATTTCTTTATGCATAAAGCACAAGCAATGTTGTTGCAGAAAATTGCAGAATAATCTTAAAATTAAATGTACTCAAATTAAAATATGTCGCACATTATTGCTGCTTTAAAGGGCTTGGTAAACAACATCAACTAATACACTTAAAGGTATATATGATTTTATTCAAAAAACATAGTTGACCTTCACATGACCTCTAAGCAAAAGCTCACATTAAATCACGTGTTCTATGAAACCATTCAACTTGTGCTTACAGAATTCTCGTCATCGTCAACAGTTTCGCATAATGACTGGGTACTGATTTCAGTGAGACAGCCTACTAAAAAACTTGCTCCATACAAAGAAGGGAAATTTACTTTCCCCTACAGGGTCATACCGACGCGAGTTCAGTAGGAGGGTTAATTTTATAAAAATAAACACTGTTTATAATTACTGGGTAAAATATAAATACTTCAACTTTACGGAGTAGAATGTTTATAAAAAGATTTCGCATGCATCTGACAGATTAGCCGCGACCTCCGCGAGGTTATACACCCCGGGTACAATCTTTCTACTCGGAACTGGCTGGTTGTCGTCCGACTATAAATTTCGTCGTTCTTTGGAATCACGCGAGGTTTAAGGGAGAAGGTCGTAGATGTCGATAGGATCGTGCAGGGGTTCCTTCGAGCCCTCAATTTCCCTTCGAAATCGTTCCGCGTGAAATTTCGCGGTGTAATTCGCCGTCTGAAACGCCACCGGAACGAAGTAACAGGTAGGGGTACACTCCTGGACAAAATGGTAGCACGCGTGTGCTGTCTTTAATTTCTTAGAGACCACACAGAAGTTAAGTCGTTGCATGACCGATAAGTGTGACCCCCAGAATATCTTCATTAATATTGATAACGTAAACAATTTTTTCTATGCAATTTTAATGGCGTCAAGTGTTCAATATCCCGCAGGGGTTGTTTTTTCTTGTAGTTTTCTAGGTCATCGCGACATGACCTCCAAATGACCTTGAACTCCGAAGATGAAGGTCAAACTTTTTCGTTCGTAAGGAGAATGCAGGCTTTGCGAGAAATGCTAACACCTGGGAATCTATAAAAAGTGTATTTCTTAGTACACAGAATATATCGAGATGGATTGGTAATGAAATCTTCAATGACTTACTTTTCTTTATTGTATCTTTGTGCTACGAAAAACACTTTCTACAGATTCACAGGTGTTAGCATTTCTCACAAAGTGAAGGTCATGCCACTGTACATATTTGCGTGTATGTTTTTATGAGCTACACGATGCAACGCAAAACTATATGTAGTTGTTAAAAAAACATCGATGACCTTCAAAATTACGAGAACTAAACAACCCCGTGGTATATTGACCACTCAATACCATTTAAATTGAACAGAAAAATATTTTACTTTGTCAATATTAAAGAAGCTGTTCTTAGTTGTTAAAAATGATTAATTAAAGTTTCCTGCTGGTATTTATTGGAAAACGGTCACTCACTATTGTTCGGTCACTTACTGGTACACTTACCCTAGTTTCCGAGATAGCACACACATGCTATCTTTTTGTCTAGGGGTGTACTACGACTGTGTGGTTATCGGTGCCGAAACCGTCAAATCCGTTGTCGTCGTTTCTCCCCCCCCCCCTCTACCGCGCTCGGTTATTTCCACATTTTTCCCCTATTATTTCCCCCATCGTCCGTTCGCCCTCCGAGAGCGTAACCCAGATTACATTCGTGCGCATACGATCTGTCCCGGTCGCATCAGAATTAATTTCCTTCCAACAAAATCAAATGACGTTCAATTTCCAGCGTGGCTGCAAATAATTGAGAAACCGCGTCGTCGATTACCAACGAATCATCCCTCACCCCACCCCACCCCACCCCCACCACCTGGACAGGACGGTACACTCTACCAGAGGCATTTAAAATTACCACATTGATCTACATGATCAGCCGCGTTTGATTTATGGTATGGTCAATGTAGGAGAAACGCCATGCTTTCGCAAATATCTTTGTTTCCGTGGTAATTAAAACAATTTAATTTTTCTTGTAATAGTATATTTATGTATAATAACTATTACGAGTCAGTCACAACTCTCCTCATTTTGTGGAAGGGACGTCATGTGTAAAAAAATACATAAACTTATAAATGTTGTATTCATTAATTAGTAATGATGCATTCATCATCCTAATGATTCATCATGTGGATTCATCAACTATTTATGAATGGCGACAAGTAATTGTAAATAATAGCGAATGCATAATTAACTCACTTGTAATTGTTATGTATTTTATTGATAAACGAATTGATATACTAAAACGGAAATTATTTATGACTGGAATGAATACTTTACATTAACATTCATAAGACTTAAAATTACGCAATTATAATTAAGTGTAGTTTAGTATATGTGTAGTTTTGAGAAAAGTGTACGAAGTACCTTTTGTTTCATAGTTAGAGCTATAGGAATTAAAAATGGAAAGTTCTTTTTTTCGTTGACTAAATGATTTCTTAGGATAGAAATGAAATAAAAATAGTATTTTTATTAACATACACGTTTTCTTGTATTATACATATTTACAGGTACATGCAATAAATACTCGCAGCCTAGTTAATGACAAGTTCTACAAAGAACTACAAAAAAGATTCGTCCTTATTTCTAAATCTAACTGCAATATTTTCTCCAGTACATAAATTTCTTTTCCGCACATGATAAAGATCCTTTAATTATATTTCCAAGTAAAATAATAAAAAGTTTAAAAAACATGTGTTTTTAAAGGTATTTTATATCATTCAGGCTTGCCACACTGTATAAATTCTAATAACTACCGACCACTACTTCGCAAGCAAAAAAATCCCAGAGTGGTGTTTTTAAATAAATTATGAAATAAGTAAAGTTGTAAGATTAAACTTAGTAATACAAAGATACCAGTCATTTCATTTCTTTCTCAGCTATTCATAGTGCCGGAGATAAAAGACCAGATAAGCACCGCAACCCAACCACGAAGGGTTATTAGCACCCCTAAAAATATGTTCGCCAGCAAGAATATACATTTCATCAAAATAAGATAATATCGTAGGGCGCTAGGTAACACGGTTCTAACAAATGTTTTCGTTTTCATTCATAATTTGAGCAAGTAGTACAGAGTAGGGTAGCTCGATCAAGTCGGTAGAGTCTTTGATCACTAGCACAATATTGTCTGTGGAAAGGAATGAGTCCCATACAGGGGAGCATTTGCGTGTCGGCCGTATATTGCCCATACGTTCACTATTAATGCGTTAGCTGCCATATACGTGTACCGCCAACAGTACGCGACGTTTGTCTATGCCAGAGCATCTCTACTCCTCTAAGCAGATTGTCAAACGATCTATTTGATAGCGGTCGGGATACGAGCCCCATCAGTGGAATGATGCGCTTCACCTCTGACAGTTCATGCATTAATTCTTAATTTTATCTTGCACTCGGTCGGGCCGGTTTTACATAGCACTATTACAGTGACCTACTCCGGATGGAACTAAATAGGGCAACCCTTGTTGGCTTTGAGATGCCTCCATCGGGGATTCACAGCATAGAATGCCCGCCACGTGGCGGTCATGACCTCTTCTTGCCGGAGCTATTCAGGTCATCGACAAATTCCTTCGTGCGATTTTTTGCTTCGGCCATTGTAAACATTCCTTACGATCCCCTATGGATTCCCTATTGTGCAGCGGCCTCGTGCACTCGCCGACAGTGGATTCCTAAGACAATACCTTTCCCGCTGCTATTCTATCACCAATTTGTATACAGGACGAGCTTGTACAAAGCGTTAGAACCTGCTCTCTCAGGAACTATAGCAGACATCGACTTAACCCCTACTATTTATTTTGGGGTTATAGTGATCAGTAGACTTCATGCATTTGTAGATCTTTATGCATTTATAGCAAAATTGTGTAGATGAAATTCAAAATTGTAAAAAATTGCTAGTAAGAGATTGCTCATCTATTAAAATTATTAAGGGAAGAAATAACATTCGATTTTGTTTCTATTCCATGTAATCGACGCAGACAATTTTTATTTTGAACAAAGCTCCGCAGTCTAGTGATTAGAAATTCATCGTTCAGAATTTCATTAAAGGAAGTTTATATTTATTGTATGTATGTGTGACAGTAGGTACTGTACTGTAAAGTTAAAAATATATGGTGTCACTTTTAAAAAACCGTCGATGACCTTCAAATGACCTCGAAGACAACAGCGATCAAAAAATGTTTTATACCATCATATTTGTCTGTGTGAACAGTACAACATTTTCTTCTTCAATCCTAACAGTTATTTAGGTCTTCTGTTTCTCGTGAATCACCCTGTATAATTTCGTAAAAGTCAATAAAAAATACTTGTAATCGAAATATTTATTTCGTTTTTAATCTTGTATGGCCTTGCAGGTTATTAAGCGGATGGATACTATTATTATCTTGAAACGCACTATAATATGGGATGTATTTTTTTTATTTTAGACGTATGAACAAAGAAGAATGACAATATAAACTATCTTGCATAGTAATTTATGGGCAGCTCTAATGATAAACATTATCTTTGTGAAATGAGTATCATAGAATTAACCATTTCTTATACAGGGTGGTTCAACTAGACCATTTTAAAATAGAACACTTTTATTTTAAAAAAATTCACATTTATCTGTAATAAACAAATTCGAATTTCAAATGGTCTATTGACTTTTGGATCAACCTGTATTTCTGCATTAAAATAAATGCCGAATTAAAATAAGAACATAGAATTCCAACTGTTCTGTATCTGTTAAAGATAAACTTTTACATTCAACAGGCTGTGCCCAAACGTTAATGTATTTATCATTTTCAAGAAAAACGTTTGCTAGTAACACTCCGTGTATGAAAACTCTGTGTGAAACGTGACCACTTGACACGAATGGCCAATAGAAGTCAGCGGACTACACAAAACTAAAAGAAGAAGGTCATCTGTAAGTGTCTGCGACTATTGTTCGCAAAGTCATCTAGCAACCCCAGCAGGAAACGGACCATTCACTTTTCTTCCTGTTTTTCACACATTGTAGCAGAGTTTTTGAACTGTTTTTGGCTCGCAGCCCTCTTCCCAAAGTTGTTTTGTACGGCAACCACCTCGGCTAACTCTTTTATGGATAGACTGGATATATGAGATATTTCTACATTTTACTTAGCAATTTCTATGTGATTTCAGCATTTAGATGTATGTGTAAAACTGTTTAATTGTTAAACTCTCGAGTTCATTTATACAAGGTATTTCATCCTACCTTGACCATCTTAAATATCTTATTTTTTATGGTAGGAAAAAGGTTAGCGGAAAAGAGCATTCGTTCAAAGGGGCAAATGTGATCATGGGCAAAAAGATTTTCTCGAGGTCACTTTTTTCGAGATTTCAAGGTCAGCGAAGTTTTTTAAAATAGGACTACATATTTCCATTACAACAGACTTATGGTTCATAAGAAGGCAAATTCAACGATGTCCAATATGTTGACCTTCACGTGACCTCCAACGACCTTTACGAAGTTATCACAATTAAAAGTATAGGCAATTTTTTGAGAAATGGTTATTTAGTGTAATACTTCTTGAATCCTCTGAAAGTTAATGATTTTAATAAAAAAATTCTGGCCTTCTACAGGATATTAGACTTCTCAATGACTATGCTAAATTAAAAAGGAACGTAATAATCTCTAATAAAAATCCCAAAGGAACGTTTTAATAGATTCTGTTACCAATCAGTCCAGACCCTTTGGTCATTATGAAACTAAAAACTCAGAAATTTTTGATTGTAAAAAAACTATTGAATAATCGTCACACAGTATAACGAGTTGCCAACTGTCTGGACAAATGACATCAACGATGTTACTGCATTTTTCAGTTTACTGCAACATCGTATTAAATATGAATGATAATTACATTTTCACAAAAATATTTACGTAATTAAAATAATATATCTTCAGTTGTTTATAATTAAATATACGTAAAAATGGGATCCTGTACCGGTCAGTTGACCGAATACTCGATAACGAAGCAGATTTATCAAATAAAGATAGTGCAATAAAAAATAACACAAAAAACATGTTCAGTGCCGAACCTGTTTTTCACTCTTCTTTCGACATGAGCCAATACATCAAACAAGCGTATGGATTCCGGAATATACAATATTGGACGAACGTTTATAATTGTGTTAGAGGAAACCAAGTATTCTGTTTTTGCAAAACTTAATATACAGGGTGAGGCAGTAACTATTGCCACCTACAATAACTCCGAAAGTATGATAGTAGTAGAAAAGCTTTCGAAACAAAAGATGCATGGGACAACAGCATGGGATTGCAGCATTGCATTGATACCAATGGCAATCACTTTGAACACCTGTAAATGCAAGTTTATTTCCCCTTTTTTATCATAAATGACCTTTGCTGACCTTCAAAGACCTTCATGTTGCACCTCGTTGGATTCACCTCAATAGCCGCTATCAGAAAACAGGTACCAAAACATAGCATTCTATTTAAGAAAACAAAGGTGACCTTCACATCTCTGTAGCGACACCACCTAGGAAAAAAAGATTAACGCCATATTACAGCCCCTGTTGTCCCATGCATCTTTTGTTTCGAAAGCTTTTCTACTATTATCATACTTTCGGAGTTATTGTAGGTGGCAATAGTTACTGTCTCACCCTGTATAATAATCTCGACCAACAGTATTATTTAAAATGTAACCTGTAATTTTAAAATGTAATATTACATCATATTAAAAAAAATGTAAAATTCGGAACATATTCAGTTCGGCAGACGAGAGATCTCATTATTAAAATTGAGATGAATTCCAATTATTTAAATAATATTAGAAATTTAAATAATTGGAAGTTATTTGAATTTTCTCAGTTACAAATGAAATTCAATGGAAAAAATTAGACACGCGTATTAGATATTAATGAATGAAATTATAAACAATTTTCCATTTATAAAATAATCTTTTTATATTTTCGTTGCAGTTATCGCACTTATCGACTACCGTGCGTGGCGCATTGGCCGCCATATCATATCACCCAAACAGACCGGAGGGTCGAGAGGTTGTTGCTTCTGTTTCGCTAATGGGCGGCGTGTATCACGTAAGAATCGCGGTGTCGGTCGCGTTCGACCGTTTCCTCGAGCGAGTTCGGGGCACATGCACGCGGCCGCGATTAGTTCGCACGATAATTCGCAACGAGGCGCGTATAACCGAGCTTGTCCGGGTGGATCGCGTGGTCGCCGGTCATCGTATCTCTGCCCTTCTTCCCCCGCCGACGCGACGCGACGTGGCGATGTCCGGCCGGCCAGCATCGCCGGTCGCCGGTCGCCGGTCGCCGGTCACCGGTCGCAACAACTATGGTTCTGCGCGTAGGCGTCGGCATCGGAGGGTCCGCATTAGCCCATTATCTTAATCTAGCAGCGCGTGGGACAAATAACAGGGTAGCCTCGGTATATCCCGGGCGACCCTGCGCCGCCAACATGGCGTGCCCCACCGCGATCTACTCAATCCCCCCAGTTCTATATTACAGCTACCGGAAAGTCATATTTTTTTCGGTACGAAAGCAACATTTTTTTTCCGGGCCGCCGCGCCGAGTACGCTGGTTATCTAATTGATTACTGGATCGTTGTCGCGATTGAGCGCACGCGCTGCCCCCCCCCCCTTCCCGTCGTCGATACACAACACGTCGCGCCTGCCACCACACGGACACAACACGGATACCGTCGATTCGATCTCCCGAGGAAATACTGCTCGATAAGTAGCCTACCCAGGGGCTCCGGAGGCGGGCTTTTCCAGGAAGCGGCTACTTGCGCGCCGAACGATCACACACGCGCTCCCCTCCACTCGACGCTGATCCGTTTGCTGCACCGAGTACATATTGCTATGACTACATATATTGGCTGGGTTACTAAATGTTGTTGCTTTAACCTACACTCCTGGACTAAGTGATAGTACGTGTAAGCTACAGTCAGGGTAAAAAGTATTCGTACACCCTTTGAAGAGGATTAACTTTTTCAAAATTGAACGAAACGGCTTCAGTATTTTTTTTTTATATAACATGTTGCAATTGTATCGTTATCTTTTACATCCCAAAAATAAAAACGCCACGTGTCATAGAATACTACGCGAGTGTACCCTTTTGTATAATAGGGATTCGCAATATTAAAATTAAAATATCCCCCAGTGTAATAGTTTTTCGACACAAATACGGTAATACATTCATATTCATAATACCGAGATGCATCGAATAGAGCATAAAAAATTATACGATTCCGAAAAAATAAATATGACCTTCATGTGTCCTTCGTGCGTACACACACAAACAAAATAGCGACACTAGATTACATACCCTCAAAACAGATAAAGTTTCGTGCGAAACATTTTTTCAAATGACGAATAGTTAGGGGGGTCATTATACTCAGAGATTAAAATGGAACACCCTGTATCATGCACAAAGTTTCATCGTAATCGATCGAGGTTTCTGTGAAATTTAATTAATTGAAAATAGCAAGAATTCTATTAGTCTATTACTAGACTTCTAACAATTCTATTACTAGAATAAGAAATGATTAACCCTATGTTGTAGCCCCCATGTTGCCATACAAGTTGTGTTAGATTCGTTTTAATAATGCATTAAAGCGTTTTGATAATACAATATCATTTGTACTTACACTTTCTATGATTAGATATGCGCGAGTTGAATGCAACACCGTATGTATTCCTGGTGAGTGAGTGACAAGTAGGGTGACCACATGTGCGTGTGCAATGCGGGTGAACAACGGACATCCCCTGACAGGTAGGCACATACTTATGTGGCGGGTATTTATTCAACGTCTATTATAGCAGAGCAAAACTATAAGATGGAGTGGGATACAGAAAAATGAGAATGAAAATTGAAAAGTCGAACGATTTATCGATTTCATGTAATTATAGGCAACCTTGGAATAATACGATTAATTGCTTCTGTTCTCCTAATTAATTGGATCTCTAATTTAAAAATTCATTCGTGGTAACTGTACAAAATTTTAGTCAAATGCGGGAAATAATT
The DNA here is from genome assembly GCA_916610255.1 of Lasioglossum lativentre. Classification (NCBI taxonomy): domain Eukaryota; kingdom Metazoa; phylum Arthropoda; class Insecta; order Hymenoptera; family Halictidae; genus Lasioglossum; species Lasioglossum lativentre. The sequence continues at coordinate 21,694,344 of OU744355.1, forward strand.
GTTTTTTTAGAATGGTTAAAAAGGAAAATTTACAATATCTTTGTTACTTTTAAATATACGTCAATTGTCTTAAGGACAACGGTGTATGGTTCAATGGGGCTCACACGATGCCATAAAAATATTTGTTTTTATATTCTATATTATTACTTGAGTACTTATAGTTACTTTATGCCTAATGAGAGAGACTATCATCGTAGGTGTTTAAAAAGGGGTGGTCCCGTTTAAAAAATAAAGGTGACCTTGAGATCTCGAAAAAAAATAATGTAAAAACAAATATTTTTATGGCATCGTGTGAACCCCATTGGTTTAAGGTTTAAAATTAGTTTATAAAATTAATGCTTACGTTTACTATTATACACATCCATAGACTCTTACATTGTTTTACAAATGAAAACATATACAAGCAATTAACATTTCCGTAAGATTGATAAGATGTGAAAGAAGTGCCTAATCGTCGTAGTTAACTATAACCTTGCAGTTTGGTCTCATTAAATTACTTTGATTGTGTATCATTTTTCTGAGTGGTAGTTCAACAATTCACGTGTTAAAGTGATACTCATCAAATCTACTACAAATCATTCGTGTTGAATCGTTGTTTCGATCCTAGAAGATCAATGTCTCTCCGTTTCAAGTATCACCAACATCCGCAAGGGTGAAAAAAGTCTGTAGTCACGGAAGAAAATCCTATCAAGGAACATTACGCAACCGCCTCCCTTCGACTTTGATGAAACTTCGCAGGTTCAGCCAAAAATAAGGGACACGTATTTTCTTTATCGGAAATTCAGATTTATGGAGTGAAACAACCCCCTGGAAATTGGCACTCAAGAAGTTATCTCAGAAACTATTAAAGATAAAACTATAGTTTGAGTGACAATGTTGTTAGCAGTGATTTTTCGCACGTAATAACTCGACGAAGATAAGATTAGCTACTTCCTTGTTTGTATACTTTTATATTTTCTAGAAATTATCTTTGTCCTGACATTGAAATCTAAATATAAGATCAAATACTTCCTCTTTTTATACATACATATTTTGATATTTTTATATTTCATATTTTATATTTCATTAAAAAAGTAGAATATAAGATAAAATTAGCTACTTCCTTTTTTTACACTACATTTTCTAGAAATTATTGTATACACTTCTGACGATGAAATCAAGAAATTATGTACATTTGGTTTTTAATTCAACGATGTAATCAAGTTTATATTGTACATATGAATTTCAAGACATTATGTATAGCAGACATGTCAAACTCGTTTACCACCAAGTATTACAAATTAATTCAGGAGCCGCAATAAAAAAAGACTCGAATTAAAGAAGAAACACATTTTATTTATTAACATTGCAGTTAATTATTTATACATAATAATTATTGCATTTAACTAATTATACACATGTATAACTATAGTTTGATTTTCAAGAGTTGAGACCTATTGCCCATAAGCCACTTTGCATATCAGGTCTCAACTCTCGAAAATCAGAAATTCAGAATTATAATTTTAATTTTTAGAAATCCATTGTTGTCAAAGGTTAAAAAACCATATAGGTTACCGTTTTGATCGGGCCGTAGACTACTTTTCAACAGGCGGCGTGTTTGACATGTCTGATGTATAGTATATTAAACCGAATATCACGTTCTGTTCATTGTTATGTATAAAACATGAAACAACGTAGGAGAACTGCATGTGTTAACATCAGTGAGAAAATTATAACAAGAACTGGAGAAACAAATCGTTTACAAAAATCGATGTTAATGGTAATTATTTTCAAAATTTATTATAAAAAAATCATTTCTCCTGCATTAATCTTTCAATCACAGTTATAGTTTCACTAGATTCACGAATTACTGAACTATTATGAACTTTTGTTCTCAAGGTCATCACCAGGTCACAGTATTATAGGCCATTAGATTAACCTTGACCTTAGCTACCATATACCAGAATGACAATTAAACAACATTATGAATTTTTATCCTTGTAATTTGCAACTTTGTTATAAATTGACCCAGGCCTAACTCAAACCTTACAGTACATTGGGATGTATGGATTCATTGGGCTGTAATAAATAGAATTTCTTAAAATAAAAAAATACGAAATAGTATAAACAAATAACAAATTAGGAAACTCAGATACACTGCGTATTTCAAGTAGTAGTGATAGTAGTAGTAGTGTTGTAATATTTCTGTAACGGATCCTGGGGCTAGTTGGGGGTACTATGGGAGAAGGTGGGGGAAAAAAGACCTAAGTGCTTTTATGTATTTTAAAAATATGCACATGCTATAAATGCATAAAGATCCGCAGTCTACTTACAACAATTACGACGTCTGGACGAAAGCAATCGTTCGGCGAACTTTTCATCCGCACCTGGTATGTTTTGCACACGAATAGTATTTTCGTTGTTGCGCCAGTACCGGTCAGTCGGAGGAAATACGGGACTCGTGACTGTGGAGTCACGTGCGTCGGCAGTCACGAGGGATCCGACCATCTGGGGTCGCAGAGATGAGGCAACAGAAGAAGGTGGACAAAGGTCATTGCGAGGGAGAAAGGGTTGGAGGGGACTGCGTGTACGTGCGCCGTAATATACGTCGCCCCATGGTCTCGACCCTTCCCCTCGTATATAATCGCCTGCTGCCCATTCCGTGCGCGGAATTGTTTACCCGTGCTCCGTTCCGGGACCCGCCGCGCCGCACCCGCACCGCACCCGCACCCGCACCCGCACCCGCGCCGCGTCGTGCCGCTGACTTTCGATCGGTCCTCGTTACCCGCGACATCCACGCGTCGTACTTTATGCGACGAGGAGCTAAGTGGCGGCCAGCTTGATTAGAGGTTCAATCGCGATTGCACTTTTCTTTTCTCTCTCCCGACTCGTTTGATCGTTCATGCCCGGTCGAGACTAATCGGTCGCGCGATGCTGTTCCATAATTAGCTATAATGTTGCGTAACACGAACAGGATATAATTTGATGGAAAGAATTTTTTTTTTTCTGTAAACAAAAACGAAGTTCTGTTGTTTCCTAGGCGATCAATCAGAAATGTACACCTCTTAATTTTATCCAAACGAATGACAGCAGAGCAGTACAAAATTATTATTATTAAATGAAAATTAAATTTTCGCAAAACGTGAACCCTTTTCCTTAACGTTGAGATGAATTAATTTACTAAAGTTAATAAGCATTTAAAGCAATTATCTTGGAAATATTTATAAGTAGACTGCGGATCTTTATGCATTTATGGCTTATACAAATTTTCAAAAAATGCTGGAGTATCAAATTAGGCAGAATTTAGTACAATTTCTATTTATTTTGGATCGACAAATGCCATTGCCAATGAAAATAGCATTTTATTTGGTCCCACTTTCTTAAAATTTGTCTACAAAACTTGAAAATTGCATAAACATCCGCAGTCTATTTATAAGCTATAAAATTAACTTAAATTTACATAAATAATAAATTCTTTCATCCTTAAAATCTCCGTGAACAACTTAAATGGGAACCTCGGTACCTAAGAATTTAGCTGTATTTCGTTCGTGTCCGTTTTCTACTATAAGGGAGTAATCAACCCCTTTATATCCGAACACTTCTACGTAAGTGCTTATAAATCGCAAACGACAAAAGGTATCGAAAAGTGGATGCAGTAAAAATTATATCGTATATTTGGCCCTGTAAATCTGTGTGAACATTTTTTTGGAAAAACCATTTTCAAAATTTTTATTTAAAAAAAATGATTTTTTCGAAAAATTTATCGGGCAGGTTTATGGGCCCACAGATACCATGTAACTTTACTTCCACCGTTTTTTTATATCTTTCGTCGTTATTACAAAGTCATAACTAGACTTTATGCAAAATGAAAATTTTCTTTGTCAATTACAAGACACAGAAACGCTATAAAAATTTCTTTCCAACTTTAACAATATTAATAGTACATAGAACTTGGAAGAATTAATAAATGGAAAATAACATATCGACGTTCTTAAATTGTCTTAATGTTTTAATATTTTAAATTACATCCGCCCATTTTTGTCATAAATACATAAAATCCGCAGTCTAGTATAACAATCTAAAACATTCGTGATCTATGAAATTATTATGTTTGAGATATGTACTCTTGAAGCAGTTAAACAATATGATCGACGTGCTCCGGTCATTGCCACCCTACACTTCTGTCTCACACATATTCAACCACATACATTTTCAGAGTAATTGCTAATATACTCGTATCCTACAATATTAATTCCATATCGTCTGTGACCAAGTAGGTAAATGAAGAAACCTAAATTCTGTAGGGCACTCAACTGAACGTTTGAAAAATTAGTGATATGCAGTCGGTAACAAAAGTCTACATACATATATTAAATTTCAGATGTGTGAAACAAAAGCAAGGGCTTCGATCATTTTATGGAAATTTACTCGTTTAATATTAATATATATTTCTTTATAAACAATACATGAAAATGTAGGTAGAATACAATTTTATGAAAATATGCAAATAATTACCCTTAATATACTGATACTGATGAACAATTAAAAAGCACCATAAATTTTTCAAAATTTATCTGATCCTAAATAACAATTAAATTGACATCTACAAAGGTCCGAAACCTTTATATTTTTTTAAGCACTTTGTAATATTCTCGAAGTTCTAAAGGTTAAACAGCATAATGTGGTTCGATTTTCTGCTAGTATAATTATACATATGTTTATTTAAAAAAAGACCACATAATTCCTTCAAAATTTGCCATCAAAGGAATGCTCCCAGACACTCTAACAAGGGAACATATTCAGTTGATACATGCCCATTTTGATGAAACTTATGTGAGATATATGTAGTTCTTCGAAAAATATTTGACACGTATTTTTTTTCATCATCAACCATCCACTCTGTGGGGGTGGAAACAGCCCTCGAAGTCAGGAGTCAAAACCACATTTTTTGAGAAAAAAAAAGTTTGTTAAAAAATTCTTGAGCGACTACATTTCCCATTGGAAAAGACACAATTTCAAAAAAAAATTCAAATTTTTTCGACCTTTGGTTTCCGAGATATCTCAAAAAATATGGTTTTGACTCCCAACATTGAGGGCTGTTTTCACCCCTTCAAAGTGGATGGTTGCCGATAAAAAAAATACCTGTCAAATATTTTTCGAAGAATTAAAGCTCACATTAGTTTCATCAAAATCGGCCATTCTCATCTGAATATGTTCCCTTGTAAGTTTAAATCTCAGGTGAACGACATCACCTGGTAGTTGATTAATTACGAATAAATTAATTTTCCTCGCTTTCAAAACAGGAATTGTGTTTCTTGGCTTTAAGTAAATTGTTTCCGATCCTCTTCTGAATATTTAAATTGCTAGTTATTTTTACCAGGATCTAATTGACACAGCTAAGAAACACGTTCTAAAATACTTTATGAAAAGCTGCTTAAAAATTCGTCTGTACCTAAATTATAATTTAATCCTTTACAAATTACCAAAGTAATATAGCCGGCAATTAAGCGGTGAAATAGTCGATTCCGAGCGAAAACTGTCCATTAAAGCCGTGCACGCCGGACGACTTTAATTCTCGCGTGCATATTAAAATAATTGCGAGTTCGAACAGACTGTCTTCCGTTTGCAACCAGCCGCACAGTGATACACGCCATCCCGCTAAGTATACTATCACCGGGCGTAACTGGCACGGTTAAAACAATACTCGTGATGAATGTACGCTTCACGCAGCCCCTTGCGCGCAATTAATTATTCGCGACTATAGTGATTAATCGTGGTAATTTGAGCAAGCACGGGGGCTGAAACGGCAACAACGGCGGACAGAGTTACATGCCTCGGAACCGTATTTAATAACGCGTTGCTCCGCGCTCGCGGGCCGCGCTCAAAAGAAATCTCTGAATCCCTTCAGCACCTGTTGTCTACTCCTCTTGCCTTTCGCGTCAGCCCTTTCCATTCGTTCGCCCGCGATCGCAATCTCCCTTATCGTTCGCGGTGCCGCGCCGGAAATGGATGCTGGTCGATACCCCTATCAGAATGTACCACCCCCCCCCCCACCTCCATCTTCCCCCATCCCCACCACCTCTTACGATAATTTAATCCCGTATGGGGCTAATTGAAGCGGGATGCCCGTCACTGATAAATAAGGTGTGACATGATGAACTAGTGACAGGCTTCGGGCTTCTCTCTGACAAAGGACGCTCACTGTACCAGCGGAAAGACTCTGTCGTGGTCCCAGATCCTCTCGCTCGATATCTAGATGGATCGCCATCTGGACCTTCCATATGTTGTCGGTGAAATCGGTGGTCCACCTAAAACCAGTGAGCTGTGCCAGTGATCAACAGCGGTCCACAACGATCGGTTTCTATCTCCTGGGATTTCTGGGAATCAGCTCGCAGAGTGGTTTTCAGGATCTTTGTTTCCCCGACCTACATACATCACGCGAGTCTAATAGAATAATCTCCTATCGCGGTCGCAGGTCGCAACGCAAACATTATGCACCTCGCTTACGCTGCGAAAATCATTGGCACCTCGAGCGACATCAGTGTCCAATCATCATCAAATGGGGGTCTATGCATCACGTGTGAATTAGTAATACATATTATTAAATAGTAATACATATTTGATTGGTATTTTTCTTTGTTCATCTTCCTGTTCTTTCTTATATGTTCTCATAAATTTCAGGGATGTGCGGGTACCTGAAAATTCGGGTCGGGTTCGGACGGGATCCCGGATGTTTGACTGAGACATAATGTTCGGGCACCCGTCATTTCGGGACCTAAAACACAATTCAGGACTCGACACTTAATTTGGGACCGAAACCAGAATTCGTGACTCGATTTAAAATTGGGTAGCCGATATTGCATTGGTAGCATAATTTCTCCCCTTAAATATTGAAGCTTGACAGCGTCTTCACCTACACATATTATATCTGTGCATGTCACGATTTCAAAAAATTTGAGTTTATACATTAATTGAGCTTCAGAGTGTATGATTTACGTATTCACCAGAAAAAAGTCATGAAAACAAATGTGAAAGACTCAAAAGAATACTGCAATTTAACCGATGTCTTTTCCAAAGAATTAGTGATCAAAACTTTAAACGGCAATATCGCGAAAGTGAACGTATGTGACATGTGTCGTTCTTCTTTACAACCACAGATATAGTGTAATGATTAGACTGCAGATCTTTCTGCAAAATGAAGTTTGTATACATCAATTGCAGTCTGTAGGAGGTAAGTAAAATTGATATGGTAAAAATAGTATATCGACATTGTTGAACTTTTTAAATCTTTTTATTGTTTTGAATTACACCTAGTCATTTTTGTCATAAATGCATAAAATCAGCAGTCTAGTAATGATTTCTTTCTTTATGGATTTTTACATTCGATTACATGACGACATACAAAGAGTTTGTCAAACTTAAAAATTTAAGGGGAAAAATTATGCTTCCAATGCAGTATCGGCTCCCAAATAAAGTTTCGCGATCCCGACCCGGCCGGACCCGACCCGACCCGAGACTCGGGTACCCGCAAACACCAATAATAAATTGTGATTTCTTATTTCACTAATATTCATGGATTCTTTCAATTCGTCTCGATTTAATGAAACTGGTGTCAATGCAATACACGACTAATGTGACTAACATTGACGTCTTCAATCACTATTAAACGATCATAATCTGGGGTTCTTTTTACATTTATTATTATACAGTCTATGCCACGTGCAGTACCTATGGCACGTGTGTTCAAAATGTATCATTTCATAATAAATTTAAGACTGAAAAATATACAGGGTGTCATGTAACTGGTGGTAAAAGTGACAAGAAGGTGAATCTACGTGAGAAAATAAGTCAATCTCAAATGTATACTCCTCAATCGATTTCACTATTGTTACACTCTCATTATTAACAACCTGCCTCATCCAATAGAAACGCGAACGTAATTACTCGTAATAGACACGCAAATCACTTCCAACGCTCGTACGTCACACCTGTTGTACTTGTTAACGCGTTTACAATTCGGGAAACTGAACTTGAATATAGTGAAAGACAATAACCTTTTAAAGTGTTAGATGTACTAATTCTACTATGGGTGTTATTATCTTTTATTAATTTAATTGTACATAATGTGATAATATAGTAAAATAAGACTGAGCTAGTTGGTTACAAATAATTTCACTCACAGGAAACAATAATGTATATGTAAGTACAAACACATTACTTATTAACATATATTGTATTGTTTACTGCATCCAAACTGTTGATGTATTGTGTATACTACATAAACCATATTTGGTTACAACAATAATAACATTACTATTTTGATTACAAGTAATAGAGTGTGAGCGTATACCATAAACAAGTGTGAGTATGTATCAGTGTGAGTATATACCAGTGTGAGTAGGTACCAATGTGAGTATATACCATACTGGTCGCAGTTGATCTTGAACGACCTTGAACGACCTTGAGTCGTAGGTCACTATATGCGTCTTAAAATGCCCTATGAGATAGTACATAGAGAAATATACCATTCGATTTTAAAAAACGGTGTTGACCTTTATATGACCTCTATGCGTCCACCTGAAAGAAAAGCTACTAACATGAGATTACGCCACCCTCAAAACCAAACAATTTTTGTCCGACACATTTTTGGCATGTTCCAAATGCATCACCCTGTATGTGCATCAATATTTCCTCTGTATGCAACGTGATAACACGTGAGCTCACGTGACATGATAGCCATGTGTCAGTACCTTCAGTCCTCATGCCTCATAGTCATTCTACAGGTTCTAGATAGGGGTGTGCGAGAACCCGAAAATGTCGGCTACCCAATAGTCAGGACGGGTCGGTAAGACATCGGGTCGAGACGGGTGGGACGGCATCGGGTCGAGAGGAGTCGGATTCCCGAAAATTTCAGGATTCTCCAATACATCAGGAGTCCCAAGAATCTTCGCGAACCCGTCCTCCGTCCTTCGCAGGTCCAAAAGCAAACTCGCATTACCTGCTAACCGAGTCTAACCCTATCACAATCAAGTGTCCCATTAAATCATCATCAAACATCGCGTAAATTTTCACTTATCCTCCAGATATTAATGCATCGACTCGCGTCTGGCCATCACGGTGAAGGCACCGCGGCGAAGCACGCGATCCCTAGCCGCGCGGCACGATTATCCTTGCAGAGGTCCTGCGAGGTACGACTCAAGACGGTGTACCCGCTGAAGTCGTGGAGCGATTGACGGTGCGCGTACGGGTCTAGCCCACGGGGGCAGGGTAAACCCATGGGGCAAGTCTACGGGGCAAGTCCACGGGGCAAGCCCAGGGGGTAGCCGCCGTCACGCGTCATTTTCCAAAAGGGCAGCTATCGGTCACCGTCGCCGGAGTTGCGGTTTAATCCAGTCCGTTGGTCGCGGTCGTGGTCGTGGTCGTGGTCTCGATGCTGGTCGTAGTCGGAGACGTGCTCGCGGCCGGTCGTAGCAGGCTATCCCGCGAAGAGAAGAGAATAGAAGCAAAGAGAAGAAGAGAAGAGAAGAGAAGAGTAGAGAGGCGAATAGTAGGGAATAGAAGAGAGGATAGGAGAAGTGACGAAGGAGGACCAGGAAGCATATCGGAGGAGGCAGGAGGAGGAGGAGGAAGAGCAGAGGAGCGGGTAAGCGCAAGCGCCCGTCCGATCGATGCCCGTCTCCCGCTCGTATAAAGCGCTCGTCCTCGGGGGGCGCGCGACAGTTGGCGTTCCGCATTCGGAACATGCGCCGCGTCGCGGGTACACAGTGCCGCCTACCCGTATCTCCGTTCGTCCTCGTTGCCAGTGTTCGCCGCTGTACCAGCCAGTCCGCCGAGTCCACCGCGCCGTGTCCAGATACCGTTCTCTGGTGACCGCCGCGAACGGTTCCCACTGGCCGATCATCGTTCACAGCTTCACGTGTCTGTTGTCACTCGGCGACAACAACGAAGCTGTCATCGGACTCGTTGTCCGATAGGGGATGCAAAGATCCCCGTTGACCATCGGCGTTCTCCGCGTTCTCCGCGTCGTCGTCATCGTCGTCGTTGTCGTCGTTTCACCCCCGGTTTGATCAGTGATCGCGAGAAGAGGATCAATCGCCTGGGGTAAATCGAGTGAAAGTGTGTCCGGTTAGAGCGACCGGGCGCTAAGTGAGAAGATTCGCGCGCGAGCAGCGTCCTCCTCCGTCTGTCCTCCCTCTGTGTGTTCCTCCAAAGAGGTATCTCGGATGTGCCAGCTGCACAGGGAGCCTGTTCACTGAAGACGCGAGCCGAGCCTCATCAGCTCCTCCAGCCGACACCTTTCGAGCCGGTGCGAGGTTCGAATCGGAAGATAACCCCCGTTCGTCCTGGTCGCGACGCGGAGCAAAGCGTCACGGCTCGGCGAAGCTGCGGCTTGATTACTGGCTCGTTTCTCGCGACGTGTCACCGACATTCGTCCCGGGCGAGATACATCCGGGCAGGCGTCAGAGCGGCGGTCACTGGACCGTCCGGCGGACGTCTCGACCGCCGTACGACGAGCCGCTGGAATCAGGAGGTGGAGGAGGAGGGGCTGTGGAGGTGGTGGAGGAGGAAGGCCCGCGGACGTGCAACAAGTTAAGAGGCCGCCGCTACCCTCGACATCGCTGCCGCCGCCACCGTCCTCGCCACGATGTGACATGGATATCCTAGCCCTAGCCTGCGCCCTCGTCGCCACGGCCCTTTACTGCAACACCTTGCACGCCGGTTTCGTCTACGATGATCGGTGAGTCCCCACAACCTCTTCGGACACCGCAACCCCCCGGTGCCGCTATACACCCACCCCCATGTGCTCGGACACGCATCACTCAGGAATTTATGGATGTCCTAGCTCGAACCTTCTCTCGTAAAATGATACTTGCTTCCGTCTTCCACTGACACGGATGACACAGGTCGTATCTATGAAACTGGTACCAACCTAGCCTGTAAACAGTGCGAGGATCAAAGTTCCAGGCTGTGCTAAATCCAAAGGATTGTATGTCACACATGATATATGTTCTTGTGTATATGTATTATATATACATCGGTAAAATGACCGGTGCTTGCGTCTTCTACGGACCCAGACTGCACGGTTCAGGCTATGAAACTGATATCAAACTGATGTATGCTCGTAAATAACACTGCGAGGATTTAAGTCGCAGGCTGTGCTAAATCCGAAGGATTGTATGTCATACCTGATGTATGTATATCTCTGACCCACGTTTTCCGTGCCCATCGGTTTCTGTTCTGAGTTGAATGATGAAACGTCGAAAGTTTAAAGGGTGGATAAAGTGATGATTAAAAATATAATTATTCGGAAGTGAATAAGATTATTGGGGAATGTAAAACAGTTAAATGAGCGGTTTTAAATCCTCAGGATACTCTGCACTGTAGTTTCGGAATATTTGTTTTGCACTCGAAATTCAGCCTTTTGCAGACCTTTACATTTTCACATTTTCGTAAATCATGACACGAACACGAACACGAACAATGCGAACATCTGTTCGTGAATGTTTTATTTTTTATTAAACTTTCCTCTTTGTTAACTGCATACGTTATTTGGGTTGTTGAAGGCTATTCTGAATTTAAATTGGAAAACGAACTTTTGGGGAAACCTAATATTTACAAAATTTTAACAAAAACAAAGTCCAATTTAAAGTTCAAAAAAATGATTATGGCAATCTCATGTTGGCAAAATGTCGAACCTCTACGAAATATTCGTGGTTCGAAAAAGGATTGTTTTTCATACCTGACACACATTTGGATCCCACGTTTTCTGTGTCAATCGTTATCTGTTCTACGCCAATATTGAAACATTGAAAGGATGAATCTCAAAAAAGTGTTAAAAATATAGTTATATAAACTCGGAAGTGAAAAAGATTATTGGGAAATGTAAAACAGTTAAATGATTATTTTTAAACGCTCAGGATACTTTGTGTTGTTTTGCAATATTGGTTTTGTATTGCATATTCGCCCTTTCAGTCCAAATTTAACCGATTGCAAATTGAGTATTTCTTCAAAGGTTTGTTAAACTATTGTAATAAAAATAAAGTTCAATGTAAAGTCCACAATAATAATTATGACTACACTACGATTGAGGATTTTATGCCTCTGTGACGTAGACTGTGAATTTTAATGAAAAATAAAAATTTTCTAAGTTGATTGTCAGAAACGTAAGTTATATGACAAGATAGGTATAGCTTCATCTAACAATTTTAACAAATCTAAAATAATATAATATTCTTGAATTCTTGTAATGTTTTCATAGTGTTTTTATTTTTTTTTATTGTACAGTTGTAACCTCCAATAAGAGGTTATTCTGCAGTTTGTATAACATATAAATTTTAATAAAAAATGCATTGATTGTAAGAAACATAAGTTAAATGACAACATGTTGCTTCTTCTCACAATTGTAACAAATCGAAAAAAAAATATTACAACTTTCTTGAATTCTTGTCATTTTCTTCGTAATTTTATACTACATGCATTAATTATTATCATAAATACATAAAATCCACAGTATAAATATGAAGTGTAAATATGACACAGATACAACAGTAAAAGCATATGTGGAATCTAAAAATTGTATTGAACTATTTCCAAACTTATTGAAATGATTAAACAAGTATATTTCTTACTATTAATACAGAAACTTTTTATTTTGCATATAAATCTACAGTCTGACAATCTCATATTGGCATAATGTCGAAACTTCTACCAAATGTTTACCATAAGGATTAATATTTTATGCACGTGTTTAATTTTTGTGGAATAAATGTGGAGTGCAAAACCTGAATATTACCATCTCTTGCAACGTCAATATTAAATAAAAGCTAATCGAACGCTCTACAGTGCAGCAATGAATGGTTAAAATTTGTTATTAAAATCCAAATTTCGTTCAACGGGGAAAAATTTGATGGACGCCTAATTTCTCGGAGAGTAGATACCGCTGGCCAGAAAAATGTGCGTTTTGACATCGTTAGAATTTTCCGTAGATTTATTTAAAAATAGCTGAGGACATTAATCTTTATCGATAAGATTGAACTCCAATTATACGAAAACGTAGAGGAAAATTGAGTAAAAGAAATCGAGTACTCGAAGAAAATGTCACAGATAATTTAAACGATTTTGTCTTCCACGATTACTGTCATGAGATGAACTTTATATAGAGAAACTTGAACTAAACAGTTTTTATGACACTTAATTTTGAATAACCCTAATCGCTACAACATGTTAATAAAAATAAAAACGTGTCCAAGTACTTGTGATCGGTAGAGTGATTCTCGAATTTACAACGAAGCTGCTTGCATGATTACCGTTTCGAAAGTGACAGCCGGTAGTTCAAGTTACAACTGTCACAACTGTGAATTTTATGCATTTACGATAAAAATGCAAATGTAAAATAGAGAAACTATTTAAAAGATTTAAAAATGCTGTTGTATTATATATTCATCTGCTTACTTCGTTCGTGCCCGTTTTCTACTATAAGGGAAACATCAACCCTTCTACGTGAGAACGGTCTCGCAAACGACAAAAGGTATCAAAAAGTGGTCGAAATAAAAGTTATATCGAATCTTCGGGCATATAAATCTGTGTGAACATTTTTTTGAAAAAAGCATTTTCAAAAAATTTATCGCAAAGATTTATGGGCCCAAGAATACGATATAACTTTTACTTCAATCATTTTTTGATATCTTTCGTCGTTTGCGATTTACAGGGACTTACGTATAAGGATTGAAGGGTTGATATCTCCCTTAAAGTAAACAACGGGCACAAAGGTGGCTCTAACGAATAATTGTGCAAAGTGTCGTTCAAATCGGCGTGTATCAGCCACCGGGTCCCAAATTTCGTTCTTGAATTTCTTTCAAATATTTATTTTTTATTATTAATGCTTTAAACATTTAACATCCCGACGATTATATTTAAGAAATAAAAGTATTCTAGAATTTTTTATGCCTAGAACAATAAAAAAATTAATCATGAACATAAATTACCCACCGATTCCCACTGAGGGTTAATTTAACTTATACAAGGTATCTCAGGACGAAGTGAACATGAGGTGATTACTTGCAAAAATAAGTAAAAAAATCGAATAATATTTTTTCGGTTCGTTTCGGAGAAAATTCAGCGGTTACGACTGCTATTAAATATAGGAGTCGTGTGACACGTCTGACCATGATCGACCAATTCTACTGCTTAGAAATGCTGGAGCATACAATTCAAAAATCTCAGGGTAGTTTTCATATTTCGATAAAGAATGAAACTAGCAAAAATTTACACAGTGTGCATCGTTTAATACTGTATTTGTTTGCACCATGTTTGCATACAACAAATAGTTTACCAGTAATTTAGATGCCAAATTTACAATTAGGTGAATAACCCTGCGCATTCTTTTTGATAATGCAATATAATTTAGTGAAATGAATTCAACAAACTACAATATGGTCATTGTAAAATATTAAAAATTATGTTATAATGTGAATTGTGCCTTGTGTTACTGTCAAACCGTCCCCAATTTTCGAAAATTAATATCAATATCGGTATACCAACATTTACGTTATTTTTTAAATGTTTAAATTTCCATAAAAAAATAAGGATCTCCTTTTGATCGGAATTTTACATTTACGTTTGCGGCATGAAAATATGTGTGCCGAAAAATTCTGTTCGTGACAAAAGCGTTAATTTTTTTCTTGGTATCGAGTTGACACAGTGGAAAAAAAGGTCGATACAACGGAAAGGTGAACAGTTGAATTTGCAAATTCCTTTATTGGAAACAAAACAATTAAAATTCTGCACATTCGACCGTAGGATTGTTCGCATCGCTCGCATCGTTCGCAAATAATCGAGCGATGCGCAGAGCACGCTGGTTTTTTGCGTTTATCGCGACGTGCACCGTGTACGAGAAAAATATGTCGAATTGACACGGGCGACGAGCGAGGGTTAAAGATAACGCAGTTACTACGCCGAGTTTCTGTGTCTCTGTTCGCGTTGTTTACGGTGGCTTTTGTTCCCGAAAGAAATGGCTTTACGAAATTTTCAAGAGTTACATAGTGGCTTTATACGTTAATGGACACTGGAAAGCAAGGCACTCGCATATTTTGGTTTTACAGTCGTTCTTATGAGACTCTCAGGACAATTTTCAGCGACTGTAACTTCGGACTTAGTGAAACTCTGAGGACAATTTTAAAAGACGGTAATTTTTTATGATGCATTATCATTAAAAAAAAACTGAATTTGTCAATATTCTTTTATTTACTGTATATAAAGCTCTGTATTCTTCTTTCTCATACATACCATGAGTTTGTTACTCTGTCGGCTGTATAAATTATTAGACAATTCAGTAAAGCTTTAGAAACAATTTTAAAAGCTGGTTATTTCGAACAATTCATTACCATACAAACCCTGAGTGTCATAATATCTCTAATATTCACTGAATACGTTATATACAGACCTGTGTGACTGTATAAATTATAGACATATCAGTGAAGCTCTAAGAACAATTTTAAAGGCTGGTTATATTTCTAACAATCCATTACCATGGAAACCCTGAGTTTCGTAATATCTATACTATTCACTGTATACTGTATACATATACAGACCTGTGTGACTGCATAAATTATAGACCTTTCAGTAAAGTTTTAGGAACAATTTTAAAAGTCGGTAACGGGTAACTTTCTCTCTACTTGTTCGTTTGCGAATAATTTGAATCCCTCACGCTCGACGTCTGACGTCGGACTGACATTGAATCGTTATTCTATCGGCGCTTTATTGGCTCAGCTTGTCTCCCCTAACTTTTATCCACACAATTGGCCCACTCCAGTCGAGGAATGGTTCGGAGTGGCCAGGGAATAGTTTGGGGTGGTCAGGCTAGAACGAGAGACTACCTCCGCGATGTACTATCGACGAACCACGCGAACGTGACGTCGTAAGGGGATAATTCAGCCGCGAGAAGTATTAAAATTCATCGATCGAGGTATATCCCGGCGTGACGATAATATCATTATTTATTGCGATCGGCGCAATAGACACCGGGCGCAGAGTATAACGGCAAACAGGCGCAAACACAATGAATAAAGGACAAGTCGCAGCTGGATAAGCTGATTTACGAGCTACCACCATTTGCTCTGTGATTTTCATTTAATCCGATTCTACTACGGTTTAGTTAATCAGATATTACTAATTACGCAAATGGCGACGTAACCGGCTGCAATAGGACGCAAATCATACGCCACTGGATTAGCGTTCTCTCTTTTCAGACGATCGGAAACAAATGCGATCATCGATCGCCCCTCTCAAACTCCGATTTCGCCCGAAATGGAAGGTGGAAATAAATTCGTGTTTCCGAGTCGGTTTGGTGAACCCTTATGTCAATACGGATCACAATTGTCGACGCAATACCCGTACCTATTCGTACGATGAAACTCTAAATTATTTTATTGCTGTATGTGTATCTATCAACTTGGTTTCTTCCAACGGGATTTACACAGGTAAAAATTTAATAGATTACAATAAATACGATAGAATATACCAGAATATACCAGAATATACCAGAATATACAAGAATATACCAAAATATACCAAAATATACCAGAATATACCAGAATATACCGGAATATACCAGAATATACCGGAATATATCGGGATATACCGGATAAAACAGGTTATAAGCGGTTATGACCGGATAAAACCTGACTAAACCTGACTAAACCTGACAAAACCGGATATAACCGGAAGACACCAGGATACGGTGGAATGTACTAGAATATATCGGTAATACGATTTTCTGGATATTACAGAGAATTAGGCGGAAATATTACAATTTCTTTTTACATCATTTTGTCCTAATACAAATAGCTAATGATACAAAGTCTTTATTATAAAATTGCTCCGTGTAAATTCTAACCGTTAATGGACCTAAGTCTTCATCATTTAGAATTAAATATTTCAAGGCAGAGTATGCAAAAGGGTACTCGGTTGCTGACACAGCCGTTAATATTTTCGCGACCCGTAACCTACTTCCTTGAAGTCAATGTTGAACTTCGTATTGGTCCAACCGTCAGGTACATACCCTATTAATTTGTTAATTTTCATTTAACAGGTAATATCTATAAGCCTAACTCAATTGGTAAAACGAAAATGTTGCTCCGCATAAATTCATAAGACAACGAATGGGACAAAATGGTAGAATGTGTGTTTACAAAATGGAATGTACAAACAGAATTTACCAGTTTTGTTTAATATTCATTATTTTCCTCATTTACTTTATGTCACGGAAATTAATCGTTTGTGCAGAGAATTGTATAATTGTTTTTATTGCTTTCCGCCTTAATTGGTACCATTCATGTGCAATATATTGTTTCAACTCGTCAAGAATTTGTTCCTTTGAGATTTTTGTTCCCCGTAACGTGTACTATTCCGTGAAATAAAGAAAATGTTGACCTTGAAAATCGAGTCAAGGACATTTTTGCGGAAAAAATTGTTTATGTAGAATACTCCTATAATAGCCTGGACCAAACATTTCTATCCACCCTGAACAATATAATTGATTTAATAAAATGTACATTCCTTCCAAATTTTAAGTCTTAATAGGCCAATGTCTTCTTCTTTCCTTCTTTAACATCGCATTGCTACCTTGGTTATTACATCATTAGTGACGACTGTGTGTTTCACTTTTAGATCTCATCCCACATGTCTGTAGCTCTTATGAATATTAGTAGATTTTCTGTTTTGTTCTGATTTGAGTCACATCCTTGAAAGGAGTGATTCCCGGTCATTTAAAGCAACTTTTTCCTTTACGAACATGTTCTCTGCGGCTTTGTTCAGGAGTTATTAATGAAAAACGCAAAGCGATCAGAGCGCGGACCAATACAGCGGACGCATTCCGGTTCGGCCAGTGACAACGCTCAGCGGGACCTGCCGCCCAGCTGGAAGTCGTCCGCTGTATTGGTTCGCGCTCTGATTGGTCCGTGTTTTTCGTTAATAACTCCTTAACAAACCCGCGGAGGACATTTCCGCAAAGGAAAACGTTATTTCAAATCACCTCAGGAATCATACCTTTCAAGAAAGTACAGTTTTAGGACACCCAATATTTCGTTGATTTCTTTATGGATTTTGCTTCTATTGCGTAGTTCGTCTAATTTGGTGCATTTTACAGGCGAATACTTGAGATTTCGGGTTTGGGTCGGGTTAGGAAACCGCAAAATTATAATGTTCGGATGCGACATTTCCGGCTACCCGAGTATCACGAATTTTCGGGTCCCGACTCGACCCGAGTCATCAAAATCCGAACCCGAGACTCGGGTACCTAACCCACCCCTAGTGGACAATAGATTGCAGTGTTCACATGGTGGGGGAGTTTGGTTTTGTAGGCGGTATTTGTGTGTTAGTCTGGTATGCCCAATTAGCAGTTTCACTAATTTTACTAGGTCTCTTCTGTGGCTTGGTGACTCAAGGAGAAGACTGGAATGTTGAACTGTTATTTTGTCCATTAGTTTCGTCACTTATTTGAAGTATTTAGCGTCTGATGTGGTTTTTAATGCGAGACCTACGTCTTGCCATTCGAGGATGGAACACTTCAAGCAAGAATATGTAATAGGGTACTCAGTTGTCGACGCCGGCGTTAATATTTTCGCGTCCCGCAAGGACCCACCCTGACAGTAGCTAACGTCACCGCTCCTAATGCTGAGAGGCCTCAGCTTCCATTTACCGGGAGCAATCCCCTCGCTTTCGAAACGCAGAGCCAGGCAGCTGGAGATTCTGAACGCCTCTATCCTTGGCGGTATTCTCCATTATTACTCGCGGGTCGCGGCGAGTAGATAGCATTCGGCATTCAGCATTCAGCACGCAGGACGCAACTTCGCCGGCCGGTTTGTCCCATAATCCAAAGTTACTCCGACGATAAGCGTCCTTAATCCAAAGCTCTCGAATTCCGTGATACCGAATCCCTTAATTGAGTATCCCCTAATCTCCGGAACATCGTAGTTGCGGGTCGATCAGCTGCGAGGTCGGTGTGCTCACCGGGCCGGCTCCCGATTACGTACTTCTGGCGTCATCGATGGGAATCTGTTGCATCGTTATCGCAGGTCTCGCGCGACTACCGACTCCGTCGAATGGCGCACAGTGTGCAACGTCCACCGACGATAACTTCCCACCACCCATTGACAGCGTCGCCCGATAACCTGCCGATTTATTCGCCTGTATTTTCGACGATAAGCTCTCGAGCGTAAGAACCGCTAGTCCTTGTCCCGCACTGGGGTTTCGAGCTCTGTCTCCCAGCGATCGACGGACTCCTACGCACAGGGTGTGCGAAATTTGCCAGAGTACAGCCTCCCGTAGCCGAACCCCCATTATCTGAATGTTCTGTTATCCGAACAGGATTCGGTCGAGCGAATCATAACAATTTTTCTGCCACCATTTTTGTCAGTATAGACAGAGGCAGAGCATACTAAAGTTACCATACTAAAAGTGATCTACCTAATCTGATTATTTATGGCAAAAATGGGCAGCTGAAACACAAAACGGAGACAATATCACGAAAGATTTTAGCGACCCCAATATATTAGTTGTAACTTATTAGAATTATTCAGAGCAAAAATCAATGTCTATTTGTCAAGGACTTATGAAGGTCACCTTTGACTTTTTAAATGGAATGACTCCTAAACTAATCATTTCTCGACATACAAGGGTTAATTCTTTTTTATAGAGAATAAAAAAGCTGCATCGGTTGGTGTATAAAAAATGTACGGTTCCATTTAAAAAATCAAAGTCGACCTTCATAAGACCTTGATGCGTCCACCTACAAGAAAACTAGTAACACCAGTATGCGCATCGCTTGAAACCATTTAATCTTCACCCAAACATTTCTCGCTGCGGATAATAATAATGATATAAATTAAGGTGGTAATATCTGGTGCCGCACCCTTTATTCAGGGTGGCTTGTAAATTAGAGTGATATGATAGAGTAGGCGTATTAAGTCGCGTACAGTGACCTACGATTCAAGGTCATTCAAGATCGTTGAAAGTCAATTGCGATGGAAAATATTCTACTTTGTTGACACGCAGTCCTCTTATTTCTTCCCGTATCCTCATGTACCAAAATAAGGAAAGAGGTGCACAAACTTTAATCACTGCAGCTTATGAATATGAACTTAGGAATGCAGTAAAATGTGTAACATTCGTGACCGAAGCTCTGTTAATGGAGGGACAGCTTGGAAATTATTCAAACCATTGCTGAAAGGTAATAAATCACTGCTTGTTTTTGGTAATCAAAGTACATAGTAATCGAAGACAAGGAATTGTATGAATGCACTAATGCAACTGTGCCATTCTAACGAATTCACGTCAAGAAAGCAACTCGTTTAAATTTCGTAAAAAGTTGAATAAATGAATACCGTATTGTGTGACGGAGAACAATAAATTGAAATGAATTTCTTTCGGAATTTATTAGTCCCTAAAAAGAATTCGCATACCTGTCGTTTGTTTTCTAAATTCAAGACGTTTAATATCAAATTCGAATTTCAAATCGTAAAAATGATTAATAAAAAAAAGTTATTAATAACAAAAGTCACGAATACTTCTAATGGCAGTGTAAGTATTACAGGGTCTTCCATTAATAAGTATTTTGAATTATAAAAAAACGCTGATTCTTTACAATTTGTTTACAATGTTTTTACAATTTTACTACCTACG
Source organism: Lasioglossum lativentre (assembly GCA_916610255.1). Classification (NCBI taxonomy): domain Eukaryota; kingdom Metazoa; phylum Arthropoda; class Insecta; order Hymenoptera; family Halictidae; genus Lasioglossum; species Lasioglossum lativentre. The sequence continues at coordinate 21,715,002 of OU744355.1, forward strand.
CGCCACATGTCGAAGAGTGACAACTCTAATCTTCACAACAAAAGCGCGAAATTTAAAATAACACCTACTAATGGAAGACCATTTAATAGCAATGACTATGAAAGTTGTTTTGAAATTAAAATGAACAATATTCTTTAATTTCATGTTACCAAAGGTAGAAATATTTTGCTGCCTGGTGTACAGGGTGATATTTTTGCAACAAATTAACTGTGAACCGTGTCTCCCCTGACGTGACTCCTGTCGATCAGAAATTGAGGACAAGATGATAGTATTATTTTTGTTGCAAGGACATAGATCAATACAGAGATAAATTGCAAAATGTATTTTGTTAGGACATGTCACGGCGTAGAATGAGAACCTGAAATAATGAGTACCTTTTCAAATGGGGAAAAATGTCCATTATCATTATATGCGTTAGCCATTTTAGTAATTCTATTTAATGGGTCACGCAAACCATAACATGATTTAATGTCTGATGGTATAAATGTCAACCTCCCTATAATATATTTAGACGCTGCATATATACAGTAATTTGTTTTAGAAGTACGTGTACACTGGCCAGCTACTTTCTCTGGTCATTATAAACGGGGTGACTCAATTTTTTACACGTGATCACAAAGTCATAATATTATACCTACATATAATAATCTGTTCGGTCACGAAGGGCTACCTGCTCACGACATTTGAATGAATCGATGGGTCACTGATGAATTTAATACTATATTAATAAACTACTGTAATAATTAATCAATCGAATTATTATTTGAGATCATCGAAATCTTTTCAAGGATTTATGGAGAAAAATACATATGTACTGTGACACCACCTTCAAATGACCTTGAACCTCGAAGATGAAGGTCAAACTTAAATTTGGTTCGAAAAGAAGAATGCAGGCTTTGCGAGAAATGCTAACACCTGTAAATCGGTAGGAAGTGTTTTTCATAGCACAAAGAATATTGTCAATTTTCAAAACTCAAAACTCAAAAACTGTGCTACAAAAGACGCTTTCTACAGATTTACAGATGTTAGCATTTCTCGCAAAGCCTGCAATCTCCTCACAAACGAAATTTAAGTTTGACCTTCATCTTCGGAGTGCAAGGTCATTTGAAGCTCATGTTACAGTACACATTTACAATGTCGTTTAGGTAGAATCCACGCAGTGGTTCACCAAAAACGTTAAACCATGGCTTGAACTTTAACAGTAGACATAAATTCGAAATGAGGTAGAACAAAGTTGAAGTACAACATTCCGCGGGTATTAATGTATCCATGTCACAGCTAAAATCGTAGAATGAAGCCGAAAGCGAATAGAATACCTTCCGCATTACCAAAGTTGAATCCGCGCGGATTACAAAATAATTTCCCAAAAAATCTTGGCGCTAGTAGCCGTTATTACGTTCCGTAACTGGTGGGGTTCGACAGTCGCTCTCGTCCCGCGAATCACAGAGTTAAGCACCCTTCAGCTAGGTGTTCTTTTGCTCGGCAAACGAGGAGAGGGTTCTTGTTCGCGTCATTGAGATCTGGGAAAAAGGTACAACTCATTGACAAAACACATTCCTGGTGGCAGGGTGCAGTCGGCGCAGCGTTGCATTCTTTTTCATCGGCTCCAGCGGCTCGTGATGCTCCTCTTTCCTCACTCCGATGATTCGCAACCATGGTACGATGAAACTGCAGAACAGCTATCTACCCTCTGATTTCAATTATTTTTCGATATGTTACAAATCTGAACATTTTGAAGAACTTTTTCCTTTGCATACCTGCACTATCTTCCCAAATTTCAATGACCTTGAAATATGTTGTCAAGGTCATCATTCTGAACAACATTTCCCTTTGCGTACCTGCGCTACCTCCTCCCCGATTTCAATGACCTTGAAATATGTTGTCAAGGTTACCATTCTGAACAACAGTGTATTAATTTCAGCTTGATAAGATAATTAAAAGAAGAGGGAAATTTTGATATGGCTCCTGTGGCTAACAATCAATTTTTTAAAAAGGTGCATGAAGATTCGCAGTCTGGTAAAGTTCTTCAAAAGGGTTTTTTATGGACCCCATAAACCCTTGGCTCGCTCAAGAATAATTTCGATTCGAATAAGTACCCTCATCCGTAATACGGCGAAAGGCGCCCCGAGCCATAGTCTTATATCGAAACAGACCTGTATCTCGGAAACCAAGCAAGACCGCCGTAAGGTGCAAAGGGAAATGTTGTTGAAAATGTCGATCCCTACAACATATTAAACAATGATCGAAATTGAAGGGTGGATAAATGTCCTGCAGTTTCATTCACTGCACAAACAATTCGATCGAGGGGTGTAATGGAATAACTCGGTGGTGGGAGGGGGGAGTGATCATATGAATCAGTTTATTCCGGCGGCCGCGTTAGAAGCGAACCGTGAAGCTCGTTCTAATAGAATTGCTTGTAACGTTTGGTCCGGTGATCAAACGTTTGATCGGCGAATACATTAGAGTGGCTGGGTGAGACCTAACGGCGCGGCGATGGGACTCCTGTGCAGCAAAGGGTGCGCGTATCTCGCCCGGTGCACCGCGAGGATCCCAGCGGAACCTTAAAACCCAGGTAATAACGAAAAACGGGCGGGTGCATTAAGCCGAGATAATTTTTCATCCATATCCGCCCCATTAGCGGCCACCTCGTTCGATGCGACCGCCAAGGCTAGGGCGGCCAATGCGCCCGTGGCGACCATAATCAAGTCGAGTCCAGTTATTAACGAGAGTCCGGCCGAGTTTCCACCGTCCTCCTTTTTGCCTCGCCCTGCCTCGCCCTGCCTCGCCTCGCCTCGTCTCGCCTCGTTTTCGCTTCCTCTGTCCCGCTACTCCACCGTTTCCACCAGCCCGCTCGTCGCGACAATCGCAAAAAAGTTCCGCGACAACGACGCCTCGCGACCGCGAAAATTCTCTTTCGCAAACTTTCCGACGCCCGGCGCTCGTCGCTGAACATTAATCTTCGCCGGCCCTGCACCAGCACCATAACAATAACGACTCGTGTTTTCTATGATACCTGCTTACATTGCTAATATTAGCTGAGGAAATTAATTCGCAGTTCTTTCTATGTATCGATTATGATACTGGTTGAATGGTTTCACGCCATTCTGGGAGTGCTGGGAGGACTACATCGCGATTCTGCACCTCTGGATCGGTAGAGATCTGTTACAAAAAATAAACCGCAAATTTGACCTTGAACCTTTTTTCAAGGTCATTGCATCATGTAGCATTCATCGCGACGAAAAAGAGTCTCGAAGGAACCTTGGGTCAACCGTTCTCTTAGAAAACGATTTTAAAGTTTCACAAACTATACTTTATTCCATTCTACAGGATGTTCCAAGATGTTAAAAACTTGGAGGGGATGATTCTACACTTGTTGCAATTCAGGTAGAAATTATGCATTTTGGATAAAGATCCGCAGACTAGTCGTTAGGCTGTGGAAAATGCTAATTTAAATTTTTGAAGGAGAAAAATTATTAAATTCTATTATAAGTATTAAATTCTATTAGATTTTATATTTTATAATTTTTCAGATTTCTATACTGCAGTGCATAAAATTCCACGATTTCATGGTCATAAATTCCAATGCTATCCTGATTGAATTATCTTGATGAAAAGGTATAACCAATTACAAATTTTTCATACATAGACATAATCTATTGCAAAATTATACATTCGAAATCGAAACTAAGAATGTTAATACGTGCGCGGATTTTAGAACCACGCGATAAGTGCACGTGACCGGCGAATAATAATGACAACATTGGGGGAAGTTCGCCGCTATTGTCATTTGTTAATGTGCTATGCACAAAGAGAAGTCCATACAAAGGTGAATGAAAACGATCTGGCGCATTTTAATGGACGTGAGTGTAACGTGCTAATTGGGGCACGATAATGTAATTAAATACCCGAGGAATCGTTGAATAAAGAAACAAACGGAACATTATGCACAAAAGGAAAGCGCCGATTAACATGTCCTCGGTATATTAAAACATTTCGTCAAACATGAATGTCGCGATTATTATGCGTTGTAGATCGCAAAGAATTCTGTACGTACATTTGGAAACTCCACATTTCATAGTCACAAATGAAAGTGTTTTATCAATTATATAATACGAAATATTATTTTTTTAAATTTGGTTATTAATTTGGTCTTTTATATTTTATATTAGTTATGCGTTTTTTACTCACAATCAGTACATTAATGTTGATTTCATGATTAAATTAAACAATTTATAACGCATGGAGAGTTTTCGGAATTATGCTATATCCTATATTGGTACTGGTATTTAATATAGTATACGCTATGTGTATACATAATCTATAACAGAAAGAATCATTTAGCAAAGCAAATTTATTTGTAACTATTGTCTTATTAGTTTAATTCATTTTCTACCTTCAAGGTCACCTCAAGGTCACCTCGAGGTCACAGCATATTATACTCGCCGTAGTGTAAAACGTTCTATAATAAAAACCGGGTGATCATAACGAAAAATAATCAAAATTTTTGAAATTTGTAGTAAATATGACTGAAAAAAAAAATCTTTTCGCTACATCTGCTACTTAGAATAGTATAACTTTGTCTTGAGAACTTTATTTTCATAAAATCATACAGTGCGTCCTTATTAAACCCACTTCTACAAATTGAAATTACATTAGAACAATAAATTGTTTAGTAAAATCCTAGCTGCACCGAATATTTGTTTTCTTCACCGAATCTTTTCATGAAATATGCAAGATTGCAATTTGAAAATAAACATTTGACCACACTGTAGGTAAATTTAATAAAAAGACTAAATTTTTCACTGTATGATACTAACAATTTGATCACCCCCTACAATGATAACCCTGATGTATACTAACCCAACACTTCAATTATCCTTATACTCTATCTACATATACATATACTGACATGCAATGTGAATATTTTTCGAACCTGAAGAAGAATGCGAGTAGAAAAGTCTGTACTTTCGGTCCCACCCTGTACACTTATATCAATGTCATTGTATCGGTGCTATCATTGCTGCAGCTCCAACACATAATCGCGCTGCTCATCCCTGGCCCTTGCCCTGCCGCGCATCCCTTACCCCTGTTCCTTCGGGGTGCCGAAAAAGAAGAGAAACACAAGCAAATAAATATGCTCTCGTATTCTCTGGCAAGGCATTGTGGTCGCCGTGACGCAGTAAAATACGGCAGTTTTATTATCCCATGAGTTTTAGCATGGCGCGGGCCAGCCTAGTCTCGCGCCGCGACCAGAATAAACTCCCGAGACGGTAAACTCGGGGTTAAAACCTATGCGTCGGATAACCCCAGACGGGATCATCGGATCCCGTATCTTCTATTTATCATACAAACTTTTCTTCATTTTTTACCCAGGCCCGGGGAATCCCACTTCTAGGCAGGCGCTGACGGTGATGGCTGCGAATTTGGCGCAGTAAGAGATACCGCACGCATGGTTTGGGTCTCTATCATCCGTTACACGTACACCGTGTTAAAAATGTATTTGTATACATCCTTCTTTGGTAATACACCGAATGTTCTTCGTATACAACTTTATTTTATATTGAATTCAGAATACAGTCTTCTCTCCGTAACTGTCGCGATGCTCTCTACCGTAACTATCAATATGTTATCCCCACCCCTTGGAACCAGTCAAGCGGTGAACTCACACCAATGCAAGCGAAGCTAAAGATTGCAACTTTTCTAATTTTTTATTTATTTTTATGAAACTTTCAAGAAAATCGAGTTTGAAAATTAGGCGAACACGTCATGGCGTCTGCTCATGACATACCGGTTCTACTTCTTACAAACGCCAAGCATGTATGCTTGGCGACAAACATGAAACAATATTAGCGGAAGACGTGTCCAAAATTTGATAGTCGAAAAATAAGGTCCATCCTACTGTATATCTCACTTCTAGTGTCGCTCAGAAAGCGATTCCCACTCGCCGTTCTTTTCTAGCCATCCATCTCAGTTGCCTCGTAGCGAGCAGATTCGAGGACAGAGAGGACCGCGTCGGAAGAAAGTTCCTTCGCTGTCTAGTCGGTCTAATCTTATAAACCGGCGCGTCTGCATGCTGCTCTCCGTCGCGTCGTCGCAGCTGCACGCGATTCACCGGGGCCAAGGTGTTCCGCCTGTATACCCTTTACTAGCCCCGGAATAAGAAAAGTTGCGGCACGGGGTCGTCGAGGCTTAGTTCGTTCTCTTACTGTCGCTGAATAATACCGCAGCGTTCGGCGCGGCCGCGCCACTCAGTCGCATGAAATGTAAAACGGCGCATTACTATTTCAGATTCCCGCGGACTTTTTCACAGAAGGTATACATACACGCGCCTTTCCAGGAATGCGTGTGAATAATTGACGAGCCCTTAGAACGACACACGTTTCTCGGAGTCAAAGCAGTCGCGGAGCAATACGATGCGCGAAATGCATGTTCTACACCACCCCCACCCTTCCTCCCGTGCGACCGACCAATGGTAGAATGCACCACCCCACCGTTCGAAACGATGAATGCAATCTCGCGCGTATGAATAATCGAAATCGATTACGGGACCCTTGTTTTCCACGAGCATTTCCATCTGACTCTTTGATTCGCAAAAACGACGCGGCGCTAGCCGTGATAGAATGCGCCCTGGGTACCCGGCCCGAGAAAACGAAAAAAGAAACGCGCCACCTTTTTCGATCGCCGGTCGCCTCTGTATCGAGAGAGAAAAATAACAACGTGTTTTGCCACCGCCGTCTGTTATATTTATGTTCCCGTTAAATAATGGAATTAAACGGGCGCGCCTTCTCTGCGCGCCGCTTGTTATTTCACGGTGCATCTGTTCTCTCGCGGCTCTCGAGAACCTATTTTTCTGCCGAGCCAGCAGCAGCGAGCGCGGGAACTTTTCGTCGCGGTATTTGCAACAAAGAAAAGCGATAAAATGGGGGGTGGGGGAAGTGATAACTATTCGTCGATGCAATCGCCGCCGCACAGTGGTCCGGCCAATCGAATAGTTCGTTAAGATTTTAGCACTATTTGGAAGTTTAAGGGTATAACAATGTCGGTCGTTGGATTCGTTTTGACGACGTTTTGATGAAATGCAAAATATATATTGATCTTTAAAAATTGAAGGTGACCGCGATTTTTTATGGAATAAACATTTTCTTTTTTCAATAAATTGTAATAAGCAATATTTCTTATAAACAACATATTATTAAAAATAGGTTTTCCAGGAAATCAATAAAGAGACGAGTCATTTTCACGATGAAAAATGGTGTTCCTGAAATGTTCATGTTTAACCGCATTTTCCGACTACAATTTTGAAAAGAATTCAATTGATTTCATCGTTCCTCAAAAGTGCTGAATATTTATAAAGTCGATATGAAAAAATTGATTTTTTAGGAAATGAAAAGTGAATTCATTGATTGCTCGCGGTTGCTGCATTTTACGAAATCGATGGTTCCGTTGTTCGGTGATGAATCGATAATATACGCGATAATCCAATATGTCGCAATATGAAAAATTACGGATGGCCGTCCGAGGCGGAAACGATTACCCAGCTGCGTCACATTTAGCCCTAGATTACGAGTATCTCCCATTTGTAGCGGTCACCGGCCGTTTGGGAATATTAAAAAATTGTATCGTCGGCAAGCGTAACGCCGAGCCCGTTCCGAGAGAAACGAGCATTTCCACTCGAATTAACCCCGCGCCGACCCTCCATCACTGCCGTTCCTACCAACCCCGCGCCTCACCCTCAAACGGATTCGTAATGGTAGACGCCGCCTGAAAACAAAAAGCGAACGAGAGACGAAAAAGAGCGGCAGCTCGATCCTCCGCAGCCCCCCGGCAAACATAGATCTTGGATCTCGTGCAAATCCGACCGTTGTACTGTACGCGATGTCAATTTTCTTGGGACACCCTGTATACGAACTCTTAACCTTTACTGGTTTTGCACTCGAAATTTAATCCTTTTGTAGATCATATTCGAATTTTCACTCCAAATTAGCCCCTTTGCAGATGTTATTCAGCTTATGGTACAGAAAAATAATTGTTATTCAATATTCGTTCAATATTCAACAATTATTATTGAATATCCTGTTCATAGGACTCAGGTGAAGTATTAATACATATTAAAATTCGTTCAATATTTTCCTGGATATTTTTGTATACTCGAATGAATCGGTAGATTGCTATTTAGGATGGCTGACTTTATTGGCGAGCAGTGGGAATTCGGAATACATTGCAATGCAGAAACCAAAATAGGAACCTTAACCACTTGAAATAGATAATAAGCGGAAATGTTGATTCTCAGTAACAAATATTCAGGATGAAGTTTCAACAGTTTTGAAACAGTTATTTTCGAAACTCTGTTTCAAATCCTGCTTTTGGCAGTACTTGATGGTGTTAATCAACTTGAATTTGCACGTCTCACGCGTAACTGCATTCCCTGCGTGAGTAAATACATTAACCAAAATAGTAATACTAAATTAACAGTAATACTAAATAGTATCGCTAAAATCTGATACTAAATCTTAATCCTAAATTGTAATATTAAAATGAATGGTAATATTAAAATGAATGGTAATATTAAAATAAATAGTAATATTAAAATGAGTAATAATACGAAATAGTAACAGTAAAATAAATAGTAATTCCAAATAGTAATATTTAAATGAATAGCAATGCTAAATAGTAATATTAAATAATAATGCTAAACTGAATAGTAATTACTGTTAATTATGAATTGTTATTAATACTAAATAATAATATTGAATAGTAACATTAAATCCCCCAGTTTATAGCATGAACTATTTATACTAGGACCAATAAGATCAACGTTGATCTCAAAGAAGTTTTGGAAAAGTTGTTTTCATGTCATGTAATAAATCAGTTCTACCTTTTAAAAAATCCAAGTCCAATATTACAAAAGTTATAGTCCTTTTATTAATGTCCGAATATTAATGGAAGTGACTGTATGTATACGAGGTGACGAAGGTACACGTGACGAGGTGACGTTGTACACTTTGTACGAGGGGCGTTCAGAATGAAAGTGGTTATTATTCGTAAACAGAATGCCATATTTATAATTAATTGATGCGTGCGTAAACTGGTTGAGACTTGTTTTATCAGGTATTCGCCACGGTGTTACACGATACTTACGGCAAATAAAAAACTGCGCTTAATTCAATTTTCTGTCTCTTTATTTACATTTAACAGAAACATTATCAACACTTCAATAGTTTAATTAACGCGAGGGAACGCGTGTGCAGTGTTATCCAATAGAACTAAACATCTGAATGTCTGAAGGTTACCGCCACCTTTTCAAAGCGATCATACATTTTTGAACACATTTAAAAAATCGTTAACTTTTTAAGAGAACGATTGAGGTTTAACCAATGGTTCCCTTGGTGCTTTTTATCTTTATGATGAATTGACTACGATGTTTTATGATTATTCGGAGACGTATTCGCGCGAGTAAATAATAACGTGCTGTGGATCCGACGGAGGAACAGAAGGCTCTGAAAAATTTGTAAATATAATTGACATTAGTATTTTATAATATAGGATTAGTATTCTTATGTATAACAATGGATGTATGGTTTCCTTTCATATGTTGCAACTTTATGATCTGAATGGGCAGGGAGATGTTGACGATCCCTTTAAATTTAGTTTGTATCGAGGCACGCGCGTGACTACGTTCTATCTCATCGACTCGATCAGGGGGACTGTAGCAGTAGGCTTTCGTCTATACGTATAGCTCCAAACAATCAAATTTTGCAAATACTTTAACAGCTTATATCTCGATAACTATTTGTTTGCGATATATATATGGTTCCCTTCAAACTCTTTCTCTTCTCGATAAATAGGTGTTGATGTAAAAAGAAATTTTAACAACAATTTTGTTTGTTAAAAACAATTCTGCGGCAAGTTTCTTTTACAAATGTCCACTGATTCAGAGGTGTAGATTCACCTCTAGATGACCATTACTTGTTATATACCCTGTACTAAGTTGTACGTCTCTTGTTTCACAATACATTTTACGACTAGACTTCATCTTAAGGGACCACAAGATTTGTACTTTTTTTTATAAAATCCCGTAGATTTTGACGAAAGAATGTAAATAATCCAAGTTTCAACGTTAGGAAATCACTGGTTGAAAAGTTATACAAGTGTAAGATTGATGAATTTTAAGCGTTTTTGACAGGGCGCCGCCATATTGATATGTAGTCAGACATCTTCCAATGGCCGGAGAAGGTTGGTCAGTATCAGGTTTTACATAATATTTGTGGTATTATTCGCTCTTTTTAGCGGTTGCATCAAATGTTCTACGTCATTAAAGGATAACGTTCTGCATCGATAAATCCATCCGCGTGCATCCATCTAAACCACGTGTTCCGCATAAATATCCAATACGTCACAATGTTGAAACTATTCCAGTGGGTGACTTTTATACATCGACCGATCGGCCAGTCCATAGAGCTTTTTCTACCGATGACAAATACCGGCTATTTGTCACATACGTCGCATCTCCGTTCGATCGGCTTGCTCCTGTTAAAAGAATATGATCAAGTTTCATCGCGTTCAAGGTTAGATGTCCCCTCTACGTGTGCTTGACCTGAGAACTGAAATCAAAGCGGTACTGCGATTATTTGATTATATATAGCTCTCGATTTGTCTAACAATCCGAGTTTATTTAACTGTGACGTAACAAGTACAAGTTTCCCTGACGGAATTCCGCAAGTCTAACGACCGCTCTTCGAGGTTATGGTTCCACACGATCCGCGGCAGAAAGGGAGAACGCCATATGTACGAATTTACTTTCAAAGTCATCTACAGACGAAAGTTAAATTTACAGTTTGCGTTTCGTCCTGATGTACTGCGGAAATTAACAGTTTTCCTGTGATAATCGATGGTTCTGCATTAACTCACCGCATTTTACTAAACTTTTTAAGTGCTCAAAACAGAATCGTAATTTTCCATGTGTACAGTAGCTCGTAACAGTAATTGTACCTACACAAAAATTCATTCAATTTACTGTAATTAGTCTCTTAATATTGTCTTTATGTAAAACAATTAATAATGGTAAAATTCTTAAACAAAGTAAATATTGTAAACTAATAACAGAAAACCTGCTTCAATTACATATCAGAATATTAAATGGGAATTTTATTAGGAGATAAAATCTATATTAGATATTTGGACTTGTCAGTACACTGTTTTATTAACATCAAGCATATCAATAATTCAGTTTTCCAAAAAAATTCAAGAGAGAATTTATCACGGGATCGAATATTGACAAAGTTTACTATACTACCCTATCTCAAAATTGATCAATTTGAAACTACATTATAAATAACTATAAGAAAACTATAATTGTACCTCTTTACAAAGTAGCATGCTGAAAATGAGACCACAATTAAGAATACATTATTAAATATGTAAAATTCAACCCCCCTACCATTGTAATCCGGATCATCATGCAACTATAAATGTTCCACTATTAAAAGCGTTTCAATATTTCAAAGAAAATTAAATAATTAAATTTTTTTAAACATTACTCCATGCCAAGTTTTAAAAGATCAAGGTTGTCAGTAATACTGGCAACCGCAATCCAGAGTTACCACTTTAACCGGTAACACTATTGTTAAAACTTTTGCTAGTTAATACGTAGATATTAGACTGGCAATGAGCGTTTTGGTATTCATGGTAGAACTAGGAGGGTAGATAATTCTTCCCGAAATACTGATAGCCGAAATTATAGAATAAATAATTCATTTCCGAAATAATTACGCTTCATCAGAATATACGTCAGAAGATACAGTGCGTCATGGTCAGACGATACCTATTCAGTAACCGTGTGCTTCACTGCTGTCTAAACTGGTTTTCCTCAAAAACAAAATCTATATTACAGATATAAAATTATTATATAATATTATACAGTTTCTAGTCTTATTTAAATTATACAAAAATTTTATTTATTATTTTAAGTTCTCCTTTGAAAAAAAGAACTTTCTTGATCAATACTTCTTTTGAAATTATTAATTACTATAATAGATTAATTATATTGTTATAGTATAATAATATAAAAACAATAAATATTAATCGTAAGAAATAGCATTTCAAATAATTAATAGAAGAGACACATCAAATACTATTTCAAATAATTATTTCCAGCACACTTTAAGGAAATACTATTTCAATTAATAATTTTGTTTACTATGACATACATAACTATTTTCAATACATGTACCTATCTCTGTAGTGTCGAATAAATCTTAAAATACTATTTCATACAAACGAGAGTATTTCATAAATTATTATTTTAGTATATTCCAGTATATTCAGGTATTTTCTGGTATATTCTGGTATATTCTTGTATATTCTGGTATATTGTGGTATATTCCGGTATGTTCCGGTATATTCCGGTATGTTCCGGTATGTTCTGGTGTGCTCTGATATATTCTGCTTTATTCTACTATGTTGTGCTACATGCTGGTATATTCTAGTCTATTATTTTTACCCATATTTTTACCTAGGTCTGGTTGTAAGTCACCATGCATCACGCCTGTGACAACTTTGAATTCGCACAAAAATCGGCAGTAATAATTAGACAGCGGATTTTATGCATTTCTGACAAAAATGAGTAGGTGCAATTTAAAACAGTAAATTGAAAAATTAAAAAATACTGTTATATTATTTATAACCTACTGAACATATTAGGAAAGAAAATAAATTTATATTTTATTCCCGGTTTAAAATTACTCTAAATAAAATTTATTATAAAAATTTCACTAAATGAATATTAAATTTCATATATGTATAATCATTTTATGGAGAATTTGTATTTAAATTTATTTTATAGTAAAATTCAATATTATTGAGGGGTAATATTAACAAAAAAAAAATGAGGGAAGTTTTTTGAAGAAAAATTTAAAAATAAAATTTATTTCGTTGTTGTAAGTTAGGTAGGAAATGTTTATTTTGCATAAAGTTCCGCTGTCTAGTGATAATAATGAAAAGCTCTTTTCGATTGCACTTAAAGTTCAAATATTTTACTACACGGAAATTATGTAGTAACCTACTATTTCTCAAGCCGCAAATAAAGCGGGGATGTGTGCCATCGTCGAATTTTCCACGCAATCGCTATTTCCGGCAATTATTGGTTGCAAGTCATCAGGTGTCACGCGTGTGACGTGACACAGACGAGCGTCACATATTCAGGGGGAACGAGAAATAACGAATAGATGGGCTGGAAACAAAGAGACGTTCCGCGTTGTTGAACGCACTCGCGGCCACGTTCGAGCGCGTCATTTGGCCGCCGGCGAAAATTCTTGCAATTCCGTCCCCGGGATATCGGTTTATTTATCCGTACACGGCCGGACTTTCGTTTATGTATGCGTTCCGAGTCTGTGCGCGAATAAACCAACGCGGCGTCGCGTCGCGTCGTCGTCGTTCTCGCGGCGCAGCCGGCCGTTCACCGTTCATCCTGAACGTTCGGGATCGATATAACGTTCTATCGTATCAGAAAGACCGTTCCGGGTACAACATGAGAACCAGATAATTAATTACCTGATAGAATTTCGGGGCTCAAAGGAAGCATAACGGCTCGCTGATGAAGCTCGTTCCCCCGAGCACACAAACGAAATAAAATTCGTCGCTACGCCCGCTCTATCACTGGCAAAGATTCAGTCGAGGACAAATCAAAAGTACCGCGCGTTACGCAACCGAATCGTTTGACAGTTGACGTGAACGAAGTCAATTACGAGGTCAGTGTGATCGTAACAATTCGAACTTTTCTGTATGTTTCATTTCAGGTGATATTGTTTGTTGTTCGATGTACGTTTCAGTTGAGAATTATCATTAATTGTAAAATAATTTTCATTTAATCGCAGTTATCTGAATTTTCAACGAGTCGCAACTAAATTGTTAATATTAAAACATATTTGTATTTGCTGGGTTCGATCAAAAAATACACTGAGATAGCCTATATGCAAATTATATCGATTAACGTTTCGATCTTCATTGAGATCTTCCTCAGAATCGAGTGAACGCGTCTGCGGAAAAAACAAGTTAATGAAGTAAAAACGAATTTGATATTTAAAAAATGGTTGCAACAGAAAATATACGTCATACTAACTGGCTAAAGTGAAATTGTCAATTGCAAGGAATAGAGATTTAGTGTCCTTCTTCTTTTAATAATTTTAATGAATTGCAAAGAATGTAACAATATCCTTAATTTCATCCAACGTCTTGACAGTTCTGTATGTCATATAGTCGTTTTATTAAATTTTTAGATTTATTATTTAAAAGTTAGTTTTATAACATTTGTTACAAAGAGTACTATTAGGGAAACAATAATTATTTAATATTACAATAAAATCCGTTGAATAGCATTCAATATTTGTTAGAACACTTTTGTAACATTGGTAGCATAAATAAATAAATAAGAAAGTGTATAAAATTAATTCGACTGTCTTTAAGTAAACTGCAAAATTGTTGACGTTATACACCTATAACATTAAATATTACAATCGTTAGCTGATTCACAGCTAACTAACTATTGTTAAAAACATAATCGTTCTATAGAATATGCTTGAAAAATCATGCACTATTTCATTGCACATCATGCTGACACAAAATAAACCAAAAAACGACAGCCTCAAAAATGTTTAAATAAAGTTGGAACAGGTGATATCGGTTCGACAAGTCCCATCGGTTTCCAGCGAGTTGAGCAAGTTTCAAACTTGTCCTGGATTCGAACAGTAGCCGATCTCCTTCCGCCAGGCGAATGCAAAAGGCATCGGGGAGAGGATCGATCGGCGTTTGTTCGCACGAACGTTTGTTCATCGCAGCCAGCGTCTATGTTCTCGAAAAACAGTAGCAAAACGGCTGGAAACAACGGGTCTTGTTCTTCGCGGTTCAGTCGCCAAAGACTACGCATACAGTCTGGATCAAAAAGATAGGACACCCTAACAATTTGTTAACGTTTATTGCGATAACAAATCTTGCACATACATCGTTTTCACTGTTTTTATTGATTTGGCTTAGTTGGTGAAACTAAAATGTTGCTCCGTATAAATTTATCTAGAAAAATAAATTAAATCGTTTCAATCAGTTTCACACACACCCTGATTAATAACAATACGTATCGATACTTGCTAATACGGTTTTGTTCCGATATAAGGCGAATGCTCGGGACCGCCTATGAGACACGATTTTGAAACAAAAGTTATACCGTTTCTTGAGATTTATAAAAAAAGAATGATTTTATCAAAAACATTTACACGCATCTTCATAGATCTCAAAAAACGGTATAACATTTGTTTCAACCATTTTTTGATATCTTTCGTTGTTTACGATCATCGCTGCTCGGCCGACAACTTTTTGGTATGCCGCTACATCTGGTCTCTCGCTCACTGTACTCACCTATTCATTCTCGGCCCCGTCGAGAACAAAATCAGGCCACATAGGTACCTTGATCTGAAACACGGCGCAATCCGGTCCCGAGCCTTTGCCTTATATCGGAACAAAACTGTATTACACAAAAACAGCCATAATTCGGAAACAAGGTCATATCGGGTACATGTTTATACGAACTTTTTTCTTATTTTAGCGTATTGAATCCCTACCTAGAGTTATGCCACATACTTTGGAACTGTATAATTGATTTGCTGAAATGTATATTTTCTTCCGCTATCATACGGAAACAAAAATGTACGTCGAGGGTCCCAGCTTTTTGTCCCTGACTGTAGCACGTGGTTATTCAGATAGCAAACGCGACTCGAAGAGACTGCCGGCGCGGCGTCCTTGTGTGTCTCGGAGGCTTTCAGATCGCAGCCACGTGCCATTCACTGACCAGCCAATACCGCTAAGAGATTTCTAGCCGGCATGATCCTCCTTTCGGAACAAACGATGATCCGACAGCGAAATGGACTCGAACCAAATGCAAGGCTCCCTTTCTGAGCTCCCAGACCCGACGACTGGATGAATATGCGGCGCGTGCTACGGTTTAATTGAGTGACTAGGACGACCAGGACGAGCAAGCGTACTATACTTCGCCTCTCGCTCGAGGACCGCATACAATCAGTGGAACTGGTAAACTGATGCGCGGACAGGGCTGCAATTACATCTCGCCCGTGCGCCCGCCCGCCTGCGCGCGCTCGCGCAACACAGCTCGTCCATGCTGCGGAACTAATTAGCTATGGTTAACTTGAGCGGCGTTATTTGACGTAAGACCTCGCGACAAGATACCACCGGGTTCTACGGTGTCCTGGGTAATACCGAATCCTTCCGTTTCACTGGGAACAATTCAAATCTACGGTTGCACGTGTCTCGGATGCTATGCTTCTCCCCGATTCAAGGAAAAGTTCCACTGTCGGGGGAAGTTCTGCAAGTCGATCATTTTAAAAAGTTTTCACCCTTTGCACTCGGAGCTATTTTAACTAGAAAATTAAACATTTCTTCCGAATTATATAATTCCATTGTACAGGATTCATTTTGTGGATATGAAATTGATGTAATACCTAATGCAATACTTATAAACTTTTATTAATTAGATACCAACATATTCAATAATGTAAACGATATTTTTAATAATGATACAGCAATTTTTAGTGGTGACTGCGTCACCAACCGAGTACTGAGGGTTAACTGATTATTAGATTGCGGATTTCTCTACAAAATAAAAATTGTCGTTATTTGAAAGATGTAGAAGGCACATAAACATTTATTTCTTTGCTTATCAATTTTAACGAGTTAAAAGTGATACAGTATTTTTAAATTCTTTACATGTTTTTACTGCGTCACATTTAATCTCGTTGTTGTTGTTGTCATAAATGCATAAAATCCGCAGTCCACTAATTATCCAGTAACTCATTGACAATGTGATAATATTTATATGAAAAATATAGATTATATATATTTATTAGAATAAATATAGGTAAGATTTGTAAAGATTTTATTTATGGTTTTTTATTATTATAACATGTTTCCTAATGATTTGATATTAAACTTGATGAATGCAAGTATCAATGTTTATTTGTAAATCTATAATCATAAGATCCAAAGAATCCCATAAAATAGCTTTAAAAGATGTTTGTCCACAAAAATATGAAAATAAAATCTTGGAAACTTTCTTGAACTATCTCGTCCAAAATGAAAGCAATGTTCAATTGGTTTATTAATATCAGCATAGTTAAAGGTGATCAGCAGACTGCAGATTTTTATGCATTTATGAAGAAATTGGCTGGGTGAAATATAAAACAGTGAAGATTTGAAAAATTTTAAAATATTGTAATGTTGTTTTTAATGCAACAGAATCATTAAGGGATGAAATCAATTCTTATTTTACTCCTGCTTCCCACAATCAATGAAGAACATTTATGTTTTGCATAAAGATCCGCAGTCCAGTGGTCTGATTAGGTACTTCATCTTGTATAATAAGAGTGTGGGAATAAACTCGCATGATTTTATACACAGCGTTTATTCACGAATATAATTTGACAAAGGACGATACAATACACCGATATAATATAATAATTAACT
Source organism: Lasioglossum lativentre (assembly GCA_916610255.1). Lineage (NCBI taxonomy): Eukaryota > Metazoa > Arthropoda > Insecta > Hymenoptera > Halictidae > Lasioglossum > Lasioglossum lativentre. Next base: position 21,732,525 of record OU744355.1, read on the forward strand.
CTAAATACGACACGACCACGAACGATATAACACGACTATAATCTATTCTCCAAACTTTCTCGCCTAGGCTATATAACGACTTTCGACTCGACTTTGCTACTAAAAATGTGTCGCCGCGCGCTCGCTTGCCCTGTTTTATATCTTTCGGCTTCTTTGTCCGATCGCCCGGGCCGACGGCCGCTTGCCCTAGGCGCGCAACGCTCTCGCGTTTTTTCCCGCGATCGGCAAAACATTACCTTTCTTTGCGCGCTGTTTTTGTCGCACTATACCTAAACATCTACGTCTGACCGCTGTTTTCGCCGATCGTCCTCTCTCTCTCCCACACATGCATCCACGTATCCATCTCACAAGAGTTTCCTTTTTAAAGATCATTTTCATTTGTTTACAGTTTTACTAAATCAGAAACTTGTCCAATAGAGTAAATAAAACTTTACGGTAACGATTATTATCGAAGGAGCTACATCAATAGACACTTAATAACCAATTAGTTTCTGATGAGCATGGATAACTGCTCTGTCCTCATCAATTCTTGTTTCATAGATAGTGACGGATTTACGATTTCGCCGCTTGTGGCTTGACGCAATTTACTGCCTATTTTCATTTAAGTGGACGACAAATTCTCCTCAATGACGTCCATCAGTAAGTAAAATACATTTCTGAAAAATTATTCGATTAAAAAATTTAGTCGTGTCGACTGTAAATTTTGGACAAGACAAACAATATGATACATGTTTATGGTACACATTCATGGTACATAATTTAACAAATTTCAAAAAAAATCCGAACTACCTAATTATTTAATTCTTACAATCAGTGAAACTGGTAACCTTGAAAATTTGCATATTTTTTTCTTTGAAAGCAAAATTTAAAATAAAAACATGGAAAACATGAAAATATCTTTAATGATTTATAACAAATTACAAAATAAATGTTTGAATCCGTCCTTTCGAATTTTTACATTTCCAGACATGACTTAAAAAAAAAAATCATGACGGCTTTGGTTTAAAACAATATGATCATTTCAATAATTAAAAATCGTTAAGTTCTGAAGTAGCGTATGCAAAACACTTCTGAAGGAAAAAAATTTTTCATTAAAAAATTATAGGTGAAAACAGTATTTTAATGTGAATCAATAGCATTATTTAATATCAACCGATACCCAAATAATTTTCGTCGTTGCATATAACAATTATACAAAAGTACAACTTCCTAGTCGTAAGCAATAATATTTTATTATATCAGTATGGACTAATAGCCACTTCTTTAACTTCTTGATTTACCTGTTTCCACTAATTAATCAGATTTCTTTTATTCTTCTTTCAGGTAAGTTTCCTGTCTGAATGCCCAGAAGATGGAAATGAGATCGCAATGGTTAGAAACAGAAAAAAGGCTACATAACACGTGAGAATGATCTATACATATTTTAAATTACTACTTCTCACTATAGTGAGACTTTATTCAGATCCAAGAGTCCATGTTTATTATACAGGGTGGTCGATAACTGGTGGTACAATCGAAAAAGAGGTGATGCTATTAAATTGGAATTGTCTGCGTCTGATCATATATCGATTCTACTACTTACAAATGTTAAGCATGCGAAATTTAGCTAATTTTAACTTTTAAATAAACTTAAATTTTACTTTTAAATAAACGTTATTTGTCATGTATGCATTTAGTAGTAGTGGAAAAATAAATATATTAACAATGACATTGTGCGATGTTTGTTCAAAATGTGGTGGTAGATTTGTCGGTGGTAGGATGATCTCAAACCGTGACCACTATAGCGTGATTCTGCATCTCTTGATCTGTTAAACAAATGGACCTGAAAATTGACCTTCACCTTGAATCTCAAAGTCACAATTTGAAGAAATCTCAAAGAAACATATGGACATATGGAATAAACTAGTTTACGCTACTTTAAAGTTGTTTTTTAAGAGGACGATTGACTTGCGTCCTACACTTCCTTTGAGACTTTTGTTCTTCGCGATGAGTACTATAGGATGCAATAAAAAACAGTTTTAACTTTGAAAAAGGGTCAATGTCAAATTTGCGGTCCATTTTGTTTGAACAGATCTCCACCTATCTAGAGGTGCAGAATAACGTTATACTGGTCGCAACGTATGATTTCGAAACATCCTATATTTCTGATCGTTTTTCTCCGGGTGGAAAATGCGTGATTAAAAAATATCGAAAATCACGATGGAAAATATCAGATTCCTCATCGGCAGTAGGGGATCGAATATTTTACGCGGGTTCGCGCGGAACGATGATATAATCTAGCCGATCGGATGACGCCAGGTGGTATCGTTGCCTCGGCGTTCCACCCTTCTCTTTTTTTTTGTTTTTTGTTCTTTTTCTCTGTGATGAAATTAGCGGGCGTTTCCTGAGTCAGCCGTCGCGGCATCGTGAAAATAGTTATAATAGACGAAGCAATTCCGACCGAGCTGGCGCGCGGGCGGGTGGCGCTAATGAATTCAGCCGTTCGATTTATTAATCTATAAAATTCGTCGCAATCAGCCGAATGCTTTTCACGGAGACCTGGTTTTCGCAGTTTTTCCGCTCCCATCAAAAAGTTCCACTTCATCGTCACACGGTAAAGATTGGTTTTCCAATTGAATTCGCATTTAATGCGAGCGAATATTTCATAAACATTTATTATTCCGTAAAATTTTCAAGCGCCGCTATACCTCACGGAAACCCGCCCGTAAAAAGAACCATTAATAAAGAAAACAAACATCTCTCTGACGACCTGCAATTTTTATTCTACGGAATAGGCTGTGGGGGGGGGGGGGGGGGGTAACCGCTCACATTACGAAACGCTTGATTTTAAAAATTTGACAAGGGATAGTATTTACTTGATTTTAAATGAAAGCAATGGAAAAGCGTGATACAGTTAATATTAATAGACATTCATCGCGCACCGCGGCCGACGAAAATATTCAGCGAGGTAATTATAAAAGAATTCGTTACAATTGAGGAATGAATAATTTTATTTTAATAAACGTTAGGTTTACGCCAATATTCCCGGCAAATAAATGTACGAACGCGATGTTTATATTCCGCTATTTATTAATGAAACAGACGCTTCCGGGGCAGTGTAATATTTCGAGGACATAAGCTTGTATGTACACTAACAGATTTGCTAATGGATATATGATAAATAAAGTCAAACAACAGAATTTCATCCAGCGCTGTGTTCACAAATGGGTTTCCTTTCGATACATTGGAAATTAATCATTTGTATTTGCGTGGATGAAAAGAATACGAGATGCAATGGTGGAACATTTTCTGCAAATTGTACTTATTATTTAAATTTTTAGATTTAAATAAATGAAAGTAACGTTGATAATTGAAAAATTTCTACCTGAATTGCAACGAGCTGGGGTGAAATGAGTATTTAATTTCTTGTTTCGTTTAATAGGTTGTAAATAACATAACTTTATGTATATTCAAATTCGTCAAATGTTTCTACTGTCTTCAATTACAGCTACTCATTTTATCATAAATGTATACAATCTGTAGTTTACTGATGACATTGTTTAATAATGCAAGAGTACATAAACAATTCGAATCGGGTAGGTGTTATGACATGACTAAAAGTAATAATTAGAACGACCTATTTGTTTCATTTAGTACCACTGTTAATGCAATATTAATAAATTTTTATGGGGTTGCAAAATCAAGAAGGGGATGACGCCAAACTGTTCAATTTTATATTAAAATCTATTAAATTCTATTAAAATGTGTAGGAACGGCAATTCTCCTTTTTAAATTATCCGCCAACTTATTCTTACCATAGTTTCTGCCGCAACAGATGGCGCTGATTATACTTTTCTTTTTGTTCCGTTCGGAGGTATCCCTCGTATTTTACTATCAACGACTTCCTTGTTTCTGTGATACTTATCTACATGTGTGCTTCTTAATTGTGCAATAACACGTTTAGTTTATAAACTTTAATAAACAAACGCATTTCACCTTTAAAACATAAAGTTTCTTTTCTTCACCCCAACAGAAGGTATGACTTTTGATCCAACATTAATTCTTCGAACTTTACTTAGTTTTACTTTTTCGCGTTTACGTATTCTTGGGAAATAAAACGCATTTTATACTTTTTCAAAGAATATGAAGAAGATGACTGCACGGAGGACTATTTGATCAAAACGTCCAATTTAAATAGGAAATAATGCTGCGAGTAAGATAAATACAGTATTATATCCATATTATCAGAGATAACATTGTTTCCATCTTGTAGAAAGTTTGAAACACTCAAATCCAAGCACGTTTTGTGAAAAATTATGCAAAAGTAATATTTTATAATAATAAAAATGTAATTTTTTTTACATATGAAAGCTACAGTTACATATGTACACACAACAAATGAAAGTATTTTAAATATTTTAAAAAATTGTCGTTCAAGAGGGGTTCAAACTAGTCTTAACATCTACAGGGTGTCCCAAAAATGTTGTACTTCCTTGAAATGGATGATTTCTAAGGTCATTTGAAGTAACTTTTTCCTAAAAAAAAAGGACCAACACGTTCCTGTAAACAGTAAAAACACGGACCAATCAGAGCGCGGCTATCGCAGTTCGCGCTGAGCCTGGCATTGGCATGGGTCGAGTCGAAACCCGCCCGCAGTAGCCGCGCTTTAATTGGTCCACGATTTTCGTTAATAACTCTTCAACAAAGCCGCGAAGAACATTTCCGCAAAGGAAAAAGTTACTTCAAATGACCTCGGGAATCATAATTCGATACATTTTCTAACACAATTACACACTCCCTCAAAACAGAAATCGTAAAATCCGAAATAATCGTGGTGTACCACTATGTATGACTGTGCATAGTTAACGCGACTGTAACCACCTAACGAAAAATTTAAAAAATAAGTCCAATCCATTTGACCGAGTTCCTCTTCCAAGACTCCGTTTTGTTCTATGTAGAACTCTTCCGGGAAGGAGTTGCTCGCGCGGAAGCGATGCACCGTTCCTAGGTGTAACGTTTACATTGTTTTATCTCGGCTGCGAGATATTACTCCGAATAAATAAACAAGCTTTAAACGGAATAACAAAGACCGGGCTAAATTTGAGGTCTCGGTCCGTTCCCCGAGGCGGATGGTTCTCTCTCTCTCTCTCTCTCTCTCTCTCTCTCTCTCTCTCTCTCTCTCTGGGCGATAAAAAGGCCCGGTGAAGGGAACGAACGGTCGTCTCTTTTTCGGACGAGACGCAGAATTATTTTCAGACGTCGACGTCGGCGTCGGTGTCGGCGTCGGCGTCGGCGTCGGCGTCGGCAATAGAATCGCGGAAGGGATTTTCGTAGCTCGCGTGATAAAGAGCGAATTCTTTCTTATCGCCGAGCGGCAGCGAGCTTCCTGCTCGAAACAACAATGTTTCGTTGTTCACCTGGCAACAAAACGCCTCTCCGCCTCTCTAGCCCTGCTTTCTTTCGACCCCCTCACCCTCCCCTTCGCCTTTATTGTTCCTCTTAGATCTTCTCCTCTGTTGCTCTGACTCCGCCACTCCCTTTATCTTCTTCTTTATTCTCTCTCTCTCTCTCTCTCTCTCTCTCTCTCTCTCTCTCTCTCTCTCACTCTCTCTCCCCCAGTTTCAGACGGAGACTCGCGAAACGTTTCGTTTGCCGAGTCCTCTAGAAAACTGGTGTGCGTTTCGGTAGACGATGCTGGGTGATAGCTGAAATAAGGAAAGAGAAACAGAGGAAAGCAAGGAAAGTGTGCGAGAGAGGCGCGGCAGACGGTGGTAGAAAGGAAGTCAAGCGAAATAGCAAATCCTCAAACAAACGGTAGAGTCTTTGCGAATCGAGTGAGCTTAGCAGTGGATTATCTTCGGCGAATATAGCCTGACGTCGGGCTTGGCCGGGTGTTCGATACCAAAGAGCCCAAAATCGTGTTTCACCGGTTTATACCGTTCCCTCTCGCCGGGGTGGGGGGTGGGGGTATTGTCGAAACACAGTCACGGGTGCATAAACCCGAGATCGTATCGCACCTACATAAGCTCGCATTTGTTAGACATGCATGAAACCTCCGCGCGAGCCGCCACGGAGAAAAAGGCGGCGCGGGAGCTATCGGCTGCGGTGATTGAGGACGTATCTGTGGAAACATTGCTGGTATATTCTTATCTTCATGAAAAATTGAGAGACGCTGGGCCGAGGATTTACAGCGTCTTGATACAGATTGTATTCATACGGTGTTGGGTGTCTTTGCTATCCAAGATTGATGTTGCTTAGGACCATTGGTGGCTTTATTTATTAATTTTTTTAAATATACTTTTTAACCTTATGCGATCCCACGTGTTATCTCTTTTTTTTTTTACTTCAGATCTTGCTAAAACATTTCCACGATGAAATAGCCGATAAATACTGCAATTGTTGTTGCATACCATGAAGTTATAGAATTATTATTGAGTGGAATGTAAATCAGTATAATAAGGAATTATTGGCGCAAAATTTGATATCTGGTTCGATAGAACTAGAAAGGGTTAAGATAGCTTTTGCAGACAGCTAGTCTTTCAGTTGTTTTTAATGTAACATTTTATTCATTTTGTCCCCAGAAATTGAGTGAGTAAATGATGACTTTAACTTGAAGCCATCGAAGGTGATACGATATATGTATAGTTCAAGACATTTGCGGGTCCTTCTGACCTATAATAGCACCTACACTACTATGACCTTCGCGTGACCTTGAGTCATAAACACTAGACAATTGATGGAAATATTGAAAGATCTCTGATAGAAGGATTAATGAATGAAATGTTATTATAACAAGTACTCAAAACGACGTTTATGCAAAAGTTAATGTCGAGTGTGGCTCGACGGGAAGGGGTTAAAATAGTTTTTCTGGACCTATTTTACCGAAAAGAATGTCTGATTTATTGGTATTATTCAACTCCGTTCCTACGGTCATACCCCAGAGATGATCTTGTTAACACAATGCTGTTTAATATAGATAGAATATGAAATCATTCTGCGAATAATTTTCAGCGTGTCCAACACTTTTTCCAGCGAGGTAGGTTCCATTTCAGAACTACTCCGTTAATTGAACCATCCGCGCTTTCGTCAGAGCTGTCTCTGTCTCTCCCTCTCTCTCTCTTGGGGAATCTAATCGCGTACGCGTGGAACCGTAATCCGGCGAGCATCGCGGCCAGGGCGCTCCACCTCGGAACATCTCTATTTCATAGAGGCTGGCCGAAATAAAAAATTCCATATCGCGTTTTAAACTAGCGTTACGTAAACCTGGGAACAGGGGGGAAGCCACAACTCGGTCGGCGCGCTAAGCGGATCGCGAAAGCTGAGAGCCGAGAGACGAACGCTTCGCGGAACGTTGCAGCTCATGAATAATTTCCAGTAATTAGGGAGACAGTCTCTGCTTCAACATTGTACAGACACCGTGCAGAAGTTGCCCGGCCGCCTGGGTGAAGTCTAACGGAGGTTTTGCTGGCTGCCTAAGTTTCCCTCGCGAGCTATCGCAAAATATCGTGTGTCTCGAGACGTCGTCACATCGCGTCGCGTCGCGTCCCGACGACGACGACGACGACGACGAAGAAATGCCGTTGAGGATCGCGTTCCAGGTTTTTCCCGGTGTAGAGAATGCAATATCGTTTTCAGATATGCCTGCGCGAGATCCGGCAAACCGAAGCTCGTTTCGTCGGCCGGACACGTAGCTCGTTTGCATGAAAACAACAACGGAGCGTGAAACTTTAATGCGTGCGTGCACCGGATTCATTGAATTTCACCTAACGGCTGCCGAAAGCGAAAGGAATCGATCTGCCGCCGCTGCCGTCCGTAAATAGCGAAACTGCGCCACCCCGGTGTCGTTCGTCACAGGATCAATTGTTTCGGAATTGGTCGCAATTAATTCCGACCGGCAGTGGTGACAGATATTATTGCGAATTTCCGAAAATCTATGGCCACGTTTTATTTAATAAAGTTTTCCGCCTTCTGATTCTAGCACCCCGCTATAGTGCTCGTTGGGTTAGACCAGCGATGGGCACGGTAGGGGCCCCTGAGGTGCTGGCTTCCCCCACCAACTACTCTTTCGTGCAGCGCGCACCTTCGCTGCGGAGCGGTGCCCCGCGCTCTTCGTTTCCCCCCTCGTACAAAAGAGTAGCTGGTGGGGGAAGCTTCTTGACTGCCGCAGTCATAGCTGCCCATCACTGGGTTAGACGATATAGGTGATTGTAAAGGAGATTTACTATTAATCTGTAATAGAGTAAATCAATATCAATTTTTTATTTTATGCACACGATATTATGATTAATGTAGGAGTGTGTTGGGATGTCTGGACGCGACCATCGACCACCCTTTCAACTTAGCATGACAAAGCGTGACAAAAAGGTGGTAAGAGACTGGATAAGAATGCAACTTATCCAGCTCTGAGACTTGGAAACAGGCCTGCGACACACGAAGGTGTTGGTAAAAGGCCCCTCAAGGAAACTAGCTACCAAGCTATGTCGTCTGGATTCCTGAAAGGTACGGCAGCCCGTGGGCATTACCACGAGCCACTGGTACACTGGGAAGCACTTGGCAAAACTGGGCATAAGAGTAGGATGAAACCCATCTGCACGTCATATTGCGCTGTAAGAGTACAGAGCCCCTAAGAGGCCCTAAGAGGCCCTAAGAGGCTCTAAGAGGCCCGCACGTTAGGTAGGCTCTTGGAATTCGCTAAGGAAGCCGATTTATACGAGCGCATCCCCTAAACTGGGTACAATGGTCTCTAAGTACCTAATTTATGTAAGTCACGAGTCTGTTAATAATATTGTTTACGTTCTGAGTTTATTAATAGGCTTCTCACTAACAACTTGATACTAAACAGGTGTCTAAAAGGCATCCACAAATTATTTAATTTACATTTATTATTAACAGTGAAATATACTTAGTAGACTTCCAATCGTTGAAACCAAGTAGAAATTGCTTTCCTTCATTAATAAGCACTGATGCTAATGATGAATTTCATACTACGCTACAGCAATGTTTTTACGTCGAATACTTCAAACAATCAATTGACTGATTTCATTTTTTTGAAAAGCGGATTTGAATTGTTTTGAATGCACTGTTGTCTTTAAGTAAACACGTTTTGAATGAAGTTTTTAAACTTTCTTATTTTCTGTTGTTAAAGTTTTGTTATCTAACGCAACCCTCTCGTATCTTTAGCCAAGCTTGAGGTATAGCTTGTCCGAATTGCGTGACTCAGATTGCACAATATAATATAAAGCATTATACATTATTATATATAAAGTCAACAACCTCACGTAACCTCTGGTATACAAATATTTATACGAACATATATTTTTATGCAGTAATTTAAAGGAATTAAAATCAAAGATTAATTTTCATAATTTAGTATAGGTTTTATTAAAGCCCCAAATGAAATCGAATTCTACATTAAACTAATCTTGGCAATACCTGAATGTAGCCAAACTGCAAAACGATGATCGTTTTATATTGTTCAACATTTATTTTGACACTTTACTTTTAATGTCTCATTGACAAATTTATGACTTTTGCCATGATAAAAATATATTTCATAATAGTAGGTGAAGTACGTATTGAAATAAAAGTAACAAAATCATTAGGTTTCGCTGTAAAAAAACTAATGTCAATCTTAACAACTCGATGAATGTTTTAAACACTGCGTGTTCATTTCGTCTCCACACTTCACTTTTTTAAAATTTCATAAATTTCTCAATCATTTGCAAAATTTTCAGCTCAAGGTAATTTTAAAATCGTGGTACGACATTGGATGTGGTTTTACTTCACTTGTTTAATGGTAAACAGGAAAGTAACTTTCAAAATTACAATTCCATTTTAACAAATGTTACACACAAAAATTGTCCCGCACAGACTTGTATACCCTCTGAAATACAATAACCTTCTCTACAAGCAGATTTAATATGTGCACATTCAAAAAAATGATTAGGTGTGGCAGAGTTAGAAAAAGAGAACTGAAGTAGCTATGCTAAAACAAACACATGGGGAGAGTGCTATGAAGCTAGCAACAATTTTTAAACGGTCAAAAAGGTTTCAAGAAGTAGAGAAATCGGTAGATTTCTCAATCATGCTAACGCACATCAATTGTTGCGCATGAATTTCCGGCACGTTTTAACGTGATCGTTCTTGATCACCCTTTATATTCACCGGACCCATCCCCGAACGGCTTTTTTTTTATTTCCAAGGATAAAAATCGTCATGCGAGAAGGACATACGAATGACGTAGAAACAATAAAACGGGAAACGACGAGAATCCTGCACAGCGTTTCACAAGAAGCTCTCCGGGATTGTTTTAAGCAATGGACAGGCCACTCGAGTGCACACATTCAAAAGAGGACTACTTCGAAGAGTGCGCCATCAACTCGAAAGAAAATTGAAACACGGAATGTCTTGTCGGTGATTCTACGATCTTCTCGGACCAGCAGAGTGCTGGTTAACATTTTGATCTATCGACAAGTAAAATAAAATTTGATTAGAACGAGGCATTTATGAATGATACTCAGAAAATTCTATTTTGCGCAAGTGTCCGCAGTCGACTTGCGTTTACTTTGCTGTAAACTGAAACGGCGCTGCTTCGAACCCGGCTTAATGTCGCATTCTCCCGGCGAGTACAGGCGTGTCGACACCGATCCTCGAATTTAAAAACCGTAAAAGCCGAAAACGAATCGCCTCGGCGAGTCCCGCGCTCGTACAGAGGGGAGGGAGGGGCGGTGTCGGCGCGACGATAGAGAGAATAAGGCTCGATTCGCGGGTGGATTTAAGCAGCTCGCGCGCTCGGATCGCTGCTGTTGGTCGTACGGCCGGCAATTTCGCGGCGTTACGACTCACTCTTTCCGCAAACGACAGCCTGCGCTGTGTTGGTACAGTAGTGTGAAACGTCGCACAAAAGTGGAGCGCGGATAATGGAGGTTCTTTCCCGCTCGTCCCGCACCTCTTACGATCAAGACACTCCGGCAGATGGGAAATCGATGCCGGCTACGGGGACGTGGCAAAAAACGACACAGCGCCGTGCCATAACCCTGAGGGGGGTCTGAAGGAGTCGTCGAAACAAGACTGCAGTCGCAGCGGGCATTACGGACGATATAGCACGTGTTTGTACACTCCTCGACAAAATGATAACGCCATCTTTAATTTCTCGCAGTGTACGTCCATCAGGAGATGGCGGGGAGAAACTCGTAGGGACCACGTGATATCCCTACTCCGGGACGATACAGTAGGTGTTTGTACTCTCCTGGACAAAATGATAGTGCTATTTTTAATTTCTCGAAGAGTACATCCATCGGGAGATGGCGGGGAGAAACTTGTAGGGACCACGTGATATCCCTACTCCGCGCTACACATCTTCCGCTATTGGCCGAATCGCATGACGAAGATATCAAATGCGCGTATTAGTGTGACTAGAACAGAGTGATGTGGTGACGCTGAGCTCCTATGTCGACCGTTCCTGCCAAAACCTGAGCGTAAGAGTGAGGTCTCGCAGATACTTCTACGCCCTACAGTCGAAATCACTTTCATCTCCTGATGGAGTATCAGTATAGTATAGGATTACTGAATGAAACAGTATAGTAGAACCTCGTTCATCCGAATCAATTAATGCCAAACCTCATATATCCAAACTCTTAACCAGATGAGGGGAATTGATTCGAATTGAGGGGAATACAGTTACCCCCTCTCTGCCAGTACTGCACTAGTCACGTGACATCGTAGCACATGCACAACAAAGCCAAAGCGAGTCACGTGACCGGGTGGCACGGAGGCGTGGGAATGCTTGCTGCCGCAAAATGGGGGAATGGAATCGTAGAAGGGGAAGGGTAGAGTCGGGGCAAGTCTTAATCTGGCGACACTGCTCCTAACCAGGTCACTATTATAAGAACCACGGTCCAGTCTATTATTTACTATCGCATATTCTGAAGTACATACAGTAGAATATCATTTATCCGAACCTCATTTATGCGAACCAATTAATGCTAAACCTCATATGTACGAACTCTTAACCGAGCCATTATTATACGAACGTACTATAGTCCGACGTACTATCAGTTGTATGAACACGCATTTTGAAGTACATACAGTACAATATCGTTTATAGGAACATCATTTAAAAGCAACAACTAATGCTAAACCTCATATACAGTGTGTCCCACCTAACTGGAGCATGTTGAATATCTCGTTTATTTTTTATGGTAAGATAAGAAACATTATTTTGCTCGAAGTGGCAAATACTGTGATAGGATACAATTTCTATAGGTATGGTAGGTTATAGATAGGATTTTTCTGAAGGTCATATTTCTCGAGATTTCAAAGTCGTCAGAGTTTTTTTTTAAATGAAACTACAGATTTTACATAGCTGAGGTCAAAGTGTATCCAACCACTTATAATACTATGACCTTCGCGTGACCTTGAGTACAAAACATTCATGAACACTAGGAAATTGACGGAAATAATGACAGAACATGAAAAATTATTTTATCAAGTACTCAAAATGATGTTCACCAATTTCAATATGAGGATTTAGAGGATGAACTTATCTCGTTTTTTCTTCGTGTCACCAGAAGTGGGCTGTTACTTGAATCTTGATTAAGAGCAGTAAACACGTTTCGTATATAGCCTCAGTGTCCCATAAAGATATATTTTTGTTATTTTTATAAAGTGATATAGAGTAAAGTGTTAAATAAAGAAGTCGATTCGGTCATTTCCTATGAAAACGTTTTATAATTCGAATAATCTTGAAATAGAAAACCGATCAACCGTGACAGGTTTAGCGTTTAAGATGGCGCTCACGTGCTACCATTTTGTCCAGGAGTGTATCAAGTGTTTGTAGTCGTTTCGACGGTGCTTGGAGCGCGCGAAGAGTAAAACCTGCGTCGGCGGTCGTTCGCCGGTTTTTCTGGGGTCTAGCCGCGCGGATAACCGACCGGAAAACCCTGCGGGGTCGTCGGGAGCAGCCAGATACCGGGGACGTCTACTTTCTTATCGGGCCGAGCATCATCCTCGAAGATACTTCGCCCGTTGTTTCCACTCCTGAACGATCGTTCGAGCCTGCTTCGGGTTCCGCGGCGACGGGCCCTTAACGTTTGCGTAAATCTAAATCCCATTGCCTAGGAAAATTGTCCTCGCTGATACGGTGAAACCGCGCGGAAGGAATCCGATAAACAGCCGAGCGAGTTCTTAAAGAAGCCGCATCGCGGAGCAGAAGAATTTGTACAGTCTTTCTCCTCCGCCTCCGCCTCATCGTGGGTCCTCTTTCTCTCGCTTAATTAAACCCTCGATTAATTTCTCGTCCGCCTCGCGCTACGGGACAGAGGATTTTTCTTTTACACCGGATTCGTCACGGATCCTCGAAGCCACTGATAAGACTATAGCAGCATGTTGCGCCACGCCGCGCCGCGCAAGAAACTCCTCAAGAGATCAACGAGACATCTGATAGCCCGGTCGCCGTTGATGAAGTTTCCCATCAGGAATTTCGTTAACTTGTAACGACGTAAGAGATTTAAATGCACACAGAGGTGTCCTTTGACGCTCGGTTTCTGCGACCGATCGAATCCGCCCCGCGACCACCACCAACGAGGTCCCGAGGGACGATGGGTAATAGAGGAACGGCGTATTTTTATGAAGTGTCGCGAACCGTGAATCTGCTACTAACGAGCCCCGTTATGTGACCCCATCTGGGCTTCATGGGACGTGTAATATGAAACGCGTAAAAATAATCGACGCTACCTTTTTCGGTGGTCATCGGTCGTCTACGGATAATTGACCCCAAATTGGCTTTGCAAACCATATCTGATCGTTTGCTACACACTATACCAGAATATGAGAGTGCTCACGTTGCGGGGTCTTTTCTGCCACCACTTTTGTCAGTGTACACAGAGACAGAGCATCAGGTTTAGCATGGAAAAGAACCTATACCCACTTTTAACATGCTAAATATGGGTATAGGTTCTGCTCCATGCTAAACCTGGGTATGCTCTGTCTCTGTCTATACTCTATACTGACAAAAAAGTGCTGGCAGAAACGCCTGGGTTCCAACTTTACCTTCCCCTTCTACGATGCTATTCCCTCACTTTCCGGCGGCGACCATCCCACACCTTCGCACGGCCCGGTCACGTGACGCGTTTCGTCTCTGTCGCTCATGTGTCACAATGTCACGTAACTAATCCGATACTAGCAGAGAGGGAGTAACAGTTTCACCTCAATTCGTGCTCTCTCCCCTCAACGGGCGACTTTGATACCTACCATCACTGGTCAAATCACCGATTTTATATATTTCGTTTTACTCTGGCATGGAATGTAATAAAAATCGCGAAAAATTTAAATAAATTCTACCTTGTCATTTTTATAAGCCAATTTTTATAAGTCCCTTTTAGTGTTAATCGTCTATAACGCCATGCGACTTTAAAATTATTATTTATGTTTGTTAAAACTGTTTCATTTATCACTAGTATATTTTATGGATTTATATTTATATTCAAAGAAATTTTTTATTACTTTTTCAACTTTTTTTATACTATGAAGGGACAGACATTTAGCAGGTCATTCAACCGTCTTGTTTTTGGAAAGTAAAATATTAAAAAATGATCACAGACATTATTATTCTATACAGGGTGAGTCACCTACCGTTTGCACCTCAAATATCTTTGTTATTTTTAAAGTTACAGTGTCTGAAGAAGTTGAATGGTTCAATGGGTCTCACACGAGGCCATAAAAATATTTGTTTTTATATTATATTTTTGGAGATCTCAAGCTCACCTTTATTTTGTTAAACTGGACTACCCCTCTGTAAACACCTACAATGATATTCAATTTCATTAGGAATTCAGTGATTATAATTGGTCAAGGTCATTGAAGGTCACCGGCAGAGAAAACGTGTATTTTCCTTCATTTTCTACAATTCATAGAATTATGTACAGAAGATTAATGATTATGGTTGTTTCTAAAGTTTAAAAGCATTTCACTGCTACACCCTGTACATTTTCCAAATATTTTTCATGTTATATCATATTTTGTTCGAAAAATTTGGTTACATATGGACAGTTAACAAGGGATGTTAAATAACACATTCCGATTTTTATAAAAATTGTGTGTACTGTGAAACTCCGAAATGTAGTAGCCAAAATATTTTTAGTGTATGCGAGCACGTAAAAATTACCCCTAAAGTTGACACTAGAAATGATTTTTGGTCGTTTTCCACGGGAAATATTAATCGTACAGTATACAGAAAAAATTTGTACAACGTATGCGCTTTTAATTCTGAAAGTACTCACGTAAACAGATTTTTAAAGGATCCATTTGTTTGAAAAATGCATTTAAACATAACATTACATTTCTCAATTTTTGCTACGTAAAAGTTAAATAAAAGCTCGTGCAATATTCACATTTCAGTGTGTGTGTGTACACAACATCGTAAAGCTACAACTTTAATTTTACTGATCTACAGATAATCATCGTATGTGTGCAGAATATGAGTATCCATGCAATCATTTTTGTCACACACGTAGTTCAAATAAAAAATTCTAGTGGGTCGACTCGTAAATAACTTTCACTGCGAGGGTTATAAAATTATTGAGTCAATATAAACTGACATTAATTATGAGAGTAGTTTAATGATTATATATAGTAATAATTGAATAAATATTTTGCATCCATTAAATTATTTTTCATTATAGTTCACACGAATAATTTATTTGTGTTTGTTCAATAACATTTTTTGAATTTTGAATAATTACAAAACTTAAATTAGTCAACTGGAAGACGGCTTTACACACTTATAGAACATGATGAAACGTTCATAGTCTGACAATACTATAATTATCATTAATAAAATAATTATCATTAATAAAATATTAATTAAAAATTTTTTAGGATATCATTACATATTCGTTCCGACTTATTAAAACAATTAAATGGGGAAATATAGTTTCACTTTATTCGAGTTTTTTACAATTATGTCAATTTATTCTAGTAATAATACTGTCTACGGTCGAAAGTAAAATACGCAACCTCCTCCCTCACAATAAACAGTTTCCGACAATAAACGGTCAAATACACAATTTCACCGTTGACTGCTATTTCCACAATGCGAGCATGACTGATAGCCACTGAAAAGCGAACAAAAAAAATTCGCCCAAATATTTCCGTTAGTTTTGCATTATATTATACACAAGCTTCATAATAATCGGAAGGCAGCACTCGGGGTAACGTCCCTCGTAATCTTCCTTTACGCTCGTTCCGCGGCTCGTTAAATATGTTTCGCAATTATTCCGCGGAAGGAAAAATAATTGTAACAAATTACGGAGGCATGAAACGACGGCGCTCGCGGCCGTTGAGCGTGTATAACGAGAAAATTTGGTGCGCGTTTCACGGAAGATCGGGCCGTGCAAAAAGCACGTCAACGTAAAATTTAACGGGCCCACGGTGCCGATATTTAACGCTGTTACATTTGCCATCGGATGCCCCCTCTTCCACCCCTTGGAACCCTCTACTACTCTGCAACCCTCTACAGGGTCGTCGAGATAAATTCGGAAAAGTTTTGCATAATGAAAAACAGTTGAAAATTTAGGAAAATATCAATGGATTCTTTCGTCAGTTTGTGAAAAAGTAGTGAATTAGTTTGAAGAATGGAATTACTCGATGTAGACTACACTAGCACCCACAACCTTCTTGGGCTTGTACCATTACTGGCATTTTTCCACTTGTGTGCACTGTTCACTTGTCTCAAAAATGGTCATTTTAAGTAATTTTTCCCTTTAAGGACATTTCCTGAGGTCATTTTAAGTAATTTTTCCCTTTGCGAAAATGTTCTCCGCGGCTTTGTCGAGGACTTCTCAACGCAACATACTCTACTACATTCTAGTATAGTGTAGAATATTCTACTATATTGTAATATATTCCAGTATATTCTACTATATTCTACTATATTCTAGTATATTCTGGTATATTGTAGTATGTTCCAGTATATTCTACTATATTCCAGTATATTCTACTATATTCTAGGATATTGTAGTATAATCTAGTATATTCTAGTATACTCTACTATATTGTAATATATTCTAGTATATTCTACTATATTCTAGTATCTCTCCGATCGGTCCTTGTTTTTCGTTAATAACTCGTTAACAAAACCGCGAAGAAAAAATTTACTTCAAATGACCTCAGGAGACACCCTGCACAGTGATTTACCTTATAAACAATTTCTTTGTTGTTTGGTTTAAGGAATTATGTAAGAATCCTTATGTAGATTTATTACTTGAGCGCGGAATTGTGTAGACATTTATTTCTTCCTTTAATAATTTTAATATGTTACAAATAATACAATCGTATTAAAATCGCCTGATTCTTTTAATATTTTCTTTTTCACCTACTCATTCTAAATGCATAGAACCCGCAGTCTAATACAGGCCGAAAATGAAAAACTGCAATTTTCATAATATTTAAACATTCGTAGCTCACTGTTCATTGCAATGTTGACCAATATTTAATGAAATTTTCTTAATATGTATATGAATTATGAATACATATTAATGTATTATACAATAATAATAATAAAATAAATAAAATGCTACAGATCTACGCAATGTATTTCTACAATTTTCAATAGAGACCCAAACAAAAAGGTTGTTTACAACAACTGTGGAGCATATTTCGACCATGTTATCCTAATACTTTTTTACGTAGAATAGGATTCGATGTATATAAAAAGACGACGGTTTCAATTTAGAAAAAATAGTTCAAGTGCAAAATGCAGATGCATTATTGCACATGCGAATAAAATATGATCGCGAATACATAGTTCACTTTGAATCATCCATCCATCTGTTCTAATTTTTTCCTCTAATTTCAACCCACGCAAAGGTGTGGCTTGTTACAGTTTCGCGAATCACCCTGTATATACAGGTTGAAATTTACAGGGAGAAACGTCAGAGGAACTAGAGGATTCCCCGGAGGGGTAGGGCGATACTATTAAATCGAAACGTTTTCGTGGTCCGCGAGAAAGCAACGCGCAGCCGACGACGACGACGACGACGACGACGACGACGACGACGACGGCGATGGCGACGGCGACGGCGCGTATCCCGTAGGCAAAGGATGTCGCGGTGCATGACTGGCGGCAAATTACACGGAATTAACACAGAGGATTGTTTGTAATAAAGATTAATAGCCGGCTTTGTAACGAGTACGTTTGATACCAAGCCGCACGCAGTTTCCTCCATCCCTTATTCCCGGCCGCGCCCCTTCTCTCTTTCGCCCTCTGTGCGACCAGGAATGTTGTTTGTGTAATCAACGGAACGAACAGAGCCTCTCTACCGCTACCGGCGCGGCGGCGCTGGGAGGAGGGACCTAGTGCTCCTGTAGCGTGTAATTTGTAATTCTGCACGCTGCATTATTTTCCGCTCTACCACTTCCCACTTTCCACCCTCTCGCACTGTCATCTCTTCCATCCCCACCCTCCCTCCATCCTCATTCTTTCTCTCTCCTTCTCTCTGTTTATCTCTATCTCCCTTTCACTTGCTCTTCCTCTCTTTGTTCGCTCTCGTTTTAACAAACGCAGCGCGCGCTCTAAATTATAGCTGGATCCGCGTTCCGCATGACAATCCGGCGGCTCCCCAGGAAATTGTGGAAATCAAATCAGCTAAGCGTACGTCGATAACGTCCACTCTGAAAACCGATCCCGCTTATTATCGTTCGCAGAAACGCGATTTGTCCATTACACACCGGCACAGTTTTTTGGAGGGGGGAGGACGGCGGGCGGCTCGACGGGAAAGTGATTCGATCGATCACACGCGGCACGATTTTCGCGCGATCCGGTTAAAGATTGCCCGTAATCGGTTCCGAGCCGATCGCCACTATAATGGAACCGCGCTGGTCGGGCTGCTTTCTCTGTAATGTGAATTGAATTTTCGGAATCCCGTGTGCGTTACGCGCGGAGGATAATTAGGTTGCCGGATTTGTGTTTAGACGTTCGTCACTGTTTTTGGGTTTAGGGGATGTGGTGGATTTAGGGGATGCAGCGGAAGATAGATTGGAGGAGATTTTCGGTGACTGTCGTGTGTCAGAAAGATGATTGACGTAGGAACTGTCAGATGGTCCAAAATGATTCGTCTCATGTGTTTGAATTCGTATCAGGAGTATACCTGCTGATAAATATGACGAGTTTGAATTTATTCAGGTTTACACGCAATTTTTATTAGAATATGTGTAGGCATAAAAAAAATGATTTAATTCCTCGCAATTCTACGCGCAGAAACAAATCGAAAAGAAAGAATACCATTTTGATGTCATTCATGTTTGACGCCTCGTTTTCGGGTAAATCGAGTTTGAAACTTCAGCGCGTACACACGCTATTAGATAGGAGCCGACGCGACGGATGCGTCTGCTGATGACCTACCGATCTACTTCCTGCAATCACGAGAGCACGTACCGACGGATTTAGAAACTCATTTTTCTCGAATAGAAAGCGTCAAACGAAAAAATGTTATTCCTGCATTTCGACCTGATTCTGCATGTAGAATCCCCATCCGGCTGCTTCTGTATATTTCTGGTTATTTAAAGTAAAAATTAACATATTGATTGCCGTCTCACCTACAAAAGAGTTGCAGAATTATTTGTCCAAATTAGAAAATGAATTTTATGTTATATATAAATTGTACCAAATTAGATTTCGATTTGGAAGATGCCAGAACGTTGAAAGGTTACTCACTCATCATACAATATAACTTTTCAATTTTTATTTCATTAAGTAAACTTGACTCAATCCTACAGATTGGGGCTATTTCTCTGGCAGTGAAAGTGTTAAACTATTTTCTCGTTGAAGGTCACGTGAAGGTCAACATATCGCATTGAATTTGTTTTTTTATGAGCTATAGTGTATAGTAATGAAATTATGTAGTCCCATTTAAAAACACTTCGATGACCTTGAAATCTCGAGAAAAGTGACATTGAGAAAATATGTTTTTGCCTATCACCACATTTTCTCCTTCGAACCGAATGCACTCTCTAATGGGATATTTAAGATGGTCAAGTTAAGTAAAATCTCCTGTATACTTATTATTAGACTGCGTATCTTTATGCAAAATAAAAATGTTCTGCATCGATTTTGGGAAACAGAATTTAAATAACAATTCATTTCATTGTGTAATAATTTTTTTTACATCGAAAACAGCGTAATAATATTCTTAGATTTTAAAAATCCTTTTCAATTTCAAAATACGGAATCTAGTTTTGTATAGATCACATTGACACGATTAGTGTTTTTTGATTTTAACCCTTAGCACTCGGATGGCGACTCTGAGGCATCACTGAAAATTGCTACGGTATTCTTAAAAATATTGTTCACATTATTATTTTTGTTCGTATTTAATAAACTACTAGACATTTGCATATTACATGAGATATTATATCAGTTTCATATGCAAAAAATAAAAAAAAAATGATATAGAATGGAAATATTCTAAAGTGGAAAAATCTTTCGTTTTTGAGTTAAAATAGCTCCGAATGCAAAAGGTTAAAATTAATTATTCTAACCACTGTGCGAGGTCTTCGATTCATTCCCATCTCTAAATACACCCTGCAAATCGCAAAGGTCGTTAAACATTTTTCCCCGAAAGAATGATTTCGCAGGTTCACCGTACCCTAAACGCTCGCGAGGATCCCCGGTGATAGAAGCCGGGCGAGCACTGTCGGGGATTATGCTGCAGGTGTAACTTATCGACAAGGCAGACAGCTTGTTCATCCGGCGAATATAAGATCCCTGTACGAATTCCTTCTGGCGTGCGTTCGGCTGCAATTCGGGACGGTGGATCCAATTTTCCCCGCTCGGAAATCCCTGCTCGCATTTCATTCATCCGTCGCGTCGTCGTCGGGCGGGTTTGTGCACCATCTTCCGTAACTCGATGCGTTCCTCGCGAGGGTGTCGGGGTCTGGCTTCGCAGTCTGACCCGCGACGCGAGACAACGCGACACAACTAATTCGAATTCCCGGCGGGCTGCGTGCCTCCGCGGCGCATTACATTTCATATTCCAGCGTCTTGCGATCCCTCGGAAAAACTCGTCGCCCCGACGCCAGCTTGCCATGGCGTTGATATTAATAATGTAATCGGCCAGGGATGGGGGGGGGGCTGGTTGGTTCAGTGGGGTTGGGTGGGCTGAATTAGAAACGGTGTCACGTCGTCGGAGCAAAGGCGGACGGTAGGTCGTCGCCGTCGACGCCAGAGACGTAGATAATTAAACCACGACCTTCCCTTGGTCGCAAGGCGTCGTCGGCGCGTCGGTTACCTGGCCGTTATCGTGCCAGAAATGGGAATCTCGAGACTTGGGGTCGCGGAGGTATCGCGACGAGTCACGGCCATAGTCAAAAGACCGCAGCAGGCGTTAATAACGTCGAAGTTCTCCGTCAGTTCGCTATCTTCTAACGCGTTATCTCTGTGCCGGAAACTCGTAGTGCTCGAACCATGGAAATGATTCAATGTGCTCGCTACCAGCGTCACACCCTGCCACATAAGATGTATAAGAAAAGTGTATTCTAGTAAGAATTGTCTTCCTCCTTCATTCCTAATGTTAAGGCAAGGACCCTAGGAATGGCGAGTTTCGCACGCAATTATTTCCTAAACTATAAGCTCGCTGTAAAAAATATTTTCAATGAAATTTACTCTGTTTCGGGGGAGACATCTCATGGAGGTCGAAAATCTTTTCTAGGTGGACGTGATTCTATCTAACTAGTCTAAATTTTTGAACGGCACTGAATTACCTTGAATGACCTTGGAAGGCGAAAGTGTTATAAGTCAGTGAATTTGTCTTGAGATAAGCTATGCGCTTACATAAATAAAAAACATACAGTTCTGTATAAAAAAAATTGATGTCAAGGCAAGGACCCTAGGAATGACCTTATGGTATTGTTGACCATCTGGGAGTTTTTCAGTAATTTCTTTCCTAGCATCGAACCATTGCCATTTCATCGGTAGACCATTCTACAGCCAACATGTGGCACATAGTAACAAGCACAATTAGAATGTTTCATGACTTATGTCCCCGTGCCGAAGGGCCGGGTAGTGAGTAAGCACCTGTACAACAAAAGCGGCCCAGTCACCCCCACCCTACACATGGAGAGGATCTAAAATTTTCTTACTAGCACAGTGAATTCTATAAATCTGTGACCTAGACACAAGCCTAGCTGACAGCAAGGCAGCTACTTGTATATTTATACAAACCGAAGATAACATTTACAAGGTTCGTTTTTAGGTTAGTTTATATGTCGTTTTCGGCTACCGCAAGACGTGCAGCAACCTACATACTGTAAAGACCATGGACAGTAAGGGTTAATTTGGCGCAACGTAGTATAATACGACAGAAAATAAAATTTTTATTTTCATTTTCTCAAGGTCATTTCAAGGTCACCTCGTGTTTTTCAATTGGAATGCCATACTTTTGTTTTGATATTATGAAAGTTAGGAAAAAATCAAGTTCCAGCATATGTCTTCGAAATGACCTTGAGGTTACAAAAATTCACAACTTTGGAAAATGTATTTTTACCAGGTTCTAATAGAAAACTTTAAAAAAATGCAAGATGCATTTTGGTCGCACAGTGCACTTCATTCACCTGTTACCATAATCGAGAACGTCTCTGCTCGCAAGGTTCGTTCTACGGGTCGCCGAGTAAAATGTGTGAAACATACATTAATAACTTCGAATCTGGCGTTTCGTCCCCGGTTACGCTACAGCAGACGTAAATAGTCGATTAACGTTGATTAAGTTATAATTTAATTGGGAATTTAATTACAAACCGTCTTGTATAATAGCGGCGAACAGCCAGTCCGGCGGCGGAACATTACGGAACGGCAACGGGAACGGGAGCGCGCCTTCTCGTTTACAAAGGCTTTTATAAATGGGAATTACCGGTTCTCCCGGCGAACTTTGGCGTGGTCCACGGTTCCAATTAGTCGCGTTTGTGCTCTCGTTCTTTCGATGTCATCGATGGCTCGTCGTCCACTGATTGTCCCGCGAAATTGCATCGTTGCGAACGTGAGCGTCGCGTCGGGCCGGGCCGGGCCCGGTCGAAGTTTCCCGCGGAGAGCGGGTCCAAGTTGCCCGTTCGTTAGGGGATTCTCGTGGATTTCCATTGAAAGGCGAAGGCCGCCGCGCCGCCCATGATACCCTAACGAATTAGGCGATTGCCGCGTCCGACAGTCGAGTCTGGGGTCCGGGACTTAAAACGCGCCTAATTAACCCTTACGAGGCCGACGATTATCAAGTAGATGGACGTTAAGCATCGGACTATATAAAATTACGCGACCGTGTCCCCGTGCCACCGGCAATTTCGAGAAAACGATGCCATTATCATTAATGTTTTACCGCGATCACCGTTGTTCACCGCAAAGTGCTCGTTCAGTGTAATAATTATTATCATCCCATTTGCGACATTACGAGCACGGTACAGAAGCAGTGCTCGCCGGACGACCTTCCCGCACCGAAAATCGAAAGCTCGTCCCAAACCCCCTTCCTCCACACCCCCACCCCTTCGCCAACCCCCCTCCCTCGGGACGGCGGCAATTTGTTAAAGTATTTACGGGGGGCCGCTTATGGAAATTAACAATCGCGAAATTTCTCTATCCGGTCGACTGGGACGAATTCAATTGCGCGGGCCACAATGATTTCTCTTGTTCGCGCGTGGAAAGTTTGCACTAACAACCGGAACACTTATCGAGCGTTCCCACGTTGAAGTATGCATCAAATCCGTTGCCAATAATACGATTGTAAATCAGTCGACCGCGAGCCCGATGCCCCGGAAAATCGCCGGGTAATACGATCACCCCGTCGCTGTTATTGTTGTTCCCCGTTGGTGTTTGTTATTATTGTTATTCCCGTCGTTAGCGTTGTTATTATTAATAAGTTGCGAAATGCGTTACAGGGATAACCGGATATACGATACGACGACGCGCGTAAAATTATACAATAGTTTGGCAAACATGCTGCCGGTTCAGTGGAAGCGGCGTCATTATCATTTTAGCGTAATTACCATTCGGTAATTACCGGCCGTATTCATCACGGAGCGTCTCGATGTTTATACCGTCACACGTAGCGTGCTAGTTAGCCCTGTCACGTGTACGCGCACGTTCCTGCCGTATATCGGTCGCCATTGCGCCCAGCATCGAAAAAGGTGCATGGCTCATCCGCTTGGTAGATTCGTGCTTGCTATTAGAACTGCGAGGGCTGGTCAAGAATTCTCCAGAAATTCAAAATTTTTCAAAATTTTTAGTTTTCGAATATAGGCCAATTCATACCTACTACCTCTTCAGACACGAAACGGTTCCATTCAGTATATTTATTAGGGGTGGGCGGATACCCGAGCCTCGGGTGGGGTTTTCATGACTCAGGTCGGGTCGGATTGGGACCCGAAAATTCGCGCTACTCGGGTACCCGGGAATATTATATACCCGAAGTCGAAGTCAGGTCGGGTAGTGCTCTGGTCGGGTCGAGAACCCGAAATATATGACATTCAGGTACCCAAACAATATAAATTTTCGGGTTCCCGACCCGAACACAAATTTCCAGGTACCCGCCCACCCTATTATTTACTCTTTAATAACGTTTAAGCGGACCTCGCACAGCGGTTCAAACCCCACAATTAGTTCGAAAAAATTAATTTTCAAATCAACAAAAATTAATTGTGTCAAAGCGATCTATTATACTCCGAATTGTTATGCATTTATGAAGTAACTGGCTGGGTGGAATATAAAAAATAAAAGATTTAAGAAATTTTATTTCTGTTTCCTAAAATCAATGCAAAACATTTTCATTTTGCATAAAGATCCGCAGTCTAATAATAACTATATATAAAGACTCAGACTGAAAAACGTCATATCTTACCTGTAAGGTAGGTTCGATTGGAGTACGGGTGTACGTGGAGACATTACCTTATTTTCTGTGTCGGTTTTTCACTATTAATTAACAACATTCATTGTTGAGTTGTTCGGAAATTAATTTCACTTTTCGTAGAGATCAGTGTCGCCAGATCAGGGCAATTGACTCGAATTGAGAGGAGCACAATTACCCTCTCTCTGCAAGTACCGAATCAATCACGTGACATATGCACGACAGAGACATCACGCGTCACGTGACTGGCCGCTGCGTAAGTGTGGGGGAATAGCGTCGTAAGAGGAAGGGTGGGAGGCAAGTCTTAATCTGGCGACACTGGTAGAGATTGCTTCCATTTGTTATTATTTAACCTTATTCTAAATTGCAAAATCATCGTATATCTTGACAGCTGACTTTCCGGACGTCATTTCGTGACTTATAGTGCTTCATAACGTTTCAAGCATTTTTTTTGTTGTCGCATAAATATGGAAAAACAAAATGAGAAACAAGTTTGGTTTATTTCCCAGACTGTAATGAAAATAGATTTTCGAGTTTGATAGAACAATTGTGTCACCCATATATGACATATGTGGTAGTCAAAATGCTAATGTAGTGTCAGACAGTCACCTTACTTCTTTTTGTAACAAAATACATATAAAAAAATTTCTTTCGTTCTCAGTGAATGTTACCTTCATCGTATGTGACATTGTAGTAAATTGGATATTGCTTTTCTTTTAAAATCAGGAATTTATCGTCTGCTTGATTAACCCTAAATTCTTGGAGGTCATCCGTGATTGCTAATGGTTTTCCAAAAAATCTCTATTTAATCTATCTAAAATCTGTTTAAAGAAATTAGTAATAAACAAATGTGAAATTGTGTACTCGAAAAGTTCTCGAGAAAGAATTGTCGAGAACAAACACTAGCTACAAGTGATGTTTGAATTCCGAATATTTCGGACCACTCCGAATTCAAACTTGTTGTTCTGAACAGTTTAAACTTTGCAACAGTTGTTACTCTGAAGCGATTCGAACTTTGGAATGGTAATGAAACAACTTGAACTTTGAATTGTGCCAGTGGAAATGGGTTAAGGTATATTACAAGTAGGTTTGAATGTGACTGAATAGTTTCAAATATTTCACAAGTACTTACTTGAAAAAACGAAATACTTTCAGGTGCACTCGAACTCGGACGAGATTCATTCGGACATTTTAGAAGTGTTTTGAGAAATTTCAACGAGACTTCTAAGTATGTTTTCTGTTCTCTGCAATTCAATGATTTATCTACTTTCTCAATTATCTACTTATATTATATCTTAAATAATTGATTGAAAACTATAATTATTAAGAAATAATATTTGCTTCACAACTTTTGGCTTTGACATATTCTGCTCTTTATTGAAAATATTTTCATTGAAAATATTTCATGATAAATAAAGGATATGAGAAATAAATGTAATTTACTATATATAACGAAAAATACAAAATTGTGAAACTAATATATTTTATACAATAATGGCAAATTTTGATAATTTTTTGTAGATATACTCACTGTTTCTAGAATTTCATATGTTTTCAAAGTTGCCTTACTTATATTTAGATAAATATAAAAGCATGGTGTTAATTTTTCAGAATCTACCTAATATTACTTTATAAACTAATTAACAACCATAAAATTGCTAAAAGCTTTCCGTCTTTGTTTCAAATATTCGGCAATATAAACTTTTCTATAATTTTGCAGTCACATAGAAATTCTTGTCGTTTAGTAAACATTATTGTCTATTAATATGTAGACAAAAAATTAATGTTTAAGTTTATAATTAGAATTTACAATTGTTATTTAAACGTTTTCGAACATTTGTCCTTTAAATAACGACAGAAACTGGTCATATTAATAACAAAAAATGCAATTTACGATTTGATTTAACTTTTAGACAATGTTGTCTAACAATAGGTCCATTTTGCCCTAATCACATCCATTATCTAACTACTCAATTGGTAACGTTAAAATTAAATTATCAATAATCCAATTACGTGCATTAACAAGATCACTGTATACAAAAGAAGCTATTTTAAAGGTACAATTAAAACATCAACAAATCAAAATCTAAATGGATATTCGTCTTCCAAAGATTAAGACCACTGCGACTGTTTGTAGCATTTATTTATACACTTATTTATATACGAGAGTTTATGGTCTCTTATCCGTTTTATTATTTATCTCTCCCCGTTATTCTATTCTCACTCTTCTGCTCGGATCTTTTTATTCATTTAATTGAACCCCTTTATTTTCCAGTTTTCTGTTTCATTTACTCTCCAGTTATTTCTACTTATTTAACGTATTGTTTATTCTCACATTTATATCGTTTATTTATAATTTGTTTTCCATATTTGAATATCCAGGAAACAGATCGCAACACAATTAATTCTTGTTATATCAATTAAATAAAATCCCAAATAAGTTTTAAAGTGTTTTATTTGTACTAAAATAAATCTCTTTTCGTAGATGAAAGAATTTGTTTTTACCTTAATTATTGATATTTCAATCCTAATTAGAAGTCTAAATTTTGACCTAAAATGTAATATGAATATACTGTGACCATGAGTAAATAAATAAAGTTAAATGCGGATATTCGTGTCCTAGGGGTGAAAACACCCTTCGCAAGAAATCTTGACTTTTCGTATTGCTATGAATATTTAGAAAAATTGTATATACAGAAAAAAAGTTAAATTTTTAATCCAACTGCTTTTCTGCATTTTAGACAGTTTCTCAAATATTCATGAAAAGTCAAAACTTCTGTGGAAGCGTATTTCCACCCCTGTTTCGACTCGAATCTCCAACTCCCCGAACTACCCTTTGTTTCAAATCGTAAAACAGCAGAAGAATATTTCCGTTGAAGCACCTATATTGGTTATGCGAAATTAATAGTGACCCGATTTCTTCAGTTGATAGGTAAAGTTGGAGCAGAGGAGAGTCTTAAATCCCCAAAAATTATGCGATTAAGGGGACAGTTTTATGACTCTTCACTCCGTCTTGGAGTTCCCGAGCGATCTGACCCTCGCGAATTACCCGGCTGTCTTGGAGGCTGGGCGTCGCTATGCAAATGTTTGCGCGGCGTTAAGGGATGAAAATAATAAGTCGACACTTTCGAGAATGCTCTCACCCCGTCGGAATTTCGAGGCACTCGAGGAATGACGTCGGGGGTAACGTGCTAGCCAGTGCGCGACGCTTAGTTATCGAGCGCCACTCATCGTCTCAATTATGAGGACTCGGGCAAGAGGGTTTTTCATTGAGCAACGATGGCCGTTCTTCCTCGTGTGCTTCGCCCTCCGCTCGAGTTGCCTCTCATTGGGTGCACCCTGTTTGCAGTGCCGAGTGTGTGAGGAAAGAGGACGACAGACACACCGATAAACACTTTCAAGCTCCGGTCGGCGTGCCAGCCACGGGCAATATCGAGCACGGGCAACTTTCCGTTGCTCAGGGAAATTAGCGAAAAAAAGATAGACGACGACGACGTTCCCGCGGATTAAATATGCTCGGACAAATTCTGTAAGAAACTTTATTATACGAACCTCTCAACCCTCCCCCCCCCCCCCTCTCCCACCGGTCCCCATTAACGACCAAATTGAATGCTTTCTTATAAACGTTGCAAATCCAAGACGATGGAATTCAATCTGTGCTCCTTACGCTACAGTGCTCTTCAATTTATTTTCCTCCAGACGAGAACGCATTGCGTTTCCTTACCCATCTCGCTCTCCTCAACCTCTTCCTCGTTCTTTCGTTTGCTAACCTCGAGTTAAACCGTGCTCGACCAATAAGACGACCTCGTTCGCGATCTCGGCAATAATTAGATTCGTTAAAAAAGTATTTAACGCGGGACGAGTTTCCGTCCAGTACAACAGGAAATGCGGAACGTTTATGGAAAAATTAGCTCGCATCCTTGGCAATCTTCGAGATGAACAACGTTTGAAGATGGTTCCGGCGTGATAGCATTCGTGATTAATAGACTCAGGGGCTAAACTACACCTTAGGGACCCAGAAATTTTTAACCTTTTTTTAGGTGATCCTGTAGATTTTGGCGAGACAATATCGAAAATCCAAGTATCAATGTTAGGGATTCAGTAGTTCAAAAGTTATGCGTGTTTAAAGTTGAACGATTTCAAGTCTTCTTGACCGGTAAGGGCGCCGCCATGTTGGTATGGAGTGAGCGTCACGCGTCATCTAACGAACGAA
The DNA here is from genome assembly GCA_916610255.1 of Lasioglossum lativentre. NCBI lineage: Eukaryota > Metazoa > Arthropoda > Insecta > Hymenoptera > Halictidae > Lasioglossum > Lasioglossum lativentre. Next base: position 21,761,595 of record OU744355.1, read on the forward strand.
GCCGCTAGGTGGCAGCACGAGCACACAACGATGTCGATATCAAAAACGCTTTTATACACCAAATTAAACCAATTTTATAAACATATACTAGTAAACTGTTGTCGAAAGTAATGTCCTTAATTTTTTTCAATTTTTTTTATAACGTGAATTTTGGAACACGTATTAAATTCAAATATACACACCCAATAATCTCGATTAGGGCAGGCAGCAAGGTGTCCGACTGCGAAACCGCTTTTGACCAGGATTGAATCCTTTAAGGAGTTAGTATACAGGGTGAACCAGTAAGAACTACTAGCTGAAATAACTCGGTATCTATTGATTCTGTCAAAAAACTTTTTAATAAATTATGTGGCATTTTAAGGGATGCATTGAATGAGACCATTTATAATCTGTGTATATTATACTTTTTCTGAGATATCAAGGTGACCTCTTAAGTATTTTTAAATGTTTTTCAAGGTCAACTCAAGGTCATCATTTTATAGGTCGTTGTATTCGTTCTTCCACCGGTAACAACGTGGCATTAGAACAAAGTTACATTGACTTTGAAAAACTCAAGGTCACCTTGATATCTCAAAATAAAATAAAAAAAATAAAATAGTACTATTACAATGTTTTTTGATAAAATCAACCGAGTTATTTCAGATAGCAGTTCTTACCGACTCACCCTGTATATACGGTGTATTGGGGCTTTGTAACTCTACATTTTCGGAGCACTAAAAATGATTTTACATCACATTATAAAAGTAACACGAAATGTACTTATTCAGATTTGTAGAAATTTTCGTTATAATGTATGTCAATTGAAATAAAATTGAATTTCTCATAAATGCACTTTTATAATCTCAATAATCGAACATTAAAAATTTAGAACCTGTCATTACGACGTAGTTCTTGCGTTAAGCGGTGTCCAACACACCATTTATAAAGAATTTTTCGTGTTACGGATAAAAAGAATCGTTGTTTCTGTTTACTTGTTTTTAATCCTCGCAGTCCGCGGAATATATTTGCAAGGTGGTTTACAAAAGTTTTCAGTGCTAACGGAATTGTAGGAAGAACAAATGTACACAGCACAACGATAAAAAGGAGTAAAACAACTGAGCAATTTCTTTTATGGCTACGGGGCGCTTATGGCAGCATCGTGGTTAGCAGTGTTTGAAAAGCATACTCTGCAAATTCATGGGCTTGAAGACTTTAACTTTTCAATTTGTCTTAACTAAAAAGTTATTTTTTTATGTTTTGTATGATATAATACAGTAGAAAAATACGAAAACATGCTTCAAATGAAAATTGTATGATGTTATATTTTTTATTATATATCATTTATTACATTGAGATGAATACAAAACACTACCTACACATTTTCCGTAAATTATTATTATGTTATTAATTGTCATAGTTTGTGTTTTCCAAATTAATTATAAAATATTTTTACGATTTCATAATGGAAACCGATATTCAGGGGTTAATGCTTAAATGAGACACCCTATACAATTACCAAAAATATTTACTTACAACTTTAAATAGGAAAGTGTATAAAATTAATTTTATTAACTTTAAGGAGTCACGTGGGGTAACCACTGTAACTTCCACAATTTTCATCTGAAACCAAAAAACCAAAATTTTTAAAATAGACATGAAACTAGTTTTTAACCTAGAATTTTGTTTAATCTAGTAGTTTACTTTTTATAAACAAAATAAACATGATATTTTAAATAAAAAATGCAATATTTACATGCAAGTGTGTGCTGCTTTGCGAAAAATTTAAAAAGCAAATACCCACCGGGTCAAAAGCTAGTTTTATGTTTACTTTAAAAAATTTTTGATTTTTGTTTTCAAATAAAAAGTATGGAAGTTCCGGCAAAAACTGTTTTCCTAAAAAGTGTCGCACGGAAATGGTTGGAAAATTTTTCCTGGTTCCAATTTTCCCATGGAAATTTCACAATTTATAGTTAAAAGTTCATACCTTCAAATGTACTATATAACATTCAAATAGCATATAAAATATAAAATAAATATAAAATTAAAAAAAAATTATTTCGCCCAAAAAAAAAATTATAATTCATCGTAATTTTGTGGCCTCTCGGTGTATGTAGTCCCGTTACTAAATTGCGAGATTCTAAACGTCACATCTGTGTCACTGTGGTAGCGTGTTAACGGGTCTAGTCTTCGTCGTCTAGAATATTCCGAAAAACATTCATCTTGCGATGGTTAAAATGTAATTCTAGCACCGCGTCAAGTTGATCCAACCGAAATGAGTGTGCCAAAATTTGAACTGTTGATGGCACCGGGGTTAATGGTACTCGGCTCTAGGAGACACGTCTTCGCTCTCCGCGCGTGCCTTTTAAGGGCCGTTATTTAGCGGCGCGGGTAGGTACGTCGACGTCGGATCTTTATTCGGCGCTGTCGCGGCAATTTTTTCCGTGAGTCGAGGGGGAATTATTCGCGCGACATGAGGATGCCAGTCACGGCGAAGGGATCACCACTTTACTGTTTTCGGGCTGCCTCGGTGTCTTAAGCCAGCCAATTTACGGTGCAAACATTAAGGTCGTCATAAAGTAACCGGCAGTCTTAAGGCGCCATAAATCGTTCCGCCCTCATCCTTTTGACGTCGCAACTCGTCCGCTTCTCCGGCTCAGGGTTGCTCGCGCGCTTCCTCTCGTTTTCTTATTGCGTGAACGATTTGAGGAAAACCACACGGTGCGTATGCCATACGACAAAAATCAAATGGAATTTTATCAGTGAAGCATACGCCATTTTACAATCCCTAATAATAAATTATAAATAAATTACAAACTCATTATAATTACTGAATAACGGAAAAGTAGAACAGAAAAAACTTGTACTGTTTTTTATAAGTAATGTAATAGAAGTTTTTTCTATTCACACTATTTTTTAAGAACTGAAGGTGACCTTCAATGTTTTTAAATGGCGTGCCACATTTTTTACATTGTACTATAGAGGCTTGTATGAAAACAAATTCAGTGATGTATCATTCAATGACCTTCACACATCCATAAGGACAGAATTGGACGAAATATTTCGAATACTGTATTTCTCATTGAGTTATATGTCAGAGTTGTGGGTGTCTGAAGGTCATTGAATAATATATCATTGAATTCGTTTTCATACACGCCTCCATATAATGTAAAAAAATATACAGCATTCCATTTGAAAAAATTGAAGGTCATCTTCCTTACTTAAAAAATAGTGTGAATAGAAAAAACTAGATCCTAAAAATCGTAGTCTGATAGTCTGATCATAAGAAATCTGTGGGGGTGGAGAATATTTATAGAAATAAATATTTCAAGTACAATTTCATATTTTAGGTTTTATACTTTCAAAAATAGAATATTTTTATTTTGATAATCTAAACCACAAAATAAATTATTTTTATTTCAAGATTCACGAAATAATGTATTTTCATTGAACAATCTGAACCTGAAAATAAAATACTTTATTTTAACAATTTGGCGTGAAATAAAATTCTTAATCCTACTCAAAATATTGGATCGTCATATAAATAATCAAAGTTGTGCGAATACTTTAAAATACTTTAACTTGTATTATTTTCTACTTACTATTTCAAATATTATTTTCTATTTACTAAATATTTTAAATATTATTTTCCATTTACTATTTCAAATATTATTTTTTATCAAGCTCTGCAGATCTGACTGTGCCAATACTTTTTCGTTCCATGGTATGAGTGAATGACAAAAGCTTGAAGATTTTCGTCCCTAAACGTTCCTGATTCGACGCGTAGTGGGTCGGCGTAATTTCTCGAGCGGAAAACGGGTGCCGAACGACGCGAGGGAGAATCGGCCGACGAAGAATTTCCCTGCCGTCTTTCACGGGGGAGAACGCCGTCGACTGAAGCCGGTGGGTCCCCATAACAATAGCGGACGTCTTAAACGTTGGATTCGCGGGGTTGGCGCGTCTGCAAAAAAATTATCCGCTGCGAATCACGACGAGACGAGCAATGTTCCTCCATTTTCCGAGCCGACATTTCTTATTTATCCGAAGCGCGCAATATCCCTCGAGCGTGTCGCGCTGTGAGTGTAGGAGCCGCGGGGGTGGCACATCATAGGGAATTTCGAAGGTAATAAAGACGAATGTTGCACGCGCCGGAGATTTTTCGCCGGTCTCCAAACTTCTAAATTGTTATGAAACTTCTTTTATAATAATGGCGTTTCTCGACTCCCACTACCGGTGTACCAGTCCCCGCACTACCAGTGTACCGGTCCTCCCGACTACCAGTATATCGGTACCACTATCAACTATTTCGTGTTACCCCTACCACGCTTTGCCTCACCTTTTATATGCTCTCTCATATGCTATGCTCTGCCTTCTATACGGAGTGTCCCAAGAAATGTTTTACTTGGAACGGGAGATTCCTGAAGTCATTTGAAGTAACTTTTTCCTTTAAGAAAATGTTCTCCATGCCTTTGTTCAGGAGTTATTAACAAAACAAAAGAACCAACCTGAGCGCGGCGTTAGGACTGGTCGAGCCGAAATCCGTCCGCCGTATTGGTCCGCGCTTTGATTGGTCCGTGTTTTTCGTTAATAACTCGTTAACGAAGCCGCAGAGAACATTTTCGTAAAGGAAAAAATTATTTCCAATTACCTTAGAAATCACCATTTCCAAGGAAATGCAACTTTTTTGCGACACCCTATAGAAATATATTCAGATAGGTAGTGTTTTGATCTTCGTTGGTTTCCGTTGCGCGGAAGCGTGAATTTACGATCGCTAATTAGCCAGGGAATGTAAATAATAAATTATATTGTTTTGTGGGAGAGCGTTTATTGCGGTGTTACTTGTTCACCATCACTCGCGATACAATGGAAATCGAATTCTTAGAAAGTACAAGAGTCGGCTTGTAGTTATCGGAAAGAGCGCAAGGATAATACCGAATTTCAATAGAAACGCTTTGTCACGAAGGTTCTGAGAAAAGAGAGCGAAAGACCCCCCCCCCCCCCCGTTATCGTGTACTGTTGAGTGCTGACAAGAAGGTCCCCGGGGGGGGGGGCACAGAGGCAAGAGGGGTCTCCAGCTAGCTCCGCCCATCCCCACCTCTGACGCTCCCGTAGTGGCCGCGTGATCACGCCGTTTCGACTGCTTACATCACACGACGCATAATAGTAGGATTCCCGTATTTACTCGAGTAGTGTGTGTGACTGCTTCGGCCAATAGAACGCTCTAGCCGAAATTGCGTGTGAGCCTAGCCGCGCCCCTTCCAAGCCAACCAATCGGGTGTGCATTCTTGCCTACGTCACCGCATTCCTGCCAGGGCTCTTCTTGTCAGCACTCAACAGTACATTCGTCGCAGTTCGCCTCCTCCCCCCCCCCCCCACTGCGCACCTCAAGCTACTCGGTCCGACCGAAGTGTGCGGGGAGAGAGAGACGAGCAGCGACACGGATTCAGACAACGATATCGAACAGCTGATGGTTTTTACCCGAACAGGTAGCGTTACAGTCAATTTAAATTTTTGATAAGTTTCAACAAGCCTCATGCAATTAATTGCGTTCCCCTTTGTTACAAAATTGAGAAACAAAAACAAACGTTATTTTCATTAAAATATTTATTGATGTGAGTGACATTCAAATGATCAATTTAATACTAATAATAACGAAATGATATTCCGTATACATACAATAATCCATTAATTGCGTTTCTCGTTGTTACAAAATTGAGATACAAAAACAAACGTTATTTTTATTAAAATATTTATTGATGTGAGTGACATTCAAATGATCAATTTAATACTAATAATAACGGAATGATATTCCGTATACATACAATAATCCTGTATATACACTCCTAATCTGCCCAACCCTCTCCTACACTCCAGTGTAGGAGTGAAGAGGGCAGTCGTTTGTGGCTCGCGAGCCGCAAGTTGCCCAAGCCTGCTCTACAGAAAATTCTACCTCGCAACCATACAAGAGCAAGAGCACTGCATCCAGAGTGCTTGGGTGTTGGTCTTTCACTATCGACTGGTATCGAATCTAAATACGTCGATTATCCGGATGTCGCGTAACGGGAACGCCAATTATCCGAATTTCGATTATCCGAAGGGCCCATTATCGGAACACGGAATAACCGCGCAACTGTGGCTCCGGAAGTCAGGTAAGTACATACAACAGCGCATGGTGTTCCTTTTACTGAATAAATAAACCCAACAAAAACATCCTGTAAACAGGAGCCAAGTTCTCTATGGCCGTAAAAAGTTGTGAGATCAAACAAAATACGGCCAAGTTCGTTACAAAGAACGCTATTTAATTTTTAAAGAGTTACATGGAAGGCTAAATTATTCAAACTTAGCCGCTACCTAACACCTTTTATGGCCATTGGTTTAAAAAGTAACGGCCAAGTTTGAATAATTTAGCCTTCCATGTAACTCTTTAAAAATTAAATAGCGTTCTTTTATACTAATTTTTACAAACACTTTTACAGTATTGCAACAGGTATTTCTAAGCTAACGAACTTGGCAGTATTTTGTTTGATCCCACAACTTTTTACGTTGTTGGGATTTCATCAATTTTTGTTGCCATTTTTTTTTTTTGAGGTGTATAATATCAAAATTTGATAATTATTCCTTTGATGGTTTGTTATGGTGGACCTATGTACCAAATTTCAAGCTTGTAGGTCAATGGGAAGTACCCAAAAGGTTTTGATGATCCGTGAGTCAGTCAGTCAGTCAGTGACCAATTTAGCGATTTTGGAGGTCCTATATCTTGGAACCTACTAATGTTGGGAGATTAATGTTTTGTCAATATTGATACCTGATAGCATTTAACAAGTGTACGAAATTACATCTCTCCATCTGCCTCCAGTTCCGAGGAACAAGCCTCTAAAAAACGGCTAAGTTGTTTCGTGTAAAAGGAGGTAATGCGAGAACTTGGCTGGTGCACTACCGTGCACCTAGATAATACAAAATTTTTTAACCTCATACGCTCCTCAGAAATCTAGTAAAGTTGTGTTGTTGTGACGTCATCGACAGCGACGAACGTAGAAAAGGACAGCACGTGCAAACACGGACCGCGCGGCCGAAAACTTACTGCGTAGGTTGCGTACCTTCAATTAAAGGAGGCCTGGGCAACTGGTGCTCCGAGAGTCGATGACGTAGTAGGCCGCCGGAGCTAGTCCGGGCAGTGCAGAGATATTGTGCTCTTTTCACGCGCATGCGCGACCAAAGACAGGACCGTGTCTACGTCTTAAATTTGTAGGCAAAGTAGTGGGGAACTATTACTGGTAGGAAAGTGCCATAACTATGTATTATATATTATGTGTACATATGTATATATTAAATTTTAATATATATGTATATATATATATACACACACATGTTATACATTCATTTTTCAAAAATAAATCATAACAAAATTTGAGAAATTATGCGGGGTGACGAAGGTACCCTATTTTGGCCAAACGTTTTACGTTACTAGCGCTAAAATCTTCAAGCATGCGTGTGAAAAGAGCACAATATTTCTGCACTGGGCCCGGGCAAGCCTCTCGCTGGTCCGCCGGAGGGAGAGTCGATGCTACGTCACGGACTCCCGGAGCACTGGTTGCCCAGGTCAGAATTAGACCACTAAATACAGTTAAAATTATATCGTGTTTAATGTCATTTTAATTAGAAATAACGAACAGACAGACAAGAAAGCGAGTTACTATTGCATTGTCATCCAGTTCTGAGCTATGTTTAAAGTTTCAAGTCTCTAGCTCATCGGAAAGTTAGTTTAAAATCAATTGCAAAATTTGTACCGAACAGACAGACAAGAAAGCGAGCTAATAAAAACGTTTTAATACCCTCTGATGAATCTTTGATTGATTCTTTTTCATCGTATGTTTATAATACTGAAGTAGTACAGAAGTAATACAGAAATAGAAGGATATTTAGGTGGCCTGTTTTGAACGAAACACCCTGTATGTTTACTGTTTTATGTCAGGGTTGACATAGGAGGTCGAAAAGAGCGACTTAGAGCATTTAGTACATCAGTTCTGTCAAACTTTTATCTACGAAATACTAAATTTTCGTTGAAAAATATTCAACAGGAGTGGGGTGGCAACCATGGTTATGTGACCATGTTGACCTTGAGTGACCTTGGATGACCTTCGTAATAGATCATTGTATTCATATCGAAACACACGATCAGAATGTGTATAAAAGAACAGAGCATTCCATTAAAACAACCGAGTTGACCTTCGTATGACCTTGACGCCTCCACCCAAGTTTTACAATTTTTCGCAATTTGAAATTTTACGCGAGCAGCACGATTGAATCACAGCAGCGTCTCGTCTCGCTTTCCGGAGGGTTAATTCGCACATTGGCCGTCACGAATCCGCGCTTTTTCTGCTCGCCGAGAGTCGTCGTCGTGTATTTGAATTTTTCCGCGCGCGCGTTCGGGGTAATGAAATTCGCGAGTGATTTACAAGCGCCGCGCGTAAAAATGGAGCGAGCTCGCTTGTCGTCGTTTCTCCGAGCGTTTCATAATACTGGATCTGGAGTCGGGGGTTGGGCGGCACGGAGCGACGTATTAAATGTTCGACGAGCAAAAATGCCGGCCGGGAGACGAGGGAAGAAGGTCGTTAAGGTAATACAAGACTGTGGCGTAAAATTGGCCGGGAAAAATTTGCACGTCGGCGCGAGATAACACGGGAGAGGTCCATGCAGGTCTGCAATTTACCGTGAATCGAGAACGCCGTTACTCTTCCCGGCCGCCGCGCCGCCACCCTCGCTTTCCTGGTTGTCGAATCGAAAAGTCAAGGAATCGTATTTGCAATGTAAATGCTCCGGCGATCCGCAAACAAAACCGGCGTTCGGATATCTCTCTGTTCGCGCGATGCGATATCAAGCAAATGTATAAATACTCGCGCGCGGTTTAGCGGACCATCCACCGGTTGAACGAACCCCGGAACCATCGAACCGCTTTATTCCCGTCCCGCAATTTTACCTTTAATTGTTCCTATTTGGCCAACCGAATCTACATTATCCAGTATCCCGCGAAAGATAGGGCGATATTCAAATCCAATAGCGCTATTTCGAGTCCCCAGGCATTTTTGCAGAATAAATATCCTATCCCTGCGTGCTCCGCTGAATTTACCCGGTTACTTCTCACGATTTTCCTCCTTCTGAACAAATTCACTCAGACACAGGAATCGAATAAACCGTGCATCGACGATTCTGCGAGCTGTCGATTAAACGTCTTCGATCGAGGAATTATTCAACGATTTCGAATCTGTGTTAAAGTATGCGCTAACAGTTTTTAATAGAATTGAAATAACACACTTTATTTGTGACTAAAAACGTGAGTGGTACTATTAGCAGCTTCGCAAGCACTGGTTGGAAGTTTAAGGATATAACAATGTAGGTCATTGGGATTCGTTTTTACGTCAGCTACAATATTATAAAGTAAAGAATATATATTGATCTTTCCGAATTAAAGGTGACTTTGATTTTTTATAGAATAATCATTTTTTTACATTCGGTTCGAAGGGGCAAATGTGATGATAGGCAAAAAAATATTCTCATGGTCACCTTTTTCGAGATTTCAAGGTCATCGAAGTTTTTTTTAATGAGATTACATATTTTCATCATAACAGTCTTATAGCTCATAAAACAACAAATCCAACGCGACATGTTGATCTTCAGGTGACCTTCATGGAGAAAATCATAAAATGTTCACCATTAATTTTAATACTCGTTCGGGGACGGTAAATGAAGGAATTTCATTGGAACAGTGTTTCGTGTAATTGTTTCTGAAGCTTGTAAACAGACTTATAATAATTACTATACTGCGGATTTTTATGCAAAATGAAAATTCCCTATCTCAATTGCAACAAACTGAAGTAAAATAGAAATTCATTTCCTTTCTTAATATGGTGGAACTCCGTTTATATAATATCCATTTGGATGCACTAAATTTTAGCAGTGCCTGGGTAACTGAACTCTAGCTGTGCGAAATCCTCTTACATGAACGTGGACTCCTATTAAAAGAACGAAAAAGCATAGTGGTGTGAGACAGGTGGACTCCGATTATACAGTGTGGGTCACCACATATTACCACTTCGATTTACAAGACTATTATTTATTCGTAGCGGAAAGTGGTTCACGTTAAGTTGAATGGTATCAAGAGGGGAACATTCTGAGGTTAATAGTTGTTTCGCAGGTGGACGCGTAGAGGACATATGAAGGTCATTCAATTTTTTTACAAATGTAAACATATATTTTTGATTGCACGATTTAATGCATCTTGATATTCTTTACCTATGCCAGACCAACTGGCTGGTACACGACTGAAATTGTTTCTGCTATTAACCCTCCGACGGCGGAGCCTGGGTCAATCTTGACCCAGAATATAAAAATCGTTATTTAATTTGTTTCTAGCGATTTAATTAAACGAGTAGCTGTTACTTCAGGAACAACAGAAATACTAACGTGTTTACAAGAAATACCTTCAAAAATACGTTTCAAAAAATTCATAAATAAAACAGTAAAGAACCCGTTGTCCGAGGGTTAAACAGCTAATTAAGAAATCCTTAACAATTAATCATAAATGTTTAAAAATTAATTGCGGCAGGCAATGGGTTAAACATTGCTCCTAGGAAGTGTTCAAAATTTAAAAAGTCGGTTTCAGGTCGCTGAAACGGCACTTTGAGTGACTGTTGCGCCGGAGCAGGGCCGAGCCACTTGGCCGGCAAGAACGTGAGACGAGCTTATAGAGGATTCTTTAAGGGTGTTCCCGGCCGGGAGTAGGAAAGAAGCATAAAATGAACGCATTCATTCGGAACGGAATGGTTCCTCGTTACGGGGCGCAACGCTGATATATTCGATTAGATTCCCCGGCAGCTCTCCTCGCTCTGTCAGTCTTCCTCTTTTTCTTCCTCTATGCACGTTTATTAAATCGTTTCATAACGCCCACTAATACGTAACTATCTGGCGGGTAAGTCTGTGTAAGAAGGGTGCCAGCAGCAGCGCGCACCGTCTTGTTATAACGTCAGCCAGCCCCTCCCCTCTCTGCCCGTCGACGACGAAATCCAACCCTCGCGCGCACCGTTGCTCTTTTCTTCACTCGTCGTCGGAAGAAAACGAGAGGGAGAAAGGGGAGTGGGAGATAGAACTCGGGGTAACGGCAAGCGAGACGCCATTTGGTCTGGACATTAAACTGATATCGTCTTAGATTTTCCATTTTTCCGAGGTACTTACACGTCCCTCTATTACTGCCCTCTCTGCCCCCGCACACCACCCTCCTCCAACCCCTCGTTATTACTCGCTCTGATTTTGATCCGCTAATACAGCCCGTTCGGTATTCCGATAACGCTCCAGGTATCGACGACCGTTACGATATTTTAGGCCAGTCCGGCTCCCACGATTTCTATAATACGAGCCTCGTTTAGAGGGCGAGGCTGCACACGGGTATCGGCCGAGTGCGACCCGGTCACTTGACACCGATGATTCTGCATTTAGTGAAACTGATACGTCCGTACAGATTGGGATATTGGTTTTAAAAGGACGATGTTTAATCGATATTATGTGACCGGTGTTTTTATAGGTTCGTTACGTCAATTCGTTCGATTATCTTCGATATCGTCTTTTCGTTTACTAACGCGCTGAGGGAAGTATCGATGTACAGGGTGTGCCTCAAAATCATATGTCCTGACCACTATAGCCCGATTCTGCACCTCTGGATAGGTGGAGATCTATTGAAATATATGAACCGCAAAGTTGACCTTGACCGTTTATTCAAGGTCAAACTTTTTTTTATTACATCGCATAGTACTCGTCGCGAAGAACAGAAGTCTCAAAGGAACCGCGAATCTCCAGTCAACTGTTCTCTTAGAAGACGACTTTAAAGTTTCATGCACTATATTTGATCCCATTCTGGTATAATCGGGTGTTCCAAGATGGTATAAACGTGGAAGGGGTGATTCTACATGAGAAAATATACAACATATTTTTTTCAATTTGCCTCCTCCTTACTATTGAATACGAATCGTATTGACGCGTCTGTTCATAACCTGCTAATTCTACTTCTTAAACGACGCCTCAAATAGAAAAAATTTATTCCATATTTTCAACTTATTTTCTCAAGTAGAATCGTCCCCTCCACGTTTATACCATTTTGGGACACCCTGTAGACACTTGGAATAACATATAGTTTATGAAACTTTAAAGTCTTCTTCTAAGAGAACGCTTAACTAGAGACCTATGGTTTCTTCGAGACTTTTGTTCTTCGCGACGAGTACTACAGGATGCAATAAAAAAAATGTTGACCACCCAGACCTTGAGGAAAGTTTCAAGGTCAATTTTGCTGTCACCTTTTTTTAACAGATCTCCGCCAGTCCAGAGTTGCTGAATCGCGCTCTAGTGATTCGGGACATATTAGAAACACCCTGTAGAAGTAGCGCTGTAACCAGCTTACGTGGAAATGGCGAGCAATATTTCGTAATTTTATCGTCGAAGGTTTTCGTTCGACTCCGGCTCGTAACAATGGTATTTCGCGAAGGCGCAATTTCCATTGAGCGGTTGCGGAACGTTGTATCGAATAGTCGGGTAGCGATACCGACAACCATTTCATAAGATAACCGGGGTTGGGAGGGGGGGGGGGGAGAGAGAGAGGTGTGTTCGAGCGTAAACTGTAGATGGAAACCGCGGCCGAGTCTCGCCGTTCGCGGGGACGAATTAACGCGTTTATTTCAGTGAATGGAGGAAATCGAGAAGAGGTGTGATACGAGAGCCGGCGGTGGCAGTGGCGCGATCGGTTGTCGATTATCGTCGATATTCCCAGTCGTTCTCGCGGAAGCTTGATTACGCGGTCGACGATCGGGTTTTATGATTTCACCGTCCGCGCAGAAAGGAACGATTGTGGCCGCGTCTCGCCGGATAAAAGTGTTCGAAAGCCCTCGAGAGCAAGGGAGAACGGATAGGAGCCCTTTAACGAGCCATAGGCGGCGCTAGAGGCTCTGTCAAAGGACAAAATGACGTTTACGTTAGGTCGGACGAGTCGGACGGGCAAAGAGAAACGCGATCGAGAGGCACACTCGATCTATCGCTTACGATATGTCGCGGAATTTTTTCCTATCACCGACCGTCCAGAAAAAAAAAGGATAAACGCTGACGAAGCGCGCGAATGAAGAAATATCCGAACGTGTTATCGTTAATTTTCATTGTTTTTATAAAACGAATTATCTTGACGCCCGGCACCTGTATCCGATATCGATTTATATTTATTGCTTAATAGGTCGTTGCATATACATGGAGCATACTGCTGCCTCAATTTGTTTCTCAGCTCAATATGTAGAACTTTGCTTTTGTGGGCTAGTTCGAACCTTTAAGGTTTATGCAGATGTACGTAATTTCCTTAATTTATATTTGCATCTTGGATAATAGTTTTGAATTATATATTCATGTTATTTACAAGTATAATTATTATATTATGTTATATGAATTAGAACACTGTGGAAGCTTATTTTAACAACCAAAAAATTCTTTATTGTAAAACTATTAATAATGATGAATATACAAAGTATAATTAGCTGGTACATATATTTTACAAGTGTAATTAGTATGTTATATGAATTAGAACACTGTGGAAACTTTATTTTGACCACAAATAGATTCCTGATAATAAAAATAAGGGGAAACACTATAAATATTGATTAATATGAAAATACTTTTTTATTGTGTGATTGTGTTAATTGTTATTATCCATTTTTTTTATTAATGTTTTACACCAGATTGTATATTTAGAAAGTACAATATTGTTACATGTAGGTATTGATTGTTATTTATATTTTATAATAAACAGTCAGTTAAATTTTATGTTTTTATTTAAATGAAAAAGTCGTACATTTTAGAGCTTGACTGTTAAAACTGACGAGAAAAATTTTGATATCGAGAGGGGTGGGTACTGTTCATATTTTTTTTAATTTATCAATCAAGATTTCTCTTTGGAAATCGTATACAAAACGTCGCCAAATAACACGATTGATATCTTGTGCACCGTATTTACAGTCGCAACTTGTTTTTCCGCCATATCTGTACGCTCCAATAAAGCTGGGAGATTGTAACGGTTAGATCTGTAATGATTTATTATAGTTATTAATCTCTTGGGTTTGTTTAGGACACAAAACCGAGGCTTGCTGTTATGAATATAATAAAATTGAAAATATTCTGATTTTTTCAGGTTTTGTCTTTGTTATATTTTTTGACATTAGAGTTGACGATTAATTTATTAAGACAAATAGATTATGCAGTTCTAATAGTGTTGTTCTTTTAGCGAAAGAATTACGAAGGTAACATTACTGTTAGTATTTTGCTTTAAATACATTGTTACTGCACCGCACTCGATGTATAAAAATACATCGCTTGAAAGTCTTCGATGTATTGTCTGTCCCCAATGAATGATTGATTTCTGAAGTAACGACGTTTTGAGGTTACATGGATATGTTAAAGGTAATAATCGATCAGGGTTGAAGGATTATTCCTGAAAATAAACGAAATTTAGGAAGCTTCGGCGCCTTAAACACTAATAAAATATCGTTCTATTGATCTCAATTATTAATATTTCAGATGCTGAAGCTGCTTCCATTTTGATAATTCTATAGCATACTACTCCAACTCTGGCCCATTGTCAAATTTAGTTTGTTCTACATAACATTAAAATGTTATTAAAGTTATCGATCGTAAAATTGTTGACAACTAAAGATGTGTAATGTTTTCGGCGCAAGGTTCGATCTAGTAGAAAAAATAAAGCTGTTTTGTGAGTTTGTTTAAACTTTCGACGTTTCAATCCATATGTAGATCTTTTTCAAGAAAGAGGAAAACTGCGTTTGCTTTATGACAATATTAAACCAAAATTGATATGTATAAACACATGTTGTTTCAATGCCGGTACACAAGTTACTCAGTAACTATTTCTACTAGATTAAAATAGTTTAAATACGAATCCTTCAGTAGATTCCCAAGAATTTTATATCATAATTTATACATCTTTTTTGTAGGCTAAACTTCACCTTATGGGACCAAAACTTTTCATCTTTTTTTATATACTCCCGTAGGTTTTGACGAGAAAATGCCAAAAAATCAAGTTTTAACGTCAGGAATTCACTGGTTCAAAAGTTAGGCGTGTTAAAAGGGAGACAATCATGTTTTGACCATTTTCCATTTAACCTTTGAGTAAACCTACTGTATGACAAAACTTACGTCGTTTACAATTAAAAATAGTGTTACGTTTGTTTAAGTTTGTTAAACTTTTTTATTCAATAGAATTCTAAGTGTTTCCGATTACTGTGGAATTCAGTAATTCCCTAAAATCCATGAAAAGGATTTTAGAGAGGTTGTTGATGCTGTATTTGCAGGTCCATTTGCTCGTTTATCTGCTTTCTCAGTTTTTATAAACCCTGCACGCTCTGTATCTATCGAAACTTACTTCGATTAACTCTTCGAGCTGGAAGTTATGCATTAACAAGTCCATGGCTCAAGTGGTAATTTATTTGGGCGAATTTAGTAAATCTCGTAGTAATTCCATCTATTTGATTCCAACTCACTTCAAAGCTCTAAAGCATATTGAAGGGATACGTAAAATTAGGGATTAGAAATTATGATAATTATGATAATTCATTGGTTTAAGACATCGTCAATAAATAATTAATTTTTAGAAAAATGAAAGATCACAATTTTTTTACACATTTCGAAATTGCCAATTTTTTGTGTATTAAGTACTATTGTATTATTTAATAATAATACACAAAATATTATCAATTTTGAACTGTGTAAAAAAATTGAGATTTTTTATTTCTTTTAAATTAATTATTTGTTCATGATGTATTAAACCAATGATAATTCATTATCTGATAATAATACAATAAAATATTACCAATTGTGATCTATGTAAAAATTATTGAGATCTTTCATTTAATTGAACCATTGAAGATTACCTTTTCGAATCTCTCATTCACTGGTACGAATAATCGAAAGTTCAGATAATCGAGGTTCTACTGTATTTCAAATGGAAGACAGTGAGAACATTCAGAGAGTTTGAAAGTACTATTGTATTATTTTCAACTGATTGAAATTATTAAAACAAGAAGAAAATGTCTAAATAATTTTTGTATCTTGCAATCACTGCAGATAATTTTTATTTTGTATGAAAATTCGTTTTGCAATTACAAATAGATAAATATTGATGTAGTTACTTCGAATTTCTGTCTAAAAATCAGGGATATAAGCTTTCAACAAGTGAAAACAAATTGATTTTCCTGAAACTAATAAATGGGATTCGCCCTTAATGCTCATCCATCTCTTGTGTCATTTTATTTTATTATTACCACGTTACCACGTTTTTATTAGCTCGTTTTTTTGTCTGTCTGTATATCTGTTTGTTTGTTTGTTTGTCTGTTCGGTACAAATTTTGCAATTGATTTTAAACTAACTTCCCGATGAGCTAGAGACTTGAAATTTTAAACATAGGTCAGAACTGGATGACAATGAAATATTATAAAAATTTTTTTTTAAAAAGCCTATGCCTTTAGGATATATAAATTATTATTGATAAATCTAACCGTTATATCCCATCACGTGACCGTCCTCACTCTACTACGTATTCCCACTCTGACTCATCACCACTCCACGTACCCGTTTCGCACCGAAGGAGCTCAGTGTGCGTTCGAGCTCCGTGCGGTGTTTACAAAGTTACTACGTATTATTTGTTTACCAAGCGAAAGAACAGTTACACCGAGATTCTCCGTCGAACCTTTATTGATTAATATATAACTTATAATTTTAATCGGCTGA
Source organism: Lasioglossum lativentre (assembly GCA_916610255.1). Taxonomy (NCBI): domain Eukaryota; kingdom Metazoa; phylum Arthropoda; class Insecta; order Hymenoptera; family Halictidae; genus Lasioglossum; species Lasioglossum lativentre. The sequence continues at coordinate 21,778,389 of OU744355.1, forward strand.
ACTTTCTCTTCGGAACCCAGAAATTTTCGATTATTATATGTCTTACCTTGTTTATTTCGGCGAGCAAACTCCTATATCGAAGTCCCAGACCTCGGAAACCACTCGTTAAAAAGTTATGAGCATGTAAAGTTGAGTAATTTATATTCGGGAGACTCATGGCGGCGCCCATGTCTGTCCCTTTCTGAAGTGAAACAATGAAAATTACTATAAAATTACTCAACTTTACATGCTGATAACTTTTTAACGAGTGGTTTCCGTGGTCTGGGACTTCGATATAGGAGTTTTCTCGCCGAAATGAACAAGATAAGACATAATAATCGAAAATTTCTGGGTTCCGAAGAGAAAGTTTACCCTTTTAAACGATAGAAAAATTTCACACACACACTAGACTAAAAAGCTGAAAATAATTATTTAAATAAAAATTAATTTTAGTTTTAAAACGGACTAAAAAATATAAAATAATTTTAAAAAATATATGTTTAATAAACGAACTAAAAAGTATAAAATAAGTTTAAATAAAAATAAATTTTTTAGAAATATGTTTAAAAAACGGACTAAAAAGTATAAAATAATTTTTCCTAGCCCCATACAGATTGCTAACCCCATACAGATAGTTCTGAAAATTTGTGATTGTGAATTTTTAATAGCTATGAAAATACTTGTAAGATTTAAAACGAAAAACGTAGGGCGAAAGATAATAGTAAGGAGTGTAGAGAGTAGCTGCCATTGAGAAAACACACACAACAGTTCATGTCATTTGTAATGCCATAAAATTGTTAGTGACTTAGGTGAACAATTCATGCATCAAAGATCTATATATTCATAGCTATTAAAAATTCACAATCACAAATTTTCAGGACTATCTGTATGGGGTTAGGAACCTGTACGGGGATAGGAAAAATTATTTTATACTTTTTAGTCCGTTTTTTAAACATATTTTTTAAAAAATTTATTTTTATTCAAGCATTTTTCACTGCTTTTAAAAATGTAACTCGACCTGCACGTCGACTCATTATTCTTATCGATTTATCGAATAATCTGATTTTAATTTCGTCTCATCTTACCATAGTTTTCAATTTTTAACAAACGAACGTACAAAAACCCTTATTTTGGGGAACGAGTATGCTCGTTTTCTATAATTCTTTTAACGATTTTCTATGTTCTTCCAAAAATATTATGAAACCACTGTGTGCATTCTTTGGACATTATTATTTCAATTTAACATTACATCGATCTTAACATTACAACTAGGGGACTCATGGAATGACTAGTATCAAATTTTTTAATTAAAGACTTGATATGTTAAAAATGGATTTATGAGAAATTCATTCTACATTTCTTTGAATCACGATTTGATATCATAAGAATCGCCAAATATTTCAATAAATATATCCTTGTTATTTGTATAAAGTTATGTAAAATAGTCACTTTCGATGCTCTGTAAATCTATGGGCTGTCTGTAGCTGTTAAGTTAGATCATGAGTGACAGACAAGGCTTGCACATTTATTCAAAAATCTTCTTCATACACATCAAGCTAAGAAAAAACCTCTCGCAATTGAAAGGGAAATTGGAAGCGGCTCCATCGGGAGTCGAATGATAGGAATCCACTACAGGAGGATCGCGATGACTGGATCAAAGAGAGATGTTTGCTCACAGGAGGGTATTTCGATCAGTATAGACGTAGAACATTCTCCGGGGATATCCACATTACGTCTCTATAAAAACCATGAAATAAAAACGACGGATAAATCATGCATTTCATCCGACTATGAATTTTTACATTTCCAAGCGGGAAAAAAAAATTTAAGTCATTTAGTCTTTTTTCAGACGTTAAAACGAAGTCTGGAAAAAGACGTCTTCTTAGGACGTAAGACTTTCAGACCTAAAGTGGACGTAAAATAAACGTCTTTAAGACGCGTGTGCTATCTGGGTTGTTTGTTTAAATTGAATCGTATATTTTACTGGTCGTATATCGAAAAAGTATTAACATACGTTGATCCAACACCTAGTATGTAACGTGATACGGTTGAACTCCACCTTACGGGACCAAAAATTTTGCACTTTTCTTATAGAATCCTGTTGATTTTGACTAGAGAAATCCAAAAATACAAGTTTTAGCGTTAGGTATTCATTGGTCCAAAATTTATGCGTGTTTATAATTTATTAATTTCAAGCGTTTTTTACAGGTAAGAGCGCCGCCATAGTGTTGTACTGATCTGATCCGCTAGGTGGAAGCACAAGCATTAAAAAGCTCAGTGATCATGGCGTCGCTCTTACCTATTAAAAATGCTTGAAATCGAAATGCTTGAACGAGTGATAATCTAAAGGATTGCATATAAAAAGATAAAAAGTTTTGATTTCCGGAGGTGAAGTGTAGCTCTAAAATATGTAAGTCAATATTTATCTGTATGGTTTAATACCCCATCTCATTAAATAAAATAATTCTAGTATAATGTTAGCATGGTCTGTATAAAACAATCGTACCATACGTTTCATAGAACTTTCACTTAATTTCCCATTATCCAATAATTTTTTGACTCGCACCATTTTTGCATTGCACCTGGGAGCAAAAGGATGCCGAAGGATTGCCAGTTTGCTCCTGTATGGTCGACATTACATGACGTAACAGATGTTACAATGATCTCTTGATGATTTAGTTTTGTTGATATCTTCCCTAGCTACCTTCAAGTTCTCGAAAACGAACAAATATTCAATTTGACCTTCTGTGACCAATTTTGAAATATTCCTCAGTGTCAGTGCGAAGTACTAACGTCGGGATCCATGGGTTAAACGGTTCGATTGATCAATAGATTAACATAGGTAACACCGTGTAACGTCGATCACACAGAAGCAACCTGGCAGTCGGTCGTCGTCCCTGAAGGGTTAACCCATAGCAATCGAGCGGTGACTCAGAGTCACCACTGAAAATTGCTGTTCCATTATGCAAAATATTGTTTACATTATTAAATATGTTGGTATCCAATCAATAGACTATAGATGTTTATGCAATTTTCAATTTTTATAGACAAATTTTAAGGAAGTGGAATGAAACGAAATCCTATTTTTAATGGAAACAGCCTCTGTAGATGCGAAACAAATAAAAATCGTACCAAATTCTATCGAATTTTATATTCCAGCATCTTTTGAGAATTTCCATAAGTCATATAAATACATAAAGACCCGCAGCCTACTAATCAATTACTTATACAATCAAGTATTTTATGGGATATTATATCAATTTCATACCCACAGAATGAAAAAAATGATATAGAATTAAATTATTCTAGGTCGAAAGAAATGTTTAATTTTCGATTTAAAATAGCCCCGAGTGCAAAGGGTTGAAAGTTATTCGAGGTCTGCGAGTCACACGATTCACTCTGTATATCGATGAAAAGCGGTACAGTGATGGGGCAAAGGGGAGCAAAGTCGAGTGAACCGTCACCGAACTCCAGGGTCGGCTTAGGCGAGCCTGCCAAATCGAACGGGACCATTCGAGGAGTTTTCACGCAGCCTTGCGTTTCCCAGTGGCTGGTCGTGCACGCGTGTCGTCTCGAGGCGGCGCGGCGCGGCGCGCTGCGCCGGGCTCGCCTGGCCGCGTAAACGCCACTCCGGAAAATGTCTATAAAGAGAAACGTTGTACATTGACGACGACTACGACGACGACGACGCGACGGCGCGCCGTGCGCCGGTATCGGCAGGGCTCAAAGGATAGTACAATGTTTACCGAGAGCAGGGGACCGAGACAGATAGACGGATGGATAGAGGAGAAAAGGAGGGAGGGTAGAGAGCGAGCAGTATCGGAGCGAGCACACACGCTCTCTGTCGAGGCATGCCACTTGTGGGTCTCTCGTGCAAACCCTTCCCTTAGACCTACGTACTTCGCTACCTACTCTATATTCCGTTCGACGAGCGTTACCGTTAGCCTGCCCCGTGCGAGCACTCGCACCTCGGCACCTGTAACACCACCCCCAAGCATTTCCGGCCGCCTACTCTTCCTCAACCCCCTTCAACCCCCTCGACGTCTCTTCGACCATCCACCCTCTTCGGGGCTGTCCCGAGCAATGCCTCTTCCTTTTACCGCTACCGTCTCTATCTTTGCTCCGAGGCTACACCGTCTCGAATACGATGTCGTTGTCACGCTCCCACCCTCGCACGCTATCCTTCCCTGATCTACACGACCCCTTCGCATACATCAGCCTTCCGTGGCTCGTACTCGCCGGAAACCGCACCGATACCTACGCGTGAATGAAAACCAACGACGATCCAATTATGTCGGGACCAATGCGACACTGCACACCACCGTCTCCCCAGGTGCACGTTCAGCTGGTCCCGCAGGCGTCAAAGTTTCGGATACTAGTTACTGTTAGTCACGTTGGTAGTCGGGCATTAGGCTATTCTTACAATCGTTGATTTGTATAAGACAGTATGACTTAACCCCAGGTGGACTATTCTTATAACTGTCATTCAATTATTCAGTTTCTGACATCATGAACAAAAGAAAGATTACTATCTACAAGAAGCACTTCCAAAAATATGTTTTAATAAATTGGCACTTAAAGCAGCGAATTCGTTGGAATTGATGACGTTTAAGGCCATTCGCCGCTTTATTCACTAATCTTTTAAAACGTATTTTTGAGAGCACTTCTTATAAACACGATGATCTTTTTATTGTACCCAATGCAGAAACTGTTCATTTAACTAATTCGCCGGGAACTGAGAAATTGAATGACAATTTTGATACACTGGACAAAATAGACCCGGACTCCGCCGTCGGAGGGTTGAATGTGGTGCTTATCGTGCAAAATAATGAGCCATTTCTTGTTGATTACATTTATCGTTAAATTGCAAATGTTCTGTATTGAATAATAAAATTCAAATGCTATACTCAAAATGTTGTGATTCCTTGGAAGGGCTGATTAGTTCGTAGTTTTCGTTAATAACTCCTGAACAAAGCCACGGTGAACATTTTCGCAAAGGAAAAAGTTACTTCAAATGACCTCAGGAATCACCTCTTTCAAGTACAACGTTTTTGGTACACCCTATAGAATGCACATAAAGCAGAAGCGATGACAAATCGAGAAAAAGAAAGGAGTTCTTGTGTAATCAGAAGTGATCTTGCCTTCGCCGCGGAAGATTCAATCTACGATAGTCGCGTTCGTCAGTGGTCGCGGTAAGTTTCCTTGAGTGAAATGGGGATCGATTTATGCAGACGAAAGTACACTTTCTTCTAGTTTAAGGGACTTTATGAGGTGGATTTGTTATGATTCAAGAGACGCCATCAAGAAGTTTGCTCTGGGATGTATACGGTGCCGTCGCGGGCTCTCTCTCTCTCTCTCTTACTTTTACGGCGTGATCATGCTCCCGTTCCGGTGTGATCAATGTTTCGACGATCTTCGGGAAATAGTTTTATGGTTGTTCACAATGCCAGGGACAAGATTCTCCGGCAGATTCCGAAAAGTTTTTAATTCCGAATTTGTTGCTACGTAAATGAAGTATACGACCGGGTCGTTCCGAAGTCGCTTTTATTACCCGGCACTGCCAGCGTCGTAAACTGAGATTCTTAGACATCTATACGACACATTTTCCTCGGAACGAGAGACGCAAATGGACGAAACGCCGTTAACGGTCATCGTTCCGCGCACCAAAAACTCCATTTATTTATTACGCTCGCGAAACGCATGGGAAAAACACGCAAATCCGTTCCAACCTGCGTCACAGCATAAAGCAATTCGCACCGGTGCTGATTATAGATTAATTTCTAGGAAAAAAATGTCACTCCTTCAGACAGTTAAATCGACACGTAAATTTTTTAGTGCCGCCGTTCCACGAACGCGTTGTACGAGGCCGCGAGAAACGGTCTGACTAATCTTTCCTTGTTCCACTGAAACGAGGGTACTCTCACTTGGAAGCATAAGAAATAGCCGGACTTCGTGGTTTCTTTTTAGGAGAGGGAAACAATGTAAAAACGTGATGGGATATTAACTCGTTTTCTTGAAATTTCAGTGAACAAAAAGTACAAACAAATGTATCTTCTATTGTATTAATGTAGAATATGAAAACAATAGACGGCGGATGTTTATGCAATTCGGAATTTTTACAGACATATTTTCAGAAAATAGAGCCAAATAAAATTTTATTTTCAGTGGTAGTAGCCTTTGTAGATCTGAAATAAATTAAAAACCCTTTAAATTCTGTCGAATGTTATATTCTAACATTTTTTGAAAATTTTCAGAAGCTATTATATGCATAAAGATAAAGTTTAATAATCAAAGAGTTCTACATTCTAGGAGTTCTGAAAAACCAATATAAATACAGGGTGTCCCAAAAATATTATACTCTAAAGGGATGATTCTTGAGGTCATTTGAAGTGACTTTTTCGTAGTTTTCGTTAATAACTCCTTAACAAAGCCGCGGAGAGCATTTTTGCAAAGGAAAAAGTTACTTGAAATGTTCTCAGGAATCACTTCTTTCAAGGAAATAGAACATTTCTGGAACACCCTCTATAAATGGTGAATCCTTAAACAGTGCATTTCGATTTTTTATTATTCTCTCTTTTGCTCTAAACGGGTAAAGAGAGTAAACCGTTTTTACTGATCAGTATAATTTTACTTTGAGCTATGAAAAGTTTTATTATGACTTGACGAGCGAGTAAAATGGGTCCATTAGTTTTTTAAGATGTCGTACGCACCAGTACGGAAAATGTAGATCTCCAAACGTTCACACGTTTCGGTTCGATCTTTGATGATCGATTCTCAAATCCATCACTTGTTGACGTCACCATCAGCGATTTTATTCTAAATGAAATATGTTGCAGTCCACGTGAAATTGAAGGGGAGGGGGGATTAAGTCATCATCTTGATGGGCTTCACATACGAATTTTGATCTCGGGAACTGTTTGTTCGATTGAGCTACATTTTTTTGTTTTATTCAGAAAGGATTGGGGTATTGTAAAATAATTTTTTCAATCTCGATAATTAACATTATAATGTCGAAAAACGTAAACAAATTCTTTTTTTACGTTTTTTTCAATGATGTGAGTGATTTAAATTTTGGAAAATGACCATCACTTGCAATTTACGGTTAATCTGTGATTTCGTACAAAAATGTTGCAGCAATGCACGGTGCTGATGGTACTTTTACAGAATGAAACATGCACCCCCACCGGACAATTTAGAAGTTGCATTCGAGCAGGCTCTCATAGAGAAAGGTGAATATACGGGGTCGGTCAAGCGTCGAGTTTTCCCCTTTTTCATTTCCCCACTCAGTTTATCGTTATTGTTTCTCGCTTCTTCCAACGACGCGATGCAGATGAAAAACGCGCGTGGGTGTTTAACATTGCAGGCAGCATCGCGTGAAAAATTTTGCGAGGCGTCCGACGAGAATATTCGTAAACCGCACGAGACAACGCGGCCGCTAAAAGGTTCGCCTAACCCGAACGGCTGAACTCCCTCGTACAGTTTTTCTCGGCGACTATTTTCCGGCGAATTACTAATTTCACGTAATTGGGATCGCAGGAAAGTTCCGTCGCACCGGTTCCGAGCCGGTTATGGAAGGTATTCTGGCTTTGATTACCTTTTTCATGAATTTTTAGGAATTTCGTTCAGAAGAACTATTAAACTTTTTGACATTTAAGTGGACACCCTTAGTAGAAAATTAAGTGAACACCATATATAAACCAATAACTTTTTTAAAAATTGATCCTAACGACTTCAGGTGTTTCGAGATGGTAGAAGGATTAGTTTTCTAGGTAATATATATAAAGAAAATATTTTTAAAATTGCTACAGTTCGGAATTTCGCAGAAAAAAGTGTAGGTCACGATTTTTAATTTTTTTATCTTTGCATACAATGAAAATTGAAAATATGCCTTTCGTAGGTCCGAGTAAATTATATACATGTACACCCGAAATATGTAGGTCTATTTAAAAAAAACTTCGATGACCTTAAAATGACCTTAACATCTGGAAAAAGGTGACCTTGAGCAAATTCTTTTGACTACCACCGCATTTGTCCTTTCGAACCGAATACTCATTTCCTCTGACCTTTTCTACTATCATAGAAAATAAGCGACATATTTAAGATGGTCTTTTAGGTGAAATACCTTGTATACAGGGTGTCCCGAAAATGGACTTCCTTGAAATTCCTGAAATCATTTGAAGTTACTTTTTCCTTTATGAAAATGTTCTCCGTGGGTTTGTTTAGGAGTTCTTAACGGAAAGCACGAACCAATGTAAGCGCGGACCAATACAGCGGAGCAATACAGCGAAGCAATACAGCGGACGACTTCCGGCTCGAAAAGCGTCCACTGTATTAGTCAGAGCTCTGATTGGTCCGTGATTTTCGTGAATAACTCCTTAACAAAGCTATGGAGAACATTTTCGCAAAGGAAAAAGTTACTCCAATTCGTCCGCGGAATCGCCTCTTTCAAGCACGTATTTTTTTCAAAAAATATGTTAATACAAAATAGGGATGTATCAACTTGCCCCGTGGTGGGCAAGTATTTTTCACAAAGCTGTGATTACAGTATATAAAGAGGAAGGTTCAAACAGTAATTTAAATGGAATTTAAAAATTGTAAAAATTAAAAACTGAAGAATGTATTTCCGGTTTCTGCTAGCCTTTTAAAACTGGTTCCCCGTTTCCGAGGGCCTCTGGGAAACTCGTGGATCGAAACCACGTTTTGGGGAAGCATGACGTTCGCCGATAGGGGGCGTGTTATACTGTATAAATTATGCAATTAGGCGTCATTGCTGACGGCGCGGCGTCGCTTTCTAGAACCGAGCCTAATTCGAACATCTAGTGCCTGGAGGCTGCGAGCGAGTTACGTATTCATGACTTCAAAGCGTTCACGGTTTAGAGTAAACACGCGATTTCCATCGCGCGCGCATTCGCACGTATCCGCGGAACGTCGCGTCGCGTCGCGTTGCGTCGCGCGGGCGCGCGCACGCACGCTTGTATCGTCACCGTCAAATCGACGGTGCGCTGCGTCGCGTTGCATTGGGGGTAAATTAACTGGCGTCTAAATCGAGCATGGGCCGCTTAATTTACTTCGGACCAGCGAACGACGGAATTTATTTTCGGAATCCATTGCCGGCTCACCGCTGGGCTTCGTCGGATAAATTACGCAATTATCCTGATCCCTTTTCGCGATCCGTTTCGTTTATAAACCGTTCGAATCTTCCGATACGCGTCACGCGTACAAATTACCGGCTTTTAAAAACGCCGGTTGAATCTACGATTTTATAAGAGCCTCTAAAATCAAGTTTACGACGAGCGCCGTGTTGGTTCGCTAGTCGCCATTGTACAGACATTTACCGCGATAATGTTCCCTCGCTTGTAATGGATTAACCCTGGAGCAGATCACAGGAACACATTACGGCGCAGTTACCGCCAGATAAATAGCTGCTAAATAAATAGCCGCTGGGAACGTCTCGTTCGTCACTCAATTGCGCATGTTTGTACAAATTTACACTTTTAGATGGCTTATAACACGCATGACGGATAGACCACAGTGCCAGTCCTAATGACTATGGTTAGCAAATAGTGTAATTTCGCCTTTAATATCTGTGCAGATTTTATATTTCATAGGTTGGCTGCATCACGGGCCATAGAAACTGCGTTGCGCGTGCAATTTGACCATATTGCACATGCACAAGAAAAACGTCACAACTCAAAATTTTTCAAAAAACTCAAATTTATAAGTTTTGTGTGTTTTGCAATCCAACAGATGCGAAAATGTGACTTTTTATTAATTTTTTTTGTAACCAAACAGATACTCCTGAGTGAATCCGACCAAAATCTATGTTTCTTTCTGGAAAATTGGAAATGTAAATTGTATATTAATTTTGATTCTTGTACTTGCATTTTTCTCCAAATTTTGGGTCACTCAGTAAAGGTTGAAAAAATTAATTTTTTAGAGCTGGTTTTCAAAGGAATCCCCCAAGTCTTAAGTAATAACTTCGGGGAAGTTTGAACTATCACTGTATAATTTAATTTTTTTTAATGTTTTACGAATGTAGAACGGATAAAAAATGTATTCACAAGAAATTTTTATTACATTATTTATTGTACTAACAGTTATTATACTATACTATATTATACTAATAGTTATTATACTAACAGTTATTATAGTATAAGTTATTATATATACAGAGTGGAGTGGGGAGTGTAGTAATTTTGTAAATTAAGTTATGTTTAAGACCTCCTGAAGCACTTAAAGAATCCGAGAAGAACGGAAAGAGCAAACCAATGTATTCTACAGTAATTCAATATTGATTGAGGCCAAAGTTACTGTTATCTTATTTTAGTTGCTTTTGTAATGATTTGATGCATTCGCCTACTACATTTTTAATAGATTGCCTTAAAATTCTCTTTTTTCTATGTATATTTATAGAAATCGTTGCATGTACAGTAGTTTTCCATTCCTTCGCAAATTAGAGAGTTTATATTTAACAATGTGCTTTTAGAAGCAAATACTACTTTACAATGTTATTCGTCGTTTTATTTTTAGTTTTAATGCTTTCTAATTCTAATACACCATACAGTATGTATAATACACTATTATTCTCTCATCTATATTTATACACATAGAATATGAATAAAATATTTGGATCTTCAGACTGTCTTATACAAGCCTTTAAACTTTTATATTAGTGTTTACCAAATAGTTTTCCAAATTATATACAATTTAAATAAAATTGTGGGCTTTCACACAGTCTTATACAAGCCTTTAAACAAATTTTATATAAAATAAAAATACTAGTGCTGTTAAATTTTCTAATTTTTATTTTTATACTATTTTACAGAAACACACAATATTAGCAATTGGGTGACCATAACAGAAGGGTTAAATCACGTTGAGCTAATTCAGTTCCACGTTCCTCCTACGGAATCACGAAAGCACTTTTTAACAGTCTACGATCGTACGTTTTAGCTGTAAGATGGCGTCAATATATCAGAAAGGATAATCGAAAGTTAAACGTTACGGTTGCCATATAGTAAGAGAGAACGGACCCGTTGCTTTATGGACGCTATAATTCGTTCGACGTTTCCTCTGGTTCCATTACTTCTTCTTTGTCCGCTGTACATTATTTATAACTGTAAATTGCGGAACTGGGACCCAAGGTAATTAAATCTCGCGAGTCGAACGAGATCTATTGCAGCTAACTGGTTCCTGTTTCTCTCATTCGAGGAGCGATTAGCACGCTTCCTTTCTCTCTCAATCTCCTCGCTCCCGGGCTGCTCCTCGACGTTCCGTGAGCTATCAACCAACAAGTAGGCTACTAATCAACATTGAAGGTGGGCAAACAGGAAAAGGGGAGAAGCTGATGGAATATTCTATTTTACACTAGATCTATGGAACACTAAAAGCGACTCTTTTACATTATTTTACAAAAATGACATTATTTATGTAATGTATTTTAGTGTAATTGTGAGACCTTCTCACGTGAAAGCATTCCAGGCACTTGGAGTAGGACTTCGATGGTTTAAGACACAAAAAGAATGTAATTCTATACGGTTGTTTATGTTGATAACCATATGCGATTTAGCAGCCAAAAAGTTTTGGAATCATTAAATACTGTACAGTGACCAATATAGTGTGATTCTGCACCTCTGGATCTGTTAAAAAAATGGGTCGCAAAATTGACCTTGACCATAAATCTCAAGGTCAAAATTGTTTTTTTATTCCATCGTATAGTACTCATCGCGACGAACAAAAGTCTCAACGAAACAATGGCTCTCAACTCAACCGTTCTCTTTGAAAACGACTTTAAAGTTTCATAAACTACATATACATATTCTATTCCATTCTCAACATGGTCTCAAGATGGTATACACATGGAGTGGGTGATTCTACACGATTCTATCTTTGTATAAATACGTCGAATTTGTCTTGATGTCAGCTATAACATTAAGTAAAAAATGTATAGTGACAATTAAACAATCAAGCCGACTAATTTTTTATTTTAAAAAAATTTTCTTATTTTTTATGTCGAAGTTAACAGAAAGCTGATTAATTTTTGTTGGAAACATATTTTTGTCAGAACACCGGACAGCAACAGATCTAGTTATGATTGCCACGAAATCGCCGGAAGTGTTCGCTGACCTTAAAGTGCGACATTGGTTGGCCTAGGACAAGATCAGAGCGTTAACAGAGCGGCTCTGTCTCCCGCCTCACTGGGGGATTCCTCAGGATTTCATTCCGAGCGTCACGTCGCGACGCGACACGACGGTAAGAAATTTCGATTAGCCAAGCTTGGTGATTACGCGGGTAAAAGCTGCGCGCCAAAGTAGAGGATGCAACGGGTGGTAAACGCGCGGATTACCGTCGGCGATGGTCCCATAGGATCGACCTTTAACTGACCTCGAAAGAAGGGACGACACGGGAGAGATGCAACGTGAACCAGCGTGTCCTGCCTGATCTGTATGTATCCGGCGTCCCGATGTTAACACCGCTGGAACCGCCGCATGATTCCGGAATTCGCCGTGGTCTAATCCCACGGGAACAAAGTTCCCTCTTAGTCGGGGACCGAAGCGTAATTAACGTTCGTACTACGTGACCGGCCAATCGGTGACTCTCACGAGTCATAGCCCGGCTGCCTCTCTGTCCTCTGTCCGTCGCCGTCAGAAACGGCCCGGCAATCGGGCACACGTAGATCGATCTCGTCCCGGGTCCCCCCGCGCCACGGAATCTCCGAAATTTGCATCGGTGATCGACCCCGAAGTCCATCCATGAATTGCCGCGATAGAATAATTATCGGAGAATTCGGATGGAACATCGGCCTGTTCCGAAGGATCCGCACCGTTTTCACCGATAGTAACCGACGTAACGGGAAGGAACAGCTCGTTCCGGATTTAAATATTCATTTTCTGTCCGCAAAGCCGACCCGAGCGGCCGACTGAAACATGCAGAGCCCGCTGTTCGAGGGAATGGTCACGAGCCCGGTCAACCGGGGCCAAGAGGAATCGAAGTGCAAAGAAAACTGATCGTGAAAGACTTAGAACGAATTGCTTGGCGATAGCAGCTGAGACAATTGAAGCAAGATTGCTTTGGGAAGTGATGGGCGTTTTGATAGACATTGACAGTCAAGTGGTGAAGTGTTGGGTTATTACGTTGGGTTGTGGCTGTCAGCTCTACGCTTCTCCTCGGCTTAGGCGAAGAAGCCCCCACTAGTTGGTTGCTGAACGGAGGTGGAAGTATCGAGTGGTGGGGTATCATGCCCATTCCTCTGGGACACGGGTTAGGTCGGACTTGGGGGAGCTGCTCTCTTCCATAGTGGGTGAACCGTCACATTGGTAGTGGGAGTCTCTGGCTCCTGGCGGAGATATTGGTCACCCCTGGATCAAGTAGTTACCATCGTTTGTTAGGACCCTTTGCCACCATGCTAGCAACCGTCTAGGACGCATTGCCTATCGTTCTGGCACTAAGCGATGTCCAGCGAACAACTTTAAAGGAAGAAGGGATCAGCGGTCTCCTTATTTCGAAAGGATCGCCGTCGCCATATATCGCACAAGACATGACATCATCAATGCATCAACTCAGCTGTGTAATAATAACCAACACTCCCACCAGTTTTCATCAACACCATACGCTTATCCGCTATTCCGTAATGGATTCAACAGACAGCATCCAGAGGTATCCGTCACACTATCCAAGAAAGATCGTCTTAGTTTTCCCTTGGGCTCTTTCTTCCAGCTAGCACAGAAGCGCATTATCTTCTACATCTCTCTGGATGCATACGTCCGCGTTTAATCGGACTGCGACGTACACACAGACACACATCCAGAGACAAACTTTGAGCCGTATAACAGGTACCGCTGGCACGATCAGCAGCCCTCGCGTAGACACACGCGTATCGCGAGAAGACAAAGACACCGGGAGCGACAAAGGGAGCGGAGAGCAATGGAATAGAGAATGGTGGATAGACAGAGAGCTTCAGGGACCGGGGCCGAAGATAAAATGAGAGGTGGTAGCACACAAGCACGTCTTCGAGCTCTCTGCGACCCGGTTCGCCATCCAGCCTCCAGCTAAATCCAACTTCATTGCGGCCATCCGCAGCCCTCCTTCGTTCCTTCTCTTCGGGAATATCATTGAACGCCTTTAGAAATCTGGAACGCACGCTCTCTTCTCTGTTGCCGCGTTCCGCCCCCGTCCGCCCCCGCGGCTTCCGTGTCGGTCTTCCGTTTCCCTCCTGCCTCTTCAATGAAAATGCCCGGGCTCCTCTTTCACCCCCTATATTTCCCAGCGTTTTCGCGCTCGTTTTCCGCGGCACCCTCTTCTCGGCACCCGGCTCTCGCGGAATCGCGAGCACGTCGCGTCACGGCGCTAACCGCGTTTAAGATGGAATCCCTCGGCGTCCCCTCTTCTCTCGGGCATTATCCGCGCGATACACCGAGCTCGCTTTCGGGACTTTGGACGCGGCGTAGCTGTGTGCCCGTCACGCCGGGGATTCGTTTCATGGGAAAGAAATTAAAGAGGCGACGCGACCGGTAAGGTTAGGCTACCAAGGCCTACGGGACGCGCTAAAAAGCTCGCATAAAAAATCTACCTGTCCCAGATTCTTCTTCCCTTCTCGTTGAAGCCATTGATGACGGGCGAGCGTGACGTTAACAACGACACGACGACGACCACGACGACGATGAGTCGAATGCGAGATTACGCGTATTCCACGATGCTCGTTACCGCTCATCAGCCCTTTTACGCGGATCCTTTTAAAAGATTTCCCTTCGGTCCACCTACGCGAAAGGCTGGCCTATTTTTATACACCTGAGCCCTCCCTGCGATCCTCTGCCGTCTGAAAGTGACGCAAAGAGCTGTGCACGGATGTCTACGGGTACGATTTTGGGCGTTTCTTTGGGGACGTTTTGATGTTGTCTACAAGGACTTGCTTGGGGAGCGTGGGTTAATATCGTGGCTGGCGGGATGCCGGGCTGTGTAGCATAGAGTGGCCTGAAAGGGACCTTTTTTCTTTTGGGTGAGACTGCTATTGGGTGTACAAATTAATTCGTGACCCTTTCTTCGTAAATAGGTTACTTCTTTCTTTCTTTCTTAACTAGCAGGGTACATAGTGGTCTCGGAAATAAGCTGCGTCTATGTGGTTAATTCAGCCTATAGGCGACGAGTCCCATTCGAGAAAAGGGTGGTAGCTTTGGTGTAACGAAACCGTCAATGCTTCTTTCACCTATCGAGGTATTTGGAGCGAGCATCGGCTGAGGATTGTGCTTTCAATGCAAAGGAATCGTTATGCTTCTTTTAGCTACTTAGATGGTTTATAAGCAACAATTCGTTAGTTTAAAAGAGCGAGGCATGTAGTAATATGATTTGATTTGTGAAAAAGATCCCACCTAGCGACTCCACTCATTCAGTTTTCTGAGCTACTAAATGCTTGTGCTGTCATCTAGCGGATCAGCTGTGTAAATACCAACATGGCAGCGCCCATACTTGTTGAAATCGCTTAAAACCGTCCAACTTTAAACACACATAACTTCGGAACCAGCGATATCCTAACGTTAAAACTTGGATTTTTGGCATTTTCTCGTCAAAATCTACGGGATTGTATTTAAAAACGTCCAAAACTTTTGGTTCCGTAAGGTAAACTTTAGTCTGCGTTATTTTCAAGCTACAGTTGCTACATAGACATTTATTTCTGTTCTTAATAATTGTAACAAGTTGAAACAGAATATGTCAGTTCTTTAAATGCTTCTACTATTTTGCATTTGACCCACTAATTTTTATTATAAATGCATAAAATCCACAGTCTACTTATATCTAACATCGAATTATAATTTTAAGGAAGTAAGTATCGGCTGGACAGAAAGCTACTTGGAGTTACGTTGGGGCTCGACACGCTAAGTCGTTGAAGCTAGTTCTCGAAATTTTGACGTGGACGCGAAGCCCTTTTGTTCTACCTCCTTCTACGCCTCATGGATGGAAATGAGAAGATGTTTAAAATCTAACGCATGGCTGGTCGCGTGAAAATTTCAGATTGCCGGAAGGCTGAAGACAGTCCGCCGAGAGGTATCTCGTTCGTGAATGGTTGATCCCATGTTTGCGAGCTGCTAGATTAAAGGGTGCTCGGTTTGCTTCCCCTCTTTTCGAAAGGACCCGGGCTCGCCGGCCGGCCCGGCCCGACCCGGTCCGAGGAGTGTCTTCGAGATTGCTAATCGTGTTTAAGAATAAACTTCGCCGGTGTCCCCCGTCGTCGTCGACGGCGGCGGCGGCGTCGGCGGCGCGACATCCGAGCGAGAATACATTAGCATGATTACTTTCGCGCACAATGCAGCCAGCTGCGACGTGTACACGGGACTCGTCTCTCCCGCCTTCGGAGCGATATATTGCCCCGCTTCCTAAGATCGTTTGTTTTCGGGGCTGAATTATTCAGCCTCGGCTGACGTACGAAATCTTAACAACCGAATTCGCCCGCGGCTGCGCCGCCGCTACTTGTTTCCGCGTTCTAATAAACCCGCTCGCTCCCGTGATTTATGCGTTATTTTACCGCGCGTCGCGTCGCGTCTTCGGCGTCCTTTCTATACCACCACCCACTTCCACAACGGTCTCTTCCACCCTCGGCACGCATTCGTCGATTCGCGCCCGACCGGAAATACTCTTTATAGTTCCCTTCCTTCATGCATATTGATGAGACAGCCACCCTCGTGTTCCAGGATAATGCTGGAAATAGATGAACACGAGGAATGCTGCACGCACCTACGATTCTAGCTACAAGAACTCTATTAACGTTACAGCGACTCGCTTATGCCAACGGTAATACAGTCACTGGAAAAAATATTCGTACAATCTAGAGCTTTAACCCTTTCGTCAATAACCAGGTACCTGGGTACAAACTTTCAACTTCTTTTAAAGCTGCTTTAACATGTTTGTTGACAATAGCACAATTATTGTAGACTTTCATGTTCTTGGATGATTAAATAATTAATTTACATTTGCAGCATAAAAAACTGTGCATTGAAACTATAAATCGCAACGTCATTGAATATTGCAGAAAATTTTGGTTATTGACAGAATGGTTAAAAACGATAACCTTTTTTAAAATTGGACCAAACGACTTGAGTTTTTTTTATAGAAGGATTAATTTACTAGATTATGCGTAAATAATTTTTTTGAACAGTTCCGATTGTTAATGATTAAAGGTCAGAATATTTAAGTTTTTTAGCTGCGTCTGTAATGAATATTTAGGAGGTACCTTTTGTAGAACTAACAAGGGAACATATTCAGTTGATACACGCCGATTTTGATGAAACTTATGTGAGATATAGTTATTCGAAAAATATTTGACACGTATTTTTTTTTGATCGGCAACCATCCACTCTGAGGGGGTGAAAACAGCCCTCGAAGTCAGGGGTCAAAACCACATTTTTTAAGAAAAAAAAGTTTGTTAAAAAATTCTTGCGCAACTACATTTCCCATTAAAAAATACACATTTAAAAAAAAATCAATTTTTTTCGACTTCTAGTTTTCCAGATATCTCAAAAAATGTGGTTTTGACCCCTGACTTCGAGGGCTGTTTTCACCCCCTCAGAGTGGATGGTTGCCGATTAAAAAAATACGTGTCAAATATTTTTCGAAGAATTATATCTCACATAAGTTTCATCAAAATCGGCGTGTATCAACTGAATATGTTCCCTTGTAAGTAAGTTATACATATACATGCACGAACTTTTGTTAGAATTTATTAAGATTTCTGTGAAATTTCTGTGAAAACCTGCAAACATTTTTACATCTTACAACAGTCCTGCCCAACATCTTTTTCACACGGTCTCCACCATGAATCAGTTGGTTTCCCCACTACATAAGTTATGCTATGCAATTAACGGAATGATGAAATGGGAGAACGGGCCAAATGTGGGCCTGTCTTACAATGCCTATAACTATTTTATGCGCTAACCGATTTGGATGAAACTTTATGCGTGTATATAAGTTACTTATATCTACAAAGAACATATATTAAATCTTCATTATAGGCACAGATAAAAAACTTAAAAATCGTGACCTTTATTTTTTTTTGGAAACAAAGTGGCTCTAACAATTCAATCACCAATTGCAAATCAAAGTAAACAAATTCACAAGAATTTTCAAATTTTTTTACCAAGAATAAAATACCTGGTTTTCAAGATCTTTATCATAATAATTGGAATTGATTTTCAATGCAAGAAAGATGGCGTCCTGAAGAACTTTGTCTAACGAAGAAGTATTTACACGACTAAATATATTTTGTCTAAACATATAATTTTTATTCATCAATGGAACGTACATCAAATCTTTCAACTGTTGAGAGTATTGTAAAATAGTTAATTTCAAAATCGCGTCCAACTGGAAATAGTCTTTATTGTTCCTTCATACATATTGATGAGATAGTCGCCCTCATGTTTCAGGATAATGGTGGCGACACATAGTTGAACACGTGAAACCTTGCACGCACCTCTGACATTCGCAATAAGAATCTCTATCAATGTTAAGTGGTTTCACTTATGTTCACAAGTACTAGTACATATTTGAATTCTTCAAATAGTATGAAATAAACAGGTGTGCTAATTACAGTTTTCCAATTAAATTGGAAGTATCCATTGAAAATATTAATTATATTGAACATATGTTATTGAAAGTCGTTTTGTATAAATAATGAATATTGAAACACGGATATTGAAAATGGCAATGAAAAATTATTTAATATAAATAAAAATTCATTGGAGTTATTGTTGGATGAAAAAATTCGTTTCAGTTTTTTCTATAGTACATTTGCATACTATTCCACTATTCTGTTCTATTCGTTAGAGCATCTGAAGGGAGGACCTTGTAAATTGCAGCAGAAGTTAATATGCAAAAATTTTATTTTACATTTTCGACTTATTTTTTGATGCAGTAACACCTACTTTTCGATTGTATCATCACGTTACCGATCACCAGGTACATTATCTTCAAATTTTGGAAGATTCATAGTGATAAATATTTCAAATGACATAAATTATCTTGACGTAAAGAGCCTCAATCTAAAAATAGACTTTCGGTGACAAAAACTGGTTTTCTCGAAACGTTGCACTAGTCTTGGGGTCATACTCGGTGAGACTTGATTCTTCACATGGAAGTAAAAATGGATGAACATGCTATTTCGAAAATATAATTCTCGTGAGATTGAGTTACACTGCGCATTTATGCATTTCTGACAATAATTGTAACAGTACGAGGATTTAAAGAATTTGGGAATATCGATGCATTAGTATAAACTTATTATAAGAAATTCTACTCCTGTTTCTTAGAATTTATGCAAAATAATTTTATTTTGCATTAAGACCCGCTGTCTAATTATGTATGATGAATCTCGCTTATCGTATGTACCAATAATAAAAAAGAGGATATCAAAATGAAAAATTAATATAAAAAGGATTCACACCCGATCCATGTTGCCAATAGTCATTGTCGCCATATCAAGACTTGTAATCCCACTCTACCTCTCCCTTCTACGACGCTATTCCCCATGCTTCCACCCGGTCACATGAAACGCGCTCCGTTTCTGTCGAGCATGTGTCCGGTACTGGCCGAGAGGGGGTAACCTTTTCCCCTCATCGTGCGACACTGGCAATAGCGATGTTTCTTCTCATCCGAAAGTTTGAATTACACGGCCATCGAGGAGCCCGTATAAGTCGCTCGGTGACCGCAGATCTCACGGTAAACTAGAGCGAGATTTCGTCGACGTTGGTTCGGATTTCGAGGGCGAAGGTACTTGTTGAATTTAAATCTGTATGTTCGTTCGGGCAAGTTCGCGGCGCGCTTTGACGAAACTTTCGACGGGGAAAGAAGAGCACTCTCTCCGTACAGCAGCGTACAGGAACTCCGTGTGCCGTTGGCCCGTCGTCGCGTCGGCCCCAGCCCGTGGGAGGAGGATTGCGTTATTAATTACTTTGTGTGACAAAGAACAACGTCTCTTGTGCCGCGGCGTTCTTCGTGGGCTAGAGCAAATTAGACTCCGCGGACGGATTCATCAAACGCGCCGCCCAGCGCCGCGCCGCGTCGCACCGTCCCGCCCGGAATCAACTATTCGCGTTTCCTCGGAGCCTCTTTACTTTATCCGTGGTTAACATATCGTGACGCACAGCAAAGCTCTTCAAAGGCTGTTGGGGATACAGTGTGCACGGACCACGAGAAAGAGGGGGCGGGCCCGGGGTCTCGAAGCTGTTTTGATAAGCTAGGATATATCGACCGGCTTCTCCCGTTCGTAGTTCCCGTCGTTTTCGTCGTTGTTGTCCCCCGAGCGGGTCTACTGAAGAATCGATCGACGCCTGTAGCTCCTTTAACGGAAAAATTTCAAAGACTCGAGAACCTCTGAATGGTTCTTTGAAGTTGCCATCCAGTTCTCCACCTTCTCTGTCCCCCGCCCCCATTTCTGGGACGATGCCTCGCCTCCTTGCGTCCCCCAGCCTGCCTCCTTCCTCCTCTTCCTTTTCGCCCCTTTTCTCTCCGGTTTACCCTCTTCCGCCTCTTTCCTTCCGAGCTTTGACCATCTGTGCCCAGACTCTCTCTCTCTCTCGCTCGCTCGCTCTCTCTGGGTACCTGTGGGTGTGTATGTGTGTGTGTGTGTGTACGGCAAAAGTTTCGAAGCTACGAGGCTTTTATTCCGGGACTCCTCGGACCATTGGGAAGTTGGTGGATAAAGCTCGCTAATAAACCCCCGAGTCAAAGCGACGAAACTCCTTGCCGATGAAAAGGAGCGGATGAAACGGCAGGCGCAGATAGGGAAACAGAAACGGTGGAAGTCGGAGGAGCCGGCCGAGAATAACGAACGAAAAATAATAAATGGACAGGTCCGAGGCGCTCAAGGGGCATCGATCCCTCAAGGAGGAACACCGAACGGCGTCGTAGTCTGCACCGGAAAATTTAGGGACATTTATTTGTTTCTAACTTTTCCGTTGACACTGATCTTCCTAGACTGTGGGTTCTATGCATTTGGAAGAAAACAGCATCAGTTTAAGGAGATTTATTATTATCAGATTATTTCAACTTGTCAACCCCTCGTACGATTTCCCTTATGGTTACATTGATTGGAACTAGGGACATTGTGTTTGGAATTTTTACCGTCAACACTGATGCCTAGACTGGGTTCTATACATTTGGAAGAAAACAGCATCAGTTTAAGGAGATTTATTATTATTATTTTCAGATTATCTCAACTTGTCAACCCCTTGTACGATTTTCTTTACGGATACAATGATTGGAACTTCTTTGTCCTCAATCAGTTCACAGAAGAGAAAAGAACATTTATATTTAAATTGTATTTTAATCCGAAAATATTGTTTGAAGTTTTCATCACGAATCTGACTCGTTATTATGCGAGGTTAATCCTATTATGAAGGGAAATATATTTCTATGTAACTCTTGTTCGTTGTAATTAAGGTACAAAATTTGTATTACAAAGATGTGTAGCCTATTTACAATGGAAGTTTCACTAGAAACATATTTCAAAACAATTGGGAGGTATAATATCAAAATAGGATATGTTAATCTAATCCAATTTGAGATACTTAACGAGTTTCAATTTATGAATATTCAAAATGAAATTAACTCCTTGTTGCACGATTCTTCTTTAATAGCAGCTTAAACCAGTTTGCATGCTTAAATATTGACAACACGTGAAAACGTGTAAACAAAAGTAATAGATACTCTCCGTACATCACAAGAACTTTCACGCCGTCATTCCACATGAACAAAGCATAACTATTGGCTGCGAGCGAGAATCCCCTTTGCCACTGTCCCGTCTCGAGGGACTTCTTGTGGTTCACGGAGTATACCTGCATGGACCAAACCATGAGACATTATTGACAATAATCAAACCTATTAACAATATAACACTAGCAATAGATTCCTTTATTCTGTACCTCATGAATTAAGATTTAAAAAAAATTATAAATTGTAAAAAATTGTTAATTGTATAAAAACAGCGTTTTTTAATCATTTAAAATAACAGTTCTCAATGGAAGACCCTGGAAATGGTCACAATACACCGGTACGTGAGAGGTCGGTCGAAAAATTGAATAATTCAAAATCGAAGCATCAAAGACATTTCAATTGATCCGCCGATTCCAGGAACGAGAAAAACATCAACACAAAATCGGACAACGACGCAAAAAAGCCGCCATTTCATCACAAAGTCACCGAATCCTTCAGTCCGGTGCACGTCGTTTCGGCAACGCCATAGCAAGCGGGTCCGAGGGAAAACAGATACGTTATTGATTAAAACGAGAGTCAGCGGAGAGGAAATGGCGGATGCAAAAGGAAAGAAGAAGACCGAGGGAGGGTGGGTGGCCGGGTTGTCGAATGTCGGTCGAAGATGAAAGTAGGGAAGGAACAGAGGGATGGCGTCCAGGTGGGAAGACGAAGAAACGCCTTGCGAGACGAGGGGTGGGGAAGGAGGATGAGGGGCTAGGAGAGGCGTAAAGCGTGCCAGCCAACAGCTGAGAATAAATTGGAATGTCGTCGAAGACGCGCTTGGTGCTGGTGTGCGGAGGGATAGGAGAGATAGGGGGTGGGTGGAAAACCCATTGGGGATGATGCCGCAGGGAATTGGAACGAAACGGAATGTGGCTCGTTGGCTTTGTCCGTGTTCCGGCGTGGCGGCGCGCGATGCTTCCCGCCGCTACGCCACGCCACACCATGCCATACCATACCGTACCACGCCACGCCTCGCCACTGTATTTTCGCCAGCCGACTGATTTTTTTCAGTCCCGGCCAAGAGAAGAGAGATGTCCCCGGGAGTCCCCAACCCTCCGGGGACGTTTAATCGTGAGGAAAAAAGCGGCTCGCGAGAATCGCCGAGTAAGCGTCGGGCACGGAGAGATTCGCGGTAGCTCGTTAATTCCCGATTGCTTTTGCTTATCCGCGACGTTAACGAGATTTAGTAGCCCTCCGAGATCATTTCAGCCTCGGCACGGCGCGGTGCGACGTGGCGCTGCGCTGGTTCAATTGTTAAGCGGCTCCCATTGAATAATCATCGTAGGCAGTCGCGTCGAAACGATGAGGAAGCAGCTGATCAATTCCGTGGAGAATCGTACTGAGTAACCGAAGTTGCACGTAAAATGGTAAAATTAAAAATTAAGAAAATTAATTTACTATTCATCTAGTGTCTAATAAAAAGGAACAGATCGTTTTTTCTTAACCCTCTAAGGCTATCTCTTAGGCTATCCGATGTTAGGCCTATGCTCCTGCTCTGTCTATGCCGGAGCAGAGTCGCCAGATGAGGGGAGGGTGCACGAATTGAGAGGAAAACGTTACCCTCTTTCTGCCAGTACTGGATTAGTCACGTGACATTGTGACGCATGCACGACAGAGGCGAAACGTGTCATGTGACCGAGGCGTGGGGGAAGCGTGGGGAATAGCGTCGTAGAAGGGGAAGGTACAGTGGGGACACGAGTCTTAATCCGGCGACTCTCTGTCGGAGTCGTTTCTGACTCACACGGATACTTCACTGCCCCGATACAATTTTACTCCGAATTTCACGTATTCGGGTATAGCATACGCAGGGTTAGAGGGTATTGCCAGATAAGATGGTAAAAATACCCATGGGCCATTCGACAGGGCATCGAGACAATATATGTTCCGTAAAATGTCCACCCTGTATCTTGACCGGGCGAGTAGTTATGGAGTAAAATGGAAAAATGAGTTTCTGGCCTATTTTCCCTATTTAGTCATGCGTGAATATTCTTTAAAAAAATCGAACAGATGTCCAATACCCAGATACGTACACCGTAATTATTTGGGATTTTTACGTGGAAAATCGTAGTTGTTAAAATCTAAAAACCTCAAAACAATCGACATTGAAGTTAAGAATGACATCATGTTTTACAGTGTCAGTGTATAGTTATTTGTAGTGCAACTATTTGTAGATTCACTATCTGATAATTCAATCGGATCATTGCATTTTGAATGTAGATTTTGAAGGTCCACTGTAGGATTGACGTATTGCTCAGGACCATAGTGTTTATCATCTGTATAGCGTTTGGTCATCTATAGGGCAATCAAATCGCTAGAAGCGGGATCCAGCTTTGATCAGTCGGTATGGTGTCTGGCACTCTCCCCTAATCTCTGCCGGACCACGCACTCGATCAGCCGAGTTATCACTGGCGTCGCATTAAACTTTCAGCCCACCCACGCCGGTGAAATATTTAAACATGCGAAACGAGCTCCAGGCTACACGAGGACGAGTCCCGATCCCGGTCCTGGTCCTGATCCGTAGTCCCTCGCCCGTGGCCCGGTAACCGTGGAATCGGGCTCTCGGCACCAGTTAATTCCAAACTGGGCAGAGAGTTGCGTGAACGTTAATTCCGTGCTGGGTCTGCGAGAATAATGTACGGAGCATACCTGCGGGGTATGCAGGTACACCTTTGTGGTCCGAAGCCGGAGGAGCCGGCGGGATGCCGGACACACAATGCCTCTATCGTTGATACGGACACGAAACTCCGTTACAACTTGATTGTCCGTGTAATACTGTGTGCCCACCCAGTTGCGTTGGCTGGCTTTTCGTTGTTCGTCCCGTCGCGTCGCGTCGTTCGCGGCTCTGCACTTGGCATTGCTCTACTTTCCGCATTTGCCGAGCCTCGAAAACGTTTAAGGAGTCCTCGTTAGAGACTGCTGGACAAGAAACGGGACAAGGATGTAAACAAACATTGTCCGAGTGCCGAGCATTTTTTTTTTTTATTTATTTATTGTGAGGAGGCTCGATAAGGTACGATGGTGTCGGGTTGAGGCACGGCTGGCTCTGATACAGGCCAGAACATGTGATGTGGCAACACCGCATGTAGACATCAATCCGATCAGCTGGTCCGATCAAGCTACTGCACATCGCATTAGCATAGAGAGACGGCCGTATATAGACTGCGGATGTTAATGCAATTCGCAATTTTTGTAGACGTATTTTAAGAAAGTAGAGACAAATTAAATTTTATTTTCAGTGGTCGTAGCCTTTGTAGATCTTAATTAAATTAAAATCCTACTAAATTCTGTCGAATGTTATATTCTGGTATTTCTTGAAAATTTTCAGATACTATAAATGCATAAAGATCCGCAGTCTAGTGATATAACGCGAACGACTGCAACTCACTTCAAATTTACCATGTCCTAGCCTGCACTAGACATGGTCTAAATAATTATTTTTGGATTCTGTTATAATCACTCTTTTGCACGGAAATATTCAACGAATTTATTTGTTAAAGTTCAGCTTTATGCAACTACAATAACAATTGCAGAAAATATAAATCAATATTGTTATTTTGACAAGTATGTGTAAAGTAGTTACCACTGATTCTGAGGAATGATGATTAAGAATAACTATTGGACTTATGCGGGAGACTTATGGGTTCCATAAATTACAACAATTTTATATCATTTATAATTTTTTAATAAATATATGGTGTGTCAATATTTTATGTCAAAATTTCAAAATTTTTGCACGATCATGTGGTTTGAGTTTGGGATAAAACTATTACATTGCTCTGAAACTATTATTAATTGTCATGGAAAATTGAATTCTACATACGTAGATCTTATAATGTATTTCTATTCTGTTGCAGGTGAGTTGAAGATACCACAATTTTTATCGCAGGAACAATCGATAAGTAAATCTATTATGCTTTTCTTTTTATATTTAAAGAGCTTCGCAAGAAACTAGAGAAATTTTCTTGATGCGTGCAGGATGTTATTGCAAACTTTAAATGTTAGGTTACATACATATAACTTTCTAATTATATTATATAGATTGATTTATTTTCCCCTCATCGATATTGTAGATGTAGAATATCACAAGTGAGAGGACAAACGAAAAATAATACTTATTAATAGATTAGGTTGTTTAACTTTCGATAATGTCATTTTTTTTATTTGCATTTATGATTTCAAAAAAGTCAATTTTGGAGATATCTAAATGTTCAACTATTAAATATTTTCTGCTTCAATAGTATTTAGTAGAAATGCATAGTTACATTTTAACTGTCCTACTTTAACTGTACTACATATTTTCATTACAACAGTCTTACAGCTCCTAAAAAAATCATGTTTTATGGGGAGAAGGTAGAGGCAAGATTTGTATGTTCCAATGCAAAATATCGCCTACTAAGATTATCGCTTTGATATGATGTTCATAAATTGTTCATAAACGTACTTCAAACTATCTAATGGCGAACATTTCATGATTTTCTTGTCGAAGGTCACGTGAAGGTCAACATATTGCGTTGAATTTGTTGTTTTATGAGCTATAAGACTGTTGTAATGAAATATATGTAATCCTATTTAGAAAAAACTTCGATGACCTTGAAATTTCGGGAAAAGTGTCCTTGAAAACATTTTTTCGCCTATCACCACATACTCTTACTATCACCGAATACTCTTTATCAATCCTTTTTGCAAACTGACCAATTAACTCGTTGAAAGGTCAAATTACTTGAATACCGGAGGCGACTTCAAAGTTCGCATTCGCCAGGTCAAATCGGCTAAGATCATTGGTTCTTACATAGAATAAAAATCTATTACACCTTCTCGAACAGTGTAATTAGTTTCTTTGACTTGGCCGTCTTTGATCGGCCGCATTAATTCGTGGCCGGCCGTAATCATCGTCTTTAACGTATCGACCGCATCGAGACGCGTTTGATGTGTCGTCGTCGCAGAGTCGCGCAAAGGGCCCGTCGTTTTCGCGAGATAATTACGTTGGTCATTAAGGTACCATTACGCGAGCGCGTGCATATACGTGCAGGGTGGATCGTGGACGCGTAAATGTATGTCCGCGGGTGGCCCTCACGGATCTCCCCCGAGTATACGTCCGAAATTTCGGCTAACTCGCGGAATTTCAAGTACTCGAGCGGTGGCGCGAACCTAATTTACGCGGCTGTCCCCGCGATCCTGTAGTTAAAAAGCAATTCCAGCGTCACACCGCCGGCAATCTGGCAAACAGTGGCAACTTCCACGAAAACGGATCGCTGCAAATTGTTCGGGACACGGTCGACCCGATTCAACCAAGCTCTCTCCATCTCCCTCCCCCCCCCCCCTCTCTCTCTCTCTCGGCTCTGTGTAGAAACTGTAGAAGGAAAAGAGGGAGGACCGCGTGCCAGTGGACTCTCCGCTTTGACTGCCTAATAGGGAGCCAGTTACGAAACTACTTTGCAATTGTGATTCTTCCACGGTGAAATTCTTAGCCTATGTTCCCCAACGGCGAGCACTTCTCTCGCCCCTTGTACTAGATATATCCAGCGTTATTTCGCCCCCGTTTCACACCCCCGAAAGTGGACACTGGCGGTCCGGGAACCCCGAAAAGTTGGCAAACTTCATTTTTCCAATAAGCGCTGGGAAAACATTGAATATATTGGGGCTCGATGTTGAAACCTTTGTATTCTTCTCATATTTCCAGCTCCATATTTATTGGTTATTTGCGAACATTTTTCTTGTTCTTCGAACCCTTTGACGTTGCGAAATATACGCCACCGGAGGGCTGCTAATGTGTACGAAAACTGGTCAGTGTGTGAACAGATTATTAGGGCTTCTGTACAAAATGTTTATTATCCATGTGGCGGACAATGTTGTTAATGATAATGTCTTTTATAAATTATTTTATAAAATTAACGAGATGCGTGTAGTTAGACTTCTATTTAAATACTGATTATTTTAATGTAAACTAGTTCTAGAAATGTTGATTAGTAACCACACTAACACTTTTATGGAACTAGGATGGCGGATCTTTAAATATCTGGAAGCATTTCGATGCTTTCATGTTTTCAGAATTATTTTAGATAGATTTTATATGATACGCGATTGTTTAGAGCGTTCTCTGTTAAGAGAAGTTAGGTTACAATATTTATAAAATCGCCAGTTTGTAAAACACTTGAAATTCTTGGAGATTCTTGATGATTCCTGGTGAGGAAGCCACTTTCAAAATTAAAGTAATTTAATTAATGTATCAAAACTAGACAGGTACAATTTAGCACAGTGGATGCTACATTAACTCTTTTGTATTCTACAAGTCCTATTAAAATGTGACCGACTTGTTCAGGTCTATAAGAGGTAAAGTGTTCTTATGTCCATTTAACATCCCACCTAACCCAGGCCATTATCAAAGATTCAAAGGACGATACAGATTATATTCTTCAATAATGGACGGTAACCGTATTATCCTCGTTACTGAAGACATAAAGAAACCATTTACGATGTTCTGACTACGTGTCCAACGAGTATTTCTTGATTTTGCACTGTGCAATCACGACATGAAAACTGCGTGACAATTGAAGGCAATATTTGACCTCTGATAATTGTTAATACATAAATGGTAAGACTATCGCTGTTTTGGCGATTTGGGACCCGTATGCGATGGTTCAAATCCCGGAAGATGAATATTTTTTCTCTTGTTAGCTACCATAGTTAGCTACCATAGCTACAGCAATACGTTTCTATCAATCCAGTTTTCAAGGAAATTAAAAAGATTTAATCTAAAATATCTTCATAAATAAACTGCGGAACATTGTGCAAAATAAAAATTGTTTGCACCAACTGCAACAAACGAGTGCCAAGTGATAATTTCTTCCTTTCTTTAATAGTGTTCATAAGCTGCAACTAATACGTGGATGTTCTTAAATTTTTTTAATCTGTCCACTGTTTCAAATTGCGACTACCCATTTTTGTCACAAATGCATAAAATCCGCAGTCTATTCATAAATAATGACTATTTACGAAAATGGCAGCAGAAAAAGTTTTACCAAAACCGATTACTTCAATTTTCATAGTCGATATTCTCATAAACAAAGCGTCAAATTAAAAAAATTTGTTCCATATTTTCGCCTTACATAATCACGTAGAATCATCCGTTTCGCGGTAGGTAGTATCATCAATACCGGGACACCCTGTATACTGTATAGCAGGATAAATGGATGGACACGGAGGTACGGGCGTCGAATCCCGCGGGAATCTGTGCGGCGAAACGTGTTCCATGAAATTTGCAAAAGTGTGCGCAGGAAGATGGAGCGACGCGGCTAATTCGGTGTGAATATTGAGAAATCGTCGGGCGTTAAACGGGTCGGATTAGATGGTGGTTATCGCGATATCAAGTCTCGTCTACGTGACTCCGTCCGAGGGAGCGTCGGCTACCTCGTCGTAGAACGGCGTGTATACAGACGGTGAACGCGGGGTAAAAGCCTCGGGATGAAATAACAATCGCCGGGATTCCCCGGGAATTCTTTTGCCGGTGGTCTGCGGCTGCTGCCACGGACTTTCCGGCTCGGATGAGCGACGTGGAAAGACGCCGGGACGGACGGTCTACGTACGGGGGCGAAGTTATTCGAACTCCCTTAGGACGTGCCTCTCGGATGAAATATCAAATTTACAGAAGTCTGGGGCCACACCGAAACGCGCTATGAGCAATATCGAGAAGTTGGCGTCTGCGAGCCCGCGCCGTGAAAGCGATACGAGCCGCGAAACGGATCAAAAGTTTATGGTCGGGTAAATAATTTATATTAAATGCTACCGAAGCGGACCCGGCCCCCGATCGTTTGCCGCGCTCGCTCGGTCGCCGATACATTTATCCATCCTCGGACACACTGTTCCTTCTTCTTCTGCTTCTGCTGGCTCTTCTCCTGTCGGTTGTGATTTCCACTCTATTATTTCCCCTTTTCGGCTTTTTATTTCGTGTTCGCAGTGATATCGCTGGTGGATCGTGTCACGGGGAGCTATGGTCGAGTAGACAGGCGGTTTACACGGTGTCTTCTTCAATAAAACTTCTTTCCTACGTTGATAAAACCGCTTATCGATCCGCAATCTTATTTATGGCCACGTGTCTCTCTAGACAGACTAATTCGATTTTTAGGTGATTCTTTGACCGCCACGATAGATATTTATGTCTGATATTATTTTTTTTATTAACCCCTTGCACTCGCAGGTACTTTAACTCGAAAATTAAACATTCCTTCCGATCTAGAATAAATCTGTTCTGCATAATCCGTTCTAAAAATTGGCTTGTGATAGATTTAAAACGAACCGTTTAAATTTTCGCGCCACCCTCGACTTCCGTAACGTCACTTCTGTAACATCAGAAAATTGTTACCTTCAGCAACGAAGTTTCACTTCAATAATTATGTAGGGTAACTGTACCGATTACTGCGGTACATGCTTCGATCGTACTTTATTTTATCACTAAACTTACCACGGTCAAATGACCGGTTTTCTATTTCATAGTTATTGAAATTATAAAAACGCTTTTATAGGAAATGACTGAATTGACTTCTTCATTTAAGCAGATATTATAATGAAAACCGTACAAAGTTCAAGTACATTCAATCTTCTCACTGCTATAAGGTGTTTCACTTTTATATGTTTTGTGTTTGGTAGGTTTAGTGTTAATATTATTCTTAATTTATCATGAAATAATGAATAACGTGTTTTGACGACAAAAAAAAAATTGGTGGCCCTCAAAACCTAATACAACATGAGAAAATATTAAAAAATAAAATCGATAACATTTTGTACGTATTACTTAGACCAAAAGAAGCCATGTACCAATTAGAATTCGAAATATACGAGCGTATGAAAACAAACTACGTATGTAGGGATTAATTTAAATAAATCCTGAGTACAGTAACAAGTAATGTTTTTATTTATTACATTTGTAATGAAAAATATTTAAAAAAATATTTTAGTAATATTTGTTATCTTTAGTTTGTAGCTGTTTTAAATTGAGAGCATTGTGAAGTTTACAACATTTCTCCTCAATTCTTCTTCCTTTATATTTCTTGATATCTCCATTCTTTCTTCTTGTTTCTCAAGTTTTCAGTTATAAAGACATAAGTAAATCTTTTTGTGCACTTCACTTCACTTCATTTTTTATTTTTGTTACTGTTTTTTTCATTACTTTTCGATTTAATTTTTGCCATATCTTCTTATTTTATCTATAATACTCTCTATCTAGAATCGCATCCTTCCTACTTACGTATGTCAAATAGGTACCTAAACCTAAAACTTTAGGCTGTACTGAAGCTCGTTTCTCGTCGTATATGATTCTTTCCATTTTATGGATACGAAATTGATGTAATACTAATGCAATATTTAAATGTTTAGTAATTGATTAGATACCAACATATTTAATAATGTAATCAATATTTTGAATGGTATACAGCAATTTTTAGTGGTTCAGCAGTATATTGTATTATGATCTTGAAACGACCTTGAACGCTTGAAAAATTATTTCTCACAAAATGAATGGTTACATCAGATGTTCGAATTGCGATCCATCTTCTATAATAGAGCTTCGCTCTTTGTATTAGATTTTTCGTTGTAGCTGTAATTAGGGCGTCTGTAGGTTTATGTTATTACATGCAGTTGTTATTCCGAAGTTCTTGAACATTATTGATTATTGTGTCGTATACAACGTAGAAATAATTTTTCATTAAAATTACATTTGCACGACATTTTCAAATTTAAGGTCGTTTCAAGGTCATAGTATAATACACTGTTAAATTCGTCTCGACGTTACGAACAACCACTTCGGATTGAGGGGCTCGGTTTGTTGGTGGCCGGAAATGCGAAATTTATAAAAGATCCCGCGAAAGCTAAATTATTCCGCGGAATGCTTCCGATGTTATAGGAACGGGGACGGGGGAAACCGTCGGAAAACGCAACGTCAGGAAATCAATACAAGAACGAGAAAACTTTAAATTAGACCGCGTTACTCGTGTTCCGCTGAAGAAAACCGTCCTGGAAGTTTGAAACATTTCCGTGGTGCCATGTAATCACGTTTCGATAATCGACGAATTTCAATGTCCGATGACGAGATGAATCGCCCGCCTTTCTATATCGCGCCGTCGCGTCGTGGAAGTCAAGTTCTCGTCGATACGCGTAGAGCCATTCGACGAGTATAGAAAGGGAAAACGAAGTTGTAGACGCGACGTTCCGCTGCGATGAAGACAGGGGTCTGGAAGATGCTCGACTATGTACAAGGTTCGAGGGTGGCGGATACGCTTCATTTTTCGAGAGGGAAACTGTACAGAAATTTGACGCGTGCCAGAACACGTCCCCCCCCCCCCCCTCAATGCTTCGAGTATGTTTCAAGAGTACAGTCGGTACCATGAGTATTCGTGCTCTTACTATACTTAATCCTCGTATGCTCTTCTGGAAGTACAGTAGAGCGTCAATTATCCAAACCCCGATTATCCGAACCAATGAATGTGAGATCTCGGAAAGACGATTTCGGAAAATAAGTTTTATTATTAGTATTATTTATTTATTTATTGCTTTAAAGTTCTGTTAACCATAACTGTATATTTATAATTACTATGTATCGTATATATATATATTATTTAGTAATATACAGGTTGACCCAAAAATGTCGGAGAACCTTAAGGGGGGGGGGGGGGGGAGTACTGAGGTCATTTGAAGTAACTTTTTCCTATACAAAAATGTTCTCCGCGGCTTTGTTATGGAGATATTAACGACAAACACGTCCGCTGTATTGGTCCGCGTTTTGATTGGTTCGTGTTTTTCTCAAAGAGTTTTAAAATTATCTTACTTTTGGGCCACCCTGTATTAAACCTTAGAGGCCTGAACAATAATATATCAATCTACGTTACATTTGCGAATAGTTGACACATCGCTTTGCAATTTTACAAAATATTCATGATTTTTTCATGAACTTTATCAATTTGTTATTTTCGCTGATAAACAATGGATCTTGTAGATATGTCGACCATGAAATGATTCCGTGTAGAAAATTCATGGTCATTTGAAGGGAACGAACAAGGGAGATATTGCAAAGTTTCTTATGTTTGCTAAAAGTTTTTATTATTCTGTAAAGTATGATATTCTGTTCGGTATGATCTCCATTATTTTCATCACATTTTCGTATACGACACAGGAATGACGATGTTACACGATCCATCATAGTTGGTGGAATGGTACTACATGCATATTGAATTCTTCCCTTCATATTTTCTGGTATAGTGGAGGATTCATTATAAACTTGATGTTTTATGTATCCCCAAAAGAGAAAGCCAAACTCAAGATTACATTTCGTTGGAATCTTGGAAGTAATGGAAGTTGTATAGAATATTTTTGGTAAAATAATAGAACTTTCGAGCAAAAATAAGGAAATGTTCAATTTCTTACTTCTTTGAATTTTCTACATGTTACTCTAACATATTTATATGTTAAAAATCCATTCCTTACAATCTGCACTAATATGATGATAAAAGTTTATTCATTATAGAAAAAATGTTGATATTTGTCTCTATGGAAATTATTATATCGATGCATAATTTCAAAATAAACATAAATACAAATTCAAAAATAATAACATTATTCATTTTAATTTTCATTTTAATTGCTATGAAAGGGGCAAAGAAGAATTCTAAACTATCAATATACATTGTGTGTCACATCAAGGCTGGTTCAGATCTAATTTTGACAAAATTAATTCATTAATAATAAAGATGTATTAATTTTAGCCCGCATGATACATAATAAATTCAGAAAATTATTCATACAAACTCTGCTCAATCGATTCGAGTCCGTTTTGCATGCACTGTCAAGTCAATGAATTCAATCAAGCCAGTCCATCTTGAAACATTATTGAAATAACACTGTTAATAAAAAATGAATTTATAATAGTTATACAAATTCGAAAAAAAGTTTTCCGACCCTTCTAATGCATTTATACGCTGATATATACTACTGTGTAATTTGATTTGTCCCTTTTTTTTTGTTTTCATCAGGTTATAAAGTGTCTCTTACTAGTTAAATACAGTTATTCTCCATGTCTGATCAATGCATGGACTGTACTACAGAGTATAAATCATAATCAACCTGTTAAAATTTAGTTTAGAAAAACTTTATCCCCAACTGTCCCTTGTGTTAAATTGATTTTTTAACTGATTCTGATCAAATATATAGTATGTTCTCGATACCGTTATTATTTATGATGTCAATAATCTTATAGTTTAAACTTCTCATATTTCACCTTAATTTTTTATTTTCAAATAACAAATTTATAATCATATGAAAATATTTATCTTTCCATAAAATTGATTTTTTTACCATTGTATCAATTCAGCACCAAGGAACAAATTAAGTTGGAAAAATCATAAATAGATAAGAGTTAGAATTTCTTTTAAAAACGTATGTAATAAAGATACTTTGTAAAAAGTATATCTCTAAAATATAACGTTACAAATGGAACATAATTTGTTGATTTAAAGTGTGAAACAAAAATGAAATGCACTGAAGGGATAAATACTTATGGACGAGACTGTATATGCTCTTAATCCCTCCGCGTAACCCGACGCCGTGCTCTCGTGACCCTCGTCTGCAAGAAGGGGTTGAAGACGAGGGTGCACCTTGTTGCAAACCGTGAAAACAATGAGTCGAACGCGCCCACTCGAATTATTTCGCGTCCCCCTGTTCGCGGTAGCGTCTATTAATAACCGAAATAACAATCTCGCGGACACTGCGAACCACATCGGTGTGAAACGTCGTCATCGCGAAAATTGTTCCCTCGGTTTTATAATAATCATTGGTAACCGGCGCGGCGGGTGCAAAACTCGTCGAGAACGATGTAACAACAACAATGAATAGGAAGTTTCGCTTTAATAACATCCCATTGTGTCCCATCGGCCAATTTCCTATTATCCGCGACCCGAAAACAAAAGCCGCCTTTATTACCTGCGTGTTCATTAAACATTTCCAGCACGTGGCCCCGATTTTCGGCAGATTTACAAAGCTAGGCTCGATTCGCCCACCAATAAATATCTCCCGATGCGGAAAAAGTGACGGACAGGCCGCGACGGGAATAATTATCGCGATCACTTTTTTGCATGGCCAGGCGTCGGGACGCTCCCGTTTAACCCCTTTGATAAACGAAATATCTCGGCCAGGGTGTTGATCATTATACAGACCCGCATATTGTGGACAACCGACTAGGAAGTAATTTTACACGCATAAACGAGTCGAAAAGGAAGAATAACATTTTTTTGTTTGTCGCCTCATTTTCGAGAAAAACGAGTTTCAGTCAGGGGTGGTAAAAAAAGATGAAGGAGGAATGACTTACAGTGTATCTCATTGGCAACATGATAACCTGTGTTAATTTTTTATTTTTACATTATTTGGTGAACTTGTAGAAAGGGATCCTCCCCTCAGATTTGTATGACCTTGCAATATGTTGTCAAGGTCATCATTCCGAACACCATTTTGCATTAAAGTGTTTGTCGGTCGGCTTTAGTTAACGAGATAATTGCAAAAAAATTTTACGAGGATAGAACCCTTTTCTGTAAGTTCACCCGTTCTTTTTCGAGAAACGAAGGTGACCTTCAGTTTTTTAAATGGATTACTGTATGTATGTTTTTTCAAATGACATATGAAAGTGTAGGTCAAGACGAATTCACCCATACGTAACACAATGATTTTCAAGGTCATACAAGGTCACAAATAATTATTTCGCTCTATTAACGCGATGTTTCAATAAGTTTTTTAATAAACCACTATCTACGCTGTATAACTATCTACACTGTCGAAACTGAAGTGACTGCTGCAAAGGGGGGAGCTGATAGGCCACGCCCACTAAAAACAATAACAAACACCGTAGGATACGTTCCAGAAGGTAGACAGAAATAAGAAAACTAGTCAAGCTCTCTCTCTCTCTAGTTTGCGCAGTGAAGTATAGAAGGATTGCGCCGCGAAATAAACAATAACCTCGTCTTGCCCTGTGACCCCACCTTCCCCCACTTCCTTCCATAGTGAACTCCACCTTTCGAGAGCGGGGGAAGGGGTGGGGGATCGAGAGCGGGCGAAAGTCTATCGGACAAAACGAATTTCCAACCGGAACGAGAAGTCCGCGGTTCTCCGCGACGAATATGGTTAGGCGGGTAGGCAGGGTATAGCGTACCCGGCAACTGGTACGAGGAGAGCGATGAATGTGCAAGTTTCCAAAGTGAGTTTCCAAGATCTCCGATCCCCTGGTTGCCGCACGGTGCGCCGAGGGTGCGAAAACGTGTAGGAGCGAAGTGTCGCCTCGAGTGGTCCGAGGGGTTGGAAAAGCCAGAGGGGAGATAGCAGCCAAAACTCCGTATCTCGATTGGACACCTTGGGTAACGCGATGCTCTTGTGCCGACTAGGGGACACCCCCCTCTCTCTCTCTCTCTCTCACCCTCCCCCCGTTCATCCCTGCGGCCCCCACTCGGCAGCGAGGTGCTAATGTCTGGCAGCTTAAATCAACCCCCGTTATCCACCCCCGCCGCAAGCGGCGGCGTCGTTACTCGGTTCACCATCGCCATCGCCATCGTCGCAGCACTCGTCGACAGCGCCTCCGGCCGTGGGAAAAACTTTTTCGACGAGGCCTTTCCCGCAGCCTCTCTCTCCTCTCCTCTCGCGACGGATTTCCATATTTTTTTAGGTTCTGTTGTTCTTCTAGCTCCTACGGCGAGTTCGCGGTTCAATTCGGGCCTCGGTGTATAAATTGCGAGAATAAGTTACTCGCATTGAGGACAACCAACCTCTGTTGCATTTGTAAGTCTCTTGAGAACTGTGTCGATGCTTCTATAGGGTTTTCGACTACAGGTGGGAGAAAATGTATGGGGTGGTTTTCCATGACAATTTCAGATGAAAGTAAAAAATAAAAAAATTCCGATTACAGCTTCGTTTTTTACTTATCAGCAATTAAAGAGCCGCCTAATTTTTGTTTACCTGGATACCCGGGCATCTCACGGGTAACCCGGGTACCCAGGAATCTCATAAGTAACAGCTCTAGTTCACAATAATGGTCAACGAAAGAAAAAGAAGAAACAAATAAAAATCTTGTGTCACGATTTTCCTTTCCATATTCACATGGGGTGGAAACCGAGGGAACTAAAAATATAGGGTATATGGGGAAACTGACCTTGACAGTCTCAGTCCACCCTCTGATGAGGATAGTCTCCTGAGTATTTTATGTATGTACAAAATGATCTGTTAGGGGATCTACGAAACTGTTGGTGATAGATAACAATAGTTGAAATGAAGTTGGTTTTGTTCAAGTGCTACCTCCTGTCTGATTTCAATGGCCTTGAAATACGTTGTCAAGGTAACCATTCTGAACAACATTTCTAATCATTTTGTAAGTATTTGACAGGGTTGATTTAATTAAGACATATGTGTAAAGGGGTTTCAACAATTCGTGTTAATACTTCAGAGAGTAAATTTACAGACTAAAACATGTATAAAATGTTACATACACACATATTCATACATACATAATACTAAATAATTCAAAAAAACGTAATCCTCCAAAACTGTTCTTAATTGAATATGAAATAACTGCTGGCAACAAATTCAAACTATAATGTGAATATACAAAGTTAACTTAAAGCAAAAGATAATTGATTTAAAAGTTAGATGTTTCATAAATAACTGTTATTTATAACAGTTTCATTCGACCCCTGATAATACTGGTTTCATTTACCAAGTGCAGAAACACCTCTCCCAAAACAAAAGTTTGTTGGTGCGGGGTCACTTATTACGTGTACAAATTAATTCGTAGACGACAGTGAAATATTGTTTTCATCATGTTTCATGCATTTACCTTGTCTCATAAATAATGGCTCATAAAGTTGGCAGATGAAATATTCGGATTAAAAATAAAGTTGCAAGTGAATAACTGTGACGGACACAATTAAATACGTATTGGCTGACTCTTGTTTTGAGAATAAGGACATTGCTGCTAAAGGATCTAGTCGTATCGTCACAAAATTTAATTATTTTCACAAAATCTCCGATCGCCTATGCACCGTACAGTACAACGAGTAATAAACAGTTAGACTTTATGAAAAAACTGCATGGGGCAAATCTGGATATGGGTTACATTATTTTAAGAGGTGTATCCGATGGTGAACAATTTTCCTCGAATATTATTTTCCACGAGATTTCATTCTTCAAAAGTGTCTCTTCATGGTTCAAGAAAATAGGCGATTCGTTCCATTGTACTCATGTGAGGTTTTGGGAGTGAGTCCATTCCTCCTAAAAGACTCTCATTCTTCCAACACCAAAATATCCAACCTATAAATTAATCATAAAATCTCTGAATTTCATTTTTGCCCGAAAATCTCTGCCGGACTCGGGTCGCAGCATAAGAAGCGTCGCTAGTGGGTCGTCGATTAATTCAAACAGGCGTTTTTGCAGTGTCCCGGGGCTGGCGGCTAGACTCAGTGCGGCGTTTAACGCGGCCGGCCCATGCTCGCGCTTGCATAATTCATTAATTGGCGCACGTTTGACCGAAGCCTCGCGTCGCGTCGCCTCGAGTCGCCAGATTAAGACCTGTGTCCCCACTTTAGCTTCCCCTTCTACGACGTTATTCTCCACGGCACGGTCAAGTGAGCCGTTCCGTATCTGTCGTGGATGCGTCACAATGTCACGTGATTAATTCTTTGGCTATTCCTTTCCTTCTGGGACCAAAAATTTTTCACTTTTTTTTATACAATCCTGTCAATTTTAACGAGATAACTCCAGAAGTGCAAGCTTTGAAGTTCACTCGTTCAAAAATTATACGCGTGAGAAGTTGGATGATTTCAAGCGTTTGTGACAAGGAAGGGCGCCGCCATATTTTTGTTCACTGACTTGATCCGCTAGGTGGCAGCACACGCATTTAGAAGCGTGTATTTTTGGTGTAGAATTTTTCTTAAAGATTGATATTCTGGTACATTTTAAAAATTATTATTTTATGGAAGTGTTGTCGAAAACTACGTTAGATCGTATTAGTTGCCGAAAAGGTTTCTGATATTCTAATTTTAATGTGCAAAGCATCAAGCTCGTAGGGCGCACTGTCACCACCGGGGGATTTTTGATTTGTGCAATAATATGTGCTCCTGAGCTTAATTAATTTCGAGTTTTCTGAATGTAACTATCGGCGGTTCGAATTACCACTGTAGAATTGCTGTTTCTACGTGCGTGCTACTTAGCGGATTAACTCAGTAACCACCAATATGGCGGCGCCCTTTCCTGTCGAAAACGCTTGAAGTCGCTCAACTTTACACGCATATAACTTTTGAACGAGCTAATTCTGCGCTTTAAAACTTGCATTTTTGGAGTTTTCTCATCAAAATCTACAGGGCTGTATTAAAAAAAGTGTAAAATTTTTGGTCCCGGAAAATGAAGTTGAACCGTATTTTTTCCCCCTCGATTCCCGTCCGGTACTGGCAGAGAGGGGGTATCTTTTTCCCCTCAATTCGTGCTCCTTCCTCTCATTTGGCGACTGTCTCCTCTGATTAGGCTACCGTAGCAGAACGGGACCCAGGACCCGGGACCTGGCCTATGGACGGGAACGTCGCGTCGCGCCGGAGAGAAATAGCGATCGTCGGGTTTCCTTTCCGCGCAGAACTCGCGTTTATCTTGTGGATGGATGGAGCCGGTCGGAGAGGCGCGAGGAGCGGGAAAGTTATCGGTTATCGTTAAAGGTTATCGTTCGATCAATTTTTTATCAATCCTCCTAAAAGACGATAAATATAGAGACGGACGGGCCCGGGTACCGCGCGGTATATCGAGCACCATTTACAATCGGGCCGCATTTTTCGATGCAATCCGACGCGCGTCGCGTCAAATGGAATCGAAGCCCCGTTGCCTTGCCACGAGTGCCTTCGGCTGTATCCATTAATTTTACTAAATCGCGCGTTGAATTCGATTCGACCGGCGCGGCGTGGCGGCTGCCGTGATACAGCCGAACCGGTGCGCGCCACTGTGAAAAATAACAGCGACGAATTTGTCGGGAAATATGTACGCGTATACTACTGGAGATAGGCGCGCGCGCTTGGAATTCTACGTATATAGAAACCCGGGGGAAGAGAGATAGCTAGAGAGAGAGAGAGAGAGAGAGAGAGAGAGAGAGAGAGAGAGAGAGAGAAATCGCGAAGTCGGGGATATTCTCTCTTTCTGCAGACTGGCTGCGCACCGATGGACTATTTATCTTCGCGTTACGAAGCTCCACGGGAAAAATGGCGCAGCTTTGTAACTGGCAGAGGGATGTTCGCGAATCGGAGCAATTTTGTCCCAGCCGGTCTAACGACAGTCACGTTCCTCGTTGGGCGAACGGGGACCAGACGCTGCCGGCAAACAAAGTAATCTTGCTTAGATTCGACTGTTTCTATGTTAGGAGCAGTCCAGCACAATTGGCAAACACGCGAAATCGGCGCTCGAAAATGGAAATATTTTTTTCAAATAAATGAGTGTTGGTATGTTTTAAGAACACTCCAGTGGAAGTAAATCTCGAAAAAAAAATTTTCATCCCCCTCCACGACCTACAGAAGGCCGGCAAAGTTCGAGGAAATAATTAGAATATGAAATTGTGTGTCTATGCTAAAGTGGTAACATTTCGACGACTCTGTGTCAGGATTGAACATCCTTCAGTTTTTTATATTTTACTAACATCATAAAGAATATTGTGAAATATTAAAAATCGTGGGAGATCCTACTTTTTGGCCAGGAGATGTAATTGTTTCTTTGTCTTTTGCAAACAAGAAATGTGAAAAAGGATGAAGCTCTACAGTGTAGATCATTAACCATCGATGACATGATCATTGACCATCGATAACATGATCATTGGCCATCCATAACATGGTCATTGACCATCGATGACATTCATGATCATTGACCATCGATGACATACATGATCATTGATCAGTGACCTCTAGCTAGGTACCTCCTGCACCTTCCAATTTATTTCTACAATGTGATTAATGTTGTCACTCACAAGAAAAATTGTTCTAGATTTCCATTATATTTTCTGGAGTAATTATAAATTGATTTCCATTTGTGTAATAAAAATACGCGTTCCAAACTGTAGAGTACAAAGTTATTGAGCGTCGGAAAAAATTTTTGGGTATTGGCATAATTAATTTAAACATATACGTGTGCACGCTGGATCGAGTGTCGAATATAATTCATGGGACTTAAGAATCGCATAAAAAATGGGGTCGTCCGGAGGATAGGAAGGCTCTTCTTTCCCACGCGCGCAGTCCCCCATCCACTTTATCATCCGTGCTATTCACCCAGGAAATCTGTGCGCCCTCGACTTAATCGAGAAACCCTGGACCCTTGAAAAAAAGGGAGCGATCCATATTCGTTTAATAATTCGGCGCGGCCGTTCACGTTCAAACAGTAGAAAGTGTAAATCCGGAGTCTGCAGTTCGCGCACGGTTCGACAAGGTTCAGTCGACGCGCGGGGCGGCGGCGATCGATGCGCCATCGGAAGAAACGAGAATGGATATTTTCGAGAGATTTCCTCTAGCTTGTTCTCCGGCGAGCGTTCCTCGGATCGCTTATTACTCTCCGTGGATCGACGGGAATTTATAAAGCGTGGCTCGATGGAGCTCCAGCGCGGCGCGGCCTCTCGCCGATGTAATACAACGTTCTCATTAGAACTCGAACGACCGTTCGAGATCGCAAAAAACGCAATATCCACGCTCGCCGTGCTTCAATAGTCGCGACTCTGCATTCGCGAACCGATCTCGGTTTAATCGCCGATAGTCCATGCGTTCGAGAACGTAACTGGTGGACGACGCCGCGCGCTGGTCCTCTCCGAGGGAACTCGACCTTGTTAATGGAGTATTCTGAGTTTATATATTCGAATATGCGTTTTCTTTAAGTACAGTCGTACGTCGCTTAGCGACCACTCGGTCGACAACGGTGGTACAGCCTTTATTATTATTATCGTTATTATGTCGAAGGAAAATGTACATTTTAGTAAATTAATTCTACCCGCAGCTGTGAACATCTGTACGGGTTATTGTGCGTAGTGTACAACTTGTCGACGTACTACCACCTCTCCGATTTCAATGACCTTGAAATATATTGTCAAAGTCATCATTCTGAACAACATTTACCTTTAACGTTTTTGACGGTCGACTTCAATTCACGAGATATTCGCGAGAACCTTTACTTTAGAAACCTTGACAACACATTTTAAGGTCATTGAGATCGGAGAGCTGGTTGCACATCGACAAGTTTGCCCATAATTATATTCTATAATGAACTATCAAGATATTGTCCATGCAGATTATCATAGAACATCATACACTACAACTATATCGTAAAAATTTTTTAACTATGCATTGAACACACGCAACATATCAAAAAACTAATTTGATTGTATTGGGCCATTGCAAAAGTTGCTATATGTGTCCAACAGATGAGGTTATGCCTGTAACAGTAGGATTGAACAGATGGTACGAAAATGTTCTCCGCAGATACCTTAAAGAGTTATAAACGAAAAACACGTTCGCTGTATTGGTCCGAGCTCTGATAGGTTCGTGTTTTTCGTTAATAACTGTTCAACGAACTCGCGGAGAACATTTTCGTAAAGGAAAAAGTTATTTCAAATTACCTCAGGAATCATCCCTTTCAAATACAACATTTTTGGGACACCTGTATGTTTTTGAGAAATGTGAAGAAAAATGTAAACATTTCAGCCATCAATTACGACAAAATGATACGACTAGTATTTTCCCCTCTCAGATGTAAATCTGCACAGGAAATTTTAATTTGTTGTTACGGTTTCATCGGTGCATATAATGGGTTATGGAAAACATTAAGTGAATTACGTGAATTGTATTCTCAAATAGCAAGACATTTTAGAAAATAGTGTACTAATAATTACAACTCTCAAAATGGCAGACTGCTAGCCTCAAATGACTACTGGAACAATTACCCTATAAAGCTATCTCCACACTGAAGCAACATCGTGCAACTTTTTGTTACTTGAATAACAACTTCAGTGTGAACATAGTTTAACAACTACACTATTATGGGATGTCGTAGAAAATTTTGTATATTGTTGTAAAATTGAAAGGTAAGGGTTAGTCCATCAAATAATCAGGTTCAGTCTCTTTACTTTCACAATTGTAAAACTGTCCAGTGTGTCTCCAGAATATCTTCCTTATTTATGTCAAAGTAAACATTTTTCTACGTGTAATTTGAATGGTATCAAGACTTTTATTTTAAATAACTACACACATTCTTTCGTGTTGCATCGCGTAGCTCATAAGAAAATACATTCAAATATGCATTTACTGAGACATGACATTCAAGTGACCTTGAACTCCGAAGTAGGTCAAACTTAAATTTCGTTTGTCAGATGAATGCAGGCTTTGGGAGAAAATGCTAACACGGCAAAAAGTTGAATAGATCTTCTGACAAAAATTCGTGAAAAATGTAAAAAGGAACGTGGTACTCAAAATCAAAATATGCCCTTAGGGGCCGTCTCTTTCGCCAGGGTTCTTGCCATTTTTTTCGCTCTGCCCGCCGGCATCGTCCATTGTCCTTTTTATGCAGGTCTTCCTGGTTGCTTGCTGCACCAGCTATCCTATAGTCGTCAACCAATTGAGCCACCATTGTGCGATTACCCATTGTGCCTTCTTGCTCGGCCCGCCTCCTATTCGACCGCGATGCCCAA
The DNA here is from genome assembly GCA_916610255.1 of Lasioglossum lativentre. Classification (NCBI taxonomy): domain Eukaryota; kingdom Metazoa; phylum Arthropoda; class Insecta; order Hymenoptera; family Halictidae; genus Lasioglossum; species Lasioglossum lativentre. The sequence goes on from OU744355.1 coordinate 21,821,815, forward strand.
GACGAGCACCACGCCGCGCCGCGTCGCGTCCCGACGCCGCTAGCGACACACTCCGGTGTACATCTTTTAACATGAGCACACAGCTATAGCCGCTCGGATAGGTGAAAAGCGTCGGAGCTCGTTTGCCGTTCTTATTCAGAAAATTGCATTTACACGTCGGCTCGTTTCAGACATATCCGGTTGTCGCCGGCGCGGCGCAGCGCGGCGCGGCACTGTTTCTGCAACGTGCTTCCGTTATCTCGGCCTCCCGATGCATCCACGGTCGCTTTTAGCGCTCCCGGAAAAGGTTGCTCGGTTTACGCGAACAAATATTACCATCCGCGTCCCTCCTTTTTTCTTGCTCCCGAAGAAAGGCGTAATGGACGACCGTTTCGCCGCGGCTAACGCACCGTGGATATGCTTTAAAGAAGATGGACTGTGCACCTGGCTGTTTTTGAACGGATCCGCTGCGGAAGCGATTCTTGCAATGCTCCACGGCGTGTTACACGCTTCGTATCATGGTGTCTAGCGAGCATTGTAATGCGGAGGACATGGATGAGGTGGGGGGATAGTGTAAACTCTCTGAAATGTGAACTTAACGTTTTGAGAGCCGCGTTGGTCGTACAGGGTGTCACCCAACGTTAGCATAAAAAATTTTTTTTTATGTTATTTTTCTTTAGAGATATCAAGGTCACCTAAATTTTTAAAAATCGGACCACCCCTTTTTAAACACCTACACTAATAAGGGACTATCATTTTCAATGACTACCTTTTTAAACACCTATAATGGTAGTCCCTTTCATTATGAATTCAGTGATTGTAACTATTCAAGGTCAATAATTAATTCATTTTTTAAAAGAAGACCACCCCTTTTTGCACACCTACAATGATCGTTCCTTTCATTGTGAATTCAGTGATTATAACTACTTAAGGTCGTTCAAGGTCACGGACAGAGGATATGACCGTTTCTTTACCAAACTTGGAAATCAATTTTTAACTTAACTAAGTAAATTGTAGACTTTAATAAATAAACCAAGTTTTATTAGGATCTATGAGGTGTGAGAATGTTACAAGAATAATTTGTTTTGATTTTGTGTGATCTCTATGGACATTCGTGTGCTCGATATACAGGGTGATACACTATAAGTGATTCACCCTGTAGTCGAATAGCGATAACTCGAATTTCTATAAAACAACAATATTGTAACTTTCTTTATCCCAATATAATAACATCCTTTAAATGGAATTATCTAGCACATGCCTGTGAGGTGTACAAATTAATTTGTGGTCATTTCTTCGTGTATGTATTAATTACTTAGAAACAACTGAAATGCATTCTACTCTACAAAATAATCACTTTGTGCATTTAATTCCAAATCAATTACTATGGTGATTGGAATATTTAAATTCCAAATGAAGTTGCAATTAATTAACTGCGAGAGCTACGAATCAATTTGTACAACTAATGAAGGGTATTCCATTAAGAGGTGTCATTTTTAATTTCGCGCTATATTTACTTGTGAATATTAGAGTTGTCACTCTTTGACGCGTGATTAGTAAAATTGTAAAAAATTGTAAAATGTAAAAAAAACAGCGTCTTTTTATAATTTAAAATAACACTTCTTAATGGAAGACCCTGTATTATTTTACCTCTGTAACTTGAATGTCGTCAAATTTCTACAAGTTGAAATTTACCGCAATAAGTAAAATGTTTTTAATACATATGATAACACACGTTCCATTTATTATGCTCCATCTATTCCGAGACTCAAAATTCGATTAGATTCTCATTGTATCGATCGCGAGCCTTGCACGATCATCCCTTGTTTCGGGGGAGAGTTTGCTAGGGAAAGTGTCGTTGCCTCGAGTAATTCCCCCCTTGCTCCAGCCCCACCATATGCGGTCCATTTGATCGCTGTTGGCAAGGCTACCAAATGAAACTGTATCTGGACAGCATCAGTCTTCCACGACACGACTAGTCTCGTTTGCCAAAGTTATTTAAATGAAACTCGTTCTCGAGTGCGGAATACGTTCCACTAGTGTCACATTAGGCTGCCAAATTTCTAACATATAGTTCAACTTGAAATTTTTTGTGAAGACTCCTTGGATTATCTTCAATCGCACATACAGAATTTTTATACATGAAACTATTGACCCTTTGTTGAAAATACTTGATTTTTCATCTTGGACCATTTGAAATAAAGAGGCAGACACAAGAGTAAAATATAAATTTATATTTTTCGTTAATAATTTTAATGCAGTGAAAATAATATATTAATATTCTTAGTCCTTTAATCTTTTCACTAGTTATCATATATACAGGATGTCCTAAAAATGTTGTACTTGAAACGAGTAATTACTGAGGTCATTTGAAGAAACTTTTCCCTTTGCGAAAATGTTCTCCGAGGCTTTGTTCAAGAATTATTTACGAAAAACACAAACCAGAGCTCGGACCAATAGAGCGGACGTGATTTTCGTTAATAACTCTTGAACAAAGCCTTGAAGTACAACATTTTTGGGACATTTTCTGAAAAATCACGTCGATTGTCTTCAACGTAAAGTCAGCCAGTGCATATAAAGAGAGCCATACTAATGTTAACTATCTTCTTTTATTTATTAAGTAGTATTAATCACCACAAGGAAATTATTTTACAATACAATATTCTATATATGAAACATTACATTATATCATTGTTTAAATCATCGTATTACACGCAGTCTCAAATCATAGAAACTAATTTAATTGATCGATAGCCGTCGCACAATTACCACGTTTAACGCAGTGTTAAACAAGCACTGTGCATGGACGGCAAGTCCATTAATCAAAGGAATGCGAATTCGATTGGTGTCTAATACCCTTACTACTGTTCGCAGTCTAACCATTTTATCACACGTGCTTTGGCCGGAACAGTTACATCTACAAATCGGATCGCGTGACAAGGGAAACGCGCGAGACTACAAAAGTGTAAAAGGAGGAGTCAAGCGAAGCGAGCAGAGTACCCCTGTTGCCTCTGTGTCGTCTCCTAGCCAACTTATCATCTCTGCACAGTACAGACATGGTGACAAACTGACTTATGATCCAGTAAACTATAACTTGTTTTCCAAAGAAAAACCTGACGCGTTCACAATAGATGGTACACTGTGGATTTTTATCCATTTACAGCTTACAAATACATTGTAAATATGTTCATAAATTATTAGTATCAATTTATAAAAATTATTAACATAAGAAATACATTTCATATAATTTTGCATTAGCAGTCTCGTGACTATATGATACATGAAATGCAGAAACTTAAATTTTATATTAGTTTTCCTTAAGAAAGATAAGGTTTTCATTTTTTTTACCGCTGCACATCAGACTAAAACATCTAAAAAAATTCATGAATAATACTTATAATTCCGATTTTTTTGAGGTTTCTCATTTTTCACAACCAGGATTTTCAACATAAAAATTTGAAATAAATTGCAGTAGGTGTGCCTATGTATTTTTCATCTGTTCAATATTTTTACAAAATTGTAACATGTAACTACATAGGGAGAGTACTGATCGTCCATTAGAAGATGGCAGTGAGAAACTTGTAGGAACCACGTGATATCCCTACTCCGCGCTACACGCCTTCCGCTTGACGAAGACAGCAACTGCGCGATTAGTGTGACTGGAAGAGAGCGATGTGACGCTGAGCTCCTATGACGTCCGTTCCCGCGATCCGCAGCCTGGCGTCAAAAGTGGGTCCCCAGCATGACGTCAAAAGTGGAGTCCCTAGCCCGGCGACTCTGAGTGGGTCCCCAGCCTGGCGACTCTGAGTACGGTCCGCAGCTTGTCGTCAAGAATGGGGGGGGGGGGGGTCCCCACATTGGCATCAAGAGTGGAGTCTTACAATTCCCCTTGTGCCCCACAGTTGAAATCACTGCCATTTGCTGATGGACGATCAGTAGGTGAAAAACTGACTTTTCCATTTTACCCGATAACTATTACCCTCCCGACCGAGACATAGGGTTAAAAGTTTACACAAAATGTTTTTTTTTCTATGTTCTACCGAATGGCTCAAAGTTGTATGAAAATTGGTTAACGATGCTATGAGCTACAAATGATTAAAAATCTGAAAATTACAGTTTTTCCAAAAAAATTGTGGTCCACTTATAAGAACGTTATTCTGATTGAAAGTTCGAGAAATTACGCGATTCAGTCTATTCACATTCCGCAGAGCATCGTTTGGCAGCCGCTGTAGCGGACAGACAGTAGATTACGGATCTCGTTAGACTGTGCTCGTTGGAAGAAACGACGTATAAGAAACTCGCCGGGGGAGTCGCGGTAGTACGTGTATAGTCTTGGGAGTAGGCGTAGCATCGGCCACGGATTTCGGGCCGATAACTCTTCGCGCGGTGGGTCTCGGCGACGAACGACGCCGTTCATCGCCGCCCAAGGACCGGTAGCTCTCGATCCTCTTCGCTCGGTTTCTTGCCCCGCGCCTTCCTTCTTTCTTTATTCGATTCCCCGCCAAAACTTTTCTGTCGGTGATATATCGCGTTACGAATGGCGTGCCACGGGAACTATATTCCCGAGTAGCTGTTACCCCGTTAGCTTCTTCGCCGTGGCCCGCCCACGCGATTTATCTTTCCCGGCACCGAGACTCGCTCTGCTCACCCCCGACCCCCTCCTCCCTCTTACCCATTTTCCACCCTCTGTTTCTCCATCTCCGGCGGCTACTCTTCAGACGAGGAGCGTGGCGCCGCGATCTCTACACGTCGTTGCGTTCCGTGGTTTCCACGATCGGACCCCGAAGACGACGTCTCTTCCGGATATATTTTGGCGGGTGCGCGTACCAATCGGCCCCGGATACCGTCCGCTCGATTTACGAGGGGGTGTTCGACCTGCTTTCACTTGTCGAGCTGTCTACTTCAATTTACGGTGGCTCACAGTAACCCTTTGGGGTACAACGTGGTACCCCTCTTCTATTGCTGCGACACAGAGTTGGATATTATTCGAATCACGAATTAAATTCGATTCGTTATTCGACCACAGGTCCTCAATCTTTATTCATTATACCTTCAGTCGTTACAATGTAGTCTGCCCATCAACGACACTGATGGGTGCTAACCTGATAGGAGCTAACCTGATGGAAGCTTACCTGCTGATTGTAAATCAAGTGTTCCTCGAGCGTATTCAGCTTAGAGGCAGCGTCCCCAGATTAAGACATGTCCCCCACTCTTCCTTACCCCTTCTACGACGCTGTTATTCCCTTCCCAGTCAATGAGCATCCCTACACTGCCTCCTGGGCCCGGCCACGTGACGTGTTGCGAGTCTATCTTGCATGTGAGTAATGACAGAGAGAGGGTAACCTTATTCCCCTCAATGTTCCCGGTCTAACAACACAGCTTATGCGACCAGTATTGCCACATTAAAATTTGTCTCCTACTCTAGCTTACACCTGCTACAACGGCATTCCCTCTTCAGCGAGCATCTCGACGCTTCTTCCTTGGCCAGATCAGGTGACGTGTTGAGTCTCTTCTTGCACAGGGCGCAATGTCACGTGACTAGACCTAACCCAGAAGCTGCTGAGAAGGTGTGACCAGTGTCTCCAGATTAGAACTTGTCTCCCATTCTACCTTATCCCTTCTAAGACGCCATCCCCCATTCCCAAGAGGGTAGCATCTAATGTAGCTTAGATCTTCTACAACGCCATTACCCCACTCCCAGTGGTGAGCATCTAATATAGCTTAGATCTGATGTATATTTAACCAAGCTTAACTCAAGGCTAATAACTCACAACAATATCAATGTGTGGGTTACGTCTGCATTAACGCATTGCGGGTTTGAAGGTGAGACGGTCCAACGTTCACTCCGAGCCCTAAAAAGCTCAAAAACTTACAAACTAGGTAGCATGGCCGTCTCATCAATGATGACCATCCCGTCTAGTAGGTCGACGTTTTTGAAAGCGACCCGGGCCATATAAAACAGAGACGAGGCTGAAAAATGAATGGATAATTGCAACCCGACATACTGGACCGAGAGCCAGCAGCGCCAATTGTGAAACCGATGATGAAAGAACGATGTGCCTTATGGAAGCGATGAATAACCGAATCATTCATCCCCGGCAAAAGCAATACTACTACTACTACTAGGTCTGCATTAGATTTGGGTGAGGACTGGGTTAGGGTCTCTTCTTGCACGTGGCGCAATGTCACCTGAATAGACTTAACCCAGACACTGCTTCGAAAGTGTGACCAGATTAGGACTTGTCTCCCACTCTACCTTGCCCTTTCTAAGACGCCATCCCCCATTCCTAGGAAGGTAGCATCTAATGTAGCTTACATCTTATGTATATTTAACCAAGCTTAACTCAAGGCTAATAATTCAGGACAATGTCAATGTTTGGATTAGGTCTGAATTAGATTTGGGTGAGGACTGGGTTAGAGTTTAAACTGTCCGAGGAAAGTGTCTATCCCACTGTACCCCTATTTCATTCTGCCAAAACCAATTGTATCTATCTATATTTGCCATAAATGCACAAAATCCACTAATCATCATCTACCCAAGCAGTGGAGGTACAAGCAATGACACTGTCTTATTATTTAAATATTTAAGCAGAAGGAGTTGTGATCATCAACTTGACCCAAATACCCCTGCACTACTTCATCGCGAGAGAATGCTTCCCCTCCCGCGCAGGACATTAGCAAGATCGTAGGTTCCGGGAGATAATCTCGAGCGCAGCTGAAATAGACCCTCTGACTAGCTGCTCACTGGAATCTAATATCCCACTTGCGCCGGTATCTTCTTTCGCGTCTTCCGGCACATTCGTCTTTATTTGCATGCAGCCTGTCCCTTGTTACGTACCGCGCTAGTCCGGGAACTAGCTCTCTTCCATTATTATTCGAGACATTCGGTCCACCGATGCACAGCACACCGTGTCGCGGCACGCTTGTACGTGCACACGTGTGCCCGTGTGCGAGCGTCGTCGTTCCGCTCGTGACGAAGTCAGCCGCGTCCCTGCAATCCCGGAGCTTACCGTGCAGCTCGGAGAATATGCCGGTGGATATATTTGCTCGGAGAAAAAGATGGAAGCCGAGGACCGTCACGTAACACATTCCTGGCGGTGTCGCGACGCTGCTTGCTCCACCGAGGACGCAGCTTCTCGGCGAGATGTCACGCTCCACGTCCAGGCTATCCGGTGTCCGGAGCCATTATCATGCCGGGCATTGGTAATGCGATGACTGGAGGGACGGAGATCGTAGACGGGTTAACTCGTTCTTGCTTTGACCGCGGCTCGTGTCACAACGACCCTGCTCCCTGTTCTATGGGATTTAACGAGAGAAATCGGAGAATGCGGAATGGGGCTCCGCTCTGTAGGTCAAAATGCTCTTGCTGGACTGGCGGTGATCATGCTAATGCGTTGTTTTATAGGATTTACTTCGGTGGTAGCTCGCCGATTTCGATGACCTTGAAATAGGTTGTGAAGGTCATCATTGAACAACTTTTCCCTGTACACGTTATCACCGCTTGGCCTTAGTTTCCGAGATATTCACACTATGCACACACACTGAAGCAAATTATGCCATTTTTAATGGACTGATCACTAGTTTTAAGGCTAACCCCGCCCCTGGACCACCACCCCATCAAATCTAAATAAGATCTACAAAAATTCGTTTGAAATGGCAGAGTTGGCTGTAGTGGACCTAAGAGTTCCTTACAAATATCTTGGAAGCTAAGGTCGAATGATGACTTTGACAACATATTTCAGGGTCATTCAAATCGGTAGGGTTCCCGGGTCTATTGTACTTTGATTATTACCCCACGGAGAGTTAGGTTTATACAGTTTTGAAATTAATTTTGGTTAGGTGTGGGTTAGATTTCTTGTGGGGGGGGGGGCAGGCAGGAGACGGGTGAAGCCACTCCCCTGTCCTAAAGTTTCACTTAACCTTGCTATGTGACGTCACTCCTACAGTAATCAGACTTAACAAATTAAAGTTACACGTATGATAAAACAAAATACCAAATTATTCTCTATCGTTACAAATATTATAATTACGCTGTGAATTTTATTTACTTATGACAAGAATGATCGGGTTAAGTTCACAACAATAGAAAGATGAAGAAAATTTAATAACATGGAAATAACATTGCCAATCCATTAAGCAGCCCAGTTATAATTTTTAAGCGCTGAAATGGCACTTTGTCCCGCTGTGCGACGTCACTTCTACGCTGGCCAGAAAGTTTCCCGCTGATCTGACGCAATCGCGGGAAGCTCGGGTAATCCTCCGCCTTGGTTTTCCGCGCACGGGTTCTTATTACCGGTGTAATAATTAGATCGATATGGGCTTCGCTGGATCACGAGCAGTATATTAAGGGATCAAAGTTGTCGGTCGAGGGAGAACAGGAGCGTATCTGTCGGCGGAAACTTTGACCGTCGACTTCGGAGTAGATTTCTCGCGTCGAGCCGCGGAGACGAGCCATTTGATAGCCCTGGATGGGATTTATCATACCTTCGTTTAATCTGCGGTTGATTAAAGGAGAAAATTTCCGATGTTCTCCATTGTAACAAATATCACAGATTCTCCTCTCATATGACAATCAAAGTTCAAAGTTCAAAAAGCGTAATCATACTTCTCTAAATTAGAAATACAATCGACAATATTAACCCCTTGACATACAACAACTAGCATTCATTAACACCATAATATCAGTCAGACTCTACTAATCCAGTGGTTAAACTTTTACTAACACATTCGTGACACTCTTCTGTTTAAAGTGCTACCAAACACGACACAGTTTGGATTATATTTATTTCTTTAATCCACAATATAGTAGAACATCGATTTTCCGAACTAACCGGTATTTACAGTTTTAGGTTAAATCTTGCATGAATCGCTTTAGTGACCAAATAACTTTGACCATGCGAACAATGATCATCTGTAACCAAAGTAAAATTTCCAAAATAAAGAAATTCCGGTCATCGATAATGGTTATTTTTAATGATTAGTGGCAACCACAATAATTTTAGTCATTTTTAATGATTACGGATAGCCAAAATAATTGTAGTAATTTTTAATGGTTACTGTTAGCCAAAATAATTATAGTTATTCATAACCAAAGTTTGTAGATAAAATGTAGTGGCAGGCAAAATAATTTTATTTATTTTTAATGGTTAGTGGTAGCCAAAATAATTATAGTCATTCATAATAGTTATTCGTAACCAAAGTTTGTTGATAAAATACATCAACCCTCCTAACCATTAAATTTCGTCTTAAACAACTATGATGCCTGGAGTTTCCATAAGAATGCAGTTCGTCAGACACAACTGGCATCTAGAAGCGCAACGTTCGCCACCAATAGAAACAGTTTCCGCCCGTTGAAACGTGTCAGCGTGGAACCACTGGAACTAGGGCGGTCACGAGTTCCACATCACGGTTGCAGGTAGACCGCAGAAGAATTTGTCCCTAATAACAAAACGATGCGCACGACGCGACGCGACGCGACGCGACGCGACGATCGTTCCCTGATTTACTGTGTCGCGTTCGCCGGGCCGTAGATTTCCCGGTGAAAACTGGCTCGTTACACGTATTCAGTCGGCCCGTCGCGCGTCGTGACGGAGGTATTTCACGTCGAAACGTCGTGCACCCGTAACGATGGAAACGTTCGCAAGAATGGCTGTGCATCGAGCCGTAAGTCGCGGAACAACGATTACAGTACGGCCAGCATTATTTCTTAGACGGACTGCCGGCTGCAGGAGCAACACGAGCCGAACGAACGGCTGGCACCCTGGACGAGCGATAAAAATAGTTGGCTCGTATCCAGCCGCGTTTATTGCTCGAATTTTCTTCTTGCTGCGCGGCTGGACCGACCCGGCCCGCCGGCCACTCGTGCCTCCTGTTCGTGCTTCGATTGCCGGACGAGGCTGCGTGGACCACGCACGCCGTCGGCCAATTTGCCCGAAAACGTGGACGAAATTGAAAAAAAAGTCGTACCTCCGTTGAATCTAATTAATGTAACGCCAGGGTAATAATTATGACCGCGAGGCGTATATGTAAGCGAACGTCATGGCAAAAATTTTGATACTATTTTCGGTTTATGTTTAGTTTACTCTTTATTACAAAAGATGTTACTAGTCAATTAAGTAGGTAACATTGTCTTCTATGATTTTTTTTCTAACATTCTGGTAGCATTCATATGACTTTTTTAAATACACTTTTATGATTTTGCGTTGAAAACAATCAATGTGATTTTTAAAAAATGTCCCAAAACTGTTGTACTTCAACAGGCTGATTCCTGAGGTCACTTGGAGTAACTTTTTCCTTTACCAAAATGTTCTCCGTGGCTTCGTTAAGGAGTTAGTAACGAAAAACACGTGCGCTGTATTGGTTCGATCTCTGGTTCGGTGTTTTCGTTAATAACTCCTGAACAAAGCCTCGGAGAACATTTTCGCAAAGGGAAAAGTTATTCCAAATGACCTCAGGAATCACACTTTTGAAGTACAACATTTCTGGAACACCCTGTATACCATCTGTTCAATGTAATCCTACAGGAACAATACCATATAATTGTAGTGTATTTTGTATGATCATCTACGCGAATAATCGATATCTTGATATTTTATTCTTCAATATAATTATCGGTAAACTACGTTCTGTCCGATTTCAATGACCTTGAGATATGTTGTCAAGGTCACCATTCTTGCGAAGATTTTTGCGAATATCTCGTGAACTGAAGTCAACCGCCAAAAACTTTAAAGGGAATTGTTGTTCAGAATGGTGACCTTGACAAGATATTTCAAGGTCATTTAAATCGGAGAGGAGATGGTACATCTGCAACTTAAAATCAACATATTATTCGCGAAAAATTTACACAATGGTAGTCATTGGAGGACACAGAATCAATAATCGTACAAAAATTATTGTATAGAAGACAGCACCGAACAATTAATTAAGTAGACAAATTAAGAATAATTGTAGCACAGCAAACATTTTGGATTAGAATTGAAAAATTCCACTAAATCCAACATATAATATACAAAATAAACAATCGCAAGCGTACACAACTTTCTCCCGAAAATCTGCAAAAATTAAACCATCCAATGGTTCGGATTTCAAAAACGAATTGGAAATCACCAAAAATAATGACTTAAAGCCCCCACCCCTAAGTTCCCGGGACACCACATAATATTTCATTTCGAGCGAAATCCCGGACACCGACGGCAAAAACTGATCGATTTGCCGTGCAATGACCCGCTATCGGTTCAGCGGGCGTTCACGGTTTTTTCGCGCACGCGGAAGCTGAAACGCAGAAAGGTTGGTCCGCACAATACGCGGCGACTAGAAAGCATAAAATGAACACCAAACAATTCGTCGGTCGTTCGGAACGCGCGGGAATAGTTGATAAAACGTTCCTATAATAAGCTGGAGCCAGAATTATTATTCAAAAACCGAATAATCCGTGCGCGGGATCAATTTTATTCACGTTTTTATAAAACACCTCGCGATATGGTATATATATATATTTTTTTTTGCAAACATTTTGCGATGTTCATCGAGATTTTCGGCGCGTGAATAGCGGCCATGGCTGGGGCGGAATTAAAGCGACGTGAGGCGTAAACATTTTATTTTCCATTACGGGTCCATTTCCTTTCTACGGGCCGTGCTCGGGCTGTGCTCGGGCTGTCGATATAGTGCACCGAGCGCTGCAACTTTTTCTCTGTTTTCATTTCGAATGTTCCTGGGGTAGGGGAGTGGGGATGGGTGGGGGGGGGGGGCAAACAAAGCGCGATACGGTCGCGAATATATGGCGAGCATTTACGTAATCACGTCTGCGCGCAGTTTCTGCGGTTCCAGTACCCGTTCTATCTCGAATTTCGCCTCCGAGCCGAGTCTGTTACTCCTTGACGTCGAACCGTTTGACGCCGGATCCGTGGAAAGCGTTCCGCGCTGCCTCTTCGATTCATTCAATTAAACGACGATCGCGATCCGAATCGAACGGGCCTCGCCTTGTTCGCGAAAAGGCAATTAATCAGACGCTCGGGCGGTCGCTGATTCCTCGGCCGGGAACCCACTCCTGCTCAATCCTCCATGGATGGCTTCCAACTTGTATACCATCGATCGAGACCGACGACTAAATCGATTCTGTCCCTCGACGATTCACGGCGATTCAATGGATCGCGTCTGAGAACACACTGCCGGTCAAGATTAACTCATTACCTACCGGTTAACGAGTTTTAACAATTTATATAATGTACATCTTCCCGAGACAGGATATTTCACCTAACTTGACCATCTTAAAGGTCAGAGGAGAAGAGGGGCAAATGTGGTGATAGGCAAAAAAATTTTCTCAAATTTTGTTTGAAACAATTACTTGAAAAACGTATATTAAATTATTGTTTGAACTTTCCTCTTGCCATACTGTAAACATAACTTTGAGAAAAATACTTGAGTACCACGAGGGAAGTTGAAACATCTCTATTTTTTATTAACACATCTGTTTTTATTAATATATATATATTTTTATTGATATATCTTTTCTTATTGATATATCTTTTTTTATTAATATGCCTTAATATATATATTGTCATATTGTATCTATATTATACAGGGCATTTCATCTAACTCGACCATCTTAAATATCTCGATTATTGTTTATAATGAGGTCAGAGGAAAAGACAGAAACTTTTTCAAGGTCACTTTGTTCGAGATTTGAAGGTCATCGAAATTTTTTTTAAATGGGAAAACTTAGTTTTATTACTACGGTCTTATAGCTAGTAAAAAACAAATTTAACGGTATGCGATATGTTGACCTTTACGTGACCTTGTTTACTGCTGTCTCAGTAAACAAATTTTTTTCAGTCGGAATCCCATTAGTTTACATCATTCGTGTAATGTGGTAAGGATTAAATTTAAGATCATGAGACGTAAAACTAACAAAACAATTTTATCGCACCCAGAACTTATTATAAATTACCTTAATGAAAATAAATTGTGCAAAAACATCAATTAGCAACTCAATATATTATTAAAAAATATAAAAGTACATACCAGAGGCCATACGAAATATGGCGGTAATACGGTTATACCTATGACTACGACTAGACCTATGACTCAAGGTCATTCAAGAAGAGAAAATATTTTAAATATTTCTCATATTTATCCTCCACTACAAGAAAAGAGACTATAACGGATAAAACTGCATCGTATTTAATGATTTGACACCCGGTAACAAATTTTGAGTCAATTGTTAGAGTCAGTATGCTATACAGATATCAACCCTGAAGAGGTCTCTTCTCAAGTCACCGATCAAATGCCCCAAATGTGCGAAAAATTGACGACCATATGGCAAACACGGTGCGATTTGACGTGGAATGGCTCGCGGTATCGTCACTCGAATCGTGCCGGACAAATGCTTGATCATTGTTGCGGGATTCGACGCATCGCGCAAATAACCCCAGCAGCGCAGCGAGGAGATTGACTTCCGGCGGATCGCGGAGAAACGTGGCCGGTTCGTAGCAGATACGCGCGCAGAGGACACGGGTTCTAGATGGCTGTTTCTGGTTCCGTTCCGTTCCGTTTCCATCGCGCGTCACGTCCTTCGCGTTTTCTCTCTCGGCGAGCCAGCCGGCCAGCTCTCGCTCGGTGAGTGGAAACGAATTTCCAGCGGGCTGCGGCGCGGCGTAATTCGTTCGGCTGCTTATATTTGTGGAATTTACTGTCACTCCGGCCATGCGGACCGGCCAGTTCACGAAGGGGCTTGTTTGCGACGTCGAGTGCTCGCCGGGATAGTTGAAGAGCTCCATTGTGTTCCCGGTTCCACCGTTCACCGTGCCTCTATCCGCTTTCCGGCGTTTTCGAGGCGCGCGCGCGCGTGGGCGCACATACACGCCCACACGCGTATGCACGCGATAGGTATATAGAAACAAGGTTCTATCGCACTAACACACACCAGCGAAATCCCGCCTTGCGGTCTCATCCTTCTATCGGCGACACCGAGCGACGTTCTGCACCGTACTGCTCCGCTCTGCGCCGCGCCGTACTGCTTCGCTCCGCACCGTACTGCTCCGCTCTGCCTTTCACGTGCTGCATCCCGTTCTCCTCGATTGCGTCCAGCAAGAAATTCGGGTCACCGATGCAACCGTTCGCTTCCAATTGACGTCGCGTCGAGGACCCAGAAGCGTTCCCCGTTCTGCTCAAGGTGTCCGCGAACGGAAAACCTACGAAAGAGACTGGACCACGCGAACTTCCAGACTGAATTACTGCGCGACGTACAAATGGGGTCATCCTTTCGACGATTCATTGAAGTCCCAGAGACTTCAGGAAGTTGCGAAATGTCCCCGCTTTATCGTCCGGCTTAATGATCCCGTGGGACGCGCGATTTTTCTACGGATTTAGCGGATTGCCCACGACGCGACGCATGGGGATTCAATTGTGAAGGAAAATAAATTTTTTCGGCGGTCTGTACATACAGCTTTATATTGCAATTTTATTAAAAATTTTAATAATCTTTTGGAGATTCCCCTGAATTGTAAAAATATCGTAACAAAAAGGGTAAGGAACGGTAGCTAAACCTGCAATTTTAAATTAAAAATGCATCTAAAAATTAATGCAACCGAAGTATCTGGAACGTTCAAAAAAACATGCAGTTTGCGACGATTCATTGAAGTCGTTGAGATTCGCTGAGACTTCAGGAAGCTGCTAAATGTCGCAATTTTAATGATCCCATGATCCAACGAGATTTTTCCACAGACTTAGCCTAGAAATTAAAAAATATATAATTCTATAGATTTTAAATGAATTAATATTTGCAACGTATGGTGGTTCAATTGTACAGAAAAATAAATTTTTGGAACGCTCTGTACACACGTGTTATCATTGAAATTTTATGTAAGAGCAATTTAGATATTAGGGACAATACAAACTTCCAGCAAATTCCTTTTAACCACGTAATCATGGGTGATCCATAAATTTTGTTCTTCCTTGAACCTGAAAGGGGCGATTCCTGAAGTCATTTAAAAAAAAACTTTTTCTTTTATGGAAATGTTTTCCGCGGCTTGGTTAACGAGTTATTAACGAAAAACACGAACCAGAGCTCGTACCAATACAGCGGACGTGTTTTTTGTTAATAACTCCTTAACGAAACCGCTGAGAACATTTTGGTAAAGGAAAAAGTTACTCCAAGTCATCTCAGGAATCAGCCTGTTCAAGTACAACATTTTTGGGACATTTTTGAAAAATCAGGTGGATTGTCTTAAACACAAAGACAGCCAGTGCATGTAAAAAAGTTATACTAATGCTACCAGAATGTTGGCGAAGAATCATAGAAAAATTTTTAAGTATTTTTAAACAGTGCATTGAACTGTATTTTCTTATAGTATATCCCAAATATGTTGTACTTGGAAAGGGTAATTCCTGAGGTCATTTGGAGTAACTTTTTCCTTTACGAAAATGTTCTCCGAGGCTTCGCTAAAGAGTTATTAACGAAAAACACGTCCGCTGTGTTGGTCCGAGCTCTGGTTGGTTCGTGTTTTTCGTTAATAACTCCTTAACGAAGCCGTGGAGAACATTTTCGTAAAGGAAAAAGCTTCTTCGAATGACCTCAGGAATCACCCTGTTCAAGGAAGCACATCATTTCTGGGGCACCATGTTCAGTAAATTCTGCAGAAAATGATCATCACGAGCCTGACTCGTTATTATAGGGTTAAGGAAGAGTACGGCACAAAAAATATTTGATTCCAATTACAAATAGTTAATTTATTTTTTGCAGGAACTTCAATACTCAGGTCAATTTTGTTACTTGTTCCGCTACAAATTTGACGATCTGTCGACGTAGCAGTTTTAATTTCGAACAAAGTCGCGGGAAGCAAGTTCGAGGAGTTTTCGAGCGGGCAACGCTGCCGGTGACGAGCTCAAAGCGGCGAGAAATTCGATCAGCAGCCGCGGCCATCTAGAATTCTTATCCCGCTAGAGATTTATGTTCCGTCGGACGAGAACGGAAAACACTTTCCGGGCCGTCGCCGCGACTTTTCTCTAGCTTCGAAACGATCGTGCCGCGCGATGGGATATGGCCACCCCCACCCCCCACCCCCTATGCCCTGGCCCCGAAAGCTGCCGGGATCGCGCGAGCCGTAGGACTGCGGGGAGTGGGAAATCTAAATTGAATTCTTCCGTTTCATTTGACGATAAACCGGTGCGAACGGCGCATCGTGTTAAACGAACGCCAACCACCGCGTCGGGGGTGGTCGGCTGGAAATGGGTGCAACCCACTTCGTGATTCACCCTGTAACTCGCTGCAACCCGTGTTATGGATCGCATAACGTCGCCAGATCTTTTTTTACTGCAAACTCTTGATACGGTTCTCTTCTTCTTCTCTTGGATAGGGTATTTCGAAAATACGTATACAACAGCGACGAAAGTAGTCGAACGCCCTTTAAATCAAAATGACTTTCCAAAAATTGGATTGAATCAGTTTACTTTTTTTTAGCAATTATGTCCTAAATGATCTACTAATGATGATTTACTAATTGCATTCATTTACTAAACATCGTACCAAAATAAATTTTGAAAAAAATAAAAAATGCACTTTTGAAACTGTTTTGTTTGTAATGAAAATTTAAGTGGTTTTTAGATCTATGTTAGTTATACACGTGTTGAAAATCTCATTAAAAACTAGGTAACTGTTTTACCACCTGAATAGCCATGAGCCACTGATTAGTATACGGATAATCGAGGTTCTACCGAATCGTAGATTAATCAACTAATTATGATCCAAATTCCGTCGTGTTTGGTATCATTTCACTCAGAAAATTGTTACGAATATGTTGCTAAAAGTTATATAAAAAAGTCGTTAAAAATAAAAACGATGCTTGCTATCATTCCATGATGATAAATATATCTACTCCCATTTAAAAAAAGATTGCTCATTATATTTGTCATATCGTATCGAAAAATGGTTTTCCTTCAGCATTTTTATTCCATCACCAAAAAACTAAAATATACAAATTTTCCAGCAAAATTGAAATTTTGTTTCAAATCAAATTAGCAAGTCTTTTCTTCAATTAAAAATGAAAGTAAAAAAATTAACAGCATTGTTTATATTTCTTTTCAGAAAAATGTAATTATATTTCAATGTTGTTTAGTGTAGTAAAATGAAAATAAATAATCCTGTTCATCATGTTCCGATGGTACCATTTGGCAGCATGTATTGTAGATCTGATTTGTAGGTTATGTGGTGCTCTACACATCTGCTAGTAGAAGTGTTCACTTGAATAATGTATTTGTGTTTCTGCACAATTTCATGGAATTAAGTGTGAAAATGTGCGCTTCTATGAATAACGGTTTAAATTTCATTGCTGGTAAATATATTTACTCAGTAAATTGATATTTAGACACATACATTATATCAAGTGTACATTTACTGAATAAATACATTCACTAATCAATTTCAAAATATGTGTATAAAATTCAAGAACGAACTCCCGTTGAGAGTTTGGAAGCTTTTTGAATTAATTGTTTAAAAAGGGCGGATAGATGGATAACACAGTTTCAGGCGCTTTAATTATGCCGTGGCCATAAATCGATTAACTAATCCAAATATGTAGAACATTCTGAACTAATCAAAAATTCACCGGCTTCGGAAAGAAATCGTCGAGTCTTTTATTTATTAAAAAAAAACTATGATGTTTAGGAACTGTAAAAAATATCGAAAAAATGGATCCAGCGGTTTTTGAGATATGATGATTACCGTTTCGAAAAACCGTCTCATAAACATTATTGCCACCCCATTTTATCGGACATTTTTCAACGAAAATTTACTATTTTGTAGATAAAAGTGTTACACAACTTATGCACTAAATCTTTTTTCGATGTAACCATTTGTTAAAAAAAAAAATTCCCAAAGTCAAGCTCACTTTTCAACTTTCTAGGTCAGTCCCCCCACTTCTTCATATGACTACGGTGGGAGGTGACGTTCCCCTATTATTTGACACTGTCGTACCGCCGAGAGAAAAAGGTTACTCTCTCTTATACTTATACTCTCTTATACCAGGACCGGACACATACAGGACAGAGTCGAAATTCGTTACGTGGTCGCGGCGGAAATGGGGAATAGCATCGTAGAAGGGGAAGGTGGAATGGGGGGACAAGTCTTATGACTCTGCTCGTGAGCCGCAGATGCCTCCTGTCGCTACTCTTGGGTCCTCCCCACCAAACTCCTGTGGAGTGGCACGCTGGGTCTTACCCCCAGAAGTGCATGGCATTCGTAGTGGCTCTAGAGTTTATGGCTTAAGTAGTGGGGGGCAGACTGTTGATGGTGGGGACGAAGAAGAATTTGGACAGGCTTGTAGTAGATGGCGTACATGTTCCCCCTTCAAGAAACGCATTCTGTTGGCATTAGAATGGTCAGGTTAAATAGGGTCATCCGAAGCGCTATTAAAACAGGCAACATTGACTGGTAGACGCAATTCGGAGCTGCAGAGCTCTGGTCCGTTTTACTAGCAGAACGTGACGAATTCCGAACTACCTGGAGAGAGATTCTATCCACCCTCCGACTAGATCCTGAAGACCGGCTAATGTCCACGTCCGTGTACCCCAAGTTGCTCGAGTCCCTGTCAATTTCTCCGGACCTGGTCGCCGCTATCTTTCGCTCGCCTAATCGGCAATCAGCACCGAATCAAATCCTCTGTCCCGAAGTCGGTGGTAGGAGACCCCGATCGAGGAATAGCAATTCCACTTGTCTCGATGGAGAGGGATTAGCATGGATATTAACGTGACCGTTACATACATCACGCGGGTGTCACGCGTGCATTGTATCAGTCAGTCTTGGATAATTATTAGGAGAGGTCGATCAACATCACCCGCCGCCGAGGCATCGATCAGTGTTATCAAGGTAACTCTATTGCCAACAGAACTGTTATCGGATGATTATCGATACTACTATTGGCCCGTCGATCGACCTAGGTATTACCAGACGACGTTGCGTGCGGCTAATTATCGTTTCGCAGCCAATTACCGCGGGCATTGATTTTAGGTATTGTATGTACACTTCTCGCTCGTGGGTTTTACCGAAACTCAACTTCGATGGAGTTATAGAATTTTCATGGGAGTCTATACTCCCGACTCGAATCCTCGAACAATTTATTCGGATATTATATATAGCCGTCGTGTCAATTAGCTATCCATTGTCCCCAATCGCATTCACTGATTTTCATAGACGAAATTAAATGCTGCTGCTTCGGTAATGTCTGCTTACCCCCTTCACCCCTTCGATTATTATAATTATAATTTCCTGGTATATGTACCCCATTTATCTTTTGCTTGCCGTTCATCAATTCTAATGAGCTCGACAGTTTAGTTCTTTAGATCCTTCTTTGCTTTTGTACAATACATTATTTCAATTGTTTGTAATCACACTTGTATGATTTATTCAGGGATTAATTTCAAAAATTTAAGGGGTGGTTCTCCGTGACGATATAAGAATAAAATTTTTTGGTTATTCACATTTAAAAATCCGCCTGAAATGCGGCAACCCGGCCAACAGAGGTGTACTGTCGCACGCCTCTATGACGTACGCAACGTACACCTCTGCTGGCCGGGTTGCCGCATTTCAGGCGGATTTTTAATTGTTAATAACTCAAAAATGAAGCGGAAATTGCGATTTTTTAACTCTTCATTTTCGTCTGATATTGTCATAGAGAACCACCCCTTAAATTTTCTGCCACCTGTAGTCGAACTATACAAAACCATCTAAACAATACATTTTTCTTTTTCTTCTTTCACTTTGTAATGCATTTCCGCTAACTGATTGTATTCTTTCTATTCTTGTTTCAGGTAAGTTTGCTGTACGCACGTCCACAAGATGATAGGAAATTAGATTGCAGTGGTTAAAAACAGAAAAATGGCCTCACATATGTAAGAATGCTCTAAACTGATTTCCACTATGTGACACTTTATTTATTCAAACCGTTCTTATACTCAAATATAAAATACAGATAAAATAAAATTTGATCCGACGTGTATCACTTCGATGTCTTCCCTACTAATTGAGACGTTAAACACGGAACCATTTTGTTTAGGTTAGTTTTTCATTTAGACAGCACGTAAATACTATATATTATAATGCTTCAACAATATCCATTAAAAAGTGTAAATATACTTTTACATATCATACAGGGTGTTCACGCTAACATTATCTAGCGTTTTTCTTGCAAATAGTAAACATTA
The DNA here is from genome assembly GCA_916610255.1 of Lasioglossum lativentre. Classification (NCBI taxonomy): domain Eukaryota; kingdom Metazoa; phylum Arthropoda; class Insecta; order Hymenoptera; family Halictidae; genus Lasioglossum; species Lasioglossum lativentre. The sequence goes on from OU744355.1 coordinate 21,841,987, forward strand.
GAGAAAAATAAAAAAAAATTACAGACACCATTACAATGCTTGCAAAATACAGTATAACTTATTCCTCTTTCATCTGTATTAATCTTTTAGAAATGTTTCTTCCATTTGTAACCTTGTATGACTTTCAAGACTATTGTGTCGTATATGGATTCGTTTTGGCACACGCTTTCCTATGATACAAATAGATTCATAGCATTCCATTTAAAAAACTGAAGGTCACCTTCATTTCTAAATGAATAATGCAGATAACAAAATTACAGACAGTAAGTGCCGCTTGATATAACCCTGAACGGTAAATGATAGGGCAAAGATGTAGAGGGATCATCATGTTGTATGTAGAATGTCACTATGACAAAACAAATTATTATCTTTATTTTTTCAAGGTCATTTGAAGGTCACTTCGTGTTTTCTTAAATGGAACGCCATATTTTTGTTTTGATATTATGAAAGTACAGAAAAAAACAAGTCCAACCTTTGAAATGGCCTTGAGTCCAAAGTGTTAGCTACTTCTTTAATAATATGTAGGTATCCAAAGAAATATATTTGTTGAATAATTCCTTATATATACGGGGTGTTCCAAGAAAGTTGTACTTGAAAGGGGTCATTCCTTAGGTCATTTGAAGTGACTTTTTCCTTTGCAAAAATGTTCTGCGCGGCTTTGTTCACGACGTTTTGTCTTAATAACTCCTTAACGAATCCGCGGAGAACATTTTCGCAAAGGAAAAAGTCACTTCAAATGACCTGAGGAATGACTCCGTTCAAGTACAACATTTTTGGGACACTTTGCATATTCCCTCCTATATTCTTGTTCGTCCCAATCGATGTTGAAAATGTTGTTCTCGCACAAATATCCGCAGTCTAGTCGTAATTATTGGTACACGTAACAAGTCAGACATGGATCGGAGATTTTCTTGGCAGAATCTCGCGAAGGACAAATATGCAGGAATCTTTCCCTTTGTTCGCTGAACACGCGCCAGGTCGTATAGCACACGAAACACGCAGATCCTTTGAGCGGAATGTTTAAGAGGATAGAGGAGTGGTGGAGTGGAGAGGGGGAGTGGTTGGGAGTTATACGTCGGATCTCGGACGGAATCTAAAATCAAGCGGGAGGGTGTCTTCTAGTTACTATTCCGGAGATTCTCCCGGATATCCATCCGGACCGGAGTATAAACCGTTTTTCGGGATTATTCGAAAGTTTCGCAAATTAAAGCGGGAATCCTGTGCTGTTCATCTCTCTCTCTCTCTCTCTCTCTCTCTCTTTTTCTTTGTCTCTTTGTCTTTTTCTCTCTCGGTTTTCTTATCGCGCACGAATCGCCGACTGTCGGCAAGAAATAAAAGTAGAGTGAGGAACGAAGAAAAACGTGGCCCGTTCTGTAGCTTGTCTCGTTCGCCAACCGCTTCCTTCCGGATCGATTTCCAGGACGCAATCATTTGTTTTCTCTTCCTCCTCCCATTAACGGGGCTTTAAGGGGTGAATGGGAAGAACGATAAACGTTAACGGCACAGAAATCAATGCAGTTCAGCCCTATTCACCGGCTAACGAAACGGAATGAGGCGTATCAACCGAAGTAAATTGCAACACACTAACGGCTTTCTACGTATCTGGATCGAAAAGATATTTTTATTGTTCTACCCCTGATTAAAAGTCGTCGATCACGCAAATTAAGCGTTTTATATAAAATTCATTTTTTCACACTTACACTTACTACTAATAATATTATATTATAATCTCTAATAAAATTATATAATATAGTATATTAATATTATAATATTATTAATAGATGTAAGTAAGTGTAAGTGTAAAAAAAACTAATAACAAATTATATTAATATCAGAATATTATATTAATGTTATATCAATATTATATTAATATTATTATATTATTAGTAGACGTACGTAAGTGTAATTTAAAACAGTAAAAACATTAAAAGAATTTAAACATATTGTTACATTATTTTTCAATCTATTAAACATGTTACTAAAGAAAATAATTTTCTTTTCCACTCCAGACAATTTTTATTTTGATAAAGATCCGCTGCCTAATTATAATTAGCTTGCAGATCTTGGTGCAATATTAAAATTGTTTGCATTAGTTGTAGAGCATGGGAACCAAGCAGATATTTATTTCTCCCTTTAGTATTTTCATTGGAGGAAATTTGTTGACATAAATTCTTTTAATATTTCCATTGTTTCAAATTACACAGTTTCGTCACATAAATGCATATAAAAGGGAATACAAAATTGAGCACCCATTAGAAGAATTAAAAAATATCGTTGCAATTGTTTTAGACTCGTTAAAATTATGAAATTATTCATTTCTATGCAATTTCTATTTGTTATAATTGACTTAGTAATTTTTTATTCCGCATTCGCAGTCCAATTTTTACCAAAGATTGAAATAATTGATTATCTTTCGTTTCCCAAAAAATTCTGTTTGGACTTTGTACTGCGTTTAGGAAAATGTTTAATTAAAAGTAAGAATCTGTGAAAACAATTTATTTAGAACGTTTACTAAAAGAAGTTTCTAGAATATAAACAAACTTTGAACTTTCAATTATTAACATAAATATCACAAATAATGTATTCAGAATACTGTGATAATCATTTAATATTATTCTAGGGTAAACTTTCTCTTGGGAACCCAGAAATTTTCGATTATTATATGTCTTATCTTGTTAATTTCTGCGAGAAAACCCCTATATGGAAGTCCCAGACCGCGGAAACCACTCGTTTTCAAGTTATGAGCATGTAAAGTTGACTAATTTAACACTAATTTTCATTGTTTCACCTCAGAAAGTGACAGGTATGGGCGCCGCCAAATCAGACCGTGATTGTTTTTAATCATTGTAAAAAATAAGTTCCCCGGTTCATGTTTTCAACAGAATCCATTAACAAGTTCTAGAACTCTGTGGAACACTGGTTATAAAAATTATCGTGTTTAATATGGAAAATATTTTCATTGCTAACATGAAAACTATATTTGACATGGGACATATTTTCATTAGCATGGAAAGTATATTTCACGTGGAAAATACTTTTATTGACATGACAAAATTGTTCTTTGTTACATTAAAAGAGATGTTAATATAGAAATGGATATCTTTCTCACGGGACAAAATGAGAAAATTTTTCACTGTGTTGACAATTTTTACCGTAATTTTTATTGTCTGAAATATTAAAAAATATTGTAATATACTTTGTCGTGCTACTTGAATTTTTCCTAAGTTGGCATACAGCGTTGGACAATACATTTATTTTGTATTTGGTAAAAATATATTTCTTATTTTTTTAATATTTTTTTTAAATATCTTAGAATCTGGCATCATACTTGTCTTATATGTAATTAATTCTTTCAACAATTATGTCCATGATTTTTATCAAATATAAATTTGCGTAGAAAGCTAGTACATTAATACAATTTTTTAAACAATATTGGAACGGTAACTTAATCTATCTTATATAATTTTAATATTTACAAATTAATAAATGGACTAATAAATTGCTAACATCCCTATAGGAACAAAAAGAAAGATAAATTATTAATATTTCTAAACGAATGTATTCTTTTTGCGTGAAATAAAATATTTAAAAATTTAGAATGTATTAACATGGTATTTGTTTACACAAAAGTATTACTCGAGTACACAAAAGTATTACCTAACCAGATTAAAACATGCATCTTCACTCTACCTTCCCCTGCTACGGCGCTATTCCCCACGCTTCCGTCACGGCCCGGTCACGTGACTTGTTCCGTCTTTGCCGTGCATGCGTCACTATGTCACGTGACTAATCTCGGTACTGGCAGAGAGAGGGTAACTTTTCCCCCTTAATTCGAGTCAATCCCCCTGGCCCGGCAACTCTGCTCTGTACATCCAAATAGAAACAAACAATCATTACCGATACAAATGTTACAGATAAAATTTTGGGGCAACGTTACAAAATCATTCGAAAATATTCGCCAATAACAACCGAGGCCGAACAAACTTAATTTCTGTTGATACTATATGCGTTGACACCGCGAGAGTTGAAGTATCTCGCAAACATTCGGTTCTCGTTCAGGAAAATTGAACGCACACGAGATCATTGGGAAATTAAACGCATGCGTGATCATTGGGAAATACAATAAAGTATCAATCTTGAGTGATGAATTTTTATTGCGAGTACTTGTTGTCTTTTATTGCATCGTGTAGCTGAGCGAAAAATACATTCAGATATGTATAATAACATGACCTTCAAATGACCTTGATCTTTGAAAATTAAAACATTAGCATTAAAACATTAAAAACATTTGTTATGTCATCACAAATAAAAGAGATATTTAAGTGGCCAAATTTATGTGGACTACCCTGTATATGACCATAAATCCATTTACTGACAGTACGCTAATGTAAATGTTAACAATTCGTATCTCTGTCAATTAGAAAAAAATCACTCTTTAGGATTGCATTGTGTGGGCGGAATTGTCCCAGAGCCACGGCAAAGCCCATTGGCTCCCTGAATGCAGGTCAGGGCGGGAGATGGGTGTTTAAAAATTCGAGTATAGGATCGTGAAGTATGCAGAGGGTGGGAAGCGGAAATATTGGAAATGAACGCGATATTGGCATGCCTGGTTGGTGAAATGACAAATTTTTCTTGACCGCGCTGCAGCTGGTAAAGTCGTAAAGCTATTACAAATTAAATGAATAAAGTACTTTATAATAATAGAGAGCGGAGATAAAATATACGTAAAATTTCGCGAAAAAAGATTTCAAATAATATTCGAAATATTCGATGCAGTTCGAACAAAGTAATATTTTGTATGTGAAGCGAAAATTCGGTGAATGAAATAATTTTGTTGGGATTATGTGAAGTATGAAATGAAATATTAACTTGAAACGTTTTTTCGACAATCAAAGGAAATATGGATTAAAATTGGTATTTTAAGGCAAGTAACGATATTTGATAAACTATAATTTTCAGCTTCGGTACGAATGTTCATCTGCATGTAAAACTCGATGGAGCTATGTGGAAATGATTCAAATTAAAAATCTGCTTTCTCACTGTCGCGTAAGTGTACTACTGTTTTTAGACATTGTAAAATGATATAGTCTTTTCCTTAAGACAATTATTAGAAGCTTTGCATTCATATCTACGTCATCGCATTCCTGCCAGGGGCCTTCTTTTCATGTAAACACGATACACGTTTTTCGACCGTTTTGCTTGTCGTTGAGTTGTACTACTGAATTTACGTATCACCTTTTTCACTATCATATTTTCCTAACACAGAATAGTAGAAGAACATGATTGTAAAAGAGGTTGTACGAAAATTCAGTAGTACAATTCAACGACAAGTCATAATTTCGAAAAATTTTGTTACCTTTTGTTTTTCGAAGTTTCGCTATTTTTACAATTCCAAATCAGTAGTGTAACTCAACGAACAGTCGGACGTTCGGGAAAAAATGGTGGATCAATAAATATATACACAGATACGATTATTTAATACATTGTCTTTATTCATTCAGTGTAGACTCATACATAAAGAGTTTGTAATTTACATGTACATTATTTATATTCTAAACATTTGTAACAACAATGTAGACTGGCTCGGAAAGACTCAGCGTGCCGTCTGAATTCTATCGCAATACTGCGAATTGCAGTCACTGGCGAGGTACAGACAATTATATTGACTGAAACAAACTAGAAACAAAAAAATAATCTTCGTGACGAAACAAAACTCATACTAAAGAAAATCAATTCTTGCATATTCTATAAAATAAAATAATTAAGTCTTCATGAACTAACGAAAGTATTTATTTTATTTGTTTTATTTATTTTATTTTTATTTATGCTTCACTACGCTCGTCGATCGAGAGAGTATCATGTCCCACATTCGACTCTCGATTATCGACTATAATACATATTTAAAAAAAATTCCAATATGCAAATGCGGGACTCAAAAAAAAAAAAAAAATACAGAACGTTTCCACGTCCCGTATTTCCTAAAAAAATTTCGAGGACAGGCTGTTGGAATACAGAACTGTCCCCCGAAAATACGGACGGTCACCTAACCTATAATCCACGATAAAAAAAAAATCATAGTCTCTGCAGTCTTCACGGAGAAATGATTCACGGAAGCGCAATCGTTCCTGGGAGATCACCAGGGGAGCGATGATCCGGTGGTATCGGCGGCTATATTTTCTTATTAACCACGATACAATAACCGTGTACACTGGCAATAAACACCGGCGCACCGCGAGGGAGCCTGTCGTTCTCGTATCGCGACAGACAGGCTCGATCGTGCCGCGATAATCATCGGCAGAGTCAGCGATACTCGCCCCATCGAAACAGAGAGCATCGCCCCCCTCCCCCCCCCTCCCCATCCAGCTCTCTCGTAGACTTTTATCGGGCCCCGGAGAGTTGCGGCTCCCAGGAAATAATTTGCTCGGGAGCAGAACGGGAGACGGCGACCGATTATCCGGCACTCTTGCACGCCGCTTATAGATTTTCATAATCCCTCGACCCCCCACCGGAGAAAGTGATGCGGCATAGCTCGGCGTGGCGTGGCGTGGCGTGGCGTGGCTCGGGGGCTCTCTACCACCGGTTCGAGGCGTGACGAGAACGAAATGAGATCCTGAATTGTCGTCCGGAATCTCCGTCTCGCAGTTCACTTTTCAGAAGAATGAGAAACGCGAATGGACGGGGCGGGCGGCGGAGCTGGGAGGTGCGAGCAGAAATGAGAAAGATTTGCTGGCGATAATTGTTCATCTTCGACGTGGCACGGTACCTCGCTGAAATCCATCGGTTTTACTGAATATACTCGGATGAATCGAACACGGAGACCCGAAGCATTTTTTATCTGGGATTTTATCGGATAAAAGGTATACGCGGTCACGTTGTTTGGTGGCCCTTTTTTTCTTTCATTTCTGGAACCTAAATGGAGGTATATTTCTACGTATGTATATTTACACATGTATTGAGTACGAGTGTGCATTATTAAACTCGTTATAAATTCTTAGCTTCTGTAATTGAGCCGTTGTTTTTGAAAGTGGTATACGTCAATTTATTTATTAACATTTTCAAAAAATTTTTTTTATATCTAAGTATATCGGACTAACCATTAACTCATTTTTTCCAAAAATGGACTTATACCACTTTCAAAAACAACGGCTCAATTATACGTTTCTATTTGTACTTATAATAATATTGGTACACTTTTAAACAGACGATTGTTTGATATTTATTATTTTATAATTGTTTTAGTGTTGGTTCATACGACTGGGATTATTTTGAAAAGTCAGAACAATTAGATTACTACATAACACGAACTAGACATTTTTGAAAAATTGCAATTGCTACAAACGTTTAAAAATTATAGTTTATTTATCAATCTTTGGCTTGTAACTGTAACAATCGAAGGATTCTTATATAATCATATATGATCTCTCTCTTTTATATTATATGAAAAAATATGTTATACAGTATTGATTTTTCTTTACATAGACAAGCACTGTGAACGTATTCAGATATTTTCATTATAATTAGTAAAGAAAATTGTTTACCATTAACATCAATCAAGTAAATGAAGTACATTTTAAACCAAAATTTGGCATATTTTATATTTTTGAGATATAAATGTCAGAGTGATTTTATGAAATCGTCGCAGTAGCCAGCTCATTAAGCACTTTAATACCTTCTGGTGATGAGTACACATAGAGATACAGGCGACGAAAACCAGATACTACCGTGCCACCGCACAATGGTCGATTTCATGAATCTAGGTGGACAAAAAGGTAAACATCGATGTTTACCATCTGCTTCACAGGTCATCTCGTGTGATAATAATCCAACTTAATATTTGTACTCTCCACCCCTCCTGTGGAACAATTCAAAGTCAATGTCGCTCAAACATAACCCCAAAAACTGTATAAATGATTCTCCATTGAATATTTTCACTAAATTATTTAATTAAATTATTCGAATATCTCTTGAATGTCTTATATTTATAGATTATTTAATTAAAATTAACATGGAGTCAGAATTCTCCATAATATTTATTTATCCCATAAATCCCATTAAGTTCCTTAGTCTAATTATCATACAAAAATTTTGTGAAGTATTTACTCTGAAGTACATCAGAGGTACCAAATATCTTTTATCTGTTACTAACCGTTAATTAATTCCATTATTTTTAGTATCAACGTAAAATATTCCAGAAATATTCATTAGAGACCGAGACCAAAATTGGGGCAGCAATGAAATCAGTTTTAGTTTATTTTGGGGCGAGACTTTAAAGGAACCGACTGGATATATTTTATTTACAAGCCTTTATACCGTTAAATGTAAAATCATAAAAATAGAGCAAAAAGGGTGAGCGGTATTTTAACTGAAAATAAAGGCACCCGGATGTAGTAATCTCTTTAAAAAGTTCTTAAAAATAAAGTTCTGGTTAGGAATGGTAATAACGGGTCAGTATTAATAAAAAATAATATAATTTCCCTTCTAAAGATCATCCATTACGAGGGGCCATTTTAAATTTCGTGCTACTGTTTATTTGTGAAGAGTTGTCACTCTTCGACACGTAGTCAGTAAAATTGTAAACAAAATCGTAAATTGTAAAATTGTAATTTGTAAAAACTTGTAAATTGTAAAAAATTATAGATTGTAAATTGTAAAAAATTGTAAACAAAATTTTAAAATTGTAAAAAAACAGCGTTTAGAATAACACTTAATGTCCCTTAGTGCTCCTGTATCACCTTTTTAATTAACTTCTTTCACGTTATCAATTTACATAATAATTTATCTGCATTATTATTACATATTATAATCTTCTATTATTACAAATTCTTATTATTACGTAATTATAATCTTCTTGACTTTTGTAGCACCTCTAGAGGAGCTTAACAACTGAATTGTTACCAACCAGATATTAATGCTTCAGCAAGACTCGTGCAAAGTAGAAACAACGAGCATTGGTCAGACACCCAAGCCTAGCGTGTTAAGTGTAATAGCACGTCACAGATCTTCAGAATAAGGGATTAAAATATAAAATAAAATGTTTTTATACGTGACTTCAGTCTCTAAAAAGTTTATTCTGATGTTATTAACTTAACTTCATCCCTGATGTTTATTATTGACATGACTGATAATATTTATGTTTGCTTATTGTATGGTTGTTTATTTACTGTGATCACTGAATCCTACAAAATGAAACAATGGCATCCCATAGTGAAGTATAAATTGTTTTTTAAGGCTGTCATCTAGAATATTTAATAAACAAACAGTTCAATATTTAAAGTTTAACACAGTATTCAAATTTATATTTAAAACTATGAGTGGACTCCAGATGTTTGTCTACATTTATAATTTTACATCGAAGTATCATATGTTTTAGGTGGTAACATCATATTATTATCTGTATTAATAATATCAATTTCTTAAAACCAATACGAAAAAAAATAAAACTATTTGAATATCCGTGTTATTCTTCAATGATGACTTTTTATGACTAAAATAAAAATTTAATTAATAATTTTAATAATCGTTTTAAATAATTTTAAAATATTTAGTCCTAAATATACTTAACTCTCGATATGCTTTCTCATATTTGTATCTAATAAATGTTCATGAACACCAAAAGTTTAATAATTATTTTTTTCAACCCCTCCTCTTACATAATGTTTAACACAAATTTTTATACGGCGAGGTTTATGATGCGCACAACTGGGACCCGTCGGTTTTGAGATAGAGCACGCAAGTATTTTTAGCAGTCGTTAAATTAACATTGAAATTAGTGCTTTGAAAATTTATTTACGGTTCCACGTTTTAAGCACACGCATGTTTTAGTATGCGGAACTGCGTGTCTCATTGAGGTTACAGAATATTTTCCTGTTTACCTGCAAGGATATTTTTTCACGTTCCATGTTGCCTTTTTTCTCCCATTGCGAATTCGTGTAAGAGTCCCCTGACATGTTCCCTACATTGATGCAACGTTGTAGATTACAGTTGCACGCTGGGTCCACGCACGAATGCAAAACAAGCAATCTGTCAAGCTGTAATTGTTTGCACGTTTCGACGAAAATACCAATACTCTCAACAGCTGTAGTTAAAAACAAGTCGTTACTCTACATTTTCGATAATTATCAATGTTTGCTGCTCGATGGTTTAAAGTTTTTCGTAAATAAAATGTTGCAGGATACAAGTTGTTGAAATTATATCACTCCCTCTACATCCTAAAAACAAAAATATTATGTGTCTTTAAGAATACTACGCGACTGTGCCATTGTGTAATAATAATAACAATAGGTATTGGCAATATTAAAATTAAAATATCTCCCAAAGAAATATTTTTTTACATAAATAGGTTAATACGTTTCTATTCAAAAGACCGAGATGCATCGAATAGTGCATAAAAAACGTTCGTGTCCTTCGAGCGTACACTTAAAAAATAAATAAAGACGATCTCCATGTGTCCTTCGTGCGTACACTTACAAACGAAAATAAAGACCTTCATGTGTCCTTCATGTGTCTTTCATGCTTACACCTACAAAAACAAATAAGGATGACCTTCATGCGTATACTTACGAAAAGAAATAGGGATGAACTTCATGTGTCCTTCATACGTACTTACAAAAGAAATAGCGGCACTGGATTACATCCCCCTGAAAACAGAGAAAGTTTCGCATGAAACATTTGTTCAAATAACGAATAATTCTGGAAATAATTGAATTTATGAAGTAAAATGGAATACTTCGTATAAAGGAAATTGACGTGTAAAAATTCGAATGGATCCAGCTACAACTGTCGCGAGACGATCATAAGCGCCCGCCGCACGTCGTCCACGTTAATATCAATAACGAACAGTTCGCCATACAATTTTAAGTAGTATAGACCCGCTACATTCAGATGCGATTTATAACTTGCCGCAGCAGCTTAAAAAATTTAAACTTCGGGGCGCAGTTTGGAAGCCGTTGCTCAAGCGGTGACTTAAGAATTCCGCGGAAACTTTCTCCCGTTACATCGGCGAGTTATTATAGGGGAATAATTGCCCGGTAATTAACGGGTAATCTGTGTGCAAAGGCACACCGGTGCGGCGGTAGTCTCCGTGCGAGCCCGAGCCTCACGTTTCGATCCGAAACGCGGCCGACGAAAGAAAGGAGTCAAGTATTTACGGAAGCAGTCGAACGAATCAGAAGTAGATTAAGTTCGGTCACGTACGGACACTCTTGTCTTCGCGAGTCCTTAAACGCTGCCGAGTATCAAACGTCCAACAGTTTGGCTTGCTTCGACGAGAAGCGAACTCTTGGTACAATTTGTTTATCGATTAAGGGTTCATGCTCAGTCAAGAGGCTGAAAACAAGTCTTTGCGGATTTTTTCTCGAATACACTATAAGACTTCATTTAGAAAATGTGTTTGGAAAATTATTTTAGAGAATACTTTGTAATATTTTTCATTGAGAAATATTTATTGCGAAGTTATGGCCGACTTTTTAGCAGTCCGATCAAGAAAGTTGCGGTTGTCATTACAAAATGGCGAATGTTTTAAAACCATCAATTTATTACTTCTTTCTTCTATGATTATATGTATATTTATTCTATTCTATTCTTTTTCTTATGATTTATATTATATTCATTTTATTATATCATTCGAAGGTCATAGTGTATACCACATCATTGAACTTAAAAATATATGGTACCATTTAAAAATCATCGATGACCTTCAAAAGACCTTGAAAACGCCAACAATCAGAACATTTTTTTTTATATCACCATATTTGTCACCTTTGACAGTACAACTTTTCTCTCTAACATATTCTTCTATCTTCAAGTCTAACGGAGCTATTTAGCTGTTCTGTTTCTCGTGAATCACCCGGTATACTATTCAGTAATTTAATATGGTAAGGGTATATACTATTTAGTATTTGGTATAGTAAGGATGTATACTATTTAGTATTTGGTATAGCAAGGGTGTATACTATTTAGTATTTGGTATAGTAAGGTTGTACACTATTTAGTATTTGGTATAGTAAGGGTATAGACTATTTAGTATTTTGTATAGGAAGGATATATACTATCTAGTATATACTATACACTCTTACTATACCTTAATAATATAATAGATTCTAATAATCAGAAACGCTTAAAAACGCTCAACTTTACACACGCATCACTTTCGAACCAGTGAATTCCTAACATTAAAACTTGGATTTTTGGCATTGTCTCGTCAAAATTTACAGGATCACATTAAAAAACTTAAAAATTGCAGGTCCCCTGAAGTGAAGTTCAGCCAAACATCAAAATGGCATAGAAAGTCACATTTCTGTGACAGCGGCCAACAACCATTTGCTAACGAAATCACGCATACGTGACTGCGGCCGGCAAAGTGTTAATGCTTCGTTGGAAAAATGCAACCGTGTAAAAGAGCCTCTTAATTAGAACCTGGAGCTGCCACGAATCTTTGAAAGCGTCTCTGCGCGTCTCTGTTCCGCGAAGTCGATGGATATTTATTGCGGAGAAACAGGGGCAATTAAAATAAATTTCTGAGTAATTTCAGCCGGGAGCAATCGATAGATTGTCCCGGGAGACAAAGCTTTCTTCTCCTGACGAGAGGCAAAAAAGGATGGCGAGGCGAGGCAAGGAGAGACAGAGAAGCGTTGCTTTCTTATTCGAGGGAACGTCTGAAAACTCGTATCTCCATCTCCGTCATTAATAAGGGATTCAAAGTAACCGCATCGCGTGGCTCAACGGAAGAAGTTCTGATTCGCGAAATCGCTTATACTTCCTCTCTCGAGAGTGAGAACCGGGGCTAACGAGAGTTCAACAAAACAATTAGGGGAAGAGAGAAGAGATAATTGCGATTCATGAGCGCGACGTCGCGACTGCGAAATTACGATGATTTTCTCCGTATTATTGAAATACGCCAGCCAGTCGAATTACTTTTCGAGGGTGGGAGAACGACAGAGAGAGAGAGAGAGGGGGGGGGTGAATGGGGGTTACTCGGGGCTGCTAATAATAGCAGAAGGATCCGGAACGGTGGTTTGAGTTTGACTCGAGGAGCCGAAAGTGGAAAACGACGGGTAAGGCGAAAAGAAAACTGGCGGAAGAAAGAGAACGGTTTATTATCCGCAGGCAGACGTTCCCGTACAAAGACAATGAGACATTATTAAACGAACCGCAGCGCATCCTGTTTAATGGAGGATAGAGATATCCGGAATCCGCCGCGCCGGCGGCGGACCTGTCCACGGCAGGCGAATAGTTTCTATTCATCAAACTCTTAACACATTTTTACCGTAATCTTCCGGATTTATTCTAGGAGTTTGCTAACTAGCGGCTATTTACTTTCGACGGTATCTAAAAATTAATTACTTTCCCGTACTAATTCTCCGCAATTCTTCCGGAAAATGTATAGGAAAGAGAGAGCCCTTGGAAATTACGCGAGTTACAAAGCTTTGAACGTGTGCGCGGTACGGGTTAAAAATTATCCTCGGGAAGAGAACTTTAAAAAATATTTTCAGATGAATCCTGGTAATTGTAAATCCTATCCGCGGAGATTTGGCGTCTGACCAACTGTTCGCCAGACTTTTCTAATGAAACCGCTGAAATAGTAATGGGCAGGTTGGAATCGGTAATTTGGACATTGATTTTTTTTTAATCTTTAGAGAAATGTTAAGTTGTAATCGTCACGTGGGTAGCATTTGAACTTTCAATTAGGAACTTGAACTATTAGATCAAAGTTATGGGTGTACCTTATGCAAATATATGTGGATACTTATGCAAATTCGTTGAGTCGTAATTCAATATTCCTCTTTATTTATTAACAAAATGTATATCCAATAAATTAGATGTATTTTTTATTATTGTTCATGATGGTTTTCTCAACAGTTTATTAATGCAGAGACTCCCAACTAATTTCTTACAACTAGAACACACCTATTTTAGCGTACTGAATCGATCCTTGAAGTTATGCCCATGTGTCTTGAATCCACTGTAGAATCTCAATTAAAGCAGAAACGTTTTATTTTTAATAAAAGTCCTATTCATGACCATCGGATGACCTTGAAGCACGAAAGGCTTCAATGAAATATTCGCGAGACCATAAATACATACAAACTAATGTTTTCTTGCACTTATATGCGAGCAGATGTGCTACCTCCGCTTCGGTTCTTTAATTAAGCTCCGCGGTCCGTTAGGATCTTAACACCGTAATGGTTGCAATAAAAATATTCGCCGCGGGAGAACTAATCCGAACTCGTGGGAGCATTCGAGTTATCGCGGATAAACGACGAACGAAATTAAATTTCGCGTGCAACTGCAGAAAAGTTTCTTTATTCGTTTCCAACGCCGCTGGCGTCTGGAAATTTTCGTCCTGGTGGTGGTGGTGGTGGTGGTGGTGGTGGTGGTGGTGGTCGTCGTCGTCGCTAGCTAACAGCATTCGCGCCATCTTCTCGTCCTGGGGCGACCAATCGAAGGATAAACGGACGGGGTTTTGCGGGTCCTCAGCCGTACGTCAATCAACGAGCATCTCCTCGCCTGCTCGTTCACTCGATTAGGGTATCGAGCGGCCCTGTCGAGAATGCTCGCGATATCAGTAACCGGGAATCCTCGGCATAGCAGTCTCTTACGACTTGGTCATCGAGTAGCTAGCCAGTAGACTGACTCAGATCCGGTATCCCTTCGCGAGCATTATCGACTCGCCTGGAATCCGACGCGGCGTATATACGCGCACGTCCGTCGCAATTAAGTGCAATCGACGGACCAACGATTGTCCAGAATCTGACCGTGCCTCCGGATCTATTACCGGCGATTCGGATGGATAAGAAACGTTTCGATGGCTTCAATATCGTCTCTATGGCAGCCCGCTCTTTTTATACCATCCTGATAGATGAAACTGCATTCAAAGCGGATAAATGTGGAATACAATTTTGTTTAATGAATGTCACTCTTATTGATTTTTATAGGTAGGTGATTATTTACATTAGCCACACACACACACACACACACACACACACATTCCTCACAGATTTCAATCACCTTGGATTATGTTGTCATGGTCAACATTCCGAACAACTTTTCCCTATACATGTTATCGCCGCTCGGCCTTGGTTTGTTAGATATTCGCAAAAAACTGTTAGCATGACTATAGCAAACCAGAGTCGCCAGATGAGGGGAGGGAGCACGAATTGAGGGGAAAAAGTTACCCTCCCAGTACCGGGATTAGTCACGTGACAGTGTGACACATGACAGTGACTACTGCAAACTCCGCCATTTTAAACGATTTTTGGTTAGGTTTGGGTTAGGTTTATTAAAATGGGGTTATTTTTTATCTAAATCAAAAAAGGAGAAATTCTCCTTACAGTAGACAAAAAAAAACTAGCACCTAATCCCATATCATGTTAACTTCTCGACGATCGAGTTTCTTGGTCCCTCAGAGAGAATATCCGCCAGTAGTGGAAATAAATTTTTCACAAATACCGTGATCATTTCTTTCGCATACAGGGTGTCCCAAAAATATTGTACTTCCTTGAAAGGAGTGATTGCAGCTGTCATTTGAAGTAATTTTTTCCTTTGTCAAAATGTTTTCCGCAGCATTGTTAAGGAATTATTAACGAAAAACACGTGCGCTGTATTGGTCCGAGCTCTGGTTCGTGTTTCTCGTTAATAACTATTGAACAATGTCACGGAGAACATTTCGACAAAGGAAAAAATTATTCCAAATGACATCAGGAATCATCCCTTTCAAATAAAACAATTTTGGGACACCCTGTATGTTGTATATACATATACACCCCGTACACACCCCGTAGTTGTGAGGAATATCTGTCGTCCGAAGGTAAATATATTGAAAGTTTAAGTGCAATCGATTGTTATTCAGAATCTGACCGATGCCTCCGGACCTATTACGAGCGAATCGGACGGATAGGAAATATTCGGTCGCCCCGATCAATCTATTTTTAATTCACCGATGCACGGCGTACTGCTTCGGTTTCCTTGATACTCTACCCGCTGACGAGCGATTCCGCCATTCCGGATCAACCAACAGGAAGAAATTCCTCGGTGATTTCCCCCGGAACCGTATCGATTCCGCGCGCGCGTTCCTTAAACGTCATAACGGGATCCTTATTTCGTGCTAACGCTAACGCGCATTCTTCTGTCGAACCCGAGTAGCGGAGGAATCTCGGCGGAATTCGTGATTCCGATGGAACCTCTCCATCTTATCACCATTTAAATGTCTTCGAGGTGAAGAAAAAACTGTGGATTAACGTTCCTAAACTTTCGTAGACTCACAGCCGAACACTGTCGATAGGTTTATCGAACCTGCGTTGGGTATGTACAGGGTGGACCAATAATTTTTACCACCTTGAATATTTCTGTTTTTGTAATAATACGAACAAATGATATATACAAAACTTGCATGGTACAGAGAGGAAAATATTGTGATGCAAACATGTTTATGTCGGTGAAGGTCACTTCAAGGTCACCTTGAATTCTTTAAACGGAATGACCTACCTTCTCGAAATGAGTATCAATTTCTGCGTGAAAATGTATTCACCTTCACGTGTCCTAAATCTAATAGTTAATTTTTATATATTTTACACATATTGTTGCAAATAACGGAAATATTCTAGGTGTTCCGACTGAAATGGCAATGTACGTAAGTAAATAATTTTCTCTCAATAATCGAACAGATTCATTATTTTTCATATAATTTTTAACGATTTCTACGCGCTGTGCGATTGTATATTTTTCCATGGTAAAATGGCAACCAATATTCAACTGGAGACGAGTTCAACGACCTTGACATGACCTTGACATGACCTTAACACAGTAAGGCATGCTTGAGTTGTTGATATTTCTTTCGAGAAATCAATATCTTGACCAATATCAACAACTCAAGCCTGCCTTATTGTTACGACCTCACTGTTAAGGTCATCTCAAGGTCATGGTATCTTAGGTCGTTGAACTCGTCTTGACATGAGCAATAATATTACGTACTGACAAATACGTAGTGCCATTTAAGGTCACCTTCATTTTTCATGAACAAATTTCTTCTTTTCTATTACATTTTGCTGCCGACTAAAAACTAATTAATTTTGTTCCCACATTTTTTTTATCTGTCTACCCTGTATAGGCTTATTTTGATAACTCAGTACCATCTAAAGAACGTGGAAGGAACCCGGGAAGTACCCTGTGGGACACCCTGTATAGTCTTATTTTGACAAATCTGTAGTATCGAAAAAACGTTGACGGAAATTGAGAGCAAGGACCGCAGGAACGGCATCGGAACGACGAGCCATCAGCTGATCTGGAGATGGGTTCGCGGCCGTGGACCAAGTGGTGGGACCAATTAACGGTTGTTAGAGTTGCAAATAAGTCGGAGCGGAACGCACGAGCCCCGGTAATACTATACAACGGGTCGGAGTTGCTCGCCGTTTGTTCGAGAGTAAACGGGTAACGGGTAGCGTAAGGTAAGGAGAGACGATGCCTTCTCCTCGGTCGGTAACTGACTGGGGCACGCGAAACATATTTCACTCTCTAATGGCCGACTTAGCATAATGTATGCCTCCAACAGAGCCTCTAGACCGGCTCGATCCCCTGCCCCTGGCATTACACCTCTCCGCCATCCTAGCTGGCACCCCCCGTGTCCGCCACCTCTCGTTTCCTGTCAAAATAGGCATCTGTTACTGAGTTATCGTCTTGGCTCCTTTTATCGGTTTTCAGGAAACTAGTATCTCAAAGATCATTCGCCATCCGTCGATTCCCGCTGACCTCTATTCCATTCTATTACGTTCCTTCTCGCGGATCTTCATTTCACGCTGCCGCGTTCGAGAATATTATACTATTTGTTACTAAAGAATATAATTTGATAATGCATCGATTAGAGCATTCACAAATTTACGATTCCATTAAAAATACGCATATCACCTTCGCGTGACCTCTACGCGTATCACCTTTGTGTGACCTCTACGCGTATTACCTTCGTGTAACCTCTACGTACCAGGTTATGAAGAAACTAGTTACACCAAATTATGGCCCCACCGAAACCATTCACGTATTACCTAATCTATTTTTTTTTATCTTGTGCATGAAGATTCGGATTCAAGATGTGAACAGTATTCTTTAGTAGAAATAAATTAACCCCTTGTCCTATAATATCGAGTGAGAATCGTGACGAAAATTCCGAACGGTGTCTAATAAATATTTATGTTATTAATTTCCTTTTTAAACCGAAGTCAAATTCTGTAACTGTCGCGACGGTCTTTACCGTAACTGTCAAGATTTTATCCCCACCACTGGGGGGATCCCCCTTGGAAATGAGTGGATACAATGACGACCTCTTTTATCATGATTCAAAGTAGCCTACTACAAAAAGGCAGCTAAAACAGTCTCGCGGCTTTCTTAAAAAGCTAACACTTTCCTCGCGAGAAATGCAAGGTTTTCGGCAAAAAGTGTTTGGTCCATCACGAAGCATACGCTCCGAGGAAAACATATTTTAACACTGAAAGCTCTAGAAGGTTGTATTAGGAATCTCTACCTAGTGACGTGCCGTTATTTTTGGGGCCCCGGGGCTAACACTGTTTGGGGGTCTACCCACTTAACCCAAATTAACTCAAGTATCACAATGTTTTGGATAAGTTATTTTTTCTTAAGTTTTTGCATCATCTGACCTACTAGTCCGAAATTCTGCACTCACATCATTCAAACAATTAGAAGGGGTATTCTAGAGTGACAAGTTAAATTGCATATTCCATTATTCCTTCCGTAGGTGTTAAAATAGATGGTTCATTCGGTATGTCGCGATGTCTAGGTTAGACGCTTTTATACATATAGTCTTCTGGCCATTTCTGACCTATCTGAGTTTCAATTTTGATGTATAAATAGTACTTGATACATATTTTACTTTGAATCGCAGGATACACGTTTATTTTTCCTTCTGAAAAATATTACAAAAATATTTCCGAGTCACATATCGGTGAATTCGTGTTGTAAGAATATCACGTTTATAAACATCCTGTGGGAGGACTATCGCTATTTTTTCCCCATGCTTTCGGAATATCATGTTGTCTGGAGGTTGACTGTACTGTAGCCACGACTGAATAACTTCCAAAAGGGACATTACCCAAGTGTAACACATCGATTTTACTGAAGTTTATACGGTTCGTTTAAAAATATTTGACAACTATTTTTTTTATCTGAAATGATCAATATCTAGGGGGTGAAATAGTTTTCAAAGCTGGGGGTGAAAATAGCCCTCAAAGTTGGGTGTGAAAACCCTATTTTTATTGATATCTCGGGAACTAGAGTGTCTAGGACAATGATTTTTGAGGGGGTGATTCTGATATAAGAAGAGATTATTAAAGCAGGAAAATCGACTAGTATTTCAATTTTTTTTCTAGATATTATTATTTTATAGGTGCAAATATGCAAAGATACGTTAAAAATTCCTAAAATTCGCATAAATTTTAATAATTCACTCCAGGATCCCCCCTCAAGGAAAAGCTTTCTCTCAAAAATAGCAAATAAGTCAAGTATCGTAAACCTTGACTAAACGCAATTCGTACAATCTTAATTTTACTGCCGGCCCCGACCAACCATCCGGCGGCTCCACTGGACGGTGTTTGAGTACATACCAATATGCCGGTGTCCTTACCTGTCAAAAACGCTCAAAATGGCTCAAATTTACACACATATAACTTCCGGATCATTGAATTCCTAACGTTAAAACTGGGATTTTTGGCATCTCCTCGTCAAAATTTACAGGATCTTAAAAAAAAGTTAAAAATTTCTGGTCCCCCGAAGTGAAGTTCAAACATCTAAATGACAAACTGGCATACAAAGTCACATTTTTGTGACAGCGGCCGGTAACCCCTACTAAAAAGAGTCACGCGTACGTGACAACGTCCGGCAATGAAATAACTACGTAATTTCCGAATATACTCCGGGCAGTACTCTCAGCGCTAAATTACTAAGCCACGAGCTCCGAAAATTTCGCAGTTTCATCCCAAATTCCGAAACACGCACCGATCTTCCGGCGGTATCCAGAAGCCGGCGGACGTCGCAGTTAATTGCATGGGATCAATCAAAAGTGAACGGAAGATTTCAGTGGCCAGGCTGTTCGGTTTCCGGATATCTGTTAAAGTCGATCCGATCGATCAGCCTCGGATGTAGGTCGATGCAATGGGTGGAGAGGAGTGGAGAGGAGACGAGAGGAGAGGCGAGACGAAGAGGAGGGTTCATGGATCGGCGAGCCCCGGAATCCTCGGAATTGCCGTGCCATCGGGACCGATTAATTTGTCGAGCAGCCAAGAGAGTAGTCGTACGGCAATGCCGTCGGGATTTAAGCGGGCCGAGGCCGCGAAAGGGAAATACCGGAGTACCGGTTCGACCGGCCATCCTCCGGCGGGTCGTTTCGCGGATATCCATCACCAATGGAATGGACTCTGCTTTGCCCCTTTCGACGCCAGTGCGAGAACTGCCGCCGCGCCGCGCCGCGCCGGCCGACGCTCGTCAACTTTGAGGACCCGGCGAAATTAATTAACGACGATCTTTGTCAGCCGGTCCACCCGTGAATACTTCCTTTCCACGCAACAAAATGGTCGCCCATGGCAGACACAAACTCCGCCGCTATCCACTGCACCTTTTGTTCTCTATCCTCTCTAATTTCCGTGTCGGAATAAGCAGTAATTGCGGAACAACAGTGTAACAAAAGTGATCTATGGAAATGCACAAAGCACTGGGTCGTTGCAAAAGATACGTTTCGAACAGATGGTGTTATTCCTGTAACAATGGGATTGCATTGAACAAATGGTATACAGTGAATCACAGAAATATTCGGACACTTTTAAAAGGATGATAACTTTCTTAACACCTGACCATACGACTTTTTTTAGAAGTTAGAGCAAATAATTTATTACAAGACGTGACAAAATTTTTGAAAAAATTGCGTTTGGTTACAATTTTTTTTATGTGGGCCTATATTGAAAATTTGAGAAATACCTTTTGTAGATCTGTGTCAATTGGAATTTCTTGTCACCGAAATTATACGGGGACGAAACATCAAGTTATGTTTAGGTTTGAAAAAAATTATGGTAACTAATGTGAATGGTCAGTGATATAGTTAATGCTCTCTGAAATCAATTTTGTCCTGTCTTGATACTATCTGCCCCACATTATATCACGACTATAATGTCAAATTAATTATCATCGTTAATCTATGCAGGCGGCATTACAGTCGATACTCTTTCTAACGCACTTTGTTCCATTTCGATATCTCAATCCGTTCTCGAGATATAAACGATCAAAGTTCTGACGTAAGATGCATGGAGTGGGGTGCCCATTCATAAATAATTTCCTGGGACTGCGAATGCACTAATAGTAATAGTAAAAACTGACCTGCGTCAACTTACGGCGCGAAGGGATGGGTCAGTAACGAGTGCGAGAGAGAGGGAAACACAGAAGACCTACAGTGCGAGAGAGAAAGAGATAGTCAAAAATTACCGTTGTCTTTACACGATGATATCTCGGGAACCAAGCGTCGTATCGTAATGAAACAAAACCATTTTGAAGCGCAGACTTCGCGCTCTTTAGGAAGCTACGATTTATTAAAATAGCGTCAATAGTTTCAACGTTATAATAATTCAAATATTAACCAATTTCAATACGATTTTCCCGTGCGTTTCACGCGTTTCAATGGATTCAATTGCATAAATATCCTTTATTTAACACTAAACGTATTCTTGAGTAAAAATATTGTTTAGAACTGTTTCATTAACTGTCTGAAGATATTATTTTTTAAAGAAAGTTATTAAAAATGTGGTGAAATAAATTTGTGTTCGGATTCCATGGGTCAAAGATGACCCAGCTGAACCTTTCGTATGACTGATAATTATGATAATTAAATTTTTATAAATAAGCCAATTTATTTTAAACTCTTGCACTTGTAATTGTTGGATGAGTATTTATGAAGTACACGTATGTAAAAAAAAACTCCTATTGTATTTAAAATTTTTTAGTAGTCGTTCATTATAATAAAAAGATTCAACAAAAGACGGATCATCAAAGAGCTGAAGTTTGAGTTCATGAACTTTGCAATTTTTTTCCATTAAACTAATATAAATCTGTCTACTATTACTAATTGGATCTATTTGTAACAACATTATATATATTTGCGAGCTAATGAATACATTTACAATATATTAATCCATAATAGCACATACATTATTAGATGCCTTCAAGAAGCCTCTTAAACCTAGACACTTGAGAAACACACATTTTATGCCGACAATAATTAATTAAACATTTTTGCGAATTTCTTTACTTTGACATCTTTCATTTTTCTCTTTATTCGAAAGAATAGTATTTGTATTTTGCTTATCAGTAAGTTAATAAAGGCTTTCAATATAATATTAACTGCTGCCTTATGTTTCAACTAATAAACCATGATTTATACTATTTAGATGAATAGTGGCCTATTTATTATTGCATAAAAAATGTTTGTATCCAAAAACGATGAGATTTAACCATGCATCTTCAAATTTGAGTTGATCAAAGTAAGCATAAACAGGATTCGTGCATCGATTCCAAAATAGAGAGCAGCGAATTTTTTAGATGGAAGCCAGTGAAATTAGCTATAGAGTTTTCACGATACATCGACATGTATAAAACCCCACCATCAAAGTTGCGTCTATTATCAATCAATACAACTTCGGATGTTCATACTATCTCTATATTTTATATATTGAGTTAGTAATACACAAAATATAAATAGTCCTTTTTTAGTTGAAGTTTCAGTGTGATACAAGCTCGAAAGAACATTTGATTGAATGCAATTCTATAAATTTAACTTTATTATTAATGTATAAAATTTGTATTTTAAAAACCAGTGTTATCATTTTAAATTCAGTGGAATCCGATATTTGTTTTTGTTCGACTTTTATGCTTTCACGTTTGCTTTTGTACATTTCATAATATGTATATTTATTTATTTATTGTAAAATATTGGTGTGGTGAATATATCAACCTGTGATTGAAATTTAAATTTTTATTATAGAATACATTCTAGAGTCAATTTAATTATAGCGTGCACAAAAAGGAATGCATTCATTTTTAGATTTCAATATTTTTATATGTATTTGTATATAGATGCATCTAATTGAATGTAAGAAACATATGCATTCAATTATTATTATCGTATTTTTTCCAAATTACAATCCCAATTTCAGTATTAAATAAATATAAGAAAATTTACTAAACTTTTAATAAGATATTATTAAATCGAATTCTCACTTTTCATTTTTAAACATATAAAAAAATAGAGCAACTAACAAATACGTTCTTAAAATCGTATTTCGTATTTAAATTCTTCATATTTCAATCCATGCCATTGTCGTAGCACCGTTTTACACATTGATCATGATTGTTTTGAATCGTCATCTAAGATCACCCAAACTCGACGGATTTTCAAATTCGTTGTTCTCGAAAAACGTGGCGTCGAACAAAAAGATATTTTTCCTTCCTTTCGACTTGCTGTTGCATGTAGAATCACCTGGTCGCTTGTACCGCGATTTCGGAAACAGCCTGTAGAATTGTTATTTCGCTGTTGTAAATCCATAACAAATTTTATTCGTCTGTTCTCAATGCGGATTTTCATGAAAAATAAAAATGGTCTAGATCAATTGCAAGCCGTAGGATCCACAAAGATATTTATTCTCTTTTTAATCATTTTAAGGGATGCTGGCAACCCCTACCCCTGAAAAAATCTTTTCGACCCTTCATAATTTTCTCACGATTGTGACAAAAATATATGAAATGCAGTAGACAAATTCGAGTATTTTCATCTTTCCTTCATCTTAATATCTTTAATAACAACCGAGAAAAAAATTATAAAGTTAAGGGTGTTCATCCCCATATTATCCTTACATTAAAATAACAAAATTTTGATTCACACTACACGTGCCGAGCTATAAACGTAACAGGCACATGTTGCCTTATAAAAATGATAAGATTTAATTTATTTAGACCTTACGCAGTTCTTGTTGTAATGTGTGCTCTAATAAAGATATTTATTAAATCATTTCTTATGAAAGCATCTTTATAATTTCAACAATTGGAAAATAAAAAATTTAGAACCGGTCATTTGACCGGTCGTGGTAGGTTTAGTGTTAAAAAGTGCCTTGTAATACAATAAAAATTGTTTTTCCATTTTCCTAAATGATCATTTTGATTTTTCAAAAATGTCAAACAAATGTTGGTCAGTAACTACATGGTGATAATTTCCAAAAACATCCTTATTGTATTAAAAATTAAGGTCAGCATGATTTTTTTAATGGAATTGTATTTTTTTACCATCTATCGACGCATTTTTGTACTCTGTTAAAAAAAAGTATTGGAAGTCCTAGGTCGAAAATGAATTAGTTTCGAAGATAAAAATTGTTTTCTATAAGGCACCGAACACTGTACAGCGTTCCCATTAACGTACCAATCGCAGGTTTTACCAAGCGTTATGATGTCCGTGGCATTGACCATTTCCAGGATAGCTATACGTTGCGAAATGGCCACGGAGTGTCTACACGAGGAAAGTCAAGCCCACCCTCCGTTTCCTTTCCCTCAAACTTGCCCACCCAACGCAATCACACGATCGAGTGAACTTCCCAATCTCGAGTTAACGGTGAACGTTCCTCGGCTTTCTCCCTGTCCTCTTTCTTTCTCTCTCTCTCTCTCTCTCTCTCTCTCTCTCTCTGCTTCTCTCCTTCGATCTCCATTGTTCCTCGACTTCCGGGGGACTATTCGTCCCTCGTTTTCGATCCGTTCTCATTCGATGCTCGGTTTTTAATTTTCGACTTCTCCGCGTCGCGTCGGGAAGAGACCCGCTTAAACCAAGGGGCCGCCACTTAGCTCGCTTAAGGTTATCTGGATCTCGTTTGAAAATAATCCAAGTTCCGGGTGGCTCCTCTATTGGCTGCGCCTCACGATCTAGCTGTCGCAATTAGGGGCGACGATATAACGCGGAAACGCCGCCTCCAGGCATCGTTGCACTTTCCGGGGGCCGCCGGAACTAAAGAGCCGCCGCGTCGGTCTCTCTGAAATTCTTCGGCCCGGGGAGAGGAGATCTCGAAAGATTGCGAGATGCCCTCGCGAAGATTGCGCGATCGACTCGAACGAGTTCGCGAAACTTCCCCGGAGCGAGCAAAAAGACAGAGAATTATCATGCCTTCGCCGAGGATAGCTCGCGGGAGCTTGGCTACGCTGCGAGCTGGATCTTGCGCGGATATGTGTTCAAGGGGGGTCGAAAGTAACATTGGAATCCATTCAATATACAGGGTGATTTTTATAAAGTCTGAGTTTTCGTCGAAATAGATGGACATACGAAATAATCGATTAGACGAAAAATATTCTGTTCGAGGGGGACATCTGATGTATACGTCGCCATAGTGGTCCGGGCGGCTGATGTAGCAGTTCATTCAGCTTTTAGCACTATTTGGAAGTTAAGGGTATAACAATGTAGGTCGTTGGGATTCGTTTTGATATCAGCTACAATATTATGAAGTCAAAAATATATATTGATCTTTAAAAATTAAAGGTGACCTTGATTTTTTGTAGAATAAAAATTTTTTATATTGAAATTTCTAGACCGCCAAGTGTTGAGAAACTTTTGTTTAAAACATTTTTTTGGCTCATTTTCGCTTATTAATATTTTGGCTTATTAATTTAATCGTTTTTGAAGGTGATGGATATTTAGAAAGCAATATACATTCGATAAACATAATAATTAAAATGAAATGTAATATATGCATAAAGATTTGCAGTCTAGAAATTATTAACGAATTTTATTGAATTTTAAAGATATTATTTCACACTGCATTAGCGAGTGTACTTTATTAATAATGTATCCATCTCTCAAAATAATATCTCATTAATTATATCTTTCTCCCATATATGTATGTATTAATTCTCTTATTCATGCATGTATATTCATTGTTGTTGATATAACTCTGTTTAATTCATTAAGTGTCATAATATATTGAAGAGTTATTACTAGATTGTAGATCGGTATGGAAAATAAAAATGTTCTGGACCAATTGCAAGAAATTGATTTCTTCTATTAATAATTTTAACAGTTGAGATAATGTTCTCAAATTCTACTGATATGTTTACTATTATTGTTAACTATTATGTGTTTTATCTACTTATTTTTATCATAAATGCATTAGATTCGCAGTTTACTCATTACTTTTGATTACAGAAACACTAATTACATTATTAAATTCAATTATTGGAGTTAATATTAGGATACAGCAAATGCATATTCATAACAAAAATTAGTACCCATGATGGATTGGAAAAAGAAACTGCAGTACAGTAACACAAAGTGTTATTAATCATTATTTACATCATATATCTGACAATTACTGACATTTTCTGTTCGGAGCGTCAGTATTCACGACTCTACAGTATGCAAAAGTATAATTTTATATATTCTCTCCATTCCTCGTCCAACATTCGGTTCAATTTGTCTTGAAACACGGAAATGAAATGTTTCATACATTTTTAATCGATACTTCTATTTACTCGGCGTTCATTGTCTTCTATTGAAAACATCCAAAAGATGCAATTAAAAAATTGCACAAGATTAACTGCAATGACAAGTGATAAACCGTCTAAATCAGGCCTGCTAACTTCTCTCCTTACTCTTGGCTCCTCTCCCTACTCCTGGGCCCTCTCCCTACTCCTTTGTTCTCTCCCTACTCCTGGGTCCTTTCCCTACTCCTGGGTTCTCTCCCTACTCCTGCGTCCTCTCCCTACTCCTGCGTCCTCTCCTTACTCCTGCGTCCTCTCCCTACTCCTGGGCCCTCTCCCTACTCCTGCGTCCTCCCCCACCAAACTCGTGTGGAGAAGGTTGGACAGATTACGAGTATATAATAGGAGAAATAATATCGGCGCTACGGTTCGATCAAATTCTACCCTATACATATAGCTAATTTGTAGTAAAGTCAAACGTTTTCGATTCGGATATGAATCTGTGCGTCATAAGACCACGTTTGCTATAGAATTGTTTTCTATTAGAGGAAAAGAAAGGTGGTGTTTCGTCCTGGACCCGCTAGAGGACTCATCAGTAAGTCTATCTAGCGGGCACTGCCTTAGACACAAGTGTCGGAAGGAACGTTATTAATATACTAATTGGTGACAGTTCAGTAACTAGCGAGAAAGTTATTTATTCGACGATTTGTCCATCTTGTGGACGGGGTCGAAACTAAGCCTTCTCGAACTCTGTAAATTTTTTCGCCATTAATGATAATAACGTTCCTTCACACACGTGTGTCTAAGGCAGGGCCCGCTAGATAGCCTTACTGATGAGTCCTCTAGCGGGTCCAGGACGAAACACCACCTTTCTTTTCCTCTAATAGAAAACAATTCTATAGCAAACGTGGTCTTATGACGCACAGATTCATATCCGAATCGAAAACGTTTGAGTTTACTACAAATTAGCTATATGTATAGGGTAGAATTTGATCGAACCGTAGCGCCGATATTATTATTCCAAGTTTATTTAAACACTTTACGATCGACAAAAATAAAATTTCTGATATATAATAGGAGGCCGTATCCTCGTAGTCACGTGAGGCAACGCGCGGTTAGGGGAATATGAAATAGGGGGGGGAACCGGTACCATGGTAATGGGAGTCGTGAAGCGACACCGGGGAAGAAGTTCCCCGGCCCTGGCCTAAAATATGAACAAATTGTTCACGTGATACTTATTCAATCCCATCGTGAAGAGGAACATTAAAATCTGGTATGTGAAATTACAAGGGAGATTCAAAAATCAATTTAAGTTGATCAAATAAATTTTAAAATAAACTCTTATGTACTCGCATACTCCTCACTAACCTCTCGTAACGTTTACGTAACACTTTTAATTGTTTTTACACACACCGAAAGTTAGAATGGTGTGAATGGTGCATGCTAGGCATGTAACACAGTAACGTCTCGTATGCTTACACCCCAGACATTCGTTACAACACGCTCATGTGCACGTTTCAAACTGTTGTAACTTTTTGATACAAAGAAAAGTTTGAAAAACGTTTCGAGTAAAAGTTACACGGTTTAGTACCTGTTGTGTGACAGAGTAAAAATTTACTCCGCAATTCATTTACAACAGATAAATTAATTCTGCTTCTACAGGCTCGGTCACCAGCAAATAAAGTACATTTATTTCCATATTTTTGGAAGTTGAAATTCAAAAACATAGCCATTTGTATATCATTGTATATGCTGCAAAAAATGCAAGAAAATATATAAAATACTGCTAATTGTGATTAAAAATGTACCCGTGTTTTTCGTTAATAACTCCTTAACAGAGCCACGAACAAAGTACAATATTTTTGGGACACCCTGTGCAACACCTCGCATACTGAAAATTGTAGTAAAAAAGTTTTCAAATCTATGAAATACAATATCCTATAAATTTTTAACGGAAAGTTTAAACACTGGTATTACAACGTCTTTTTTAAATATTCCATAACAAGTATGCCAATGGAAATGCTGACTATTTAACTCGCACAAAGTGGATGTTTTTGGGTCTCTTGACAACCACAGCCAGATCCTAATTATACTATTTTAATTAACCCACTTCATTGGGTTCAACGTTGATCTTCGTATTGGACCAAGCTTAAATAGTTAATTGGCTAAATGGCACGTTTGTAACTGTATCGGTTCTTCTTTAAGAAATTGGCTGCCATGTCCATCCCGTTTCAGATATTTAGCTCAATTCATCAGTAAATGTTTAAATATCATATAGCAAGTACATATTGACTTTTTAACAAGATATAATTTTATATATAAAAGAAATTATAAATCCTTATTTTTCAACGGTTTACAAATATAGTATACCTTCTTAAAAAGTGGAGCAAAGTCATTAATGCCACATCAAATATTTTTAGGATTGAAAATTCGACTCAAATATAGAAGTATGTATTGATTTATTAAACGATGTACAAGGATTTTTAAAAAAATTGCAATTGACGAGAATTACATGCATAAATAAAAAGACACTTTCTAAAACTTTTTTATATGAGCCCGTAATGACAATTTTTTATTTCCTCATGAAAGTCCTACCAATTTCAATTTTTTCGAAATCTATTTTGCCCATCATTCAGTAGATCCTTCTAAATAATAAGTAAATAATAAATGCTAATTGCTAAAAATTAATTGCTAAAAAAATGTCAAGTCCGATTTTCACTTGCTCCAATTTTTAAATAATTAGTAAATAATAAATGCTCTTGATTGCTCATGAAAAAGTCAAGTCTGATTTTCACTTGGTCCAATTTCGAAAAAGTTCTTCCGATTTAAAGGGCGTTCGGATACCTTCGTGGGCCACCGTAGGCATTTCCGTTGTCCAGTTTCTTCCAATATCAGCCTGTCCCGTTGTTAGCAGTGCAGTGTTTGCTCGGCAGCTTTTTCCTCCGTAAATCCCTCGAGGCCTCGAATCAGCAGGTCTTGAACACTTTCGTATAAAATCCCCGCGGACTCATACCGATTCCTCGGCCTCTCGCAGATCCTCCTGGACGCAATAAGTACGCGTTGAACAATGTAGCCGAGAAAGAAAAGACGTCCTTTCCCGTGGACGGGGAGGGAGAATTGAAAAAGGGTCGGTATTAGAAAAGGCCGGCCCCTTTGTCCGGCAACTTCATTGTACGCCCGACGAAAATATTCACCGAAAAGGTTACGCCGATGAAAATCCAGCCTGTCCGTTGTCCGCGCGTTATCGCTCTATACAAAGAGACCGATTAAGGTATGAATAATTTATGTCGGCCGGCTCGTTGCTATTTTAATAAAATGTACATATACAACGGCACCGCCCTAACGAAAATGTCGAGCCGAGTCGCCGGAGTATTATGGTTACTACGGATGTACGTACCTCCTAGACTTTTGGGTATTGCAGGAATGCAATATCTTTGCTTGGAAATATAAAATAATTGAATAATAATAATAATGACAGTGACGGTGACGTCGATGATTGTAGTAAGGACGAGATGGTTTAGAAGATCCGCTGTCTAGTTATTGATAATAAGAAATAATGTTAGAGTAGGCTAATTACACTTCCCAAGGTCATTAATCTTTCTATCAAAGTCATTAATATTTTCGTAAATGACAGTGTATATTTTTATTATCGTCAAGTTGCAGCCAGGGTTGAAATGAAATCAATGCCTTCATGTGACCTTGACTACCAAAAATAAATGGAGAGAGATATAATTTAACAAAAATAAGTCGATAAAGAATCTTAATTTTAATATAATTAATATATCGTTCACAAATGATCTGAAATGAATAATACTTTGGATTTTGAGGCTTCGAAGGGTGTATGACAAAAAAAAATTTTCAAAATATTAAACTCGAAAAATTTTGTGCCACTTTTTCGAGGTTCCCCGAGCACCGTGCGTAGGCTGTCTTAAAATATCGAAAATACACTCGCCGTTCGATGTCCGCAAATGAAGTTAATCGAATCGGTTCTCGCCGGGACGAGAGAGAGCTACCTTTTCGAAATTTATTTTTCGCTGTAGATTTCGTGCCGGCATGGTAATAAAACCACCGGTGAGACCGTCCGACCAGAAGTCACGTTCCCGGGCTGTTATTTGCGTATAAATGCCATCGATCGAACCGGTGCCCGGCGATTTTCGAGACATAACTTTCTGCGGAGGCGGCTGATACAGGCTCGGTTGTCGAGCACGCGTCGCCTCGTTTCGCTTTTCGCCTCGGTTGCTCTGAATTCTGGACGATCCAGCGGTAATAATCGGTCGCGTGAACCGAAAGTATAGATCTCTGGCTCGTGATAACGCGCGAACCTCGCCGTCTACAGAACCTCGTTCTTTCTATCCGCGATTCTACTCGAGATATTTTCCACTGTATTAGTCGCTCGTTAATCGAACAACCTTCGTGAAAACAATCTGTTCCCTCGGCTCCGCTCGATTGGAAGCGAAAACGTCAACAAATTTGTTACCCGACCAATCGGAACAGATTTCCGCAAACTTCCTGCTGTTCCTTTTTTCGCAGAAGACCTTCTCGCTCTCACGGATCCGAACGTTAAATATCGTTTTTCTCGCATGCTCGCCTCTCGATTGAATGCTCGATGGAAAATATAAATGCTGATCCTCGGTTTCAGTATGATATGGTCTGTATAATGGGTCAGGCCAGCAGCTGTAAACAAATGTACCGTTATTATTAATATTACGTTCTTTGCAGTGTGATATGGCCGTTTTATTAATATTACGTACTGTTATTATTAATATTAATAATAATAACAAACTTAATATATAAATATTGAACTGAAATAGTGAACTAATGTGGGGAATGATATTAAAATTTCATTGAAATTTCATTGAAATTAAATTTGGATTTAATTATATAGTAAAATTACATATTAAGTAGATTTTATGAGAAATTTTCATTGAAATTATTTCAGGGCTAGAAATTGTATCATAGAAAGTTTTAATATTAGAGTAGGGAATAATAATAAAATAAATTGAAATTAAATTTGAATTTAATTATATAGCCAATTTATACATATATTAAATAGATTTTATAAGAAATTTTTATTGAAATTATTTTAGACATAAAAATTTTTATACTTCGTATATTAGTATACTTCGTTGAAGGGGATTATTCTCAAGCTCATTTGTAGTAACTTTTTCGTTTGCGAAAATGTTCTCCGCGGCTGTTTTCATGAGTTATTATTTTTTCATGAGCTCCCTGTATACAGGGTGTCCCAAAATTCCTTCAACTCCCTGAAATGAGCGGTTCCTGAGGTCATTCGAAGCGACATTTTCCTTTTTCAAAATGTCCGCCGTCATTTTGTTTTGTTTAGTGATTAACGAAAAACACGGACCAATCAGAGCGCGACCTACACGCGTGTAGGCAAATATGGTCCGGCGCGCTAGCAGAGCCGAAATACGACGAAAGTCTTCTCGACCCATCGCGGTATATCGATAAATCTGCTCTAAATGCAATAATTATCAAACAAACAACAAATCGTATTTTCGTTTAAAAAAAGAATAGAAATCGATGATAGTTCATGTACTTATTTATTCACTTTGTCGTTATCTAATTAGGTTAACCAAGTGCACGAATTAATGGCCACGATTAATTTTAATGATTATATGGTTACTGCTCTATAATCGGTTTCCAATTGTGAGAGCTCTACTGTAGAAAAGTTATCTCGAATTCGAATCTAATATATCATTTACTAATGGCATTTATATAGCCAATAATAAGTGTTATCATCAATTAATTTGAACACAATTTTTTATGTACAATCTAATTCAGTGTATCGATACTATTAATTAACGAAATCTGTTTCGCTTGAGTGAGATATGAACATTAAAAAAAATATTCGACATAAAAAAAAATAGTACAATAATAAATTTGAACTTATTTTAAAGCACGAAGCCTCTACATTTGCAGACTAGCATTAATTTTTTCTCGGATATTTGTGCATGATCTAGCAACTGTAACAGTGAGGACATATATTTATTAAAAATTTATTATTTTCCTAAACGTATCTGTTACAGATTAGTTGATAGAATCTTCCCTTTTACAATGACTGCTTAAAACTTAAAATACGATTTTTTTAAATTGTTTTGTATATTAAAAATTATGAACAAGTTTGGTCGTGTAGACCTTCACGGTATACATACAACCTTATACAGGTTTTGCACTCCACACTTACAGGTCTTATTGTCCATTTTGTAAATCAAATTCAACCTTATCACAGATCAAAATCTTTTATTTAGATGACGCATAAGTGAAGTAACACAATGACATTTGCTGAGATTTCATTCTTAGCTACTTGTGCGGTCATATATGCAAAAAAATCTTCTGGACTTTGTGAAAATTGACTTGTACCATATTTGAAGTAAATCCTAAATCGAGATTACTCGTTACCACGGTTACCTGGACCGCGAGTCTCGGCTATTTTTTCGCAACCCGTGAGCGAAGCTATACGGAGAATGGGGCGCGAAATGGATCTCAGTTTTCTCGAGGAAATGGTTTCGCGCGGCTGCCGACGCGACGCGTCGCGATACAGGATGCCGCTCTTTGTGCGACATCGCGGAACGCGTCGAATAAAGAGCAAGCGCGCCCTCGCCTTCTGTTAAGGAGTTTACGCGGCGGCGGCATGCCCTCGCTTTGTGTCTCCATGGTCTCTTTAATGCCGATAGCTTCCGTTCCATACGAAGAACGCCGCACAGTGGGCTAAACCGATGAATTCTGTATCAAAATCAAAGAACTTTCGATAGAAACGAGATAGGGCGATGATTTAAAAAAAATTTTTATTTTACATTTGATTTTTCTTTGACATGCCATACATTAGTTCTCGTAGATTTTGTCACGCTGATTCCAAATCCGGTCGAAAAATTTGTCTACTATCGCAGGATTTTGAAAAAAATCGATTTTTGTGAAAAAACTAAAGAAATCATAATATTTTCGTTGAAATGATTTAATAACCCACTGGTTTGAAGGTATATTGTATTCTCATATATGGAACACAATAAAAATAAAACTAATGAAGTATTTGAATGTATCAAAATTAGTAAGGGATGAAATCTTATTGTCCATAAAGATCTAAAGTCTAATTATAATTAATCAAAGTAAGTAACAATGTAAATACTCAAAAAGTAACATCGATTAACACAATCTAGTGAAGCATTTTGGATTTACTATTGGAAAGTAAATGATTGTCGTCTTTTCGACAGGACCCATTAAAATAAATCCCTTAATACGCTTCCAGTAGGAAAAGTTTTAATTATTCATTCGAATTGTAATAAAATTCTGAAGAATATGTAATCCATGCATTATTCATTTAATACCGATACCCATCGAATGCAGAACCGACGTATTTTTAGGTACGGAACCGAAACCGTGGTCGATATTAAGCTGAATATTTTTGACTCGTAACCAGGGATCGAATGAAAGTGTTAACTTTTTAAAATGAAAGGCGATTATTCAACTATTAACATTTAAATTGTTTCTCTTTTTCCTCAAGTTATCCGTACAATAACACAGTGACCTTATTGTAAGAGTTCAGTTTTAACAATTATACTATATCTGATTAATTACAATTCTGGAGAATTATATACTTTTGAACAGACCTTTAAGGGTGAAATATAAAAGTGTGGTGTAATTTTTAAATTAATATTATTAAAGGAATTTAGAGCACACTAAATGATCTCCCTTTCCTATCAAAGATTCATAGCTACACGGAGTGGTGGAAATTGATATCAGCTGGCGCAAAATTAATTTCAAGGTCAATAGGTCAACAATTTCTTTTGGTAGTATCTTATTATAACCATGGGTCAAAAGTGGATCGTCTCTTAAAAAATTATGATGAAGTTTTTTCATTATCAAATTGATTTTCTAATAAAAATGAAAGTGGAAAAAGTTATACTGACTTTTGCAAGCAATATAATGGTATCTGTAACTTTTTTAAATCTGAAGTATTTTTTTAGAAATGAAGGTGACCTAAAATTTTTTTAATGGGATGCTATATCTTCAAGGTCTTACAATATTTCTAGAAGATCTGCTTGTCACAACTTTTCTGCTTTCAGGATAATAGTTTCTTTAATAAATAATAATAAATTTTAGTCTTTAATAATTCTTTAATAATTGTTTGTTATTAACAATAATTATTATCATTCATTATTTAAAAATGATTTGAAAAATCTTTAATAATTCTTTAATAAATAATAGTTTCCATTGCCACAAAAATTAATGGAATTAAGTTTCACTTAATACATGTTATAGCAGTTTTAAAAAAACCGAAAAAAATGATCATAAAATTACAGCTATGTCATAATTAATTGCAAACTTTTGGTTTAAATTACTGTTTTAAATTACTGGGTAGGATCTGAGTCACCAGATTAAGACTTGTTTCCTACTCTACCTTCCCCTTCTGCAAAAATGCTCCCCAATGCATCCGCCGCGGCACGGTCACGTGATGCGTTCCGTATCTGTCGCGCATATGACGCGTTTCGTTTCTGTCGTGCATGTGTCCGGTAGAGAGGGTAACTTTTTCCCCTCGATTCCTGCTCCCTCCCCTTATCTCGAGACCTGGATATGATTGTTTCCTAACGAGGTGCTAGAAACGCGCGGAACATGCAACACTCAATTTGGGTTAGAGACGGAGAAACGTATTAATTTACGATGAATTTTTCAAAGAGAATAATAATAATATATAATAATATTACCGGATTTCGTACAGTCCGTTCTCCGTACAGCATGTATTATTCTAAAGGAAAAATATCCTTTGACGCCGCTGGGAATGATAGACCGCGGAAAAAACTGCACGTCGGATTATATATCGCGGATCGTATAACTATGATGCGCCGCATAATTTATATAATACTCTGGGGGATGAAATGTCATTGAGCTGAATGCGTTAATTGTGTCGAATTATTTGTTAAATAAATTAAGAGCCGATGGTGGAAAATATCAATTTTTTAATTTGAGTGGTATGATGAAAAAAGAGCTTTTCATGATCAAAATTGAAAATATTTGGATGTTGATGTTGTAATACTTTTCAGAAAAATCTCAGGAGTCACATGAAAGAGTTTTTAAAATATTTTTAATTAACTCTCATGCCAATAACCAATATTTTCTACGATATTTAATGATGTTGCATTTAAGTGTCTTTTCAAGTGCAGTTTCAATGCATATTTTTATGCCTTCAATGTAAATTAATTTATTCGTGGTCATCCAAGACCATAAAAATCTACAATAACCTGGCTATTGGTCAATAAAAACATAAAAGTGTTGTAATAAATTTGTGTTTTATAAAAATATCTGTCTTCAATATCGTATTAAATATTTTATTTTTTCCTGCTAAAATCATTTATTGCGAAATTGTATGAGTGATGTATGAGTGAAAAACAAAACTGTACATATATTAGAAAAATTCACACATTATTTTCAGCTTGTTAAAATTATTAAAAGAAAAAATACATAGAAAATGTTTGTTTTGCCCAAGTCTGGTTATAACTAGCACAATAAAAATTTCCTGCATCAATTGTAAGAAACAGAAACTCAATAAAAACTTCATTTTTTAATTAATAATTTCAAGAAGATGAAAATATTACATTTATACTGTTAAAGTTTTTAATTCTCTTTACTATTTCTTTCACTTGCTCATTTCATTCATTTATGATAAAAATGAATAGATAAGATGCAAAATATAAAACACAACTAAATTTTTACTTTGCACAAAAATCAAGTCTACTCATAACGAATTTCTGTTTTGTTTATAGATTATCGTCTACCAGTGTTGGGCAAATGTTATTCAGAATAATGAAGAAATTGAGTTATTTATTACATAAAATTTACGAATAAAAGAATGATTCTGAGTGTATCTATAGGAACAATTTTCTATAAATAAATATAATAATTAAAAATTATTAGTCACCTTAAACTTTTTCTATTTATATTGTTCACATCGCAACTTATCTTATCGTTATCACATCAAATAAAAGACTAAATTTAATATTAATGTAATCAGTATAAAGCATATAATGCATTATTAGAATTTATATAAAATAATTAATTAAGTTGACTTCTTTCAACTTACTTTCAATACTATTCTCTTTTCGACAAAAATTAACAATTTTATGGGACTTGGAGCATTCAATATTGTGGAAAAAGAAAATTGTATTGCTGTTAGTGTTGATGATGCTACTGATGTGTTATGTTAAAAAATGTTTTTCTCATTATGGTACTACCTCATTATACATAGACCACATTAGTTCAGATGTAACCGCAAATAAGAAATGAATTACAAATACTTCAAGTGTAAAATAATCGAATAAAAAATTAATTCCTTACTCTTACCCCAATGAAATTTTATTCGAATAATGCCCATTGTCCATGCCTTTCTGATTGCAAGAATTCCGCCGAAAAATAGCAATAAATTTTCGCTGGAGTGACATTCCAAAACTGCGACAGCCGAAGCTTTTTTGCCATTTCCGTTCGGCGCCCAGCGTGTCGTCTTTTCCGCGGGGCGCTCATTTGTTATGCGCACGTGTTATTCCGCATGGCGCGGCGCGGCGGTGACGTTCCGATTTTCTGATAAAATTCCAGAAAAGTTGCGGGGACAAAAACGCCGCGGAACGACCGCGCTGTTATTAAATTTCTTGCGGTTGTACGGCGCTACACGCGCAGCGAGAACCATTTTTCCGCGGTCATCGCTGCTTTATTAAAGCATCAATGTTACGTCGTCCCTCGTTTCTACTTTCGAACCAACCGGGCTATTATAAAAAATTCAAATCTCGTCGTAACGAGGAAAAACAGCGATGTAATAGGGGCACGGCCGGACCCTGACTACGGAGGACCCCGTGCAGAATTTCATTGTTTCGTTGTCCGGATGATGAAACTGGCTCAGGTGGAGCACGGAGCTCCTCATTTCTCTTGATGCTCTCCGGCCGTGCTCGAATTATTAGCGTCATTTAAAATGTTTCCAATGACAACCGAGCAGTTTCTCGGATATCAAAATTCCTAGAGCGTGCGACGCTGTGCCTCGCTTTATTATATATATATAGAAATGAGTATAGTAGATTTCTGTATAACGCCATCAATCAATTGTTTAAGAAGATTGCATGCAGTTAGGAACAAAAGCACACCTGTGGAAAGGCACAATATTGTGTTAATTTTTTTTAGGAATCGTAACTACTGCATCTATAATTTTAGAATATTACAACGAATTTCGTATTTTTTAATTAACTTTATAATTATGCAACAAAAAAGAACAATAAAGTATACGTCAAATGCAATTTTCAATGAAAGAAAGGTATTGGCACACCTATGCAAAAGCACAATATTGTGCTAATTTTTTTTAGTAATCATAACTACTGGATCTATAATTTTAGAATATTGCAACAAACTTTACGTTGGTTAATTAAATTTTTAATTACAAAACAAACAAGTACAATAATTTTTTCATTTTGTTTCGCTGAAACAAAAGTATTGGTGCATTTGTAAGTTTATAGTATATTATTATTTAATTTATGCAGCTAATATTTTTTGTGTAATCCTTTATTGTTTATAACCGCTTTCCATTAGTCTCGCATGGAATGAACTAATTTTTTGTGTAGTTTCTGAGCTTATTTATTCAATTTCTTTTTTCGTAATTGACCATTATAAAATTTGTAATGTTCAAATGTACAAACAATAAGACACTTTACATATTTATACAGCATTTTCTTATGACTGGTAGCACAAGCGGACATGAGGTGATTCTATTTGAGAAAGTAAGCAAAAAAGCCGATGACATTTGTTCAGTTAACGCTTCATTGTCGAGTAAATTGAGTGTGGAAATTCTGCGGTTTCGCGCGCTGCTGAATAGCAATCGGCTGACGCGTCTGATCATGACCAGCCAATTCTACTTCTTACGAATACTGCGACTCACGAGTGCGTCGAACTTTCAAACACATTTTTCTCAAAAACGAAGCGTCGTATATTTAAAGGTAGAAAATGTATACTTTATAATTTTGTATTTTACATATCATCTTCTAAGTAAACACTTAATATTAATTCCGTTCTTAATCTGTCAGTAATTCTGGTATGGGCTGATATTGGTTATCACTAGACTGCGGATTCTTGTGTAAAATAAAAATTTTCTACCCGACTTGCAACAAACTGGAGTGAAATAGAAATTTCTTTTCTTTTCTAATATGTTTAAGAAGGCTAATAGGTTTTATATAATATAATATAATATAACAGTATTTTGCATAAAATCCGTCTTGTTATCACGGGAGAACAGAGATAAATTATTTATTACACCCCACGAATAACGAAAATTATATTGAATTAATAGCTGAACAAATAAACAAGTATACAGTTCGTATTGCGGGGAGAGACTATTTTATCCAACATTAAAATACTGAAATCCGCACGGCCAAATTAATGTAGTAATTGTGTTGTTCTAAAAATATCAAAGTTTTACAAAATGTACATTGTCTTATTATTTTATCGAATAAATGTTCCCTATATTTTTCCGAGATTTCCGAAGATTTACAATAATTGTGCAGTATCAAGAGGAAGCTCAAAAATAAAGTTGCTTAAAATGTCGTATTCTATAACATATTTTAATTTCATCAAAATCGGAGAACAGAACCACTTTACATTAACATATATTTAATGTATAAATAATGATATATAATAATAGTAAACAATCCTGTTGTAAATAAATGTTATTTATAATTCAAAATGCAATTTTATGCGTGAAATTTAATAATATAAATATACAATGATAAAACATAATAAAATTTAAAAAAAAAATGCGTTAGCCGGCATTATTTGTACACTGGTCGCCCGTCTGCAACCTTGGCACGCTACAGTCGCGCCACACTGGATTTTGTTGTAGTATAGAAAAAATACTGTATTTCACGGAAGCAATGAAACTTTAATCGTCAATATCTCGAAAACGATTGAGTATCTGCGCCTATAATGGTATACATATATTCGTGAACAGGAGAACGAGATCTATAAGTGTGCGAAGTTTCAACACAATCGGTGACCTGAAGGTCGCGGCCTCTCCTTGTTAGTATGTGCGGGGCGACGAATGTCTCTTTAAATTTCGTTTGTCTCGAGGCACATATTTTCGACTTCGTATAATCTTAACGTATTAACTCCTAGCTTGAATATTTCTTTCTAGATTTTCATCTCCCGATGCCGCACAGTGTCATCCTCCCTCTTATTTGATCCCGGAGGCGTTTTAATTGCAGACTACCGTCGCGGCAGAAGTCGCGTCGTTTCTTTTTGGTATGCAGGACACACGAGCCAGCGATTCACAGGCACAGAAAACCGAATCCCTTTCTCGGATATCTGCGTCTGAATAGCGACGCATGCACGAACAAAGCGGCTCGTCGTTCGACGGGGTGGGGGCGCGCGACGCTAAAGGAGGGTTCGCGATTCGTCCTCGCGAAACGAGGACAGAGATAGGAAAATTGTGGCATACTCGTGTGAATCGTCGCCGATAGATTCCGTCGCATGGCTCGCGGCATTTTCGCGTTTCCGCGATTTTTCTCCCTTTAGCCGAATCCCCCGGTTCTCGCTGAATGCCGCGAGGGACGGGGGACGTATATCGGGCGAGCATTCACGGGAATACTGTTCTCGATCGAGGCCGAGGTAAAAACCTCGAGGAAATCGACTGCGCCGACCCCGCGTGTGTACCGAGCTCGCTGTTCCGATCCACAATTGTCGCGCACTCGAATGTTTGTTCGTTCTCCGCGGCGGAAACTTAACCGCGTGTCTCGATCGCGAGACGTCCCTCTACCCCCCCCCGCTCTTGCGCCCCGTTTACTTCTATTTTACCCGCCAGTTTAACCCCCTTTCGCCACTCTACCCTCTCCTTGGAGCCCCCGTCAGATTTCCCATCCCCCGTCCGACGAGACTGGAATAATTCTTTCGTCGATCAAACACCGAGGAACTATAATATTCTCTACTTTATTAACTTTTCTTTTCCCGGTCCCGCTGCCTTCGCTCCCTTAATCGAAATAGTTCCGCCGCGGATTCTTACACTTCGGCGAATTTCTCAAGGTACTCGAACTTCCGGTAGAAAATTCTTGCACCTCTTTAACGATTTTAGTACCGCGTCGTTCACTTATCGGCGACAGCGGCGGATCTAGCCGTGGGCTTTATGAGCCGGGGCACGTTCAGTCAAAGGGCCTCCTTCGCGGTCAAAAAAATAAAAACAATTTTAATTAATAACTTAAGAAGAAGTAAATTATACAGAAATTCTTGGTACTTTAGTTGATTTGGGGTAATTGGGTAATTCCCGATACAGTGTTATCCCAGGGCCGACGTTGCGTTGAAAAAAATAAAAATGAAAACAATTTAAATTAGAAACGTAAGAAAAAATAAATTATACAAAAATTCTTGGTACTTGAGTTGATTTGGGTTAATTGGATAGGCCCCCAAACAGTGTTAGCCCAGGTCCCCGGAATTAACGGTCCGCCACTGAAGGGCGTACAATTACTCACTGTTAGGGGAGAATAGGGTAATCGCGGTCACTGGGCAATAATCATCACTATTATTGTTACTAGACTCCCGGATCTTTATGCAAAATTTTCTGCACCTGCTGTGAGGACTGCTTGGGAGTTTTATTCTTTCCTAAATTATTTT
Organism: Lasioglossum lativentre; assembly: GCA_916610255.1. NCBI lineage: Eukaryota > Metazoa > Arthropoda > Insecta > Hymenoptera > Halictidae > Lasioglossum > Lasioglossum lativentre. The sequence continues at coordinate 21,883,117 of OU744355.1, forward strand.
AGTCGGATGAAAGTAAGGTATCGACACTGTTGAACTCTTTCAATATTCTATTCATTGCCTGTTATTATTTTTAATACTTTTTTATCAAGAGTAAAAAGCTGCATTGATTGGTCCACAAAAAAATATACGGTTCCATTTAACAAATCGAAGTTGACCTTCATAAGTCCTTGACACGTCCTCCTACGAAATATAATAATAATGATGTAAATCAAGGCGGTAATATTTGATGCCTGTATACGATATTAGAATGCGAACCATAAAATATCGATCAATGAGGGCTGCAAATGGCCAATTTCAGCGACAGTGTGTAATCATGCGACAGCAACAAAACGATGGTTGTTGCGTGATTTAAAAGTGGTTCATCTGATTGTGAGTCGGGTCTGAAATGACATCTCCAAGACGTCATGCGATTCTTGAAGTTATACATCACGTGTTTGTCTTATACAAATTCCTTTCCACTTAGAATAGTATTTTCGAGTGTTATTCGTGTTTGTCTGCGAACAAAAAATAAGAAAGGGTATGAAAGTTTTGTCATTTTTATATTAATTTTATAAAAATATAATCAATTTTATTAGTCTATGTATAAATTTCTTTTTTACTTAAATAAGCAATATAAACGTAATTAGACATTTTCAATATAAATTAGTACTAATTAAGTAACTGTCTTTTGCAGTAGATGATGAAGAGTCGGTGGTGAAAAAAATTGAAAAATAATTCAGGGTGCAAAGGGTTAAATGCCAGATTTTAAAACAGCGTATACTACACTGTAAATGTTACTTGTGGATCAAAACATTTCATAACGTTGACATTAAAATCAGACATTATAACCTGGTAAATATTTAAGTGATTCGCACCTGACTGAGTACTTCGAAGGGCTAAGCGTATTTTCAAGAGAAATCGTAGTCGCTATTTCAATGAAACTGCTGCCAGTGAGGAGAAACGTCTTCCTCATTGTATTATTATTGGACTGCGAACCTTTATGCAAATTCAGGTTCGCGAGGACTAATTGACGAAAGCAAGAATTCTACAGAAGTTTACTGCTTTAATAAACGTTGTTCTTAAGTCAAGAAGAACATTAAATCCATGTTCAGACTTGTTGAAATGCATATTATGATCATGGTATTCATTGGCATTCATTGTAAATGCATAAACGTCTGCGACCCAATTACGACACTTACCTGACACTATCAGTTGTGGACAAAGATTCTCGTGTACACCATTGTACTGACTTCGTCAAAATTTGAAGTAACTAAATCATTAGAGAAATCAATAATAAAATATTTGCGTGAGCAAAATGTTTTTCCATCTGAAAAAATAAAAATAATGTCATTGTTTCAGGTAATTATATCATATCAATTAAAGACTAGATGTTTTAGAATACATAAAAATAAAAATTGGTCTACGTCGAATTTAAGTTAACTTTACACTTCAGAAACTTTATTTTTAGTAACTTGACTGTTATACATATACAGTGTAGTCCTGTACATATTAGCACATCATTATCTCCTGTTTTTGAAAATATGAAAAAACCTTAAAAACCAGAGTTTTCAGTATAAAGAGGACTACAATATGGCAATAACAGTTTTTTGTGGATGAAAGAGTTTCCGAGATTTCAAGGTCAACTTCGATTGTTGAAATAGAAACATATATTTTTCTATGCACTATTCGTTGCAGCTCGTCATTCTGTATAAAAAAAGTATTATCGTAAAATTAATATTCTGTACAAAAAAGTATTGCCATAAGTATTGCACCTACATTAGGTTTAACTACACTCTCCCTACCTTGGGTCCTCCTCACCAAACTTTTGTGAAGTGTAGGAGGAGGGTGGGGAAATTAGGAGTGTACGGTGGTACACTGGTAGTGGGGAAACCGGTATACTAGTGGATGATTGATTATACTGGGTGTCCCAAAACTCCTTCAACTCCCTGAAATGGACGGTACCTGAGGTCATTTGAAGGAAAATTTTCCTTTTCCAAAATGTCCGCTGCGGGTTTGTTTAGGAGTTATTAACGAAAAACACGGACCAATCAGAGCGCGACCTAGACGCTTGTTGGCAAAGATGGTCCGACGAGCCAGCAGTCGTCTGGGTGTGTAAGTCCTTGATACGAGGACTTTCGTCATCGCAAATACGCGGAAACCGTTCGTGTTGATCAATACATCGTGACGTATCAGTCATAAAAACACTACTGTAAACAGTACAGTCATTTTCGATATACCGCGATGGGTCGGGACAGCTTTCGTCGTATTTCGACTCTGCTACCGCGCCGGACCATATTTGCCTACACGCGTGTAGGTCGCGCTCTGATTGGTCCGTGTTTTTCGTTAATAGCTCCTAAACAATGCCGCGGTGGAGATTTTGGAAAAGGAAAATGTCGCTTCGAATGACCTCAGGAACCGCTCATTTCAGGGAGTTGAAGGAATTTTGGGACACCCTGTATATTATGTTACCAGTATCTGAGCGATTCCATCTGCGGAATTATCTTTATGATTTGTCATACTTTTATTTTTTCTCTTCCAATTTAGCTGACATATTAATTATAATCGTAGTGGTGCTTTTGTTCTTGAAACGTCGAAGTGTCGCACTGTGAGCTTTTTATAAATTTGTAATACTTGCTAAAATACGTATCATTCTATCGTATATTTTCAGGCTTCATAATCCAAATGCTAAAAAAATGCTAAAATTATTTTTCACAATAATTCATTTGCAATACTGCAGCGAAAATGAGAATATAAATCTCTGCTACAGGCTGAAAGTTTTAGCTTTGATGACGAGTATCACTCTGCAATATTGAAATGGATACTTCTCCCAAATTGATCATTTTTCGAAGGGAACAATACTTTCTGCCAAATTATTTAGTTTTATTAATGAAATGCTCTCAGTAATTTAAAAGCCGTATTGCATTCAAAGAAACAAATTGGCCCCTTTAAATCAGGCAACAGTCACTCGCTGATTTCAACGAGCTTTTAAAATAGCACAGTGCTAAAAAAAGTATTTTCGTGTTTGGTCAAATATCTCTGAAAGTATTGATGATTTCAAAGTTAATAACTGGCAGGATTTTGGAAGCAATTAACTTGGTAACAGCGGCATCGCATTGTTGCCGAGTACAAAAGTGAGTGCGTTTCGCGTGTGTTAAAATTTGTAACATAAGCGACATCAACTGTATCAGATTGCTGGTACTGTTAACAATAAACTGCAGCTTATGCGTATAGAAATTTAAAAAAATATTCTAACGCACAACACGAAAAACGTACAATAGCGTTGTATTTTTCAAACCCACGTTAAAAACTTTTATTACGTTGATTAATTCCCGAAGTATTGGGTTAAAAATATTTTTCATTTCAAACTTCAATGGCAATTTTCATCTTTTCAACAAGTATAAAAAAAATGTGTGTTGGATTTTTCCGCTGTGACGTACCAAATGTGCTTTACGTAAATAAAACATTACTAACATTAAGTGCTCATCAATATTATTTATATCTTGTATTTCCAAAAAATATCTGAACACTAAACTTTCCCAAGAAATTTTCAATATTTAAATTGCGATAATTTCATTTTAAAAAATAGCACAATAATATTGTTGTAAAAATTTAGTGTTCAACTTTTCGGATCCACTGTATATACAAGTTTCGATAAAAATTGGAAACATCAAGTGTATCCATCAAAATTATTGATCTTTTATTTGTAATATACAGGGTGTCTTAGGAGAACCTTGAAGGGGATTCCTTATGTCTTTTGAAGTAACTTATTTCTTAGCGAAAATGTTGTGGATTCATTAACGAAAAATACGAACTAATCAGAGCGTGGACGAATACAGCGGACGACTTCCGGCTCGGTGGCAGGTCCCGCTGAGCGTGGCCAATCAGAGCACGGCTACTAGCGGGTCACGCTGAGACTGGCGTTGACATTGGCCGAGCCGGAATCTGTGCGCTGTAGCTGCGCTCTAATTGGTCCGTTTTTTTCGTCAATAACTGTTTAAGAAAGCCGATGTGAACATTTTCGCTAAGGAAAAAGATACTTCAATTGACTTAAGGAACCACCTCCGTTAAAGTTCTCCTACATTTTCGGACACCCTGTATATCAACAGTTTTGAAAATATTCACGGAAAGAAATCGGAATGGGGCTCTCTGTATATGCGGTGACAGTAGCAGAAGGGTTAAGGAAAAGCTTTCTGCCGTGGAAGAATTTTTATCGACACTTTGACGGTGACATCCTGTTAAGATGTTTCGTGACCGTCGGCGATCAAATATCCCGTCGTGGAATTGAATCTCTGGAAACATGAATACTTTATCTGCACGAACCCGACGAGAACAAATGCGTTATCGCGACGTTTCAAGCCATGAATTCCAAAAGGAAGCCATTCCTCCGACCAACGTTTTCAGAAAAACGGTTCTGCTTGTTTATCTCCCTTAATTCTCCATTAAGAGAGTCCATAAAACGTGATTTCTGGGGATTTTCTCTGAAAAATTAACAGACCTCGTTTTTAAGCGACTACCGCAAGAGTGCATGTATTACACAACTTGCAGTAATCCTTTTGCTATAAAAGTTTTTTAAAAAACTTAAATAACAGTCAATAACAGCCTCGTAGAAATTGTTTTCGAATTACCTAAAATAACGAAAATCACGAAGACTGTTAATGTATGATTTTATCTACTGAAGGTGCGATGGTTTTTTTTTAAAATAATTTTTGACGAAATACGGTTTTTCAACGTTTAAATTTTTACTCCATATGAATTAAAAACAAAACCATTGTTTATGTACATACAAGCATAACAAGCATGGTTTTGTCAAGCAATGCACGTTATGTTTTTTGAAGAACAATTCCTTCAAAGGTCATTTGAATGTCAACCTATTATACATGGTTCGATTTGTGTTTTCATTAGCTATACAGTTCCACTAATCAAAATACGTTGTCCCATTTAAAAAAGAACGACGATGACCTTGAAATATCGGAAAAATGACCTTGCGAAAGAAACTTCGTCACAATAATTGCCTCACTGAAGCAAACAGTTTCTCGTATTGCTAAAAACAACGGTGAAAGTCTTGTTTGGGTGGTTCACCCTGTATGTATACTTTTAAATAAGACACTTGTTTAAAACAGAAGTTTATTAATTATTTCAGAAAAATTTTTTACAAATCTCACAATTCTTTGCAGATTGTTAGATCAGCAAGAATCTAAATGTTTTTAATTCTCTATTTGAATCGCATTCATACACAATTTCATAACCTTTATATTTATTATTATTATTTTCTTAAATATTTTTTTACTTTGTAATATTATTAGATATTGTTTGTAAAAAGATTTGTAAACCTATAGGTTTGTGCTATCTCGGAAAATATAGTGGACAATTTACCGGTTATATTTTTATTTATTTCCTACAGAGATCGCAATTTGACGAGAGGAGGACGTTTATTGAATTCATTCATGAATTTGAATATCACTATCGGAATCAATATTACTAGCCATTTCAGAACGTATTTCGACCAGATTGTTAAAATGATAGCAAGGATTTAGATCGAAAGCTCGAAACTGTATAGGCTACAATGGTGTTTCATTATTACTAGCTTGCTTTTCACACTAAATTGGATTTTCCGTTGAATTGAAAAACTTGCATGATTAGTTAATTTGAATGTTTTAAATGTGGTCGGGTTGATGTGAATGAGTTGGAAACAGCTGAGCCAATTACTCAGATAGTTTCAAACAGTGGATTTTGTGCTCTTTTCGACGATTGGATGTGATTATATCGATTCGTTTCCATCTGAATACTATACATAATACATATATACTTTCTAATTTATAATAGAAGTAAGTAATTATTCTGATTTTCCAATAACAATCTTCAAAATAATTCAAAAATTATAAAAGAAATGTTTCCCACACTCTGATCCATTAAAAATTATACTAAACGATTAAAAAATGATAAAATAAATGTTTCCTCCATTCTGATTGTCCATCAAAAATTGTATTACCCTGCAGAAGGGTTCTAAATAATTTAAAAATGATAAAAGAAATGTTACACGCCGATTCTGATGAAACTTTAAACAAGTCTTCATTAGACATATCCAAGAATTTAGCCACACTTCGTTCGTGCTCATTCTTTATTTTAAGGCAGAAATCGACCCTTTTATTCGAACCGCCCCTTGTATGTAAGTGCTCATAAATCGCAGACGACAAAAGATATAAAAAAAATAGTTGAAGTAAAAGTTATATCTCATCTTTCAGCCTATAAATGTGTGCGGAAATTTTTTTGAAAAAATCATTTTCCTGAACAAAAAAAATTTTTGTTAATGTTTCTTTCCCAAAAAGCTTTTGGGGTCACCGAGATTCCCTTGTAAGATGTAACCGTTCGTGTTTCGCTATCAAATCGAGCACGAACCATTGCAATCATCTAACACTTCTGCGCCTAGTATTTACACATTGCGATCGCAACAGAAAATAAATGACGTGCCGCTAGATTGGTGAAACGTCACGCTGTGAGGCTCGGCGAAATGAAGTCGGAGGGACAAAAGATCCTTCTTCCGTGTGGAGCAGGGCACACGAAGCTCGGGCAGGTGTTTTGCATATTTTCCCGGAGATCGATACCCGGCGTCCGAGCGGCGCGGCACGGCGCGTCGCGGCGGCGGTGGCGGTGGCAGCGTTCTCCAGTGTCTGGTTAATGTTTGATGCAAACACACGACAATAATATAACAGTGGTACCGGTGTGTCCAGGCGTTCGATTAGCTCCCCTGCCAGGCTGGAACGCGAGTTACGCGTATCTACGTGTAATACGTAAACGCGCGGCCAACAATAAGTGGACACGCCAGCCGCCCCTTTCACCGACACGTTACCTCGCGCGAGGATAATTTTGCCGGGTTGCTTTATTACGACCGGCCAGCGCGCAGCGCAGCGGCTAGCAAAAGTTCCAACTCCGACCACCAACCCGTTTCACGATCCATCAACCCGAGCGCGATTAACCCTTCACCTCCTTGACCATTCGACTTTTTGCGACAATCGACGGGAAATGGTCTCCGTACGACGACGACCGGCTCGAACGCGGCCAAAGACTCGGCGCGAACCTTTGCATAATCGTATGGCTACGGTCGCCGTGTTTGCCGACCTGCTGCGTGGAAAATTTCTCTACTCGGCTTAATCGGAATTGCGAATCTCCCAGAAAAATATTGTCTTTCACTGCGCTAATTTATGGTCAAATCAGAGTAAGAGAACAATTTTCTTCATAATTATTTAATTGTTTGAGAATCTTTTTACGGTGTAATCCGATGTTTATTGGAAAATCAGAATGGAGGAAACATTTCTTTTGTAATTTTTTTGATTGTTCAGAACCTCTTTGCAGCTTATTACGATTTTAATTAGAAAATTAGAATGAAGGAAACATATATTTTATAATTTTTTAATTGTTTAGAACCCCTTTGCAGCGTGATACGATTTTTATTGGAAAACTATTGGGTGAGATTCTTCTTTAATGTTTGAATGATTTATATGGTGTTTGAATATTATTTGTTGTAGAAAATTAATTCACGGCTCTCGCAATCAATCAGTAGTACATAACTCCATTTTAGATTCAAATCATCTATCCACTGAATTGAAAAGTAAGTAATTATTTATAACATGGAGTAAGCACACAGAGAACGATGGAGATTATTCTCAACAATACAACAAATTTTATTTGTTCATAAATATACCAGAAATTCAAGAGGAGAAGGCTATGAATTAATATGTACACTCTATATAAAGGGACTCATGCTCTGTTTTCACTCTCATGGTCGAGGGTTAAAAATTTTAAAAATAGTGGTCGTACCCATCCCTCGAAATTTGATGTTCTAAATAACCCCAGTTCCAGTATGAGCTCTTTAAAATTAACGTTATAACGAGCTGGTAAATTTCCGGTGTGCCTCATTTCAAGTAACCGAGCCGCATACTTTACTACCACCGGTGGCGGTTCCCTACAGCTCCTATTCCATATTACTTCTAATATGCTCTAGAATGAGTATCGTCAGGTATTAAACTGATCTCTGTACTTTCAAATAATCGATACCTATTTTAAAAACTATTTGCAAGTTGTACCTATACTTTGTACCCATTATGTAGCTTTATACGATGTCTGAACTGTTTTAATTAAAAGCTATACTATACTCATAACCTATGCAAAATGTACATAAAGATTTCCGATAAAATGCGATGCGATACGAGTTTCCGTTAGAACAAATAATAGCCAGCGGCCTTTCTATTGTAATCGGACACACGAGTGGTCGCAAATAGCGATGTCAATTATTAATTATAATTATTGATATATTTATTAATACGCACTAATAATAGGCATTAATAATACGGTATTAATCCTCTCAGGTGGGATCGTTGCGGGCTTACCTGCTGCTCTAAAAATGAAACGAGGAAATAGCACTTCAAAGGTATTACATTTGTTAGGAAAATCGTTAACATGTAATAATACCATACATAAAATATCCGAATAAAATTATTTAGAAATTTTTATATCGAATGGATATGTTTTTGTTAGGAAACGATGTAATTGCAAGACTATTAGTTGTATAGTATTTCGATTATATTCTCCATTAGTAAAAAACCATTGAACTTCGTCTGAAGACGAAAACTAACATCGAATAAATGCAAAACGTCGTCCTCTTTAAATCCATTGTTTATGCATTATAGATTTATGTTTTACAATCACATTTGTCCAGAGTCCCCAGATTAAGATTTATCTCCCCACTCTAGCTTCCCTTTCTACGACGCTATTCCCCCACGCTTCCGCCCGGTCACGTGACGCATTCCGTATCTGTCGCGCATGCGTCACAGTGTCACGTGACTAATCCGGTACTGGCAGGGGGGGGGGGGAAGTAAGGCGATTGGACAAGGATCTGGCGAGTCTGTACTAGTCTCTTGTCAAACCAAGTTCTAAAACATGTGGTCCTTAATTATTAATGACTCAGAAATATAAAAAATCTAAGAATATTATTATGTTGCTTTCAACGTAAAAAGACTATTAAGAGATGAAATAAAGTTTTATTTAAGTACTGCTTCCCACAATCGATGCAGAATATTTTTATTTTGCTTAAATATCCGCCTTCTAATAATGACTTATGAATTGTTATTTTGAGACTATATCGGTAAATATTAAGTGTACATCTTTTAACAATTTTTCACGCAAACTTTCATGCTTTATTCAAACTCAATAAGAAATATTACGCATTTTATTTAAAAAATGATTTTCATACCCCGATAAAAAAGTAAAGTAAGAACAAAGCGATTACAGCTCTACATGCGCCGTTCGCAGTTCATGCAACATTTATGCGAAACATGTCTGTTTACAATGAATAATTTACGAGTCGTATGAAGTCGTCACGTTACGACAATCAGCCCTATGAAAACATAAACTTTTCGAAGAAACCGGTAGAAAATCGTGTTATCGATTGCTGGGTCAGAAGGAACGCCGTCGACCTTTCGCAGAAGACGCTCTAAATAATTCACAAATAAAACGATATATTTATGCATTAGTGATGCATGGCGACCGGGCAAAATAACCGGCTGTCGGTCGTTGATCTCGATTTATGGGTCGATCCTCGGCGGGTAAATACCTTGGTAACGATCTGGATCCTTGCGCCGCGCCGGCTAGAGTCGTTCCCAGGAACATCAGCATTTGTAGTCGCCGAACAGGCGATAACGATCGTAGAACCACTACACCGCGCGGAAAAGTAGTATAGTCTTCGATAACGATCCAGTCGGGTAAGAGAGGGCGGATAGCACTTCGCAAATCTGACCTCCGTGGAGGATTCAGAATTTTTATTCCTTAGCAGCGGCCTTCTCCACTACGGGGGAATAAAAAAAAGGGATTCCGGGGCGGAAACGCTCGATCTACAGAATTAAAAGTTCGGTGGGCCGTTCCGTTCCCTCGGCAAGGCAAGAACCTCGCGGAAACCTCGGCACTTTTCTTCCGCAACGATCCCCGCGAATTAACACGCCGCGAAATCGCTTTTTAATTGCGTGATAAATGTATTTGAAACCGTAAAAGCCCGGCCCGGCCCGACCCGACCCGACCCGACCCGATTTTTTATGGATCGTGAAATATTCCTCCGTCTTTTCTGTATCGAGATGCCGCGGAACTTTTAATCAGAGCACGCCCGGAAAAGGAACCACAATGGTCTCAATGTTTAGCTGTTCATTGTAGCTAGGAAAAAGCGCTTGAATATGAACATTTCATAAGTACCATTTTTACCGTGAAAATGCCTCTCGGCTAAACTTCACCGTACGGGATCAAAAATTTTGGACTTTTTAAATGTAATCTCGTAGATTTTAACGAGGAAATTCCAAAAATCCAAGTTTTAATGTTAGGAATTCACTAGTTCAAAAGTAATGCGTGTTTAAAATTGATCGATTTTAAGCGTTTTTTGCAGACAAGGGCGCCGCCACCATATTTGTATATAGAAAGAAAAGATTTTCTTTTTAAATAAAAAATTATAGTCACCTTGATTTCTTAATTGTCACAATATATTTTTTAATAGATAATGTTATAGCCGACGTCAGGATGAATTCGACGACCTATATAAAGAAGTCTTTAGGAAACATGCTAAAATTGTTGTGAATACCTAATTCTTAGATTGTGTCACGTGTAAATTTTTTAAGTCCAAGTTTGATGGGTATTTCGCGCTTGAATGGAGATTGAACAGATGGTTAACGATATTGAAACGGTGTGACGAGATTAATTCAAACCGCATTACTGGTAATTTATTATGTATCACTAAAGGATTAATTCACATTGAACAGACTATCGTGATTTCTATTAATAAAGGGAAGTGGATTCTGCTTTGAAGGAACCCTTGCGAAAACTATACGACTCGTTAAAATAAACATCCGAAACAAAATATTACCGTTATATTTGTTCTTTGAAAATCAATCCGTAAAATTACTAGTTGGTTGCGTCGTTGTCTTTATTGTCTAAATAATTATTTTCTTAGTCAAGTGTATACATCAACGTTTAAACGAAAGTGTATTCCTTTTTTATTGTTTTTAATGAGTTAAAACTAACTAATGGTTTTAAATTCATTCTTGCCTGTTATAAATAATTCTTTAGTAGAAACTATTGAATGTGAGCGAAAAAAGTATAAATAGAAAACAAATTCTGTACTTATATTGAACATGTAATAATAACTAAAAATTTACATATTATTACTAATATTTATTACAAATTTATTTTATGAATTACAAATAACAATGAAAATATTCTAGACAAAGTAATTATAATTACTAATATTTTATATTATAAATATACAATTTTAGATGACTGTACTACTTCATATGGAATATATTCTTCATTATTTGTAAATCACAAAATAATTTCGGGGTGATATCAGACGTAAATTAACATTATATACTGGTATATCATTTCTCTAATTATTGCACGTTGAAATTTCCTTTATTTGTTGCCAATATGTTCAAGTATAATATTAACGAACAATTTCCTTTCTCACTCGTAGTTTTCTCGCGTGCATTCATTAACAGTGATAGAAGTTGCAATTTTAGAAATGAATGAGTATGATTATGTAAATTGTGATTATGACGTCATTTGTACCTTGCATATTCGGTAGAGGACAATGCTGAAGTTAAAGCGTAGCGAGTGTCTCTACCCTTTCCATGATCGATTTTGGCATTATAAATGGCTGCCCATCGTGAAATGTTCCATATACTGGTATGTCCAGATATTTACAATGTAAAGGACAATTTTATTTTATCCCTCTATTCTCAGCCAGAAATGTATGCCTTTATATTGTGTTCGTCTTGGGATCCTTTGTCGCGTTTTGCAGAAGCGAGTACCATTATATTCGGAAAAAGAGAAAGGAAGGGAACGGGAAATATAAAACTGATCTTCATATCTTGAGAACAGCGGGCCCTTAAAGAAATACTGGCATAATGGTACTTTCCAATCGTGCAATGCTTGCTAAAGGAATATTACGGAGATCTTCGGTGTAAACCAAAAACAATTACAAAAAACGTAATATGTTCTTTCTGGCACTTCTTAATACGTACATTATCATAGTGATACAATTAATAGAATTTTACATTAATGCGTAGATCTTTCCACGTTGCATCTACTGGAAAATAATTCTGTTTGTATAATTAACTAACGTCTAATAACAATATAATTCTCTTTCGAATACCGAATAAGGGAACAGCGAGTAGCATCGAGTAGTGCATTAACAAATATACGATTCCATTTAAAAACAAAATTGACCTTCATATGATCTCTACACGCCCACATAGAAAAAAGAAACATGTTTTAAGTATCTTCAACCGTTTCGGAGATATTCGACTAGATCGATTTAAATGGGACACCCTGTATATTGTTTTCATTAAAAATTCTGCGAATTTTGTAAATTCTGTAAATAAATGCAATAAGTTTTTTTAACAGACGGTACATTTTTTTTCTGATTGCCGGATCTAAATATTAATACAAATATATGCACATTTTATTAATACGTGCAAATTAAAAGGGAGCATTATTGATAAATGAGAAAAGGTTATCGTTAGTTGATAAGGCACAAGAAAGTGTATAATCAGTGAAATGAATTTCAATATATTAATATTAATATTGAAATTAATTTAAAATCAATTAATTCTGCACTGCAATTATTAGATACACAAATTTTGTTAACCCATTTTGGTAATCGTAAATCAATATCCTGAGTGATTTTATGGCCATAGGTAATCGTCATTGCGGTTTAATTTCATATATACAAATATATTGAAAATTATATTTATTAACCTGTATTATATTGCGTGAATATTAGGGTTTGGTTTGATAGATTTAGTTTCGAAGATATTTACGCAATAATTTTGACATGTACATATGCATTGCATTGTTTAAAGAAGTTAAGGTTAAGTTTGATCCGTGTATATTGAAAAAATATACAAATAAAGTATTTTTAATAACATGTACTGCTTTAAACAGTAAAAAATCTGGCACAAATTATAAAACTGTACAGTGCATAATATTACTAATACTAATAATAAATGAAATAAGTATACTTACAAAAGATATTGTCTTTTACAATATAACGTTTGTATGAAATATTTCATTAAAACTATAAACCGTAGTTTATGTTTAACTCATACGTTTCGACGAGGTTTGCTTTAAACAAACTTTATGCTGATGACATGTTGTATAAATGTAATAATTTGAATCATAAATAATATTCGGTTCCGCGAACAGATTGTAATGATGCATGCAGGATCCTAATGACTCATCGTACACGAGCTACTAATGGCTAATTTACTATTCATTAAAACCTAATTATTGCTTATTTTATTGATACATAAAATCTTTTGTTACATATAGAATATATTACATAATATATAAACTGGAATATATTACAATATAGTAGAATATACTAAAATACACTATAATGTACTAGAACATACTGGAATATAGTACAATATAGTAGAAATATACTACAATATACTGGAATATACTGCAATATATTACAGAATAATAGAACGTTGTATAATATACTAGAATATAGTGGAATATACTAGAATATACAGGAATATACTGGAATATAGTAGAATATGCTGGAATATACTGCAATAAACTAGAATGTAGTGGAATATTCTAGAATATTACTACAATATACTTGAATACAGTAGAATATACTGGAATATACTTGAATAAATATAATGTAATATATTGTAATATATTGTAATATATTGTAATAACAATATTTCAGAATATACTGGAATAAATTACAATATAGTACAATACATATACTAGAATATAGTAGAATATTACTACGATATAATAGAATATAGTAGAATATTACTACAATATAATAGAATATACTTGAATATATTGGAATATACATATTATAATATAGTAGAATATACTAGAATATACCACAATAATTCAGAAGTTATTCGTGGTGCACAGGTGCCTCCCCCGGTACATTAGTGAAATATCGGTGGGGTCAGAAATGAATCCGGCACAGCCCTAGAGCTCGCAGTAGTGCGAGGGTTAAAAAATCGATTTTTCGAGCCTGTAACCCCGAGAATCCCTGTTAAGATGCAGCGAGCAGCACTCGCGAGATCGATCGCGGGGCCCGGCTGCGGCCGGAGAGAGGAAAAATTGGTCCGCGAACGTGACGATGACGACGCCGTCAACGAGCCGGGAGACCGATGAGAGCGAAACCGGAGGGAACAGTCGATCTCCACCCCCCGTTTTGCCCTTTGGCTTATAGCGGCGTCGCTCTTGTCAGCTATCCCCGAACTCGCGGCACGGCGCGCGACGCGACGCGGCGTTTCTTTCTTTTTCTCGCCGTGCGTCGCGTCCTGACGTGGCTTTTCCAAGGATTAATAATCGCGCGCCGCGCCTCGCATAAAACTCTCTTTAATCTGGACCGGCAGCGGGGACGCGTGTATATTGCGCCGGTACCGGTGCATATCCGCGCGTTTTTCCGCGATTCGAGCCCCAGGAGCCGTTGAAAGACGTCGACTAGCATGCTCGTCGCTTTTTCAAAGTCGCCCCGCACCTCTCCCCCACCCACAACAGTTTATTGTGTCCTCTATCCGTCGTCGAAAAGGGTCGTTTGACATTCTACAACCAGGAGCAAGCCTACCGGGAGTCTCGCGATCTGTAGTCGTTTCCGGGGCTCGTCAAAGGGACGGCATTCGGCATTTCAATCAACGGGAGAAGTTTGACACCGAACCTTTCAACGACCCCCCTCCCGGCATCCTCTAATTACCGGCCGGGCGCTTCAATTGAATTCTGTATTTTTCCAAGCCCCGGTAGCCCGAGACCACGGGGTTCGACACGATTTGCGTTTCAACCGACGTCGCTTTAACTTTGATATCCGCCGCTCTTCCGGCGAGATACCTATACCCCGAAAAATCCGTCGGCGATTGTTTGATCCGCTCGGCGCTCCGTTTGCGGTGGTCGCGGTCCATTTCATCGATTCCACCTTTGCCGGAGAGCTCGATCTCCGTCCGCGTTCCATCTTTTTGGATGGAACCCTGCCTCTCTCCCCCCCCCCCTCCCTCCCCCTTACCATATGACGGGGTCAAACGAATATCGTGTCCTTGTCATCGGTGGGGCTATCGAGCGTGTCGGAACGGTTAGGATGCAGCATACTTCCCAAGGCAGAAATACCGAGGGACGTTGGATAGTGACGTTTCATTAAGACGACAAAGGCTCGTCCCCCCACCCTCCACAGCTCTTCCCCCTCCCTAGCTCCCCCTTCGTCCGGTTGAACGTGTATATGTTCATTCCCGTATATACACCGTGTCCTGACGGGTACAACGCGGCTACACAAGCCGGCCAACATTAATCTCAAAGGGTTTCGAGGAACTAATTAGCGTTTAATTGCTAAAAGGATATTACGGGAAGTTTGCGCAGCGGCCTGTAATTTTGTAGCGCGGTTAATGGATTAATCAAATGGCAGGCCCCGCGACGGAAAAAGCTCGCGGTCACCGTCGCGCCGCACCGCGCCCGCACCGTTCAAATGCGGAAGCAACAACCGGACAGTACGGGAAATCGGCGTCGGGGTAAGCATTGGACTGCTGCTTCAGTAGAGCCCTTTCAATATTGTACTTGGTGCCGTCCATAGTCCGAAGAACCGCCCACTGTTGTGGGACTAAATGGAAAAGATTCAACAGGGCCTAAATGCTCTGCGGTTTCTGAATCTCTTCCCTGTGTTTGAGAACAGTAACTGAACTATGTGTCCTGGTGTCCGAATGTCCTGATGTCCTTGCTGTACTGAGTTGTTCTGACTAGAGATGGGATCTCCCAAGCGCGTCTAAACACAGCGTTTTGCGATCCATACCCCATTCATCGTAACTATAGGAGGCCCAGGATCAAAAAATGATGTGTCGAGACGCGCTTAGGAGATCTCACTTTAACCAAACTCTACTGACCGCTCCATTGGATCCTCCCCATGTGTAGGGTGGGGGTGGCCGAGTCGCTTGTGTTGTACAGACGCTTACTTACTTCCTGAACCTTCGGAACTGGGGCTTTACGGTACGGTCTCTTGGACCTGGGAGGCTAAATTGAATGCATAAGTCATGAAACCTTCTAATTGTGCTTGTTACTATGTGCCACATGTTGGCTGCAGACCGGTCTACTAAAGAAATGGAAGTCATTCCTAGGGTCCTTGCCTTAACAGTCGGTTTATTTGTGTGCCATGAGGTGCGGCATGCAGCCCCACGGTTTCTGTTGACTATTGTCGCGCGAACGGGAACCAGAGAGCTCTTTTAATGGCACCAGTTTAAGGGAAATTAATTTATATTAGAAATTACCGAGATGGGCTGGTGATGCGAATTTTCTGATGGAGATTGGAGCGTTTTGATCGGCTACGAGGTTTTGAGATTGCAGGGACTTGATCTTTTATTTGGAACGAACGAGGCTGTGCGTGTTTAAAGGGTGATCACATTTAGGGATGTCAATTCTGACGTTTCCGATTCTGATTTTTGTAAAATAATGTCTAAACATTGGAATTTGGATAAAGATCCGCAGTCTATGTCTGAGATCAAAAATAGTTAGGTTAGAGTATACTTGTTTCGCTATATTTTAAAATAACATAGTGTAATTTTTATGCAATTATTTTTATTATAATTTAAATTATTAAATGATTTTAATAGCATGTCACTTTTGCACGGCTGTCATGATATCTCAATAATAGATTGATCAATCTTCTTAAAAATTTACATAAACATAAAGCAGAGATTCCTTTGTCTGCTGAACTGAATTTATGTCAATATCAATATCAAGAATAAATTTTTGTTTTATACTTTTGTTTTATACGATGTAAAAAATATGATATAAATAAAATCAGTTTGACAATGAAGAAACTTTACCACTATTTTTAAGAGAACGATTGAGTTTCGACCGGTGCGGTGGTTCCTGTTGCTTTTTTTATCGTTGTGATGGATAGAATACAATGCAATAAAAAAAATTTTTTACCTTTTGACCTTGAAATTCAAGGTCATGTATGTGAATGTATGTTTGTATGTAAATGTACTTGTCTGTGGGAATAAAGTGTAATGTAAAAATGGATGAAATCGCACGAGGATTTTTGGTGTAGCCATTTCCGGGGTTCTCGCGTAGGTTAAGTACTGGAAAGTTTCTATAATCGTCTGAATTAGGTTTAAAATAGCGACTAATAATAGTCCTAAGTGTAAGCTTGCCAGCGATAGCCGTTCCATTTCCAAGAATTACCGGGAATCTTATCTACACAGAGATTAAGCTATAAGAAATGTCAAGATTTGGCGTCCTATTTGAAGGGTCTAGAGTCCTTGAGCTTAAGTGAAGATGCTGCTGCTTCTAATGAACTTACATTAGATATTGATCAGGGCGATTACGGAGGTCAACTTGAAGATTATTAAGGACCTATTACGGTGATGACGATTATCGTCAGAAAAGTCTAATATTTTTAGTACCCATCATTATCTCACAATTTTGTTACTTAACTTAATATTTTATATCTTCTATCGCATAATGGGTTGCTTCTACTGGTATTTAGTGCTTAAAATTTAAACAACTGAAACACAAAAATTATATATTTATATATGTAAAATATGTTTTTCCAAGACCATCTCTGTTCAAAATCATTTTTGTATAAATGGAGGACATTTTTATTTCATATTTAGTTTCTCAACGAAAAAAAACCAGTTTTATTTTGGTCATGGAATTTCAAATTTGTTCATATCCATAGTGAAACGTGAGAAACTACAAGAGAACACATGTATGTGCACATATACACAGCAGTTCATAAGTATTGGGACATTTCAACATTATTGCTGCTATTGACTTATATTAATATTCATAGTTGCATTGCGATGAAAATAATATCCAATATCGTATCCTGTAAATAAAAGTTATGAATTGTGATACAGTTTAAAAAATTAATTTTTTCATACTTCCACATATTCAGCTTCTGCAATAATCATTTCCCTTGTAAATTTGTTTTTTACACGAAACTGTGTGTCGTGGTTATTATACACGTAACTTAATAATTAAAAATATAATAATAACAGTGTTTCCATATTCCCAACGGTATACGAGCTCTTTCAATATTTTCAGTTGAATGGAACAGACAGCAGATTGCTACAATAACAATATCTTTTAATTTTCCACTTTGTTTCATTCAATAAATTGAGAAATGTATTTATTTCACACTGCAGTAAGCATAACAATTACATTTCTTCTATATTACTGATTTATTGCAGAATTTATCTTGCGAAAATATAGCGGTATTCTGACACTATAATTGTTATGGAAAATTAATTTCGACATATGTCTAACAACATTTCTTTTCTGTTACAGGTGAGTCGGTCGTCTGATTTGTGGTCCCTTAACTTTTGTCGCAGTAACTACTGATAAGTAATAATAATAATTGATAATTAGACTGCGTATTTTATGAATTTACAACAAAAATGAATACAGCAAATACAAAAATGAAGACATTAAAAGAATTAAGGGATACTGTTACATTATTTTCGACATTTTAAGATGAATAAAAGAGGCAATACATTGTTATTAACCTTCGATTGCCTACAATTGAATTGGACCATTTGTATGTTGCATAAAAATCCGCAGTCTAGTAATTATACAATATCCAAAACATACCTTCCTTTTTATATACAGATAATATTGCAATCCCTGTCTGGTAAACAAAAATATACAAAGAATTTTAAAGCTCAAATGTTTAAAATTTGTTGCACCAATTTTTAGAAATGCTAGTCTACATAACAATGTCTAAATATTAGGAATCTACATATAGTAATATTGTGAGAAGCATATAAATAAATATCTTTATTTTATCTTTGAATTTTAATGTAAAAACTCTACGAACTTTCGTTCCAAACCGATTATATTATACTAATGTAAAAAAATATTGTGCACGCTGCACCACTTGGTAACACTTATCGATCCTAACAAACAACAAATATAATTTAAAATAAAGTAGATCTTTTTGCGACTATTTTGTACTTCGTTTCGTACTACAGTAGGACCTCGCTAGTTGCAACGTCGTTTATTGCACGGAAACCCCGTTCGTTGCATAATAGCGACTCCCACCACGCAGTAGCGGACCGTTAAATTTGGGGCCCTGGGCTAACACTGTTTGGGGGCCTACCCAATTAACACTAATTCACTCAAGTACCAAAAATTTTCGAATAATTTATTTTTATTTTTTTTCTACCACGAACGGAGATTCATGCCTAGATCCGCCGCTGCCACCACGAGCTATTCATGGTACTGGGACTGGTGGTGGGGATAGTGTACATAGACGCAAAAGAAGATCGTCACTACTAATCACTATGATTGGTTACCTCGTTGTACAACCTTGGTTTTCGCACGCGTTTTCTGTCCCATGTGCAACGAGCGAGGTTCTACTGTACTAAGTCTTTCTTATATGGATTATACTATTAAAATTTGACTGTTATGATTTTTCGATCACTATTTCCCATTAATTATACGGTTGACCGAGGACGAATCGTCAGATGCTCCTCTTTCAATTGAGAGATCAGCTTCGATCAAAGATTACGACGTATCGGGTTCGATGATCGTCGGGTACTAATTGGTATCCGAAGTTTGACACTTTGCCGTATGATGGATTCAACGAACCCGTCTGTCTGGATTAATGCAGCAACTTTCGTTATTTTTGTGCGACATTTGCACGATGTGTTCTCGGACAGCTCGCTCCGCCGCCCTTGATCAAAGCGTTGTGGCCAAACGAGCGGAATTAACTCGTCAAATTGAGTTCAAACGGCGAAACAAATTTGTAACTCAAATTTTTTTGAATTTCGCGAGCGTCACGTGTGAGAATTTTATAACTTAAAAATCGTTACAGGTTTTTACTATATGGTGGCGCAAAAGTGACTAGATCATTTAAAAATGGCATAATCCTTTTATTTTTTTTAAATTTACGATTATTCTTTTATAAATAAAGTCGAATTTTTTAATGGTCCAGTGACTTTTGGGCCACCCTGTATTAATAGACTGCGGATTTTATAACAGAAGGCATATATGCAATTTAGAGCAATACACAATATTGTTATTTTTATTTATAATTTGTAATTGTTTAATTTATTTAGAATAATTATTGTTATTATTATATCAAAGGTTTAGCTTTTTAATGTAATTAAAGAATCAAAGAAATTCCTACTTGACTCACGTGTACTGCAAATTTTGCAAACAATTTTTATTTTACATAAAGATCCGCAGTCTAATTGTTAAATTTCGTTTATAAATTATGCAATTCACTTCGAACCTCAAAGATACAATATTTTATTTGAAAAATAGAACTAATTTTATTAATAGTGTCTTGGGGAACAATTATTTTTTAATTTCTAAGCACGTTGTGCGTTATCAATATGCTCACCTCCAGACCGAATGATTATTTAAAAAATATGAATACTTGCTGAAGTCATTTTATTGCTATAAAGGCAATGAGAAATGTAAAATTTCTATCGCTTGAACAAATATGAATGGTACAATATTCACATGAATATTCCAATTGAACATATTTGATAAAAGCAATGCCTATTGTATTTCTCTTACACTGAACTGTGCAATTCACATTGGAAAACATGAAAATTCATGAGCATACATATATTACAGTGTAATATAGAGAAACTCCATGATATAAAAAAGATTTATGCGCATATACATATGTATTTATGTTTTAATTCTTTTTGTAATTTTACTCAACATTTTGAAGCATGATAACATACAATATAAATTATTTTAATCTTATTCGTCAAACCTCAACATTTTTCAATGATACAAAAGAAATCAAGGTTACCTTGAAATCTCCGAAGCGCCTTTGCACACGTAAAAAGTGTTTACATAATAATACTTCCCCCTCTACACCATGCAACTTTTGTATATATTACGTTTTCATATTATTACAAGTAACGGAAATATTTAAGGTGGACAAAGTTAATCCCCCATCCTGTGTGAAGGGTGTTCCATTAAGAGGTGTTATTTTAAATTCCGCGTTATTTTTCATTTGTGAAGATTAAAGTTGTCACTCTTTGACACGTGGTTGTAAAAAAGTTGTACAATTGTAAAATTATAAAAAATTGTTATTTGTAAAAAACCAACATTTTTTGATCACTTATAATAACACTTAATGGAAGACCCTGTATAACTAATACCTGAGAAATTGATGTTATTTGGGGGCAATAAAATTAGATGCACTTGTCTATTTCGACCCCAGTTGCAGATTACCATCCTTTCAACATTCACCATCGCAAGCGCATGAAAAAATAAACTCCTCGATCAACGGTTGAAAAAGGTTCGAAAACTTGTGTTGACAAGCCAATCGACTTGCGAGCGACAGTCTACTTCAGCTCGCAAAGTAATCGCGTCGGAAACGTTCCGCGCAAGCCATGGTGTAACGTAACGATCTCTGATCCACGATGGGTCCGTTGAACCGTGACGAGTGTTTCTGATATTTTTTCCGGCCGAGTCGCACTTCAATCGGTCGCGGCTTTATATTATATTTGTACCGGTGGCCGGAGGAGTGGGGGGGGGGGCAGGAATAATTTGTAGGTTCCGCGTAATGCACAGCCAATATTTTCCTGGCGATCGAAGGAGGGAGCGTCGGTGCTGTGTGTTGGTCTTTCGGAGCAGAACCCTCTCGGATCGATCGATCCCCGTGACGATGACAAAACGACGCGCGGCGTGACGCGTAAGGCTTGACCCGGTTCCGTCCTGTCAAACACCCTCTATCATATGCCGGAAATGAATCGTCAATGATCCTAATAATGGCAGCGTTCGGTTCGAGGATGCCTCCGCCACGGACGCCATTAAATCGAGGCGTCCCCCTATCGGGGTCAAGTTATTTTACCCGAATAATAGCCGAAACTACTCCACCCACTTTATCTCGCCCTCTCACCACCCTCCTCTCACTCTCACTCTTTTTCTCAGCGAACCTGCAGAACATCAGATATCGATGATTTTTTGATATGTCGTAGAAATCGATAATCTGAACATTTTTTGCTTGCATATTGGCCACACACAGTAGGATCGGAGAATTGAATGACATTTTGCAAGAAATACAAAGTTTATAAATAAAGTCATGTCTGTCTTAAATTGTCTGGAAAAAGTACTGAATAAGGTAACAAATAAACCATTTGAAATATTATTTTGAGACGGTGAAATTTAAACAATTAATTAAAATATTATTATAAAAAATATAAATTTATTACGATAATCATCTGTAGATAGGAATAATTTTTTAATGAATTTTGGTGCAAATTTCATCCCGATATCGTTTATGGTTCAAGAGTTACAGTAAACTGTCACCATGATCCGAAATACGGCGTACTCCGGTCCCGAGCCTTCGCCTTATATCGGAACTGTATTCGTTTGGGTTAGGTTTCATCAGTAGTATTAAGGGGCTGTGCGCACCCAACTACCACCACCATCCTTACCACTCACACATCGATAGATCCGCATATACGTATACGAAATGCAAGGGTTTACGGTAAAAGAAACTGACGCCTCAATATTGCAATTAGAAGTTCAGACCTGGTCGATTATGTTTCCTAAGAGTCCTGGCCAGGGTGGTTCAGAGCCCAAATTTCATATTTTTACGTTGTTGAAGAGTAATTTGCAATAATCGGCAGCGCTGACTTGTGACAAAAAGTATTCTGCCAAGTAGACTAATTTTTTTTTAATTCACAAAATTACGAAAATCGATTATTGATCGTCATTAAGTCGTTTAGTGCCAGTGTGCGTCGTCCCCTGATAACGCATCGATTCACCTGGAAATCCAGCGACCATCCCCCGCAGCCGGCATCGCGACCCACCTTGTTCAATAGTCGTCTAGATCAAACTGATTCCGAATCAACGGCTGGCATTGTATTGGTATGCGATTAGAGCTTCCGGGGGGACAATAACGAAACTCGGGCAAAACCGTGTAGCGGATGGTAAACCCGGTGACGTTCCGTTTCCGCTTTGATAACACTGTCCGACAAATTTTCACTGCTTTTTTATGGTACGACGTTCAATGGCCGATCTTTATAGATTTCCAGCGGTGCCGAATGCCGTCCGGGAAACTGTTTCTCTTTATCTTCCCCCGGTTTTTGGGGGATTTTGTTCGGGAGATTTGTGCTTCTAACTGTGACTGTTATTCGTGATTTAATTGTGAAAGCTCCCCGATTTTTTCTTCTACACTGATTGACTGCAGTTTTGCAGCTCTATAGAGTGTCCTGAATAAAATTATGCATCCTTTTGTAATATTTGTAGTATTTTGTCGTCTTCCACCCTCAAAAGACGGATGTTTTGAAAACATTATATTATATATTTTTTACAGATACGTCAAATGTCTGCAGGACAATGTTGAATGGTCCCATGGGGCTCACACGATGCCTAAAAATATTTGTTTTTAAATATTTTTTAGTTTTAAAGACCACCCTCTTTTTAACATCAACGATTACAGTCGCTTTTTTTAGGAATTCAGTGATTATAATAACTCAAGGTCATTCAAGGTCACAGAATACTTGTATTTCATAAATGTTCAAAATGATGGATTTTTCTTAAATCATTGAACCATTCACCTTGTTCGAAAGATATATGACGTATATTTAAATCACACATTGTTTAAGCAGTATTAAATGTTTATAATTTTATAAAGTCACATTTCTATCTATTCCATAGAGTCAACAGAGTCGTTCCCCGCAAGAAAGATTTGCATAATTTTTACATTGTAAAAGCACAAAAAATGTTTAATATTAAAAATTAGATTTCCCCACGAAGTAAAGAGAGCTACTCTGCGAGCCTTTATGCAAAATAATAACTAGCTTGCTAATTTTTATGCAAAGTAAAAATTGCATTAATTGCAAAATACAGGACCCACAAAATCATTCTAATGAGTTGAAAATGATAAAATAGTATTTTTAAATTCTGTACATATTTTTACTGTTTTGTATTTCATCAACACTTCTTTTCTAAAACTGCATAAACTCTGCAGTCTAATAAATGACTATTGCAGGAAATAAAGTAATCCTGTTTAAAAATTACAAAAATCCAAGTTTTAATGTTAGGAATTCACTAGTTAAAGAGCTATGCATGTATAAAATTGAGCGATTTTAAGCGTTTTTGGTAGGTAAGGGCGCCGCCATTGTAGCTATTCAAAGCCGCTAGATGGCAGCACAAGCATGTGACCAAACTTACCGCGGCTCCGCTCATTGGACGACGTTTGAGTACATACCAATATGGCGACGCTCAACTTTACACAAGCATAACTTTTTAACCAGTGAATTCCTAACATTAAAACTTGGATTTTCGACATTCTCTTGTCAAAATCTACAGGATCATATTTTAAAAAGTTAAAATTTTTTAGTTTCTTCAGGTTAAGTTCAGCCACAATTATTTCCATTCTAAATAATTTCAATAAGTCACTAATAAATATACCGACAATTTTATATCACCTATCCATTTCCGCCATTAGTGGATAAAATCTAATTCAGCGATGGCAACAGAGATGCATGCCGGGTAGTGTAATTATCTCGCCTCGATTTTAGTAAGACGTGTCGCTGGCAGAAGATTGAAGGGAGATTGAACATTAAGAGTATCGCGGGGCAAGATGAATCCTCTTTGACGGTGGAGCCGAGGATCCCATGTTATTTTCGCGGCTACCTTATCCGATCGCCGAGATTGATGCGTCTTTCAGAAGGTTGCCTTAAGACCGATATAAAACGATATGGTACGACTGCAGGAGATAGTAATTGTGCAGGCACACCGGCGGCGGTCGTTTCTATTTTATCGGTTCTCATTAGCCTCGGGGCCCGGCAGAAACCTCCTCGTTTCGTTCCATTCTTTCTCTAACGAACCCATTTCCACTTTCTTTTTAGCTGCCGCCGCCGGCTCGGCTCGGCTCGGCTCGGCGGGAAACCGCGCGCTCGTTCGTCCGGTCTCGCGAGATTAAAAAATAGAAGGATCGTATCTGCCGTTGACGGACGAATTTTTATTCCGGCCTGCCAACCGGCCGAGTCCCGCTCCTCCGCGCTGCGCCGCGCCGCGAGAAGGGACAAGGCGTGTTAATGGCAGCTCGAGTTTTTCGAGAGACGGAAGATGGAGCGTTTCCAAAATCCCTCGGGGCCGAGCCAGAGCCCGATAAATAATTTCCCCTGGTCACAGGCGACTGACTACGCTTCTTCCCTTTGCGGCTTGCCCTTCTTTCGGCCACCTGCGCCCCAGACACCCAACCACGGACTGTCTATCAACTGCTAGCTTGTCGAAGAAGCGACGCGTCCCAGGAAAAATACGGTAGATTCGACGAACGCCTCTTTCATTAGTTATATCGTTCGCAATGGATGCTAGACGATGTACAGTTGACCTAAGAATAGATATTCATACACTCTTTGGAGTGACCTCTTTAACCCTTTGCATCGCTATGTAGAATCTTTGCATTGCTATGTAGATTAGGGTGGACCTTAAAATTTTTGGCACGCCTCCCCCTAATATTGTTCCATTTCATGAAAAATATGATATATCCAATGTTCTAGATCAATCGGATGTCGGGAAGACGTGGCACATCGAGCGCGAAGTTTTGAAATAGAAGTAACTGCGCGCTAAATGTGAAGAGTACACTGAAAATTCAAGTGAAATATTTTATACCATCAAAAATATCTTAATTCCTTACATGCATTCAAGCACAAGTTAACTTTGTACGAAATGAGATTATTTCACATTAATTGGCCTGTCTAATTTCTGTCCGCCACCTTATCGCTAATAAGTCCGTTTTCGCGAAGCGTAATACCGGTGAGAACGACTATACATTTTTTAAAACTATTCTTATTTAGAGATCAATTTACGTTATCAAAGGATGAAGAAAATGGAATACGTCAGATTTGCATTTTTGTCAGTAAATTGTATTTACGTAATTGTATTGTATTATATTTGCATATTGTATTATTGCATTGTATTTACATTTTTGATAGTAAATCGTATTTGTATGAGTTTTTAAAAAGTCTATACACCTATAGTGCCATCAATGACCAAGTAAGTCGAATAGCACTACGGAAATTTACTAATCATTTGTGGTATCTAACACCCGAAACTGTAGTGCTTAGCCTTCTTTGCCCCAATATACTCCATCATATAAAAAGAAGTAATGATAGTGAGTTAATGATAATGATGTAAAAAGATTAATAGTTAACTCAAATAATGTAAATGAGTACGTTGGTAGCAACATTCCAGCCTTTATTTCTAAGGGTTAACGCTTTATAATTGTAAAGCTTCACTTTAGTTTTTATCCTTTAAGTATACAAGAATATTAAAAAATATTAAGAGAAGTAAGAATTATACAAGAATAATATTAAATGTGGACAGAAATTGATATTTTTTCATTTTCGAATAGTTTGTTACTGTTGGTGTTTGCTGCACGTGTACATTTTGGTAAGCATGCAGCACCGAAATGAATGCATATTATGAATACACGCAGATGTGATTTGGTTATAGAGCCGAAAGGAACATTAAGCTCATGTGGGTTAGTCAACATGTTTTAATATACGCATACTAAATATAAACAAATATAACGCTCACACGTGTGTCTGTGTTGCTCTTTAGTTTTCATGAATTCGAATCACTGTAAAAGTAATTTGACAAGGATTGATTTATATGACGTCATTTTTTGACGAACAAATTCTCGTATTTTACGCAAAGGTAATAATAATTTTGTACGTATCATTATCTGAAATCATTAAACATAACATAATATTCGGGCAACTCGACTCTTCAATGTTATAGATTTTTAATATCTCATGAAGAGGATGCGTTATAATTAAATTGAATTAATAATGATAGATACATTTACAATATCTACCACATTTTGAATGTTAAAATATATTATTAAAAGTTCGATATACCATGGAATTTTATTAGAAATATCTTTCTCGTCCGCAAACCAAAAGTTAAACACTATACTAATTAAAAATTATTTTCAGATGCATTTAACCTACAATTAATTTTGGATAATTTCAACGGCATTTTGCCTTCCAAGCTATCCGAGGAATTTTTCCACCCGACCTACTTTCTTCGTCAATATTTACCACAGCTTTGATGGTAGCTATGTATAAAATGTAGATATGTATAAATAAGTTCGCTAATTTCTATAAAAATACGTTGTGCAATTTAATTAAAAAATCTTGAAACATCGAACAAAGTTTTTTAAACTCCCTAGTCATTTTGTAAAATTTCAAAAGAAAGTAGGTTATTTTTTCTCTTCCAATATTTTATAAAAAAATAGAATATTTGAAAAACTAACAATAAATTCGAGGGAATAATAGTAAAGACTACACTCTTTGATATGAGCATGAATAATATGTTGTAAAATTTTTTTACACGAAATTACAGAAGCTCAAAGCTCGACAGTCTTTCAGTAATAATTGAACGACTCCTTAATTTTGTGGTCAATCTTTTAAATTGTGTATCCCCGTTTCCCTCAGAAGCATTAGATTCTTTGACACGGCGTCTACAGAGCTAAATGGAATTTACTATCACAGAAGTAACTATTATTAGTTCGAATTCAGAAAGTTCTTCAAGCTTTGTATCGTCTACACGCATACATATACGGCCCCCCTAGGTGTTCTTGAAAGCCTGTTACATACGGACGAGGCCGAGTCAATAATTATCCATAGTGAGGCTATAACTTATAGCTCACTGTCTTCGTTTTTCATATCAAGGTTCACTTTAGTGACGCTCGTTTTAGAAACATTGAAATAGCCGCTTCCATTCTTGGAGCGCATCAGAGAAGAATAGCGACCTACGATCCGATTTTTGTAGTATGAAAGTAGCATCAAGGGCTGAAACTCTGTTGAAGAATCGCGGCACAGTATTGGAGTAGTCCACTACCACAAAGCAGCCTCCGTGAATGGACCGGCTGGGTTAATAAATGGATGCATAAGTGAAAGGTCGAAGATTTTCCATTGACGAAAACTGAAAGAAGCGCGGCACACTTGCTTTATCTCCCTTCCGAAAATGTTTTTCGCACACCGCATGACAAAGCTTCTGCATTGATGGATTAGGGGCAAGCGTACTGAATGTTAAGAGGTTACATGTATTTGGTAAACAAAAAAAAAACGGATTTTTTAAATACAGTCAATTATCCGAATTGGGACCCAGGTGGTTCGGATAGTCGAACAGTTTTCAAATTACTTATTGAATACAAGAGTACTGCTATAATTAGATATGTGATATATATTACCCAAAAAAGAATATATATACCACCTAAATGTAGCCACGTAAATATCTCCATTATTTGTGATGACATAACAAATGTTTTTAATGCAATATAAATGGTATCACAAAGTGAATTCTTTACAAATATTATTATTTCCAAAGTGTTCACTTTAATTTTCAAAGATTAAGATCATTTGAAGGCCATATTATTATACATATCTGAATGTATTTTTCGCTCAGCTACATGATGCAGTAAAAAAAAAATGCAGTTATACATATATCAAAACACCGATGACCTTGATAACTCCGAGAAAAGTTACCTTGGGGGAAAAAATGTTCTTGCTATACATATATTGGTCCATTGACACCATGCACATTACGTAAGAAATAGTTTTTGCATCACAATAACCTGAAGAGATATTTTTTTTATTTTTGAAGAGATATTTAGGTGGCCTTACTTAAATGCACCACATGGTATATATATAATAAGTTTCATATATATAGCCAGTACATGAGAGATCCCAAAAAGATAGTCATCGACGGTTAAAAAAAAAATTAAAGATTTTATGAAAGACGACATTCCCCCACTATTTGACATGGTCGACTGATAGTGAGAGAAGGCCACCGCCCATATTAGCCGAATGAAGAAGTGGGAGAATTCTATTCTCTACTATAGGTTCTATTATATTTTTAAAAAATCAATAATCTCCCTAAACCTTTTTATTATTCCGTTTTAGAAGCACAAAAATACAAAATTCTCAATTTCCTCATTAGATGGATCTTCACATCATCCCTTTACAAAACAATTTTTTTCATCACTTTAAGAAAAAACACAAAATTCCAAAACTCTTCAAAACACTAACGCCTTCCACCATCACTCTACTTCCACCTACGACCACCAAAAACAGGCTACGCAACCCCTACCAATTCCTGCAGAAAAACGTAAATTTCCATAAGCACCCTTAGTCTACTCGCCAGCCGCAGTGTTCAGGTTTCAGAATACCTTAAGCTAAAACTTCCTTATACATCATCCGAACAAAAGTATCCTCGGGCAGGGGAAAGACCGCGAGTCGGTCGTAAGTCTGGTTTAATCCTCCAGTGGCTCGGGAATATTGGTGTGGGCGTAGGCGTAGTGGTAGCAGGCGTAGAGGAATAGGCGAAGGAGGAGGAGGAGGAGGAGGAGCATCAGTGCCCATCGAATCCATCCCGTGGGCCAATATCGTAAAGAGAGAACGCGTCGCTTCGCAAGGATTTTTCGCGTTGCCGCCGCCGACGTCGTCGTCGTCGGGCCGAACCGGGTTTAGGCCTCGTTCACAGCCCGTCGAAGTTCTCGGCTCTCCCCCGCATGAATCTTATCTACGTGCCGCAGGCGTCTCTCCTCCCCCCTTCCCAGCCCTCTTTGCTACTGTGTTCGCTGTTCGCTCTTCGGGAGCTCCTTATTTCCCCAGGAGCCGCGATCGACCCCGTTTTAGCCTGGCATCGCGACTATCGGCTTCCACGTTTCATTTCGTCAAGTCGATCCGTGGCTTCATCGCCTCCGGTCTCGCGTCACCCTACCGGAAGAGTCAGATATACCAAACCGGGTGGGGGGTGGAGCGCGGATGGGAGGACGCAACGATACGCGCCCGTATTCTTCGGTTTCTCCTTTCGTTCGTTCGTTCGTTTCGCGGGAGTCTTCATTTCCTATGACATCCAGCTCCCTTATTCTCGGGATGTACGGCGCGTCGTGATCTTCATCGTGGAATTTAGAGACTTTTAAATTGATCATTTTAGCGAAATAATGAGAACATGGTGTGGCAAAAGAAGCACAAAACGAAATATTTACACTAATACAGGGTGTCCCTTAGCGGGTTGCTAAGACCTAATAACGAAAAATGGAAAAAAATTGTATAGAATGGAAATATTCTAGAATGGAAAAATCTTTCGGTTTTGAGTTATAATAGCTTCGAGTGCAAACAGTTAAAATCAAAATATCTTCTGAACTAATTATTTTTTCCAATAAGCTATAATATATTAACTATAATAATATATTAAAAAATATACGATTCCATTTGGAAAAACAAAGTTGACCTTCATGTGATCTCTACGCGTCTACATAGAAAAAAATATCTACATCGGAAAGTGTGTCCCCTGATACCGTTCGACCTTGTTCTAGAACATTTTTTAGTATCATCAACAGTTTCGGAGATATTCGACTGGGTAGATTTAATTTGGAACACAATGTATACTGCCTCCTGTCATAAGAGGGTAGGAAGCTCGATGTAGAATTAGTAACAAAATCAACAAACGGGCAGATTTTAAAACATTTTTATTTGAGCCTGCAATAAAAAAGAAACCCGTCTAAAGTTTGCACGGGATTTCTTTAGAGAAAAATGTTTTTTTTCTTAATTATTTTTTTACGATACTTCAACCAACATATTCGTGATATTTTTCTACTTGCTCAATTGACCACATAGTAGAACCTCGATTATCCGAACTGATATTCCTCAGTTACTACAACTCATTTTCCCTTTGGGAGTACTAAAATCACTTTCATGTATTTTACACATTAAATAAAAATAATGTTAATCATTATGTACATAGAAATATACAAAATAAATTGTAAACTGAATGAAACATAACGAAGCCAGAATACGATTACTTTATTATAATGACGTTCGATATAATCTTATAAGTACATAAGAAATGCTTTGAATATCCTCCTGTGCAATCTCGAACAGTGCTCTTTCGAATGAATGTCGAGAGAATGTAAAGACGTCAGAAAAGGATTTATCTACAGTGTAGCATAAATATTTCATGGCCCTTTAATTGAAACAGTTCGTTAGAGTTTCTTAATACTTCATGAAGTTTTTAACGATGGATATAAATACAGTGACTTTTATACCTGATGAAATGATCCGAATTTTCAAAGAAATAATATAGCGACGTCTTTCTATTGTTTGTACCAGAGTGTTCTTTTCCACAGTGCGTATACATTAATCCGTAGTTTGCATTTTTTTCCATTTAAGTATTAAACATGGTTCCTACGTCTGAATCAAATGAAATTGAGGAAAATATTTTAAAGGAGCAGTACAATAACATTTCGTAATACGTATTGCCTCCGTAACTGTCGCAAAGGTCTCTACCGTAACTGAGAAGAATTTTAACCCGACCAGTATGGGGATCCCTCTTGGAACCAGTCAATCGTTAAACACGCTCGACCACCGAGCTAGCGAGTAGTATTGGTGACACTCACACTGATGTAAGAGAAGCAAAAGATTGCAACTTTTCTAATTTTTGTTTTTTTTTTCATGAAACTTTTACCATCGTATACGTCCAGTTTGTTTAATGAAAATGACACCAAACACGATATAGGCACGATCATAATTACTGAAGTAACAAGCGAAGTTAAGAATTCGTGTATCTCTGCCGTAAATATCAATCGCTTGTTCCACAGGTAATTGTGATCGTAATTTGACGTGTTTGGTGTCATTTTAATCAGAGAAACGAGGTGAACGCGATGGTAAATGTTTCATTCACGGAAAAACAAAAAATTTTGATTTTTGAATTTAAAAGGCTAGCACGAGTCCTTTGATGTTCGCCGAACGTCCCAACCTCAGTCACCCTTTTTCAATCGCCATCCTTTTTCAATCGCCATCCTTTTTCAATCGCCATCCTTCTCTACGTTCGGCGCACTGCAAAGAATGTAACACCTCTACAATAACTGACCCGACGATACAACAGTTACAGAGATACTACTGATATAATGATCCTTGCTGCTGTAAAATTGTAGACGATGCGACAGTTATGGAGATACTACTGTAATTCATATTGGCATGAAGCAACCCGTGGCTTGATTCGATAGCAACGCAGGAATTACGGAAGACAAATACGCCTGGTCTATGGACTAGAGTACAGAGCCCGCGGGTAGGGATACGTCCACATCTTTCATCCGCCACGCAAACGGAATCGTCGTCCCAGTTCCGTCTTCTTTATTCCAGGAACGATCGCCGCGCGAAAGCCTTCTTACGCCGGGTTTTACTCGTTCGCCCGCTACCTAAACCCCCTTTTCTTCGACGTGTTCGCTGTACCCCGGCTACCCCCTCGACCAGCATCCACCGGTGGCACCGTTCCTTCGTTCAGCCCTCTGCGGTCTCTGATCCTCCGCTCGAGCTTCCCACTCGACAATAGACGGCGGAATCGAGACTCGGCATCGACCCCCAATCAACAATGCCCTACCCCCAGCCTCCTGATTCCGAATCTACGGGGTGTCGCAGACGCAGTAATATTGGGACGGTTTTAAAAAGACGATAAATTTTTTAATATCGAACCAAGTTTTTAAGAAGTCAGAACAATTAATTTACTATACGATGTGAAGAAGGAATTTTTAAAAAATTCAATGGACAGGAATTGCAGAAAAATACTAAAAGTTGTTTTTTTACATAAAAACTTTCTTATGTGGGCTTATGTTGAAAATTTAAAAAATACATTTTGTAGATCTGTATGAATTTTAGACACTTTAAAAATGTTCACATTCGACCACATACTATGCACATACTATACACATATTGTACACATATTGTACACATACTGTACACATACAATACACGTAATAAGATCTATATAATGATTTTTTAATGAAATTTTATATGTATACATAAAATTGTTGAATTTCTTTTATTTTTCAAGGCAACTATTGTGGTCCATAATAATGTTTCTACACAAAAATAAAGTAAAATATGTTACGTGTGCAGACGTTTCCGTTTGTGACTATTGACCCTTCCGGAGATATGTGCCGGAACAGAGGGCCTATTCAAGAACAAAGGGCTTACTCAAAATTCAAAAGAACTAGGGCTCTTTTGACGATGCAGCCTTCATCTACTGCTTCTTTCTTGGACGCTTTAAGTTCTTTTGGTTGCATCAGTTCCAATAATCTAAATCTAATCGGAAGTAGTACGTGGCCCCCACTATCGTTTAGGCCGATTTTGGTGCTATATAAAGGACATGGATCCTCTTATTAATCGAGTGTTTACACAAACCAATTGTATTGCTTGGAGTTGAATCCAGAATATATCATTCTATGTTAATATATTAGAGTCTATCTTTATTACACACATCCTTTTCGAAGTTCCAGTAGTTGGTATTCTATGACGAGTCCACATTAAAAATCAAACAATTCTCGGTCACGCATAGCTTGCCTAACCTTCGCCTCGTAACACACAATTTAATTTTGGTACTTTTGTTAAGACTTTAATGCAATTATAATAAATTTTTTAGTTATCGTTTTTTGTAACCCAAGAATTTTATTTTTACCAAATGTGACAAAAATAAGTTATTAAAAAGTGAATGCGTCTAAACTCAATAGTTGATCCGTTAGGAGCATTCAATATTGTGTGAAAATTTTAATTCTTGCAATTTATTTATACGTTTTGAAGTTTGTAAAATGTAACATTGTGCGGTCTGAATCATCAGCTCGAAATGCCAGTTTCCAAATTTTTTCCATTTCGGACTTTCTAAAAACTAGTAAATGGTTGCAGGAAACCTGGAAATCCCAATGTTAAAATTTTATTTAGTTTGAACTTTATAAAATGTGACGAATGTGTACCAGTGAAAAGCTCGAAATCCCAGTCTGCCAATTGCATCAATGCTACAATTTTTAATATTTTTAATGTGATTTCCGTTGATTTCATGGTGACCTCAATTTTTCATTGAAATTTCTGTGTTGTGCGAACATCATGCTTTTAAATTTTTTACCAGAACACTTCTAATGACACTAGATTTCCGATAAATTAAGCGTTTTAGTATAAACTAAAGGGTCTTCCATTAAAGTGTGTCATTTTAAATTTCGCGCAATTTTTATTCGTGAAGATTAGAGTTGTCACTCTTTGACACGTGGTTAGTAAAATTTAAAAAAATTGTAAAATTTTTATGTTTTTTAATCATTTAAAATAACTATATCAATAATATGGACATATTTTATGGTTTTTTTATAATTTAAAATAACACTTCTAAGTTGACTAACCTTAAATTGACTTACCATTCATTCGTTTTATTTGCAATATTAATCAGGCTGAAGCTAATACTTGTGAAAACAGTGATATATGCTGCAATGGACGCTGAATTAATGTGTTTCCAATTAGTGTCACTCATCTATGACCCCCAAAATCTGGTATTTTGCACGCAGAGTGTCAAATAAATTTTATACACACTCTTATTAAAATTTATAGCACAGAGAATATTATTTAGTGTCTATATTTATATTTAGGGTCCGAAATAACAGAAGGAATAAAAAAAAATGGTTGGAGTAAAAGTTACACCGTTTCTTGACATTTGTAAAACAGCGTGTAATTTAAAAATAAAAATCATTCTTTTCAGAAAATTGAATTCATAAATGATTTTTTCGAAAAAATTCCCACGCATCTTTATAGACCTCAATAAACAGTATAACTTTTACCTCAACCATTTTTCGATATGTGAACGACATCGAGCGAAGAACTCAGGAAGAAGACGAGTGGTATCGATCTCCTTATTTCGAAACAGACAGCGTCGCCTTATATCGGAACAAGACTGTATCGTTTCTGCATTCAGTCTCACCTTAGCTAAGAGGTTCAGACGTTCAAGTCCGGCAAGACACCCTGTATACAAGGTTCTATTCGTTGGAGGAGCCCTATTCTATGGAGCGTTCGTACAGAAAAGGCGGTGTGGCATCATCGTCGATTCCTACCGGCAACGGCGATTACGCCACCGCCCCCATCCCAGCCTAGAAAAGACCTAGTCGAAGTTGAAAGACGGGGATAAAACGGAGGAGGAGCGGATCCTGGTCCCTTCCAGGTGAGACAGGGATGAAGATATAGGGGATCGCGGGACGGGTGCGCCAGAACGGAGGAGAGCTTTGAGCAATCATATGCGACGCGCCGCCACAGGATCTCGTTCGCAATTTAAGGCCCTGCCCGCAAATGAAATGGGATTCGTCCGATTTGTTCGTGCGCGACTCTGCTCCCGAGACCCCCGGCCTTTCATTTGAATCGCTAGCAATGAGATTGCCGGACGCTTCCGGGCCGGGGCAGCGTCTCGTCGACGTAAAGCCGCGCGACCGCAGAAGGTTACCGCGTCCGGTCTTTCATTTGTCAGACCACGACCGTTTCGGGATCACCTAATCTCTCTCTCTCTCTCTCTCTCTCTCTCTCTCTCTCTCTCTCTCTCTCTCTCTCTCTCTACACATTGGTTTATTCGTCCCAGTGCTACCTGTATTACGCGGGCTCCAGTCAACGCTGTAATTTCCCTCCCCGTTGTCTTAAGCCCGAACAAAGTGGAGCGTTGTTGGTCAAGCGAGCAATTCGACGTCACCGGGCACGCAATCGGGCGACGTCGATCGAGAGACCGTTGTCAACCGAACCGTGGAATTGCGATCCCGGCACCGGAATTCCTCAAACAGGTTGAATAATATTGTTTGACGTCGCAGGCACGATTTGTATCGGACCCGGCCAACGGAACCGTCCTTTTGTCTGGCGAATCCGCTGCGCAAGGAGGCCGCCTTTCGCGAAAGAGAACAGCGTTTCAACTTCTTCGAAAGCTCGTTCTGCGCTGACGGCGGAACGGGGCTAAACGCTTTTATCTTTTTCTGCGGAGCTATTGTAATTTTTATAGGGAACGTCTTACCATTGCAAACGGGCTGGTTTCCCGGTTTCGTGGATGGAGCTGATAGGACACTTCCAGTCAGTGAAGTAGGTCTCTGGAACTTATTTTGAAACGAAATACCTTTTTTAAAATGAGGTAAAAATAATTGAGCTATTTTGAGATATTAGATGGATTCGTTTATTAGCTGGCGTAGAAGAAGAAAGTTTGGAAACAATTGAAAAAAATCTAATTTAAAGAAATTGTAATTAATTTAATCTTACAATTAGAGGAATTCTAATAATATATTAATTTTACACTTAATTTGAGGATTTCAAGTTTAAATTAATTTCAAAAGACTATAAATATCTAATTTATAGAGGGATTCTTGTAATAAATTTAACTTTAGAGGAAGCCTACTAAGAAATTAATTTTAAACTTAATTTGCGGAGAAAAATCTATTTTGGAGGGATTCTTGTAATAAATTTAATATTTAGAAGACTTATTCGTTACAACTTTTTCATATTGGTCTATATTGAAAATGTTAAAAATACATTTAGCACATCATTACCTCCGCTGTTTATGAAAATATGAAAAAAATTTACAAATCCAAGTATATCAATATATGTATGTAAAGAGGACTACAATATGGCAGTAATAGTTTTTTGTAGGTGAAAGAGTTTTAAGTTCACCTTGAATTTTTAAAATAGAAATATATATTTTTCTCAATTCGATGCACCTCATCATTCTGTATAAAAAAGTATTAACCTATGTATGTCGAAAAATTAATAATTTAGAAAATATTTCAGTTTTAATTTTGTTGAATTTGTAGATCTGATTTCGCGTTGACTGATAATCACGAAAATATGGTAAATGAGATCTATAAGATTCAAAAAATTGAAGATGAACTTGAAGTCTCCAAAATTCTTTCACCTAAAAAAAAACTGTTATTGTCATATTGTTTTCTTCTTTATATTGAAAAACTTGGGTTTGTAAAGTTTTTTATATTTTCTTAAACAGATAATACACATCCACAAGAATTAAATTACACATTGTTAGACCCTATTAATTACGTACATCATTGCAAGCTGTTTTTGAGAATAATGCTTGTATTCTCTGGAGAAACAGATATCCTATTATTGATTTATAATGTCATGTTATACATATACATACCTGGATGACTATCTAAATTCAATTATATCCACGTAGATTGTTGAAATATAATATTATGAGGCAGTATATTTACATGATAGTTTGATGATGATACACTGCCTTATACAACTTCTCTAATTTAACAGATGAAAAATTATTTATTTTTGAAAACATATCGAGTAGATCAATCTCAAACATTGTGGGAAACTTAGTCGATATTGAACACATATTATGCAGCCTCTTTTTCTTGTAATAAAGTTAATGCTACATTGCAAAAAATTGCTATAAATAAACAAATTTATTTAAATTCTTAAGAAATTAATCATGAAAAAGAGAACTCAGCTTATTTACCAGATTATGTATATATAATATTAACTTCTATTTCAAAATTTTGACGTTTTAAACTCAAACGGAGTTTGAAGACTTCACAAATTATAATGGTTTAAAATAGTTTAAATAATATATTTAATATTTATTTTGACTTATTTATCTAATTTTTCAAATGTTTCCACACAATTATTATGGTAAAAAATTATTGACATTAATCTTAATAGGGTCAGAGAAGTAATAATAGTTCATTTAAGGGTTAAAAAATTTTTGGCATTTTTGACTGAAATAAATAGGTCAAATTTAAAGCTCTGGAAACATTAAAATATTTATTATACTATTCGTTAGACTATTTTCGACTTATTGGAATTAATAAAAGAACAAATTAATTTCTATTTTGTTTCTATTACTTACACAGTTGATTTAAACATATTTCATTTGTCATAAAAATTCCTCAAATCACTCACGATGACCTTGACCCTAAGTCTTCTGAATGTTTGAGAATATTATATACAATGTAATATTATAAATTATTATTAATATTAGAGTCCCCATGGATCTATTCGTCACGTGCATAATTCCAAGACTTTCAAATTACTAAAAAGTACCAAATCTCTCCGAACTCGAGATCTGTCAAGCATGTTCAACTCTGAATAATTATTGAAATAATTCGAGAAAATCACTCAAGACACTTGTCACAGATAATCTAAACTGGCAGGTGGCTGACTTCGACTGCTAGTGAGAGAAGTTCCTGGAGAGAGAACGGATGCCGATGAACTGTTGGGCGTATCGAAAGGGATTGATAATGCACGATGCAGGCTTTCTAAATTTAATGCTATGCTCGTTCTTTTGAGGTTCAGGACATACTATCCTCCTAGAGCGAGTGCGGAGTATTCCCAAATTTGCCAGCTCTTGGACTTCCTCGTCGGGAATAGTTTGGGGAACAGTTTAGCTGTCATCGGTCGTGATAGATTTTCCAACGATCCGAGAAGATGCTTCGAATACCTCATAATATTCCCACAGAATCTACCACACCAAAATTAAGAAAAGCATTGCTCATTCATTGTTTACCCACTCGCTATTTATATTTTGGCTAATCCCATTTGCATGAACTCCGCGAAACGAATCCATTATTTAAACTCCTTTGACTTTTAAAATTTAAGCATAGATGACCCGTGTAAATGTAATTATCACCAACAAGTTTGGGTGGATTCGGAGAATCATTAAAAACTTTATTTAAGTGAGCAAGTGTAAATAAAAATGTTTTTATCTGTAGTTTTACCAATGCGCAACAGCTTTTATTTTTTAAATGATAACAAAATACTTTTTGAATGTTATGAAACATTTCAACAATGAATTATGGTATCTATGTTTCCAACAACTGTTTATTTAAATATTCTTTCAAACAATTATAAGAACATCATTCAAACTTTAATTATATACTGCATGTGTGTAGTGTGCACCTGTCTACTTGTACCTTTCTAAAATATCTCCAGAATGTAGTATAATATACTATAATATACTAGGATATATCAGAATATATTCTTGAATGTAGTATAATATACTAGAATATACTATAGTATCCCACTAAAACAAATCCAATCGGAATCGTCTGACGCGTCTGTTCATGACATATCGTTTCTACTTCGTACAAATACTAACTAAGCACACGAACTTGACGGATGTTCAAAAACGCTTTTCGTGTGAACAAAGGCTCATATGAAAATATTTTATTCTACATTTTCTACTTGTTTTTTTTTATGTAGAATCACCCTCGATCGGTTGTACAACCAGCTACCTCAGATCACTCTGGATAACCAACACATCAAGAAGAAATTAATACAATTTCTACAGAATTTAATTGACCTTCTTGAAATTAATAGATTTATACAATAAAACTTAAATACAAAATTAATTGTATAAAAGAATATAATGAATGTATACAATTACAGAGGGTTTGATAAACTTTTTTACAATCAATAGGTTTATAAAAGTTTTAGTAAAACGTATATACGAAGCTAGCTTTTTAAGAAAATTTATAAAATGTTTCTAAACATGTTGTGTAGTCAAAATCTCAGTAAAACTTATACACGAAATTTTTTAAGAAAATCTAACGAATTTAAGAGAATGTTAAATTAGAAATGCAGATTTCTGTGACTCACGTTCAAGACACAAAAACGAAACGAACTTTTCCGTTCAACCCCATAAGTTCCTCTCGCAAACAGAGATTTACTGTTATTCTTGAAAAAGGACGGATCTTGCGGTAAACAAGTGGGGATCCATAGCCAGTATTTGTCAAATTCTTCACCGCGAAAATGTAAATGCACGGAACTCACCGCTAGAAGGGATGAAATTGAGGTAGGGTCTGGTTTCCCGAGGAACTCCGGCAACTGTATACCGTTGATGGATTTCCTTTTCCTTAATATGACCGGCGTTTGCCTCTAATTCTACGAAATTAGATACGAGCGACATCGATCAAACGTCACGGGGTTTGGGGAACTTTTCCGCTTAAACCGCAGCACGAACTTCCGTCATCGAGACGTCAGAGAATTTCTCGACCGGTTACGGGATCGCGGGAGACTTAGACGTTTTGGAGATCGATGCGAGCGCCGGAAGGTATGCGCATTCCGTCGTCGTTTGACAGAGATATCCCCACGGCAGAGAGATACTGGGAAGCGCATCTTCTGCAAGCTCCGCGATCGAAGACGTCGACGCGACGGCAAATACGAACTTTGTATCAACGGGATCGAGGGATTACGCTGAGCTCTGCGTGGTCACGATTGAATACGTGACGGGACAAACACGATCGACAGAGCAACATAAAATGTCTCTGGCCGCGTCACGCATTCCTGATCGCCTCGAGAAAAGCCAAAAATCAGAGTTTGCTTAACGCTTTGCACACCGGTAGTTGCTTCACAGTTCTTAACCCCTACAAAATCGAGTCAGACTCTTGATGAACATTCTGAACAGAGTCGAATAAATATTAATATCCTTTAAACCGAAATAAAATTCTACTTATTTGTAGTCGATATAGAGCCTTTGGGATCCCAAAAATATTGTTCTTCCTTGAAAGGGCTGATTCCTGAGGTCATTTGAAGTAACTTTTTCCTTTGCGAAAGTATTCTCAGAAGCCTTGTTCAGAAGTTATTAACGGAAAATACGGACCAATCAGAGCGCGGCTACTAAGGGCACGTGCTGAGCCGAGCGATTGCATTGGCCAAGCCGAAAGTCGTCCGCTGTATTGGTCTGCGATCTGGTTGGTTCGTGTTTTTCATTAATAACTCGTGAATGGAAAAAGTAACCTCAAATGACCTCCGGAATCTTCTCTTTCAAGGAAGTACATTTTTGGGACACCCTGTGTAAACTTTATTTTGTTCCTGTGACATTCTGAATGATGAACAATTTCTAATCATTATAACCACAAAATAAATAGTAGTTGAGGGGTATTATGATTTTTCATCGTTTCAAAAAATCGATCTTCTCTAGTGTTGTTGAATATTTGAATTCGTAAAATTAACGTAATTATAGACGTTTGAACAATGCAACTCTTGTTGTGAGATATTAATAATCTTTAAACGCGTTTTTACTCTAAACATTGTTTTACGGATTGGCTTCCATGAGTAACTATACCATGTGTAACACAGTGTAATTTAATTTAATTAATTGATTGAAATGTAATTAATTGATCAATATTCTTCAAATTTTACATATACAGGGTGTCACCTAACGTTTGCACTTCACATATCTTCGTTGTTTTTAAAGGTACATTGAACGTCTTAAGGAAAAAGATGAATGGTACAATATATACATTTCCTCTGTCTATGACCTTAAATGACCTTGAATAATTATAGTAATTCCTAATGAAAGGGACTATCATCGTAGTTGTTTAATAAGGGTTTAATCCCGTTTGAAAAATTGAAGGTGACCTTGAGATCTCTAAAAAAAGATAACATAAAAACATTAAGTGACTCACCCTGTATAAAACAGAATTCTCTTTAAGAGCAGAAAAATTGTTAAAATTGTTCTTATTTGACATACAAATATTTAAATAATATCATATACAGGATGTTTCATTTAAGTGTGACCGTCAGAATCTTTTTCAATTTTGACAAAATAAAAAAGTTATTTCTTGTAGTCTTCAAGGTCACCGATGTTTTTTTTTTTAATAAGTACATATATTTTCGCCTTACATCGCGTAGCTTACTGTATGATCTTCAAATGACCTTGAACTCCGAAGATGAAGGTGAAACTTAAATTTCGTTTGCAATCACACTGATGATGATGATACTAACCATTCAAATTATAATCATCAGGAAAATAAATAAAAATTTTTTAATTTGTCAAAATTAAAGATATTCCCAGAATACCGCCAGGTCACACGTAAGTGAGACACCCTGTAGATAGCAGTCATTGCTTATCTGCAAGTCTATCATGTATGTCTTTCTAAACATTTCTAAAATTATTTATGATATTATTTATTGAAATATTACATAAAATTTAATGAATTTTAATGTGTTATCATAAAAAATTTTTACCTGGTCAGTAGTTGTAACCATATTTCAAAAACTAGTTCCATTTCGTACACTCCAGAAGGAAAGATGCATTGCCATTAACCAATATTTTTACCACAACAAAAATGAAAAGAGAAATACGCATCTCGTTGACAGATATTTTTTCAAAGGAAAATCGAAGTTACAGTTAAATGAAATCCAGTTCACGGCGTTCTTCAAACGATTACGAATGTATCTCGCGAATCTAAAACATTTTATTTTGCTCGATCGTTTGTATCTGAAGCAATGAACACGTTCGAAATGTTTCAAAACAGGAATCCATGTTGTATCTCCCGGAAAGAGATTCATTGAAATCAATTAATGTTTCTGCTTTAATAAAAATGAAAGGAGAAACGCTCAGTGCACATCTCGTTCAAGGATGCTTTTCGAGATGTTTCTCAATTAGTACTGCACTTTAAGCATTGGAAGCTTGTCAGTGGACTTTTTATAACTGTACAGCATCTAAAAAAGAAGTTCAATAATTTGCTGCATATTCACTCCAAAAGGAACTATTAACACTAAACCAAGTATTACTTGTCAAATGATTTCAAATATTTTATTTTACAGTTATTAATTTTATAAAAATGTTGAGATTGCCATCATATCTCGATAATGAATTGGTCAATCTTCTTCATACATTTTTGGACAAAATGGCAGTCGTATGAAATCGAAATTCATTAAAATTGAAAATTCATTCAAGCAATTAAAAACAATATCATCGATATTGACATAGTTTTAGAGCAGCTTGATCTTCTAGTACTTGATAAATTAAAGAATTACATATGAATCAACTAAAAATAAGCAATTAGAATTTGGGAAGAAATGTTGTAATAATACCATTGGATTTCAGCATCAAGTTCTGTTCTTAGATGAGGGTACATTTAATATATTCAAATCAGATAGCTGGATGTTAGTATGGAGAAGACGTAATGCGGAAATAGATTTCAAGAATGTCCAACCAACGATGAAATATGGAGGCGGTCGAGTCTATGTAGAGAGTATATCTTCATCTGAGCTGGGGAAACCAGTATTCATTGATGGAATAGTTGATGTGAAATACTACTTTAGAGATTTCGAAAATTTAATATGAAAGGGCCGAACAATTGAATTTACCTCCCCATTTTTATTGGTATTGAGAATGAATATGACATAGAATTTCAAAATGCCTCTACATAATCTCCATCCGAATCCAACTGAGATGATATAATAGTTAAAAGATAAACGCAAAAGAACATTAGAAAGTTACGATTCAAATAGCTAAAATAACAATTATTCAAAAATCAGCACCGAAAGAACGAGGATATTACTATCAAACATCATAATTAATACATCACTGTTGAAAGTGTGTTGAAAATCTGAATAAATACATTCCTGTCATTTGTATAAAGTAATGTAAAGTAATTCAAGTAATTCAAGCTATAATTTTTTCTTTAATAATTGTAGAAAATTGACAATAACATAATAGTTCTCACTGTTTAATATCACTGTTTAATAGTAATCACTGATAGTAGCACTCACTGTTTTGCATTTAATCTAATTATTTTTGTCAGAAATCTAGTTGTCTAGTCGTCAGCAACTTCAAAGACAGTCGCTAGGAAAGTTTCCGAAAGGTTCCAATAAAATCCCGAATTTCATCCGCAAAAAGTCACTTTCGGACCACCGTAGGACATCAGGATTAGGCAGCACTATGGCGGCAGTAAGTCGTCGATTAATCAATCGAGGGCGAACTTTCCTCTGCATCGTGTCGGCGAGTTGCTCGACGCTGGAAAGAGGGAATGAAAGCAGAGTGCTCGAACTATCGCGTTAGTGACAATTAGATCGCGATTCGAGTAGACGTTGGCAAAGAGCGCCGCGACAGACATCAGCCGACCGAATCCTCTCAGAGAGTCCCAGACATCGTTTCCCGGAGCAATGGTAATCCTCGACTTAGCCAGCGGGACGTACTAGCGAATCGATTCTCTGCTTGACAGTATTGCATGGTGTGACAGTGGTTCTACTTCGTACAGTAGTGCACGGTTAAATTTACATCAGTTCAGGGGCCAGCAATTAAATTCTAATAAAATCTATTTACATAAAATATGCACGGTTTTTACACCGGTCAGTTCCACTCTTCCCCTACTCAGGGGAACTTCCCAACTCAGTCTTGAGCTTAGCAATTACCTCAGTAGACAAGGATAGAGAAGGACTGGGAAAAGTAAACATGGAGTAAAGAACATTTATTTTCAGTAATTGTCCTCTCACCTTTACAATTGTAGCATCAGTGGATGGCTGAGATTCTCCCGGTTAAAATGAGTCCAAACACGAAGAGATTCGGACTAATGTCACCGATTTAATACTTGCTTCGACTCGCACGAGCGTGGTGGCGCTCGAGTGTCTTGCTGTACACAAATCGATGAGAATAGTCCGATTCGCATCGTATTTGGTCTCATTTTAATCGGAAAAATCTCGGTTATCCGTTGGCACAATTATGAATGTAAGACGACAATTATTCAAACTAAATTTCCTTTATTGCATG
This sequence comes from Lasioglossum lativentre, assembly GCA_916610255.1. Taxonomy (NCBI): domain Eukaryota; kingdom Metazoa; phylum Arthropoda; class Insecta; order Hymenoptera; family Halictidae; genus Lasioglossum; species Lasioglossum lativentre. The sequence goes on from OU744355.1 coordinate 21,927,439, forward strand.
CTATTGAAATAGTATTGTTAACCCTTTGCACTCGGAGTTATTTCAATTCGAAAATTAAACATTTCTTCCGACCTAAAATAAGTCCATTCTATACGATTTATTTCACTTTATGGATATGAAAATTATATAATAATGTAAATAATACTCTAAATAATGGTACAGCAATGTTTAGTGGTGCCTCAGAGTCACCACTCGAGTGCTAAGGGTTAAATGCAGAATTGGGAAGCAAATGAACGTACAACCTTATTGTTCACTCTAATAGTCCTGTTTCCCTTTCGTTGGTGATACCGATTCAGTTCATGAAGCAAAAAAAAAAAAAAGAAGAGATGTCCTGCTCGCGAGAATTTAACTGTTCGCTCCCGAACTGATGTAAATTTAACCGTAGGCGTCGCTTTTGTAAGCAGACTCGCGAAATCGACTGCAGCTGCAGCGGCATGCCCGTTCTCCGCGAGCCGGGGCCGCGATTGAATACAAAACGGGACACGGGCTGATTCGACAACGTCTAACCTAGCTGCCAGTGAGCTCGCGGCTCCGAGAATTGCGGGGGGAGGGGGAGGAGAGCGAGGCTCCCGAGAACCCAGGAGACGACGTGGATCGGCATAAAGAGCCTCTGGGTCTCGGATGCACCGTCAGGCCGAACTTTTCCCGGTGCCGTTTCACCTTTTTCCTTCTTTCTCTCGGTTCCTTTTCCCGAGACCCGTTCCCTTTGAAACGCGAGACCCGGATGAAAGACGCGAGAAAGGGCTCTGGGATATTTTTCACCAGCTACGGCGACCAACGCCGAACACACATCGAGTGTTCCGCCTGTGCCAATAAACCATACGCTGCTAAATCGGCCTGGAATATCGGTTTCGACGTTCAGCCCCGCGACTTCGACTCGCTCGTCTTCCCACCGCCCGACCCGTCCGCGCCCTAAACCCATCTGCCATCAGCGCTCCGATACTGACGAGTTCTGATGCGAAGCGCTGCTTCACAGGGAAATCTAGAACACTGTAGATACGGTGGCTTGTAACGCACGGAGGTAACACAGTGGGACAGATGTCTGTTCTGGGTGGAAGAAAAATCAGAAATCGTTTTACGTTGGATATGGTATCAAATATTATTTTTAAACTTGACATTTGGTTTCAGTGTTTTCCAAATAAAAACATATATACGTTGAATAAAGGAGTTTTTGTTTATATACACATACAGAGTGTCTTTTAACTCTGCCACCCCTAATAACATTGTTATCTATACAGATACAGAAAATGTTTGGTGAAGATCATCTTAAGGTCATATTTTCAATTATGTATCGTGAATCGATAAAGTATCAAATACTACATACTGACCATCGTATGTACATCGAGGTTTTAACAGAGTCGTTTAGTGGTTATCCGATACTTATAGTTACTAACTGTAATAGTTAACCAAATATTATCGAAATAAATTTTCATATGCACATACCTACCATATTCAAGTTGAGGGACATTAGTCCGAGCACCGACTAGCTTCCACGTTAAAAAAACATGACTGTTCGCAGGATATCGAAAAATATGACCTTGAAATGACCTTCATCTACACAGAGGTATGTCCCCCTCCTAATAATTTTCTCCACAGACATTTTTTTGAACAAATAACGAAGTTATTAAGGGTGGCAGAGTTCAATGAGACACCCCAGCCATAAAATTTATTACAAATAATGCACAATAAATTATAAATACACTTACTATGTAATAATAAAGTATAATGTAACTCCCAATGATTAGACATACTTCAAATCAGAATAACTATTATCTAGTTAGAATAGATTATACATACTATACAGGGTGGTCCAGCTAAATGTAGCCACCCAAATATCTCCTTTATTTGTGAAGACATAACGAATATTTTTAATCCAAATAGTACCACAAGGTGAATGCATTGCAGACGTTATTTTTTCTCAAGGTCATTTCCGAAGTTTTATATGTATATTTTTTCCTTGCATATTCTAGGTAACATTAAGACGCATTCAGAGATATTTATAACATGAACTTGAAATGAACTTTGATTTTTGGTGCTTATATTTAGGTGGACTATCCTGTAAAATCTATTTTGGTTAATGTACAGCTATTGGACAACATATAGGCATAAAATAAATATAATTTCTTTCCTTTTCAGGAAATTACGAACTACAAGAAAGTTCGAATCACTGAAACCGTAAAATAAATCGCAGGGGTTGATGGAAGAAGTTTGAAAGACGACTGCTCGCAGAAATCGACACCGGATCGATCAGCTTCAGCAAATAAGCATTTAATTAGCCGGGATTTCGTTCTCGTTTCGCGTTTTATCAATCACGCGAATTTATTCGGTATCCGCGACATTCAATCATTAAACCCCTGTTTGAAGCATTGGACGCGGCACGAAATTAATCATACAGAACCGGGCATTTTTTAAATTTGATTTTTGTCGGGTTGGCGGTCGTCGGAAAGTAATGCGGCACCGTCCGCGAAATATCCGGTGTACGCGACGCGCGTTTTTCGCGGCGCACGACGGGATTATCGGAAATTAGTAATTATGGATCATTTAACTTAGCGGGCCAGGCCACCGACCTGTGTTTAGTAAACTCGGTTACGGTTATTTTATGCGCGCGGCAGCGTACGATCCGGCTTCGTTATAACCGTCGCGATGTATGTGGTGTATCCTGTAACAGGCTGATCAGACATTTTATTTTAAAAAATGCTTGAATTCGAGCGCACAGAGGATTTCCAACATTTATAGGCGGTTATTACGGATTAATTTGAATGCTCGCTCTGTACCGCACGCAATCGTCTACCGTTCTCGCTCCATGACCCATTCGATTGCGTGATACGCGTACGACATTCGAACAACATTACCCGCTTCACTCATTACGCGCAATTGCGCGCGTCGCGTCGTGTTGCGTCGCGTCGGTTCTCTACGGGGCTTGATTAACCGACTGGATAAAGGCAATCGACCAGGATCCTTCGGTTCCGGGGACACCCTGCGACCTCACCCCTCGAATAGTTCCCTGAAGGGTCCCACCTTCTCGATCAAACCTACGGGAAAATCGAGGATCTCCTCTAATCTCGAACGTTTCGGTTATCTTACATCGGTGGAGGAAATTATACAGTCTCAGACAAAATGATGGTCCAATATTTTATCTATTTCGGAAATTGTACAGGGTGTCCCGTATAACTGTCACCACGATTTTCTGGGCACTTTCGGTAGCCGGATAAACAAATGATTGGAACAAAATTCATTTTTAGTCGGCTACCAGATGCAACAGAAAAAAATTCAAAAAAGAAATTTATTCGAGGTTACCTTCATTTTTTTTTAATGGCGCTACATATTTTTTAGTATATATTATTATTGCTTGTGTCAAGACGAGTTCAACAGCCTAGCATACTATGATCTTGACATGACCCTGGCGTGACCTTAAAGCAGAGTTTGATGTAATTGATTGTATGTAACTTCTATGTTGCATAAAGGTTCATAGTCTATATTCATTAAAAATATTCTCTAACAAATAAAATATAAACTATAATCCATATTATTAGGACTTCCTTAATATTCGATCAGAGGGATAGATTTTTCAAGAAGTTCGCAAAAATAAATTGGAGTGTTTATGTATTCTTCACTAACTTTTAATGTTCCATGAAAGCGATATTTACTGTTTTTGTATACCAGAGTACATGCGACATATAGAGTATGCAATATTAAGAAAAACTCTTAATGTCTAATATTTACATTAAACAGTATTAAACGTAAAATCTAGAGCAATTTATTTACAACTAACACTTTCATAATTTAAATGTATGATAGAAATATTCAATTTAAATAAAAACAATAGAGTTTCACTGGGATAATTTTTATTCAAATGGAAAACTTCTAGTGTTATTAATTTATAAAAGTATTGATTACAATAAAATGGCGCTGTTTCACATCTAACTTTACACTATTGAACCTTCATCTTGATGGCTTTCCGGATGTCTTATAATTTCGTTCATTAGTTTACGTGCCGAAGCCAATTCCGATCGGTTTGTTAGATGCTAATCTAAACTTCGTGGGCAGATTAATGCGAGTGTGTGGGTTTTGTGACTTGTATTAATGGTCGTGTTTAATTCCTCGATCGTTGATCAGTTTTTTGCACGGAAGAAAGAAATGGAACTGGGGAACGAATGAACGATCTTTCGTTTCCTCACGTCGTTCTGTGACAAACCTACGATTTTAGGAATCAAATAGTGCAAAACAATTTTTTTGAAATATTGCCATAAATGCATGAAATTTGCAGTCTAGTGATATACGTTGAAATGGATTAAAATGGTACTTTTACAACCGAGTTCCTTCATAGTGGCTTTTATTCAGGGTGTCCCATTTAAATCGACCCAGTCGAACATCTCTGAAACTGTTGATCGAAAATATCTTCCAAACTAATAAACAATCTTTAGCCATAAGTGATTTAGTACTTTTATGTAGGGAATATCGAATGTCATCGAGTAGTGCATTAAAAAATAACGATTCCATTAAAAAAAAAAACAAATTTAACCTTCATATGACCTCTACGCGTCCACGTTTATCTTTTGTCTGAAACAGTATCATTAATAGTTTCCGAGATATTCGACTGGGTCGATTTAAATGGGACATCCTGTATAATCAAATCAATAAATTAGCAAGTTTTAGTATTTTCTAATAATTATTTGTAATATTTATATAAATTAATAATATAATTATTTATATATACAAATATTTATTTGTAATAATTATGAAATACGTATCTGTATATGTGTAACAATTATGAAATCATCGTATCTCCTTTAGGCGATCTCCATTATTAGTTTCGATGAGAAGCGTCTTCATAATGTCACACACGACTGATGCCAAATGCATCGTCTTAACTGCACTAATCGATCTTCTGATCAATTTAACTGATTGACTGACTAATGTTCCGTAACCGGTGAATACAAGGTATTTAAGGAGTGTACTTCCCTGGCACATAATTATCGTCGCTCTATCGGACTTCAATGGCAGCAAAACGCGAATATAATATTTCTTCCAGACACACGTAACTCAAACGCCAGCATATAAAACTGTGAAGCGATAAATCAAGTTTTATAGCTCCGACTGTAACATTAGTTCTACCGAAAAAAATGTCGGGTTTCCATCGCTCGTATCATAAAAGGGTGGAACCTGATAAGGGAGTTAAAAGTACCAGTAATTTCGGAATTACATACTAAGATCACGAAGCTGCTTTTCCAAGAAATTATTAAGTAAACTCGTTTAGTCGTGCACATGTTTCAACAAAAATGGTATAAAATTTCAAAGAATTCGATATACAATACATTATTGTAGTTTGCATGAGAAATCAAGGTACTGCTACGTACCCCTTTTTACAATTAGTGTCATGATTTTACAAGAAACTCTTTCCTGAATTTAATTTTTTACAACTAAAATTGGAGCTGCTGTTAATATCAAATTTTATGACGAAGACAATTTAAAATTTAAAACATGCTTTTTTAGGAAACATTAAATACACGTGTAACATTGTGATAATTTTCCACCGGATTTTTTAATCGTCATCCAACAAATCGGAAATAATGTCCTAATGAATATATTAATAATATTGATAATACCATAACTAATAATAAAATTATCCATTTAAATATTACAAATTTAAATAAACAAGATATTCAAAATATTACTGAACCCATAATTATCGTTTAATGTTGTTGCAGTACTATTCATTGAATAGCATTCAATGCTGTATTTTATGCTTACAGTCATGCTGAATTTTATGGTATTCATATAGGATTAATCCTATTGTATATTTTTCAATGAACTTATAACCTGTGCTAAATAATCTTTTAAAATTCAAATCTGTGAATAACGAAAATTCTAATATTTTCAGCATCACGCTGACTTTTATGATATTTACGATGTTCAGAAACGGGTGAGAGAATATTTAGCGGTTGATTCTTCATGACAATATGAGACTAAAATCGGGGATAACAAAATTGCGGTTTCGGCTTCGTTGTTTGGTTATTAACGACCGAAAACCTCTCTAATCCAGCAATGGTGGCGCGCGGAAGTTACGTCAGGAAGAGCGTTGACAGTGATGTACCGTGCGAAAGACGGAAATAGAAAGGTGGATCGCGTGCTATTATTGGCGAGATTTAATTGTTAACAACGCGAAAACGACAACGGCATTGCAATTTCTGTTTGTATTGTTACAAAGTTCCATCATCCACCTTTATCAGGAAGGTACAGTTACAGGTTAAATATCGGATTTTGATCCACTTTCTGACTGAACATTCTAATCTTAATAATTACATTATTTTTACCTTTTATGAAGAATGTTTTTTCAAATCCTGAGATTATAAAAATATGAGAATGATTGACGATTTTGCTTGCCTGGCCAACGAGAATAGCTCATTGAATTGTACAAATTTATTCAGGGCAAAATATATATTTTTAAATATTTTAATCTCAATGGGAAAGAATACCGCAGTAATAGGTACATTTACCCTAGCCAGTTCCATTTCTCCATAAATTATTTCAATTCCGCGGATCCGTCAGACCAGCTGATGCACCGGTGAACAACGCAAGACATTTGCATCCTCTATCCACTTCCAGCTCGACATTGACCGAACGACGTAGCCTCGAGTGTCTCGCGTCTGATCAAATTCGCAGCAGCCAGCATAACACCGAGAAAACAATACCGAATGGTAGCAATCTTGAGCACGCGATTGCCTTCGTTCGGAACGTAGCGTAGCCGGGGCATCGGGATGGTCGATAGACATGGCCCATGACCCAGCCCCGGCATGCAAATAGCCTGTCCGTTTCAATGATAGGGAAAAAAGGTCCCGGCCGTATATTTCCATTTTCAAACAGAGACGCTCGTTGAATTTCGTATACGCTAATGGCGGCGATTGAGGCTCGTCGTTGTAGCAGCGGTACGTAGCAACGGGAACGGTCGGGTAATTCCGAATACTCGTAAAAACGAATGGACGATCAGGGCTGGTGTAAACGGGGGCTACCGGGCGCCCTTAATTTTTCATTAGGGACCGATCCCGGTCCGAACAGCCAATAACGGCGTTCCCTTTATTCGCTACGGAGATCCGTGGATCGCTACGCTTCGCAACGCTTCAGAACGCTTCGCGTCGCGACAAGCATTGTCTTCGGCCGGTGAATAAAGTTGCGGTCCCCGGTACTCGTCGTCAATCCCACCCCCATTCCGGCGTTTAATCGCGGTACCGGCGATTCGAGGGCAGCGTAATTCCATTCATCGACGCGAAGACAAATTGCACGAGCTACAATGCTCCTCGAAGGGGGTGGCGAAATAGGGGGCCGGTGGGGGTGGGGGTGGCAGGGAAAAGCAGAGAGAGGGTCGGCGGACGTTCGATCGCGGTTACAACGGGAAACTATGGCACGAACGAACAGCATAGACGCGTACGCTCGGCTCGGCCTTCCTGCCTCGCTCTCGGAAGAGGCTTGTCTCTCCTGGCCGGGGTAGCCTGACTCCTCCTCCCTCTGCACCAAATTCCTTGCTACTCGAATAGTTTGAATAACTACCTCCCGGCTGGCTTCCCTCGACGACAACGCGCCCCCTGCATCGCTTTCGTATCTTCGGGACGCGAGTCTCTGCCTGTTCTCTTTCCCTCTCCCCTCTCCCTCCTATCCCCCCTCTCTCTAGTTAATCCTTTTCGCACGCTCTACTTGTCCTTGTCGGCATTCTACAAGCTGCGATGCAAACACGCAGGTTGAGGGACGGGGATGGGGGAGGAAGAGGCCAAAAATGCCTTTGAACCCAATTAACTCCCATGAACAGAGTCGCCAGATCAGAGGAATTGACTCGAATCGGGGAGAACATGTTACCCTCTCTCTACCAGTACCGGATTAGTCACGTGACACGTGTACGACAGAGGCGGATCGCGTCACGTCACCAGGCGGAAGCGTGGGGGAATAGCGTCGTGGAAGGTAGAGTGGGGATGCAAGATTTAATCTGAGGACTCTGACTGTGAAGAATAATCGGGCGTACAATGTCCCATTCTAGGTGAAAATAAAATCAGAAATTACGTTGTTTAAATATTAACCTCCGAAGTGACTATTACAGACATAATCGTCATCACTATATGTATTACATTATACATACTCAGTTACGTGTAATAATAATAATTATCATTATGATAATTTTTTATTTTATTTGTAACGCTATGACGAGACGATTCCCTTACGCAATGCCTACGACGTACAGGATTGAAGTAATATTTCTTGCAAGATATCGAATTCTTTCTATTCCTATATTAATATTTTCGAAAGGTTAAAAAACATGCTTCATTTGACCTCGTTCCATCTCACAATTTGAACTCTTTGACAGTGGACATTTATAACAATTTCATGACAGGCATGAGTGGATACATTTCAATTTTTAATCATCGTACTTCGTACATCGAAGTGCACGTCGATTCTTTCATTAGATTTGATATATTGTTTTTCGTCCAATATTAAAATTTTCTGAACATTCCAAAATACGCGTCGGTTGCCCTCACTCCCGAGTCATCGTCCTATATCGGAATAAACCTATGTTAGCGAAATCTGTGGTTGTAAGGAAGAACGCCGTATGTCTCATACTTTCACTTTCGAGATATTGCCGTTTAAAGTTTTGATTACTGATTCTCTGTATAGGACTCATGACGTATTATATTTATCATGCTGTATAGTTTTCATGACGTTTTTTCTGATAAATACGTAAATCCTATACTTTAAAGCTCGATTAATGCATAAACTCAAATTTTTTGCCACATAAATATTATATGTACAACCACAGAAATATCGTTGTGGGTCAGAAATGACTCCGGCATAGGCGTAGAACGAGTCCGAGGGTTAAACCCCAGGACCCCGACGAATCGTTCCGGTGTCCCAAAAGGCTCGTTGTCTCTGGTTTGATTAGTCGATGGGAATGGTAATGCAGTCGTCGGCTCCGGTTAAGTTCATAATAAAATTCATAGCATCGTCAGGAAATCGGACTGGGCTCTTCTCGCGTGTACCATCGCCGTCGGCGTCGGCGTCGGCGTCGGCGTCGGCGTCGTCGCCCGGAAACTTTTCCTTCGGCCTCGCGGGTCCCATTTACGCACACTCGATCGGCCTTGCTCGGATGGCACTCGTTATTCCGATCACGCCGGAGGATTTCGCTCCTTCGCTCGGACTAGAGAATCTTTTACGACTGCCGACCGTGTCGCCAATATCGACGACGACTACGTACTTTGCCTGTATAATGCGACCAGCGCAACGGCGCGGCGGACGACAACCGGTGTGCTCCTGGATTTACCTGTCGCTGGAAGACGCCGGTATCCATTTCTTACGGCGTTTATCGTCTATGGAATACCACCCCGGGAGACCCACCCTCGCCATGCACTGAACATAATTCACCGGAGCTTGTAACGTCGACCCATTCGGCGTGTCGCGCGCGGAATTCCTACGACCAGAGACGTACAATTGATTCCGGCTAACGATAATTACCGTCGCGGGTTAATGAGATCTGTCCGCGAGCAACCGGGACACCCCACACCCCAACCTCCGAGAGATTTATTTTTCAGAGAACCGTTCGCGCTTCTCGTTCCTGCCTTCCATTATTATTGTTATTATTCTTTATTAAATTGCAGCTCCCCTGGGGATTCTGTTTTAATAACGGAGAATCATATTTTTCTAAAGATCGCGACTTTCGTTGTTTTGCTGAATGATAATGTTTTTGCTGTCTGTCTCTTTCGGTGCTATTCTTTGGTTATAAACGTCATTAGTTATTTGTAGTACAGGGAGTTTTGTGAAAATTTAATAGGAAGTCAACTATTATTTGCTGTTGCAAAAGTTTATCATGATTCAGTCTTCATTAAAGAGCTTCTTTGTTTTAAATGTATAACATTAGTTGAATAATAGTCTCTTCTGAATGGGATCTTATGCTAACGACAAAATTTAGTGCGTAAAATATAAGACAATAAAGAAGTTAAAACAATTTAAGGGCATCGATATACAGGGTGTCTCAAAATTCCTTCAACTCCCTGAAATAAGCGGTTCCTGAGGTCATTCGAAGCGACATTTTTCTTTTCCAAAATGTCCGCAGCGGCTTTGTTTTTAGGTGTTATTAATGAAAAACACGCACCAATCAGAGCGCGACCTACATTCGATGCGGAATTGAACGTTTAATACAACGAGTAAAGAAGAAAAAGACTATTTCACATTTTTGCAATTTGTTTCTCCGTTTTATAAATTCACGAATAATTTAGAGAATTTTTTAAAGCACTTTTTGAAAATTTAAATTGAACAGTTTCCAACAATATTAAAGATATAGTAATTCATACGGCTCATTCAAAATATTCTAATAGTCCTTACAATATTAGAAATTTCCCTGTCAATTTTGATTAAAATTAAGAAATTGAATAAATTTAAGAATTAAGAAAGCATAGCAGATTATGCATGTTGTAAAGATTGTTTACCTAAAACTCACTTACTTTTAATGTCGATGCAGAGTCGCTGAGGGGAATTTACTTGAATTCAGGGGAAAAAGTTACCCCCTCTCTGCCAGTACCGGATTACTTATGTGACATTGTGACTCATGCACGAGAGAGCGGAACGCGTCACGTGACCGGGCCGTGGCGGCAGCATGAGGGAATATCTAAAGCGTTTATTAGTTTATAACATATTCTTAATACCATATTATTCCAGAAAAATTTATAGTAATAAAAAATATAATTGTATATTTTTAGAAATTGTTTTAAAAAACTATAGAAAAAACATCTTGAAAACAATACATATAAATGAATACATTTTTTAAAAAGCAGTCAAGACATTTTCTGTTTTTATATTTTATTGCTTCTGTGAATAAACAGTCACCACAGTTTAAATTCAAAAAATCTTTAACTTCCTTTCCAGTTGACAATAAAGTACGATATTGAAAAATGATATTCACAAGTGTTGCATTTTCATTCAAATATTGAAATTGCCAAAGACAGGTTTATTTTTTAGTACGCTGAACATCCGCAGAACTTTTTCCACATTTTTCGACATTTTACAATTCAGATTACCTATCCCCAGTCAACGTTCCCGATTCTGTGACACCTTATAAAATCCAATATTATGCTCGCCTTGCACATTAGACTACGGGAATAAATGTGTAGGTCTGATAGAAATTAGAATTAAAGGTTACACGTTCGCGAAAATTGCATTAAAACGGTACGGTGAAAGGGCGGAAAGAAAATCGCAGCCGGGAGCAAATAGGGGAAACGATATTCGCGCGAAAGGAAATATCAGTGTGAGGCAGATTGAAATGTCACGGAACGCGTGTTATAGTCATTCGTAATAGAATCTGTCGCGAGATTTTAATTTCGTAAAAGCACCGGGCGCAAAAAAGGGCGAATAAAGGGAATTCGTAATTTGTTCCCCCGCGCGACCGAAATAGTTTTACGTTGTTCCTATTTCTGGAAAAATATAGCATTCCGAAATAACGCTTAATCACTCGCGGAATAATTATTTTGCGAATTTCGCGTTTTTGACGGCAGAATACACAATTGCAGGATTTCAACATTACTTCCGGTTCTGGAAATCAATGGCGAACGCCCAGCTTTGATACAAATATGATTTTTTCGTTGAAGGTCACGTGAAGGTCAACATATCATGCATCGATAAAAGTTGTTTTTTTTTAATCAGCTACAATACTGTTGTAAAGAAAATATGTAGTTCCATTTAGAAAAAACTCGATGACCTTGAAATCTGAGGAAATTTCTTCTGTTTCCCCCCCGATCTTTTATTGCTGTCATACAAAAATAAGCAAGATATTTAACCCTTTGCAGTCGGAGCAATTTTAACTAAAAAACGAAAGATTTTTCCATTCTAGAATATTTCCGTTCTATACAATTTTTTTTTCATATTTTGCATATGAAACTGATACATTATCTCATGTAATACGTAAATGTCTAGTAGTTTATTAAATACGAACAAAAATAATAATGTGAACAATATTTTTAAGAATGGCATAGAAATTTTCAGTGGTGCCTCAGAGTCGCCATCCGAGTGCTAAGGGTTAAGATGGTGAAGTTAGGTGAGATACTCTGTACATAAACGTTAGGTTATAAATAATACGCATCTTGCAAAGTAACGATAAGGTCGAAAATCCTTTATACCATCATTCTCGATCCTGGGAATCTCAGACGAGCTCGGTCCGAAGTTTCCCAGGGAGGCCCCCTAAAAAACCGATCGTCCCAGAAAATTCCGGGATTTATGCTCGGTATGCAACGAGGAGTCCAGCAGTCGCGCTATCTGGGTAAAGCGTCCATCGTTCGACGTTGGATCTTATTTTCTAGAACGGCGGCCCTCAGGCGGTAGAGTGGGCCGATGTAATAACGCAAAGAGCATCCGCGAAGAGAGCGGGTCTCCAGGTGCTCAGCTACTCTCCCTCCCTCCCTCCCACCCTTCCTCTTTATCCCCTTCTCCCGTATTCTCCCTTCGCGCATTGATTTTCCGGACTGGCTGGCGTTGATCCTTATTGCGGCTGGGGCTCGTAAATCGGAAGGGCGAAGGTCACACGGTGAATTTTCCGGATCCATGCAATATTTCTCGAGCGAACAATCCGGCCGGGGGAACCGTTTCAATGAAAACCACCCTGTCCTTTAATTCCATTAGCAGGGTCGAGCGGCCCTTTAATAAGCCGTCCATTTACGGAGGAATCGAATGGTGGGAAACCGGCCGGTCCAAACAGCCGAGAAATCGCGGCGGCTTGTGGATTCGATAATAGAGAGAACCAGCGGGAATGGTGGAAAACGAGGTTGGCCGCAGGGGTGGCAAAGGGGGTGGTTTGCAGGCGCAGAAACGCCTCGCGAGCTCGCTGCGTGTTGGTCCGGCAGGCGCAGAAACGACTCGCGCGCTCGCAGCGTGTTGGTCCGGCAGGGGCGACGCGGTGCGGCGGTAACAGCCGTAAATGGACGGTCGTTCGCGACGAATAGGTCCAAGGGTAAAAGACGGGAAGAGGAAACGAGCGGACAGATAGAGACACGGGGAGGAGGCACCGGGAAAACCGGGATACCTTTATTACTGAACGAACTGCCTCGCCGCCGCGCCGCGCCGCGCCGTGAAAATAGAAGGGACTCTCGAGCGCTCCTCCCGGTCTTCTTTGTCGTCTTGGAGGATGGCAGGCTGCCAGCGGGTGCGCGGATAAAAGGGAAAATACCTTGGATACGCGAAAAAACCTATGGGGACACGGTTCCACGGGGTTTTCTCGTGAAACGACACACTAGCTGCAGGCCATTCTCGATGCGAAATAAAATATTACGAACGGCGCGGCGCGGCGCGGCGCGGCGCGGCGGAGGGACAGACCGCGTTTTTTCCTTCTTTCGTAGTGAACGGCGAGGCTCTCTCCGGCAAAAACGAGCACGCCGTTTTGCACTCGGGCACCGGAGCCGGTCGGTATCGCGAGCTCAATATTTCCCGGGTGCTGTGACTGTCGCTATCAAAGGTTTCCCCGGCTTTCGTCACCGGTTCGCGGACGCTCGTCGCTGAAATCACGCGAAGCGGCGCGTAGCCGCGATGGTAGCTACCGGTGGCCGCTGTTCGCGAACAATGGAATTGTTTCGAATCCAGGAACCATGACTGAAAACTGTCGTCGTGGAAAACTGCAGATAGCTGTAACGGTATACCGCCGATACCGTGCTCTGTATCGCGTACTCGTTACGGTTTCTACCCGGACAAAAATTGATCGCGTCGCGCGAAGTACCCTCGCGGCGCAACGATTTCGCGAAATTCAATTTGCCGTTTACGCGTAGCGGTGCATCGTAAAATTCATTGGATACCGTGAAATTTGCGTCGATCATGTATATTAGGGGTTGAGCATTCCGAGGTGTTAAGGGGTCACAGCTTCCGGTCAGGAAGTCAGTTCTCCTGAAAATAAACTAGTTAAAATTCAGAGATATTTGCAGTAGAACCTCGCAAGTTGTAGTCTCTTTGTGCACGGAAACCTCGCTAGTTGCACACTAGAGACTCCCACCCCAAAGTGTTTAAGGCTCTGGAACTAGTGGTGCCTACGTCAAAACAAAAGAAAATCGACACTGCCAATCACTATGATTGGTTAAGGTAACCATAACATACTGAATTGGAAATTAAAAAAAATCTGTTCCTAATCCAAGGTAGTAGTGAACATTGTTTACGAGAAAAACTTCATTCTCTCAATGATATACTACCTTTCTATTTAAATGATTTAAATAAATTCTTTCTTCACTTGTATTATATTTCTTTTGCAATCCAGTAACAATCTGACTACAAGCAGAAAGGGCTGCTTACGAATGAATATTTTCGATTAATTTAAATATGACATTTGGTGAAATGACTTCGTTGTTAGTGAACTGATTGAAAATTTTATTTTTCGAATAACACAGTTTGGAGAGGTCTCCGAGATGATCACGCTACCTTCCTTTTTACGCAGTTTTTAAAGGTCATCTTCAGTTTTTTATAGATGAACCTATAATTTTTTACGCGCATCTTTTGGCCGATATTGAGAAGAGTTCGGCAAGTATCATAAATTTTTTTCGATCTCACGTAAGAAAACAGTAAAAGAGAATATCCGAATGGAAAGTTTAGGGACATGCTTGTTCTACGAAAGATGTTCGAGAGCTCCCATATACCAAACGATAAATAAGTGACGGGTCAACTCTTTGTCGATTTTTTATTGTATATTACTGTTAACAAATCAGGAAAATAAATTCCTGGATAGAAACTCGCGAATGCAAATAAAGCAATACTAATAAGAATTTTTTAACAATTTTCGATACCAAAACATCAATGTCTCAAATTTTAAAAATGGTTACAGTCCTAACTTCTTAAGGACAATGTGTTTTCATACCTCAAGAATTCTAAAATTCAAAAGACTTCAATTAGAACTACATAAACAAATTCTGAACCAGTCAATATTATAGTATGTGCTATTATCAATGGACATGGAATTCAAATCATACATAAAATAATATTCCAAGATGTGTTTTTTAGTAAAATATTCTTGGATAATTAATACTTTTCCTATGTAACATATTTTAGAGATGCACAATATATAAAAAATGTATGTTTTGACAAAATCCCACATATCTACAACATCGATAAACTGCGAATTTTATCCATGTATACCAAAAATGAATACATGAAATTTAAAATAATTGTTTTAGCTTTTATTTTTATGTGGCTTCTATCTCTTACAATTGGTGCAGACAATTTTTATTTGTTTCACAATTTTTTTGAAACAGTACAAAGATTAAAAGAATTTAACAATGTCGACGTGTTAATAAAAATTCTTAACCCGTGAATAAAAATGAGCAGGATACGAATATTTATGTGAAATAAAAATTGTTTGCGTTTATCAAATTAAAAATCGAATTTCTTCTTTAATTCCATTTTTAATTTGATAAACGCAGACAATTTTTATTTCACATAAATCTTCTCACTCTACTCATCACTTTACAAAAGTACCCGAAGACAGTCTAATTTGACTCATATTTCCCCGAGCAACTTCTACCCACTAAAACTCCGACCCTCAACTTCCGGTACGGCCCGCCATACTTCATTTCGAAGAAAACCTGCGCATCTTCAGCAGCAGCGAGTGATCGAATCGTGGTGAAGTGACCCTTAAACTGCTGAGCCCCTTCCGATGGCCCGGGGCAAACAAACTCGCGTGGTAGTTGCGACGACGCGTCGTCGCTTCGCGAGCTAATTCGCTCGGCGAATCTACGGTGGTGGATCGTCGAATACCGGCGCGGATACCGGATGCACGTCGAACTTCCGAGTTGTTGGACTCGGGCGTCGATGATTACCGAGTAATTTCGCGGCGGTGCGTCTTGTGTTCGTCAAGAATCCTCTGGCACGAAAGATTCGACTGCTGGAAATTCCCCTTATTTAGAGGGAAGCCGGATCCTGGGCCCCTAGGGCGGAAGAGACTTCGCTCGCGCAGCCAATTTCCGTGAAATCACTTATCATTTTCAAAGTATTTCCAGTCGAGTTAAGAGCGGAGGTCCTCGAGGAGGGGGAGGGGAGGTTTGTGCGAGAGGTTAGGTGTGGATAGAGAGGGGGACTGGCATGCAGAACATGGAAGAGGGGAATCGGGATGATTTCGTAGAGAGCAGAGCAGCTTATTCGGGAAATGGGATAGGTTTGGATCGAGGTCGGAATTGAAGACGGGTGATCGATGAATGGTGGCTGGGTTGGCTTTCCGGGATCTACCGGTTGGAGATTGACCCCTGTCAGGGGTTTCTATTACGTCATTCTTCGACCCCACCGTATAAAAGGTACGTAGGCGCGTCTGGCGAGCGTCATTCTTTCACTGGGCTACCCTTCTTCTTCATCTTCTTCTTCTTCTCCTCCTTCTTCTTCTTCTTCCTTTTCTCCCCCAACGCGGGTGAAAGAAGGCGCCGGTTCCATTCACGCTCGTCGATTTTCACGCCCCCCTGCCGTGAAGCCGACCCCATGCACTCTGCCGGACTCCCATGGTGAACGAAAAAACCTACTAGTGGACGCGTAAAAGAGACCCTGCGCTGCCCCGTTCTAGACGGACTACACGGGCCACCAACTCGCCTCGGATCCCTGAAGTTTAATGCGGTTTCTTGCGCGACTCGCCGTTAATCGAGTCTTTGATTACTCCGGCCTCGGGGGCGGAATGTGCCCGGTCATTGATTTTCGATGAAACCCCGTGGGGTCGTTGGGCATTCTGCGGTCGACACGCACACGAGTAGCCAGCTGCGCCGGCGAACGAGACTAATGCGAGAGCGGTTGTGTCGCGGATCTTCCAGTTCCGTTGCTTGGTCCTCCTAATGCTGCGGTTTGGAATTTTGTTTGGTTATTAGTAGACTGTTTATACAATTTGCAAGTTTTGAATTTTTGTGGAATTATATGAAATATTTTTTTCCATTGGTGGTAATCATTGTAGATCTGATATAAGTAAAGAATCGTACTAAATTCTAACGAATTCTATATTCCAGCATTTTTTAACACTTTTCGGATGCCATAAATGCATGACGATCCGCAGTCTAGGTATCAGATTGATGAAAAAATTATTGCCGTTCTTGTTCTTGTTCTTGTTCTTGAACCTTAAAGCTACAGTGCGGGACACAATTAAACAAATGAAACCATTTTTTCAAAAAATTGATGTGTTTATAAAAACGAGTTTACAGAAAACTCAAAGGGCGAGCGATGTTCAGAATGATTACTTAATGGAATATACTAAAATATAATAGAATGCACTGAAATAAACTAGAATATACTGGAATGTAGTAGAATATACTTGAATATACTAGAATGTACTTAAATATACTTGAATATACTAGAATATACTAGAATATACTAGAATATACTAGAATATACTAGGATATACTAGAATATAATCACTAAACACTACGCAACACACTTTCCGAAACGGTGATAGCGAACGAGAAGAAAATACTCCGACCATGATCAAAATAGTTCTGCTATTGTCACCTCGGTCTTTTTGTGAATGGTTAACGGTGGATTTAGGTGGAGAAACGTAGCGTTTGTTAATTGGACGCGAGTATATCGGAAGGACTTTAGATCGAGGAGTGAGAAACTGTCAAGGAAACTCATGTTCGTATTGTCTTCGGTCGCCAATGGCGTGGTTTATAAGTGTGTATACGCTCGTTGTTTCGGTGGGTCTGTGGCGTCATCTGTCAAGGTTGAAGTTGTTGGAGCGCGGTGGTTGTAAATAATCGGCCAGTTCGGAGCCGATCCGCGAGCGTTTTTTGCCTGCTATAATGTCCTTTTCAGATATACCGTCAGCGACGGTACTGGACACAAAAAAGAGTCGACGTCACAGTCGTCGCCTAGACGATCGTCGCGTATCATCGAACGGTTCAATTGGTTTCGATTCTTTGAGCACATGCGCACAAAAACACATTTACACCGAGCGTCTTGTTATATTTAAATAAAGTTGTAAGTTATAAATTCTGCAATATTAGCATTACCAATCTAAATCATAGTATCTGCAACGTTTATCTATAATATTTTAGCTGACACCTACTTATTGGTATCCGAGTAATAAATACACGGTAGCAAAAATGTTATTATTGATGTTCGTGCTCGTGGCAAGTCGACGAATCGAACGCGCTTTGGACGGACAAAGAATTTCCAAAAATAGCTGTGCAACGTTTATTTGCGCCAGAAAGCATTAGTCGTTCCTCGGGAATCTCGACGGAAGCAGGATAGTTGAATATTTCATGCTAGGTGTCCGCAAGTCGAGGGAAAGTGTAGCAAGCTCACAGACCAAATATAGCGCAAGTTTCATCTATTGCCGGTGCCACGCGCAGCCGCGGACGCGAATAGTTCCCGTTAAGAAATACAATGGTGGAGATACACTTATGAACACACAAATTTTCAACCTTTCATTGCAATTTACATTAGAATGAGAATAGGGTAACTGTACCGATTATTGCGGTATCATGCTTCGATCGTACTTTATTTTAATGTTATTCCTAATTTATCATTATCCTAATTTTATGAAAGAATTACGTGTTCTGAATACAAAAAAAATTGGTGATCATCGAAATCTAATACAAAATAAGAAAATATTAAAAAATAAAATCGATAACATTTTGTACCTATTACTACGCACGAAAGAGAGCCATGTACTAATTACCGCGTACCCATTACTGCGGATTAGAATTCGAAATATACGAGCGTACAAAAACAAACTACGGATCTAGGCATTAATTAAAATAAATCCTGAGTACAGTAATAAATAATTCTTTTATTTTTTACATTTTAAATGAATAAATTTTTTATTAATTTTAACACCGCAGTAGTAGAGTCGTCCTCTCTACTTGGCTGCTGAACGGAGATGGAAGAGTGGGGTATCATGCCCATCACTCTGACAGTGGTTGCGGGTCGGAAGTGGGAGATCTGTTCTCTCCCATAGTGGGAGACCTGCTCGCTCCCAAATTGGGAGAACCGTCGCATTGGTAGTGGGGGTTCTCTGGCTCTCTGCGAGGAAGTTCGTCACCCCTAGTCTCAGGGGTGTCCTAAGATATTTGGCGCCCGTGGGGTTCTAACAATAATGCACCCCCCTTCATAAGGAAATACACGAGTGGGAAAAGCGGGAGCCGGGTGATCGGTGAAGTATTACAAAAAATTCAGAACTAGAGAAAGTCAATATATTACCAATAAATAAATCAAAATATAAAACAAGTACACAAAAAATAAAAATACAAAATTGCCACCTCAAAAGGCTGGCGCCCCGGGGCTATAGCCCAATTAGCCCTGTAGTTAGGGTGGGCCTGCCTGGCCTATGGTATCTCGATTTACGGAACAGTCCGTATATTCCGGTACGGAATGGAACTTTATTTCGACAATGTAGCAGCAATGAAGGATGATTCAGTTTTACGCGGACGACACAGTTCGGCCGCGAGGCGTCTGAATATTCTCCGCGCATACAAGGGCCGGGGGTGTATTTCCCTTTATCAACTTCGCGGCGCGGCGCTCGTCTCACCGAGATTGGATAACTTCCGTTATTTCGAGGTACACGAAAGTCTGTGGATCTTATCGCGGTCGATGATGCATATCGAACAGTCGGAAGGATCGTGCGCGCCTGTTGTTAAGGACCTGTGCGCAGGAAGGACAGATTTATGCCAGGGATTTCGCTGCTCCTCGCTGCCAGGATATTACCTTCGGTTTGCACATTTAATGCCGGGATAAGAATGCATTATGCCTACCGACGCGTAATCCATTATTCTTCTTTACACTCGATATTTCCTCAATGCTCCCGGAGATATAGTCACTCGCAAAACTTTACACCAGTACGCCGCGTTTCTGATATTCCACGCAAAAGAATCTGGACTCTGAACATTTTACGAGCACTCGATCATTCTGTACGTAAATTGAAACAGATTCTTGAGACAAATGTGTTTCTCCGGGTTAACGAAACAATGCAAGTACACGGAAAATACCATCGCATGGAGGTCTTCCACTCCCCTTTTCAACCCTTCGAGATTAATGATTGTCAATCAAGAAAAAATACTTGTCCATTTTAAAGATCTATCTCTCGTATCATCAACATCGATATGTACAGTTTCAATATTTATTTGTTATTAATGTCGGAAAACTACTACGATGAAGGTTCGCAACGATATTTTATTTTAGTATCTTGTGCAAAACAATGTTTTAGATTGAAAGATAACCCCCTAAACTTTTCAGTCGTTAACCCCTCATTTAAGGCTAATATGCGGGTGAATATTTATGATATAAATATATTTTGCGTCATTAAAAATAAAGGAGATATTTAGGTGGCCTCCTTTAGCTGAGACACCCTGTATATACATATATAATTTCTTCATTCCAGTGTAACCATAAAGCCTTTGCTATTTGGTTTAATTTACCTTTCGAGTGCTATGTGGCGGCGTGACTTCTCGTTTTATAATAGCGGAACAAATAATTCTCCAAGGTAGAATTTCGGTGTATTTTGATTTTTGTTTATTGTTGGTTCTTCAAAGCCACGAGATAGTTTTTCTTTTTAAATTGTCTCGCTGTATATCGGTGGAATATACTGTCTGTGCTGTTTTGTTCGGATGGTGTTTTGTTCTCGTGCTGTATTTTAGCGTGTATGTTGCGATCTTTTTTCTGCTGCGGTTGAAATTTTTAGATCCTTCCGTGGTTCTTTGTTTCTAACATACCATGGTGCGTTGAATATGGCTCACAGGCTATAACTTATATTGCAGAGTTTCTATCTAATAATAAATGTATGATTTTTTACAGCTGGTCTCTGTAATTGGGTCACATACTAAATGTATTTGAACACTGTTTATATTTTTTAATGATTTCTATAACATATCTATTGTTGCCATCTATTATTTTAATTCTATTTTATTGCGCACATACAGTGCATTCAGCAGTCGTTCAATAATGTCATTAAATAACTGGCACACATATTAATAGACAACTTCATGAAAAATAAAAATTGATAAGTAAATTGTTTAAATAAAAGTGTATTTACTCTTTTAATAATTCTAACAAGTCCAAAACAATGTAACATCATTCCATTCTTTTAATGTCTGTGTAGTTTTGTATTCGACCAATTAATTTTGTCACAAATGCATAAAATCATAATAAATCATCTGATTCAACCGTGAACAATTATTAAACAACAATTGTAATAATTTACTATAATTTCTTTGACACGAGTAATATTTTGATGAATATTTTTATATTATTTTATACAAGATAAAAATCATTTCAAACCTTTTTTTGTGCATTAAAAATTTTGAACAGTCCTAAGAAATTCTTCTCATTTTGACTTTTTATTCTGGGTCATTTCAAACTATTGATTATAAAATCTATTCTTTACTATAATAAATAATAATATGATACTACAAATATGACACTAGCTTATGGCTCTTTATGGCAAATAAAATTTTTCTATGTCAACTATAACATATAAAAATGAAATAAAAATGTATTTCTCGTTTTAATAATTCTTCAATTCTTAAGTATTCTGATATTCACCTAAGGTCCTCAAAGTTTTGAATTTGACCTATTTGTCATTAATGCATAATAATCATTATAATCAACAAAATTTCAATGCCCTTAAAAATTGTAAAAAAATGATCATGATGAAAAGCGAGTCTTAATTATTATTATGATAATTATTAATTATCTATCGTTCTGTTAATACAGTTAATAAAAATTTCATGTTATCAATGTTGTTATTAACAAATAAAATTTTGTCCTGAATAATACAAAAATAATTGAACAGTATTTCTCGAAATAAATAAAATGAATCCGTAATATTCCTAGGCGAGCATCGCTACGGTTCCACGCATCCTAAAATAAAAATTTCGAGCCCGTCCGACCTATCCGGTAGTTCACGAAGATCATCATGAAGACCCAATAATTCGCGACTACTCGCGTCCGTGTATTACCGATTGTCCTTGAACCAGACTGCCGATATTTCCAAAGGGATTCCCGTACTGTTCGCCGGAACGTTTCCCGCGATAAGATGGAGGATCACTCGAATACTGACGATAAAGTCGTGAAATAGGTAACGGTATAACGCGCGTAATCGAGCGATCACGGATCGAGGAGGTTCCGGCGGAACCGTAAAATCGTTACACGGGGTAATCTCGCTTATTGAATATTTTACGAGCGCCGGCAACATCTTACGCGCGCGCCTCTGCAGTAGTATAACCGCGAAATGGGTCGGACACGGTAATCAGAGGGCCGAAACTTTGGCGGCGGCTAGCGTCATAAAACGACGACCATAGCGCTGCGGACGGATGCAGAAACAATAAGCTATATGGGGAATTAGCCCCTCCTTCCCGTGTGCCCGGGGCGATAACCAATAGTTCCTCCGCTTTACGTGCTTGCATGGGAGATTCAGTGGCGGGCACACACAGTGGCCGAAATAATGATACGGTTCGAACTAGCTTGGTCAGTATTCTTATTTCTATGTATACACGTTGCGGATCTTGCGGTGTTTGTTATTCTTTTGAATGGGCGGGTACCGACAAATTTCGGGTTCGGGTCGAGTCGGGACCCAACAATCCGTGATACTCGGGTACCCGAAGTCGAAATCGAGTCGGGTCGGGTACTCGAGTATCACGAATTTTTGGATCCCGACCCGAGTCATCAAAAGCCGAACCGAGGTTCAGGTATCTGAAATTTTCGGGTACCCGCCCACCCCTTATAATAATAGATTCACAGTAATTTATTAAAAAAAAAAAAAATACTTTTGATAATTCTTAGTTTAAATTTTATAATGTAAGAACAAAATTCTGTGATGTTTGTATATTTTAATAAAAATTACATTACAATTCATCGTGTAAAAACAAATTTTAACAACACTTTTCTTTCGTATAAACAATTTTGCGGTAAGTTTCTTTTACAAATGTCCACCGATCCAGATGTGTAGATTCATTTCTAGAACGGATGACCATTACTTTTTATACACCCTTACTTTGTGTTCTGTCTCATCCATAAATGTGACGATGAAACTAAAAATTTAACACTCAGTCGGTCAGGCTATCGATCGTTCTATCTTCACATTTGTTTGTATTCAGGATGTGCCACGCAACTGGAACGATGAGTGGCTTCAAACGAAAAAACGGGTTAAAATTTTATTAGTAAAAATCAATTGACTTCAATTGGCCCACCACAATGCGCAGGTATCTGTTTCAAACATGAAGCGCTTTAAAGATTTGAAAGTCTCCATTATTTAAGCAGACCTGAATATTTTTTCATAAAAGGCTATTGATAAACTAAAAATTGATTAAGTCAGAAGGTACTTTAATGTTGACATCAATTACAACGTCCAAAAGAATTATTTAGAACAGATATTTTTACTGGAATAGTGTTTAGAACATTGCATTTGATCTGTGAATAAAATAAATATTTTATCTATTGCGGAGCCTCACTTTTGTAAATTTAAAGTTATTTAAGTCTCTATATTATAGATAGAAAAAATTGCATTTTGTAAAAACTTTACAAAAAAGTCGATCTCTGAATATTACTCTTGACACCAATCAATTCTTGCAAGGTGAACGTCTTATGAAACGAGTCAATTAATATAGCAACAATTATTATACGAAAATACTTGAAAAGGTTTATAAATCGTTGATAATAAAATCGCGATAAAACCATTACTATTAATGTTTTATATTTGCCCGTATATCTATAATTCTTGTTCCTAATTTTATAATTATTTCAATTGTACTAATCCTTTTTTGAAAGGAACGATTAGAGTGGTTGCTAATGTTTAGATGAAAATGATTCAACTGTGCCCATTGATCTTTTCATTCTTATAATCGTTCGAATAATTTATGAATTATACTGTATAATCTATACACGAAAGCAGTGAATATAGCGTCAAAGCCATCGATGACCTGTCGTACATTGCATGGACGTAGCATGAATAGAACGAAATTCGGGAATCGCCTGATGTGCTATAATAACTTCTAGAGACCGCGAGCATATTAATCGTACTGCTATTTTGAACAAAATTATTAATCGTCTTTGTGCACCGGCTTCGGAATTCAGGTGGTTATTTCAGTTAATCACGATTCCGTTATTCCTGTATGCTATGATTTTATTACTTCATTATGGCATATGATTTTCATTGACAGTGCGCTCGGATACACTTAAATCTTCTCGTTGGTCTCGGTAGCTGACTGTTTACTTAAACTATTATTATTGCTATCACATATTTCTTATTACGCAGTCCTCAATTTTAATAATATTTTCAAATTGTTTATATGTACACGGTGAGTCACCTGAGACAATCCACCTGAAGAATTTCTACATTTTTTAAGATAAGAAGAAATGTTTCAGACAAAAGTTGTTTTGTTTCTAGGGGCCCATCACGTGGTGTACATAACTTTTTTCAGGTTGAGGTACTTAGGAGATTTGAAGGTCAACCTAGTTTTTTTAAATTGAACAACATATTTCTGAACTCCTACGATTGTAGGAGTCTTATAGAGACTCTGATTCACATTAGGATATGTAACAGATAAGTAGTCATGAGAATAATTGTGATTAGATTTTAATAAACACTTTAATAACGAATGCACGATGGGTACCCGTCCAAGGTACAGTTTTCATTCGATATAAGACGACGATGTTTTATTTGCAATAAGAAAATCGTTATCCTTCTTCTTCTTTTGAAGTTGTCTACTCGAATCCGTTTAGTACCACAAGGAGAGGGTATGTCATTTTCTATCTTCTATCCCTTATGAGACCCATAAACTCTAGGCTCACTACGAAACAATGTCAAGCCAAATAGGTGTCCTCATTGGCAATACATCGAAATCTGCCCGAGCCACCGCCTTATATCGAAAGAAAACTGTAAAAACAGAAAATGGTAAAATATATTTTATCGAGACATACCATTACCACCCACCACGTCTCATTAGCAAGGGAACAAAAGTTAAACAAAATTTGCGAGATTTTATTGCAGTACCCTGTATAAAAGAACAAATTTACTGTATTATACAACAATGTCGCCCACAACTAACATGCCCCAAACACATCCACCCAGAACGTTGGTATCTCAGCACCAGTGTCCATAATGATCTGCCCACAACCCCGAACTTTAGTACTTATCGAGCAACCGCCATACGTCACCAGCCAAGGTCCCCAAAATCAGCCACAACCTCACGCGATCGGCGAGCAGAAGCAATCGATTCGGATTCACGCTCGACAACCGCGAATAAAATATATCCCCGGCAACATTTTTCTTCCTCTTCGAAGGAAGCGGCGGGGTAGCCAGGGTATCCGGGTCGGGGTTCGGGCCGAGCGGCCGGCTCGGCGTCGTCTTTACGACTTAACTTACGACGGCCACTTTTTCCTGGCGTCACACCTACCGGGCGTGACTTAAGCTTCACTTTCGAAATTGCACGGGGCAGAGAACAGTGGCGTGGGTGGAGGGGCATCAATGGCGCGCGGTGTGCCGCTCGAACGAGTCTGCTCTTCTGCGGGGGTGTGCAAGGAAGGCAGGCAGTCAGGCAGGCAGGCAGGCAGGCAGGCAGGCAGGCTAGCAGGCAGGCTGGCTTCCAAAGGAGCTCGTAGCATGGAATGAGTTTTCCGGGCGATTTAGTCAGGTATTTATTTGGTCCTCCCTCGCCGACATCTTCGCGGTTCTCGCTCCGGAGACCATCTTCTGGGAAATGCCCGACATAATGTAGCGTCGTCGAGCCTCCCCGTGCTCTCTCTATCCCCCTACTCCCCCCTCCCGCACCCCGTTTTATTGTTCTTCCTTTCCCGGGCCACCCCTCCCACGCACCCTTCTAACTGGTTTTCTCCGCGACCCCCCGGTCGTTACGTTCCCCAGGAATGGGATCCGCTCTGATGGGACGAATGGAGACCGAGGCAGAGGCTCGACTTCGGCTGATGCGGGGGTAGACGGGAACCGGTGACGCGAGGGGATGTCGTGCAAATTGCCAGGTGTCGCATCATCCCCCGAGATCTCGCGGCAACTCCTCCATCGTAGAGAGGAGAGCGCTACCCTCCGCGTTTCGTCGCCTCGCGGATTTCTATTTATTCCAGTCGCGCGACGAGTCACGTTCCCGCACCCGCCAAGAACGAACCGATCGTAACGAGGGAATTTACGAGCGGGTCGCGACTCGGTTTTGCAACCCCCATGGAATCCCGACGGCATTCGAATTTCCCGCAATACGCTCCCCTGGATAAAATGATGGCGCGCGTGTGCTATCTTTAATTTCTCGGGATCGCACCTGCACAGGTGAGTCACGCGCGTTCTTGCTACTCGCTGACAAGGTTTTAACCACTACTTCAGGGCAGAGTTATCGCGTGAAATCTTGCAAATGACACAGTAATGTATTAAATAAGTATGGCGCTTCAGATCACAAATTTTGTCTTCGTGTAATCAATCTACAAGAAAGTACAAGTTTTAGTAGGCCAATGTTTATGATATGACAATTAATATGACAACGTTAGTATGTATAAAAACACGTGGAATCTTAAGTCGATCGATGAAGAAAATTTGTTTTTATATAGACAACCTTAGAAAACCATGTAATAAATCGATGACCTTCAGATCAAACAAGTACAGTCAGTCTCATAATTGATGGCCCACACTTTGAATCAAAATAATTATTTTATAAATGGACCAAACGACCCCACTTTTTTTTACCGAGCTAGATGGATTAGTTCACTGGACGATACATAATGAAAATTTGTAAAAAAGTGCATTTAATCTGAATGAGAAAAAAAAATGGAAAAAATTGCTTTCTAAAGTTGAAAATTTTAAAAATGTGATTTGTAGATTGATATACGTTATGCACATGCTGAAAATTTCAACAAAAATTGATTAAATTATTTATCAATTATAAACGATTAAAAGTAGTGTACACAAATCACTGTACAGGGTGGAAAGAAATTATATGTGGCGACCTATCATGATTCTACATTCCCAGTTTAGTAGAAATTGATGTAAGATGCCGCGGAATTAACCTTGACCTTGAGGTTAAAGTCAAAAGGTCAAAATAAAATATGCAAAACTGTTGACCTTTTGACCTTGTAATTGAAGATCAAGGATAATTTTGCGGCACCATCCTTACATCCATACAGAGATGGATATATCGAAGGGCATAAGAATAACTGAGTTGTACTCAATGAACAATATGTCCTTATATGCCTTAGAGTTTTCTCCCGGGATGTAACAGGTCGTAACAGTTATGATAGGTTGTGCTACTTTCAGAATAATTGTCGAACAGTGTAGCTTGTCGCATTCCGGAGCGGAGTCGAGCGGAAGGACGTCTCGCGGCCGCGCAAAAATGTCGAGCCCGTCGAAACACCTCCGGCGTGTTATCCAATTTCACCTGCACGGCTGCCGACCGCGTGAAATATTGTTTCACGGAGGATAAACGAATCGCTGCGTCGACCGCTGCCGGGAAGAATTTAGCGCGACTACTATCCTTCTCTCGTCATTTCCCTCTGTCTCTCTCCCGACGTTCCCCCCAATCGCTCATGTGGGCGCCGATAAATAATTCCCCTCGAATCGAGATTAAATATGCCGTTTCGCGAAATTAAATTGTCATCTGTCGCGAAATTACGCATGAATATTTATGCCGTACAGCCGCCGCCGCCGCCGACCCGATCTTTTAAATCTGCGGACGAACCACGCGTATTGAAACCGAATCGCGAAAATAGGATTTGTGGCCTGTCCGGTGGACGTTGAAAAGAGGATAATAGCCGGGAGAAGAGAAGAGATTGCTGTTTGCCAAGTATCGTGTGTGCTCCAGTGAGAACAGTGAAATTTTTATGCGATTAGAAGTGGATACGAATGAGTTTCTGTGTTTCCGCTGCGGAGGGGATTTTGTTCCTAGTTGTTCTGGTGGTCGAGCTCTGAGAACTGGAATTGAAGCGATGTTTTATAACTGAAATGCGGATTTCATACATTTATTTTTATGGTAAATATAATTTTATTTTATCCTATTTGTTTGATTTTATGTAAAATATAAAATTGAGAAAACTTTAGGGAAGTTTAACATTCAAGTACTATAAGTCAGGTCCGGGCAACTTCTTCCCTACTGTCACTTCATGACCCCTACTATAAACTATTTCGTATTGCCCCTACCGTAATTTGCCTCACGTGACTCCGTGCATACTCTCTCCCCTACCCTGATCTCCCCAACCCCCTCCTATACTCCACAGGAGTTAGGTGAGGAGGACCCCGGAGTGGGGAGAGAAGTCGTCTGCGGCTTGCCCAGGCCTGCTATAAATCATTCATGAGACACCAGTAACAATTTTTATTCATCCGTGTTTCAATTTTGACAATAGCCGGCTATCACAGAATTTTCATTTTTCAATACATTTTCTGTTGTTCAATTTCGTTTAGAACTCTCTATTATTGATATACAAAGCAAGAATAATTGAATTGAGTTTCTATTTGTCCAAGGTACTTCAATCTGTTAATTCAATAGCAATAATAGTAATAACTAGACTACGGATTGTATGCGTTTATGGTAAAAACGAGTAACTGCAATTTGAAACAGTAAAAAGATTAAGTGGATTCAAAAATATTGACATGCTACATTCAACCAACTAAAATTATTATAGAACGAAAAATATTCCCAAGTGAGCTTTATTTGTTGCAACAGATGCAGACAATTTTTATTTTGCAGTTTAGTATTAACAATAATTTTATTGTGAGTGTTTTTGCAAAACTGTATAGTTAAGTGCATCAATGCTGAGATAATAAATATTAGGTCGTAACACAAATACTTTATTTAAATAATTATTAATAAAGTAAAAAATTATATTCAACCATTCATATAATTCCTGAATTAGCTTTTCAAGCGCAATTGTGTACATTTACAATGACTAATGGCTATAATCGTTAAAGTTTGAACATATTTGCATTTATTTATAACTGTATTAATACTTTTAATGAGTTACAAATAATATAACACAGAGTGAAGTGTGAAAGTTCTCTATGTGTGAAATTTTTATGAGTCCTAATTGCACGAAAGTTTGCAGTCTAGAAGTAACAAAGGTTGAGTAATATAATTATCAAATCGATATCCTTTCCCAAACACTTTGTGTATGTACAAAGTTTTTTCTTGTTCCGGTTCTCATAAAATTACCTATGAGAAATATAAATTTGCATAATGATCGGCAGTCTACTAGTTACATGTCTACCAAGCTCCACATGATGTGTATAGTGTAGTGTGTGTATAGTGTTGCAACGATATGTAAAACCCCTGTATAACGATATAGGAAAGAACCCTTACGACCAAGATAAAGTCGAAACAAGAAGTGGTGGTTAGAGAAACTCGTTATATTTAATGACAGTCAGTCGATCCCTGCCAGGTCTTGTAAACAATCGTGCCGGAATAAATATAAGGTTACACGTGTAAATAATTATAAACGAAATTCACTGCTTGCTGACTATTATGCAAATATATTATTTTTGCAAACCTCTGATTTGAAAAATTCCACTCTGATGTAATTAATTTTTTAAAACTTCCGAAGCCTAAACTATACATAAGGTAAGCCAGCTGCATATACAGGGTGGCCAAGAAGTCACTAGGCTATTAGACAACTACTAGACTGTCAATCTACAGCGATCCATATGCAATATGATTTATTGTACAAATTAATAAAGACTGAATCTAGCATCGTAACCAATTATCCGTTATATTATTCGAACAGTCACGTTTCCCTGTTTACCTTCGTGTTTGCTATAATCATCACAACAGTTTTTTGCGAATATCTACAAAACAATGGCCGAGCGGCGGTACACATGTATACGGAAAAGTTGTTCAGAATGATGACCTTGACGGCATGTCGCTAAGTCATCAAAATCGATGACCTTGACAGCACGTTTGAAGGTCATTAAAATCGATGAGGAATCGGTAAATAATCACCAAAAGTTATTCTGATTTAAAGTGTATGTCGTCAATTATGAGACTAACCAAAATCCAGCCTGTGGGCTGCCGGGACCAGCAACCTGGACCTGTTTCGCGCGTTGATTCCGCCACACCGGCTGGCTGCAATCGATAGGACAGTCATCCCTGGCTGTGTTCCCTCGCCCACTTGTCCGAGGGACCTCTCTCTTTTCCACTCTTTCGCGTGGCATGCGAGCAGAGCGCGCGCGGCCACGGAGATTAATCATCGGTCGATTTTAATATCGCCGCGGTATCTATATCAGGAACCCCCGGGTTGGCTGGGCAGAGTCTACGAGGCAGCGGTGTAATTTATTAATTCATTTCTACGCGGATGGAACCGACCAATAATTCTAATTTGACCAGCCGCTAAGCGCTTTCCGATTCGGGGGCAGCCCAAAGAACCCGCCGGAAAATTGAATCGACGTCCGTGGCCTTACGTAAGTCGGTCGCGCCAGAAGCTTAAAGGGGTTGGACCGGTATTAGCTACCACCTTCCATCCCCCTGGTAAGGCGGCAAGGCACCTTCCCGCAGGGCTGAACCCTCAGCGTGCAGTCACGTCTCGGGGTTGCTCCGTTAGATCGGGGACCGAGTTTCATTAATGTCACGTGTACTGTCAGAAATAGTCCTCGGGGAATACCGCGAACTGGTGTACACAGTGAGATGGCGCTGAGCGAGGGAGATGCCTCGGGAAGAGAGCGAGAGAGGCGGAGGAACATCCCCGTTTCGCGACAGTTCTGACAGATGCTTAATATCACCGATGCCACCGACTAATACCGTGGATTACGTAACGTTAGAGACGCGAACGCCAACGGTTCGCGAAACGAATCGCGTCCTTCCACCGGTTTAATCGGTAATTCTCCGAGTCCGGTGAAAAGCGAAGCGTACGACCTATGGTGGTTCGCATTTGAGAACTTAGTGACACTTCGGTATAACCTGTCAACCACACCGGCGTGCAAAATTAGAGACTCACCAAATTTTCGATGAGATGTTCATTCTTAATGATGTATTATTCACGATGCTCATTTTTTGAATTCTTGAAATTTATGTTGGCCATTCTTTGACAACCTCTCGCGGTTACTACTTTTCTTTAGGGGTTGTTCGTTGCAAGGTAGGTTTGCAGTACGACGACTTTACGTTGAACATGTCCCTGTAACAATATAATTTAGTATTAAAGAAGAAATACTATATTTAAGATTTAAGATTTTTTAATTTAGTACACTGTATAAAAGTTATTGCAATTTGGAAACAGATATAAGCAGTAGTTGCTATCTAACTGTATATAATGTAATATATTTTGAGTTTGTTCAATAATTATTTTCCTGATTTTTAGACTTCTGTTGCACTAAAATAGTATTAAATCTTCATTCGAATCAAATATACATTATTATTGATAATAAACAAGAAATGTCAAAGGAAATCATGATTACGTTTTAGGAGGTAAATATTGTGATAAGGAATTAGTATCTCTGAAGGTCACATTTCTCAGAATTTGAAGGTCATCGATAATTGCTTAAATCGGATGACTATTTTTAAGACCGTGGAATGATGGCAAAGGTCAAAACGAATTTAACAGTCTATAATACCATGACCTTCGTTTGACCTTCAAAACAAATTTAGAACTATGCTAATGCTAGAGGAATAATTTGAGAGAACTTCATACTTCAGCATGTCAAAGTTGGTTTCCACACGGTAAGATTAGTAAAACAAATTTTCAAGTTAAACATACATCAATTCTATATTGCCTAGGGCGTTTGCAAGACAATAATATCAAGAATAATATAACAATATTGATGATAATATTAAACCTGCAATTGTGAGTGCATAGTGAAATGTTTAGGATGCTATTATATATTATATGTTAGTTCATGATGGAAGGTTAAAAATAATAGAGTACGATGTACGAAACTCATGACGTTTCGGTGACGTCATTTTAACACTTTAATATCGAGTCCTAAATCAGGCTGTTGGTTGGAACGAAAGTTCGTGACGTTTGTAAATTAAAATTCAAACAAAATTAAGATATTCATAGTTTATTCAATAATTTTTCATTCTGTTCTATTATTTTCTGCCATTTTTTAGGGAACTTATCATTGAATCCTATGAATAAATATCTTTATTTTAATTAAAAATGCTAGGAACT
The DNA here is from genome assembly GCA_916610255.1 of Lasioglossum lativentre. Lineage (NCBI taxonomy): Eukaryota > Metazoa > Arthropoda > Insecta > Hymenoptera > Halictidae > Lasioglossum > Lasioglossum lativentre. The sequence continues at coordinate 21,959,476 of OU744355.1, forward strand.
TTTGTTACAACTCAACATATTCCTTTATAATAATAACAGGATTGAATTTATTCAGATTTGACAGGGTTTTATGGTAAATATATTATTATTTTGCCATAATTAATATACTATTAAATATATTAATATCTATGATAAATATATATGGTAAGAATTTCTCAAGAAAGTATTTCTATAACTTCGCGAAATGTAAAATTAAAAAAATCTGAAATCCGTAATTTTGACGGGCTAGGTAGGATTGAAGAAGTTTCCAAGGGTGGCGCAATGTCGCCAGATGAGGGGAGTGAGCAAGAGTTGAGGGCAAAGAGTTACCCCCTCTCTGCCAGTACTGGATACATGCACGACAGAGACGAAACGCGTCACGTGGCCGCGGCGGAAGTGTGGGGAGTAGCGTTGTGAAAGGCGAAGGTAGCGTCGGGAGTGGGGACATACTAAGTCCCCACGTCGTTCGACGATATCGCGGGGAAGTTTAGCTTGCTCGGGTCGCTGTAATAATAACAACGAAATTACTTGGCGAACGGAGGCAAAATTTTACTCACTGCCCACCGCTCATCCGCGAAAATATTTATTTTCACTGAGAGTGGATTTTCATGAAACATTCATATTTTCAGGCAGACAGCGTTGTTAATGTTTGACATTAATAATCGATAAATATTAACGAGGGTCGGCACTCAAAGGGGCGGTCGGTCGAAAACGAGAGACGCACGTCAACGGGTTGTTATATTTCTTTCATAAATTTTCGCACGCGTCCTCGACGGCACCCCAAAGAGAGAGATGCGGAGAGAGAGAGAGAGAGATATGCGGAAATAGGAATAAACTGCGCGCCGGAAAAGTTTACGTGCCATCTGCTTCGCTCGTATAAATATGTCGAGTGTCGTGCCTCTCTCCGCATTCGGGAAATCGCGAGAACGGGTCCCGAGTTCCGTGAAACTGAATTGTTCCGATGCGAATATCCTGATTCTAATGAATTCTGCGACGTCGCGAGTCTACGTTGCATTGTGCACGCATTCTATTCGGAAACGATGAAACTATTTTTATTATAAAACTGCGAAACATTTGGTTATGTGACTTCTCTGCGAATAGAAAATGGTCTGTATTCATATTGCAAGATAGAGAAGCTATAGATCTCGATGTTGATGCTTTATGTTCACAGTCTTTTTATCTACGTTTGAACCAAATTTAAAATGTTTTGATGAATCAAAAATTTTGATGAACAATAATGGGTAGGTGTAATTTAAAGTTAGGTGAAAATAAAGTATTTCACTTCTAAAAAGCAATTTTTTGATTGCAAAACATTTTCCTCTTTCATTTTTTCTAATATTTATTAGTTGGAAGAAAAACGCTGACTAGTATTGTATTAAACTTCCCCATTTACACGGCGACAGTAAACCATTTTACCTTTTGAAAATCCTCCATTTCACCATTCAAATCAAATTAACTATCTCGGCCGGATAGAGCGATGCGCAAAATAATTCTGGCCGAGTGAATACGAATCACGGCAGCGAATGAAATCGCGGAAACGTTCGATAAAAAGCATAGACACGGAGTTGTCTTTCCCGTGGACCTATTCCAAGGGAATAACTCCCGAACGAGGCAGCGGTAGCTGCAGCGGCGACTGCAAAGTGCGGACGAAAAACTCAGAATGCTGCAATCGGCATGAATGGAGATTAATTGTTAGCCCCCCGCCCCGTCCGCGGCCACGATTTTACAAGTTTTTATTATCCATGCTTTGCGAACCGCGTCGCTTCGACGCAGCGCGGCGCGGCGACTTAATAAGACCAGGAGAAAAATCAGCGAGAGCGGTCCGAAGAAGCGTCGCCGTAATTCATTTGCACGCGGCCTCTGCCATTTTCTGTTCATGGAAATCGATTACCACGCAGTAATCTGCGGCTGAGGGAAACTCTGGCCAGCCAACTGTACTTTAACGATATTTTTTGGCTCGGATAAACTATTGCGAATATTTAAACAGCGTCCTTTCCCACCCGATTTACTGCCGCGGATGACTGCGGATTTTTATGCATTTTATGGTCAAAATGAATAAATCGAATATGAAACATCATGTTCCGCCCATTTAAAAATACTTGTATTATTTCCATTTCTTTAAAAATGATTCTATGCATTTATAGTAAAAATGATAAATAAGAAAAATACAAAACTGTGTAAATAGGAGAGTAAGGAGTTATAAAACTGTGTTAATAACTCCTTAACAAAGCCGCGGAGAACATTTTCGTAAAGAAAAAGTTACTGCAAATCACCTCGGAAATTACCCTTTTCAAGTACAACATTTTTGGGACACCTTGTATAAGACATTGCAGGATTTGAAGAAACTGCAATTGTATAAGTTATTTCAAATTAAAAGATTATATATATGTATTAAATTTTATTATATTATAGTAATTATACTCAGACTTCTCTGAACATGCATTTTAAACGTCGTACCTCGTAACCGGATTTTCTCTAACTGTTAAATATTGATTCTTCTTCTCTATTCGATATTTGTAGAATTACAAAGTATAGCATGCTCTATAAAAAAATAATTAATTATTAATTAAAACCGTACAAGATGTAAATTATATACTACATATTGACACGAGTCAGATTCGATAGCGCAACAGGCCTTGTGGTAGGCGAAGTGTCAATAACAAAAATTCGACAGGATTAGTTCGAAGCCTAAATAGGTCGATAAACAAGCAAAGCACGTCACCTTTCACCATCAATGTAAAATTCGATTTTCCTTCCCGGCAATCTCGAACAAAACAGCCATTGCATACTTCACATTTGTCATTGTAAATACAATCGGCTGTTTCCGGGAACGTGGTGCAGTCGCCGAATGAATTTGAAATGGAGGCCTGGTTGCAGAGCGGAGCGACCGACCGGAGAATATCTTTTCTCTTCAGAAACACGTTATTTCATCGATCCGATTCCCCCTGTCAGTATTCCGCGAAACAGGTGCCCGATTTAAATTCCCCGTAAGAAGAATCCAGCGGGGTCTTGTTTCCGATGTCGATTGCACGGGCTCACGTAGAAAATGCGACACGATTCGGGCACGGGACGTGGGTGGGTATAGGCGTGGGGTTGGGCGCGGCTTATTGGAGGCCTGTGGAATTCGAAATTATTGGCCGGGTGTTCATCGAGCCCCGATTCCATTTCCCTCGACGATGGCTCAGGTGCGTCGCCTCCGGTATCAGAGTCTCGAGACGAGCCGAAACATCGCGTTCCGCCCGATGCTCATGAATATCGATCGTTCGCCGATTAAAATGCCGCGGGCACGCCGCGCCGCGCCGCGCCGTGCCGCGTCGCTCTGTAGTGATGGGAATGATCCAATTCTTTCTCATGATTATCGAGTAATTCGGGAATAAGACTCTCGACCTGCACCCCCGAAGCATATCGTCACATATTATACGTCACTCTTATCATTTAGATGTGCCGAATACACTATTATCCCCGTAACTGTCGCACACATCCCTACCGTAACTGTCTACATTTTATCCCCACCACTGGGGGTATCCCCCTTCGATCCAGTCAAGTGGTAAATACGCTCAACGACCGAGCCAGCGAGGGGTCGAGCATCGGTAACACTCACATTAATGCAAGCGAAGCAAAAAATGGCAAATTATCTGATTTTTTTTAATGAAACGTTTGTCATCCTGTTCGTCTCGTTTTTCTCGATAAAATGACACCAAACACGATATAGTTACGATCATATGGTAATTACTTGTGTAGTAAGCGAAGTTACGAATTCGTGTACCTCTACCGTAAATGTCAAGTCCGATACTTTAGTCGCTTGTTATAAAAGTAATTATAATCGTAATTATGTCGGTTTTGGTGTCATTGTAATCAGGAAAACGAGATAAATGGTAAAAGGTTCATTGACAAAGACCAAAAAGAAAAGAATTTTGATTTTTGAATTAAAACGCTGAGCTAGCAAGAGTCCTTTGATGTTTACCCAACGCCCGAACCCTCAGTCCCTTTTTCTTTTGCAATCGCTATCCTTCTCTACGTTCGACACACTACAAAGAATGTAGCACCGCTACTATTACTGATCCGACGATACGGCAGTTACAGAGATACTACTGTATGACTTCTCGCTTCTGACGGAAATTACAAGTTAGCGAGATGTTTGCAAAAATCGTTCTTACTAGCACATTGAATTCTGCCGTATAATAAATATTTGTTTTATACATGTAACATCTGTCTTATAAGTGTGCAAAAATTGTGAGAAACTGTGATTTAGATCAATCGTAAGTCCAAAATTCAATGATTCTTATATCTAGACTGCGGATTTGATGCATTTATGACAGAAACGAGTAGTTGCAATTTGAAATAATTATACGCTAAAAAAAATTGAAGAGTATCAATTACATCACTTTCGACCTATTAAAATTATTAAATCAAGAAATAAAATATAAGTAATCCCTATTTCTTGCAACAAACACAAAAAATTTGAATTTTATATAAATATCAGCCGTCTACTTATATCTTTCAATGCCTATAGCTTTATTATTCGTCAGTCGAATTTGACGAAACTTTTTGCACATACAGAACTTCCTTAGATCTACAGAAGGCATATTTAAAATTTTCATTACAGACACTCACAAAAAAGTTAAAAATCATATTCTTCACTTTTTTCTTCGAAATTCCGAAAAGTACCAATTTCAAATAAAAAATTTTGACATATTACCTTGTAATTCTTCTGACGTTTCAAAAAGACTGAAGTAATTTCGTCCAATTTTGAAAAAGTTGTTAAATGGTGTCCACTTGATTTTGTCCCCGACTGTACCTGCGAAGAGTCGATGTTTTTGTGTAGGTATCATTTGGAAATTGATACTCTTTGATACTTATGCATTCATACGTACCTCAGATACAATCATACTTTGCAATTAGGAATCGATACTAATTGAGGAGGATCATGCCCATCACTACTGCTCTCTGGCTTCTCCGTTTCCACGTTCCCTGCAAGAGACGAAAATGACGAGCGACGAGAAGGAACGAGGAAGAAAAATGGGTCGCGAGCCGCGCGATGCCAGATCACTTTTACCCGCCCCGCGGTATTAATCCCAACGTAATTGTTAATTGCAGCCTGCGGCCTCCCTGCGCCAGTCGCTGGGGAGCAAAATGTGTGGGAAACCTAGGCGAAACGGGGACACTAAATTAGTCGCGAATATTATACGCTATTGATGACGCGTTTATAAATTATATTTTATGCTGACGGCGTCTGTTAGCCGTTTATATTCACGATTATGGCGATGTTAGTATTTGGCTTGTTTTAAACACTTCAAATTAGTGTTAAAATACGAAAAATATATTTTTCAACGCTTTTTCATTTTCCAATGTTGGCTACAGTGCTGCTAAACGCACTTTCGTAATTTTCAATCATTCAAATAAAAATGTCAAGAATTCAGTATAGTTTCATTTAAAACTGACGTCGCAAGATAATTGAAAATGGTGGATAGCGACATAAAAGCGAGAGAAACAAGCATACTTGTGCATTATTTCGTAAACATTTGGAGAAATTGTGCAAACTTGTTACATACAGAATTGCAAAGAACGACAAAACAAGCAAGTATTTTACACTAAATATCGCATATACATTGTTCTTACTATTTTCTTTTTTAAATAAAGTAAATTGTGACGAAATAAATTCAGATTTCATATTCCGAATTATAATTGACAAAATGCGTTAGCACTATTTAAAATAATAAGAGTAAAGTAAAAGCGAATGAGTAATAAAATAAAACGTATATTACCGTTACAGTTTCCGTAAATATTTATACAGAATGAGATACGGCGACGATTCCTCTGTCCCCTCTAAGACTTCAGCTTTTAGCGGTACGCGGTACTGCGACGTCTCAACAGACTATGGTATAGCAATACATATAGTCTACAGACTACAGACTATACTGCCCGCAACTGTCATCTGTTAGCTGTTAGACTGTTAGACGATGTGATCTTGGAACACGGCATGTTATCTGAAGCCGGGTCCATAAGTATATACGGTCTAAGGCTGCGACGAATGCGCCTTCCCACGGCAATATTCCGAAACCATTTAGCATACGTATATACATTATGAACTACGGTGCATAAAGTATGAAATAGTTCTAGTTAAATGTAGGTAATTATTTAAACCAATATATTGTATTTCTTATGCTTCCATCCCAATCCAGCTATGTTATCGCGTAGAAAAAACAATTGGTACAAGACTTGGAAAGAATATAAAGTATACAAGAGGTTTGTACATAAAATATGTCCTGTTGTAGGTTAGAAAACAGACTCTGCGAAGTAAATAGGAACAGTTCTTTGCAAATGTCTGGGAAGCTCAATGTGAAAATGACGTAATTAATTTGTCCAATATTGTGGAACTATTGCCCCATCGCAGTCCTTGAAAATATTAAGGAATAACAATTTCTTCGGGTTTCTGAACTTGGTACTCATCTTTTTACCGACCAGCATTAAACACGAATAAAGGAAATGTCCTCAAAAAAGCAACTCATGTTCCCGCCATAAATTCAGACGGCAAGCGCTATAACGTTAGGTAAAAAACTGAATCGTTTTCGTCAGGAATACATACTTATATGATTCTAGTAACAAAATTGTTAAGATATACTTATTCATATTCGTCATATGTATAGTAGGTCGCAAAAGTATTCGATCGCTTATATTTACAACATTTATCTCAGGCTTTACAAAACAATTATTTGAAATGAAAGTGGTAATTGTGCATAAAAGGTAACACCTCACCGATTTTGATCAAATTTAAGTATGTTGTAAAACTCAACATTCTCAACAACTTCTTCTTATACAAATAACACCAATTACCATGAAACTTAAACAACATTTAAGTCTGCATAACATTCATTAAACAAGATAGATTTTCTTATTTTTTTGAGGGGATATGAATATTAATTGTAAATTGAATAATAATGTTCTGCGAGTATTTTTTATCAGTAAAAATCGCAATAAATGACCATAGTTACATTTTTAAAAGAAGTGTAAATTGCATAAAATGAAATTTTAAAACAGCGTCAGTAAAATTAAAAGCATGAACCAGTAACTAAATAAATTACTACAGCAAATTCAATTGTTTCGAAATTTGATTATAATAACCCTTTTAGCTTCGTAGAAGAACTGAAATCGTTTGACCCACTTTCAAAAAAGTTTTTTGATTCGAATTGCTTAAATGAATTACTGTATGAACGTTATTAAAGGGACCCATATTCTGTTTCATATCGAAGAAGTGATTAGTAGATAAAAATTGGTTAAATATTGATTACTAAAATTTTCCAGGTCAAAAATGTATTTTATACTTCAATCACCTTAAAAAATCGAAAGTAATATAACAATATCCCGAAATTTTTCATTTTCAGTATCCTCAGTATCCATTTTTGTCATCGTTAGACTGCAGATATTTATGCAAAATAAATATCATCTGCAACGATTGTCGCAGATTAAAAACTTTGACAACATTCACAATAATATTCTTAGATTTTTCTAATCTTTTACTGTTTTATATTTCACCCAATTAACTCGGAGTGCATAAAAATCCGCAGTTTAATTAAAGCAACTGTGTTTGTAACATTCTAACCACTAAAACTTCTAACTTTCTAAAATTTGTTTTACTTAATAGATTGTAATCAAAATGAAGTTTCATATTTGGCAAGAACATCACGTTAGCCGTATATGACTGACGAGCCAGTGAAAGGGTTGAAGAGCCCCGCATTCTGTTCGACATGGAAGAAGGATCCCACCGTTTGGGAGAGCAGCGTATTTATGCCGAGGAATTATAACTGTCGGTAATGGGCAGTAGGTAAAAATTGGTTTAACGCGGCACGCGGCCGAAGAACGCCCTATTACATCGCTTTGTGGCCGGAATGAAGGGCTCTTGCGGGAACGAGCGCTCGTTAAATCGTTACCTAAGTCGTTACGCATCTGACGGTGCGCCACGGACTTTGTTTTCGCGCGATTGCTCGCGATGCTCTATCGAGTCCTTTAACTGGTGGCGCGTGGACGATTTTGATGGACATACGATCCATGTACCCCAGGAGAGAGGGTAGAGGCAAAGAGAATTTTCCTTTCACTGGTTGGCTTGCCGGTCCTTGTGCACGTTCCGAGCAGTGTCACCAGATGAAGGGAGGGGCACGAATTGCGGGGGAAAAGTTACCCTCTCTCCGCCAGTACCGGACACATGCACCACAGAGACGGAACGCGTCACGTTTCATCGCGTCATAGAAAGGGAAGGTAGAGGGGGGATAAAAGTCTCGATCTGGCGACTCTGGTTCCAAGCAGAAGAGACTTGTCTCCCCACTCTGCCTCCCCCTTCTACGATGCATTCTTCTGCACTGCTAGCACGGCCCGGTCACGTGACCCGTTCCGTTTTTGTCGTGACTGTGTCAAAATGTCACGTGACTAGTCTCATACTGGCAGAGAGAGGGTACGTTTCCCCCTCAATTCGAGTCAATTCCCCTGATCTGGCGACTCCGATTCCGAGTGAGAGACTGGTTAATTGGCCGATGGCCAGCTGCGTATCAGCTCCCGAAGAAAACTTTGACGCTAACTTCGATTGCTGCGAAGTTTCCCATTCAACGTTGCAGCGAACGAAGTCCATTTTGCCTCTGTTCTTGTAAGTTCCAACCGGGAATCGGGGAAATAAGAATCCTTAGAATACTGCCGTTGCAACGCTCGCGGTTTTTTACTTCCCGTGAGCGGCATGTGGAATTACGTTAATCTGTGTATCCGCATGGCATTGCATTTTTTTCGCTCGTACACTGCGGAAGCTGGGAGAACATAATTCAATCCGCGGGAGCTAGCGAGTTCAATCCACCGTGCAACCAGACCGTAATCTTCCATTACTTTTATTTGTTACAGAAATTTATGATTTAATTAAGTACTATCTGCGGTATATTCTGGTTACAGATGGGTGCATTTCGTTAATTTCAATTAAGGATACGTGTGCTGGATTCGAAATGTACACGAACATTAAATTACCGATTTTCGAAAGATTGCGAACTAGTATAATTTTGTTAAAAAGAATAACAATAAATCTGAGTACTTAACAATAAACCATTATGATACATAAGGACTTTACAGGACCAAACTTACTCCTGGTTTTTGTTCTATTTGGTTATCTATTTTTTGATGTAACAATATTGCTAAATAAACCACTTGGTTTAAAGCAATAATAAATAATACATAAATTAATGGGTGGAGCTATTTAGGAGAATAAGAGTAAATAGAAGTATGCATATATGAACAATCGACTGATGGTACATCCAGAAAACAATGAATAATTTAAAAGTGAATCAGAAATAGAGAATGCAAGTTTTTCAAAGAACACTCGCCTTACGAGAAATCGACTTCGTTTATGCGAGATAGCTACATATGGTCGAGCATACAAGAAGTAGAATTGTCAAACTCGATTTTCTTGAAAACGGTGTTTGTATGGAGAAACTTTGTATCTACATATTCGACTCACTTTCGCATTATTGCTTTTCTTATTTCTGTCTTGGAAGGAATTTTAAATAACCGATCAACATTCACCACTTGTTTCTCGTAGTATAGTCATTTATTTTAGAAATTTCGTAAATTAGAGTGAACGTTTTACATACCCATGTTCCCAAATGAAAACAGACTTCCAACAAACTACAATAATTAATTAAAGGGACCAAGACATTTGTATTTGGCTCTTGCTTTTTGTAATTAATATGTAACAGTTTTATTTCCCATAATCAGCCACAGACTACTAATGACTAATTATAGTTACCCTTCTCTGTATTATTTTTTCCAGAGCTACAAGGATTATAATTGCTTTGTCCTAGTTTTCTACTCGTGAAAGAATATTTATATTTGTGATGTGTCTAGATTTACTTTAATGCTTAAATATTGATAATAGACAAATAAAATTTCAAATCACTTTAAAACAGACGAATATTTAGTAGATTCTGTTTAAGGTCTTCATTACGCTGTTATTATACAGATAGAGGTTAATGCACCGACAAATAAAGATATTTGGAACAAAAGGAAAATAAGAATGTGTTTATATGAATATGTTTATAATATGTATAATAATCCTCGAAATTTAAAAATTCAAATATAATTGCATTCGATTTACACAAAGCTAACACAATCTCGAATTCTTATTGCAGGAGGGCCATCCTGACGAATCCAGACCTGCTGTCCAGCACGCCGTGGCACCGGCTACTGGAGAATGATTTCTGGGGCACACCCTTGACCGACGAAGGATCCCACGGCAGCTACAGGCCTCTTTGCGTGGCGACGTTCCGACTGAATCATCTATTTGGTGGCCTGGAGCCGTGGGGTTACCATTTGGTGAACGTTGCGTTGCACGCGGCATGCACCGTTCTCGTGGTCAGGGTCGCCAGGAAGGTAAATCACACTGTTGGCAAATAATAACGATACATAAACGAGCCCGTCACCAGTGTCGCCAGATTAAGACTTGTCTCCCACTCTACCTTGCCCCTTCTATGACGCCGTTCCCCTTCTGTCGTGTTAGAATGTCACGTGACTGATCCGGTAATGACAGAGAGTCATTAATCGTATTCTCCTGGTCTGGCGACACTGCCCGTCAGAAATTTATTGGTTACAGTAGTCTCTCATAAAATCACAACATAATGGTAAAGAAATAAAAGATTTTACCTTATCTAAAATAGAAAATAGGTCAATGTTGGTGTCCACTCCTTAAGTGTAAAGATCATATGAGTCTACTTATTATAAGTAGACAGCAGATTTTCATTTTGTTTTTCCGAAAAAGTTCTATAACCATTTTATATTCTATTTACTTGCACTTTTGATTATTCCCTGCATTGCTGACGTTCGATTCTCGGCGGTGCTAATACGCTTGTGGTCGAAACTCTCTGCAAACATTGTTGCTTGTTGGCTTACAATTACTCCCAGCACGTTCATAATTACTAATAACAATACGTAACCGTCGCACATGCAAGCAACCGAATATGTTGCGCTTTCTACTACTTTAGTTTCGCAACATACATAGGTATTTCATTGGTGCTTGTGTACCACATAGATGTATTGTAACTTGTAAGCAACATTAATCATATATTGTTACTGGTATACCTTTGCAACAGTTCATCCGGGAACAGTCAATATATTTTTTTTTAAAAATTGTTTGAGCTACTCTGAATATAGAAAATTATTTCAGTAATATCTCATGAATTATTTTAGATCTAGGACATCTAAAGGTCAATACATTTTTACGTAGTATTCGATGCTCTGTATATCATTCCTTTTAAAGAAATCAAGTTGACCTTGAAATCTCCGAAACGCCTTCACGCACATCAAAAAATGTTTGCGTAACAATATTTCCCCCTCTTCACCATGCAAGTTTTATATCATTTTTTCATACTATTACAGGTAACGGAAATATTCAAGGTGGACGAAGTTATTGCCCCACCCTGTATTCTCCAAAAATGATTGAAGCTTTTTCGAAAATATGTATTGACCTTCGTGTTCAAAACGTACAAGTGGTTGACAAAGTGCAAGAAAAAATTCGATTTTTCGAAATCTCTAGATCGGAGTGTCGCCGAACGCTGAAGTTCGTTTGCCGGGACGAATTTTACGTCGCGATAGAAAACGAGGTAATAGTGACACCTGTAGAGCGTATATCAAGCGGAGTTGATCATAGCAGACGTTATGACGGCTGTTCGAAATAAAATTTTACTGGTCCATTTAATTCCGGAATATTACGTTAATAACTGACGCGACGCTTCTCGGATTCGGGCTCGGGCTCGGGCCGGGTGCGACGCACCTCCTCCGCCTGGACGGTCACTCGTGTCACCTGCCACCTGCCACGGTGATCGTAATGGAAACGGGATTACTGGAGGAAATCCGTTGTTCCGTTTCAAGAGCTTCGGTTCCGTTCGCGCTCTCGCCTGTTTCACGTTTAATCCCCCAAATAACGCTGGCGACGCTTCTGCGGCCATTGTTCCATAAATAGCTTGGAATGCGGCTGTCTCGTTCGAACACGCATGGCAATCACTGATAATGAGAAATACAGTAATGTCTCTATGTATGTGAAAACTTCGGGACCACAATACCACTTTTATATGGTGAGGCACCAAAATTGATCACCTCGAATAACATTTAATTATTTCTACAGATGTTACGTGGTATCAAGGAGGACATGATGTAGTGTGCATGACTATAAGTGGAGGTGTTTACGACATTGAGAGGTCAACTTTGGTTTTTTTAATATGCACAGGGTGTATAGAAATTATATGTGGCGACTATAATAGCGAGATTCCAAACCCTCGGTTTGGTGGAAATTGATGTAAGAAAGGTGCCGCGAAATTAACTTTGACCTTAAATTTCAAGGTCAGAAGGTCAATATTTTTTTACCGCATCGTATTCTATTCATAACAAGGATGAAAAGTGCAGACGAGACCATCGGTCGAAACTCAACCGTACTCTTAAAAAATTATGATAAAGTTTTTTAAGTATGAAACTGATTTTATTTTATTATATAATTTCGAAGAAATAATTTCCAACGGTTTCATCAATAGCACGCTATACATATAAACCCCACTAGACTGAAGAATAAAAATAAAATCAGTTTGATAATGAAGAAACTTTATCATAATTTTTTAAGAGAACGGTTCAGTTTTAACCCATGGTTTCTTCAGCACGTTTTATCCTTGTGATGTGTAGAATAAGACGCGATAAAAAAAATTATTGACCTTTTGACCTTGCAATTAATTATTTCTTTACACCCTGTACTACTTAATTTGTGTGTACAACGTACAGAAATGAAAAGAAGGACACTATGTTGAAGATCCACTATCAAGTTCGACGTTTCGAGTTTGACGAGCTATAACATGAGAATAGAGCATTGTCTTGTCTTAATTGTGGCTTTAGCTATACCGACAAGTGCACTGGAGGTGCACGTAAAGTTTGATGGTAATCGGTCGAGTAGATCTTGAGATATCGCGGTTGCTAATTTAACAAGCATAGTTTCGATCAATACGCGACTGAAGTTTCACGTATCCCACACGCAGAACACTCTGTTCAATTTTAAATTGCTGTAATGTCCGCACGCAAAGGTAAATAACATATGCAATATTAAAATGTGCAATGTTTACTAATACAGAAAAACAGGATTTTTTCCGTAAAAGAAAAGATTAGAGATTTTATTGTAACTTCTATTGTATTGGTTTACAAAACAAATAGTAAAAAATGTACGCCAAATGCTGTTTTGCTTCCAATATGGCAAATATCACACACGGTGAGTTGCCACGGAACGAACAGCAGACTATTAATAAAATGCAAAAGTATCGATTTTTCAGACTAGAATATCCGTTTATGGTGGAAATTTTTTTGAAAAAAATATAGGCGTGCTGCAAACGCTTTATTAGAAAATGATTGAAAAATTTTCAACTTCGGATTGGATGAAAAATTCATGCAAAATAGTGAAGTGTATAGTTAGTCGTGATTCCTATGTTGGAACAATTTAGGAACAATAGCGTTTCGGGTTTGTTCGAGGTCAATCTTGTGTTCGTTTGCATTCAGATTTTCTCGCGAACTATTTTCAGAATTGACCTTTTTGTCTTCACATACATAGGGTTTCCCCTTTAAATGGAACATCTAAATTATTTCTGTTACTATTATAGGTAGAAGAAACTGACGAAAGTGGATATGAATAATTTCAAGGCGTTCTGGTGATAAAAAAAAGTTATTCCAAGGTCGTATTGATGGTCTTTTCTAGGTCATCGACATTTTTTGTATATTAATATCTATTTTTCATGATATGAAGTTGTAGTCAATATGAAGACGAGTTGAAAGACCTATAAAAGTGTGACCTTGGAATGATCTTGAAGATGAAAAAATGAATTGAAGTTCGAAGAATATAGAAATTAAGTATCTTACCTCACTCTTATCACTAGATAGCGGACCTTTGTGCAAAATAAAAATATTCAAAAACAAAAATTACAAGCTTGAATGAAATGATAATTGAAAATAATGTAACAGTATTTTTATACTCTTCTAATTTGTTTAATATCTTAAATTACACCTACACACTTTTATTATAAATGCATAAAACCTGCTGTATACTTATCACTACGTTACAACCACCAGGTTCACACCTTGAAACTATTCAGATCTATCTTTGCCACAATTTTCTACCTTTAATAGTGGCGGCAATAATTTAGATGTTCTATTTAAGAGGAACACCCTGTATATTTAATATTTGCCTCGTTGCCTCCGTAAATATATTTTTTGTGTATATCATGCTCCACACATATTACGTGCTAAAAACTTTGCACTGCGCCGTCCACGGGTCAGCAGTTGAAAACCACTGTTCCGCGTCGTTCTGCATGAATTTTTCGTTCCCATGCGGGGCCAAAAGTGGCCATTTTCAACCATCCTCCTTTCCATAATTTTCTGTCCATCGGGTTTCGTCGAGCCCTTTGCCAGCTTTTATCGCAAGCCTTGCCGCGAGCGCAGCACAGACCAGCGCATACCTTGGCTAAAATTTTTGTCCATCGTGCTGCATTTATGATGAGTGGAAATTGTGCTCCGAATTAGATCGCCTAGCTATTCCGGTTCCCTCGGAATCCTCGGTTCATTGTCCCCGATTGTAGACTCGACCGTAGCACGCGACGGCTTTTCCGTCCCCGGAACAATGAACGAAAAACACACGGTCCTCTCGCTCTCTCAGCCATTGTCCCCCTTATTGTACAGCACTGTATATCTACAGAGGGCATATTTCTCACGTTGCAGGTTCTACCGGGGAGAAACAACCTCGGACACGCGATTGCCGGGTTCCTCTTCGCGGTACACCCGATTCATAGTGAGGCTGTGGCCGGCGTTGTTGGCCGAGCCGACCTTCTCGCATGCTTGCTGACCTTGTCGGCCTTCCTGGCGTACTGCGCCCACTGCGACCAATCCAGATCGCCGTTACCTCTGCTGTTGGCCATCGTATCCTCCACGCTGGCCACCTTCGCCAAAGAAACCGGAATATCCGCCTTGGCCTTGTGTCTCCTGTGGGAACTGTGCCGGGGCGAGTCGAATCGAAAGGTAAGCAACCCGACGAAGTTCATGGGGAGTTATGACTGCGACTGTTTACACAGCAATATCTCTGTACCTGTCGTGGCGTCGGGTCTGCCGAGCGTCAGTTACAATAGAGGCGCTACGTTAGAGCTTTTCAACATGTCTATTAGCGTGCAATGGCGCCCGCCGAAGCCTGTGGACATAGCTACCGGCCAAGTAGGCCGTAACATATACTACATTCGTTGTAGTATGCCGAACGTAGAGAAGCATAGTGATTGAAAAAGAAAGAGGGACTGAGGCCTCGATCCTTCGACTCATTGCCATTCAGTTTTTTTTACATGCGCCGTCCTTTTTCACGCCTGAAACTTTAATCGCTTATTACACGAGTAATTATATCGTGTTTGGTGTCATTTTAATTATAAAAACGGAATGAATACGATGATACAAGTTTCATTAAAAAAAAATCAAAAATTATAAAAGTTGCAATCTTTCGCTTCGCTTGCATTAGTGTGAGTTTCATTGATACTCGCCCCCCTCACTGCTTCCAGTGCTCACCCCCCTCACTGCTTCCTCGACTGCTTCCAAGGGGGATTCCCCAGTGGTGGGGATGATATTTTAACAGTTACGGTAGAGACCTCTGTGACAGTTACGGAGATAATAGTATTCTGGACTTTTGGTGGGGTCATTAGAAATTGTTTTATTCATCGATTCTTGGACTTTATTCCTCACGATTATTTTGATTAGAAATGCATACACTGTTATCACGCATTACGAGCCAGCGGCTATTTAGGAGATTTTCGTTTTGACAAAATTGAGTTGGTAAAATTTAACCACTCAGGTCGTAATTTGAAGATGGACTAGTTGCATGTGAAATAACAATTTCAATGGCAACTGATAATCACTATATAAGAAATACGTAAAACCAAAATAAAATCATGAGACCACGAGGAGTTATCATGTGTGAGAGGCGTCATTCTCATCTAACAAAAATAATAGTGATAAAATTATTAAAGAATGGACAAACATTCTATTTGTTCCCATTTCTCCCAATTTGTTATTTTGCATAATAATTGCTGTCTAGCGACTGACGCGCCCGCGCCTCAGCCAAAATATCCATCGTCAGTCACCGGGAGTGACGCGGCGCTTAACGTGTTAAACGGCTCAAAAACAAAACGTTGATTGCATAGCATGTAGCAAGGGTCTCCTTACAATTCGTGGTCCCGAAAATAGCCCTTGTACCATGGAACTCACATCCGGGATTTACGAACCGCGCCTTTGGTCGGCGATCGCCCGGAATTTACATTTTACTACTCGATTCCGCTCCGCCTTACGACCTCGTCGAACGTACGCTTTAACTGCCGCCCGCAGGATTTATGGATCGGCCCACGGCCTATCAAATTTTAGGGGCCGTGAATTTTTCTTCTCGCCCCCGGCCCACCTGGTTTCATGTTCACGCGCGTTTTCGCGGCCCGTAGAAATTCCGCAATCGCAATCGCGATGCCAAACGGGAAGTTAAAGACGAGTTTAGACTTTTTATTGTGGACATACACTGGCTGCCATTAAGATTCGGACAATCTCAAAGACGATAACATCTTTAATATTGGACCATATGACTTGGATATTTCTGAGAAGTTAGGACATTTATTTAATTTTTTTTTTAATTGCAGAGAAAATATTCAAAGTCGTTTTTTACGAGTTTTATGATGGCCTATATTGAAAATTTAAAAATTATACATTTTGTAAAACTAGTCAACTTTCAATATAAGCCTACAGTATAATACGAATTTTCAATGTAGGCCCACATACACAAGTTGTAGAATACAACTGTTAGTATATTCTCCGCAATTCTGACCAACAACAATTTTGTGAACATTTTTTTCACGGCATGTGATCAACTAATCCTCAAAAAAATCCAAGTCGTGCAATCCAATATTAAAAAAATCATCGTCTCCTTAAGAATGTCCGAATATTATACAAGATGAAATATGTAAAAATTGTTTTCATCCGCGTTTCATCCAAAATGAACACCCAAAGTCATTAGTAGACTGCGGATCGTTATGCAAACCAAAAATTTTATGCATCGATTACAAAAAAAGGGAGTAACATACAAATTGATTTTGTGTCTTAATAATTTGAATAGGTTCTATATGTATAATGGACCAGTAACATTCAATTCATTTGATGTTTTTTCCATTTCTTGTTTTACCTACTAATTTTTCCTCTAAATATGTATATAAAATCCGCAGTGATTAGGGAACGAATTAGCATCAGTCTCTGCTTTCGATGAATTGACTGGATCATTCACCCTTAATGAAATAGTGAAACGGCAGTGACGAGTCTAAACCTGTCCATGCAAATGATCGATGCTGATTTTCATGGTTCAGTTGTAATGCTCCGTTTTAATGTACATACTGTGCGTGCCTCTTAAAAAGTCCTGTGAAGGGAATGCGGGGCTGATTGGTCGCAGTGAAAGGGGCACGTCTCGTTTCAGACACATTTGCGGCGTTAGCGAACTATTCGCTAGTGGTCGCACATACTACGTAGCATGTGACGTCAAAAGCCTAAACGTTGGGGCTACGGGAGCGTGAACGGTGGGGATAGGCGGAGCGAGCGAGGGACCCCCTACCACTGTGCCGTCCCGTGAGGCTTCTTGCGAGGCACAGACAGTACATACATATCTCTGCCAGCGAAGTGCGTCGAATTCAATCGTTGACGAAGTACAGGGCCGTCGAGATAAATCCAGAATTTTTCGGACAGTCCTACAAATAATATGTAGATAAGGCAAATATAAACAAAGCAATTGTTGATAACATAACTTGCTATGTAAGCCACCAACCAGTGAACAAATGTGGAAACTGTTAACCACGAACCAGGAATACGACCGAATAGCGGCTACACTAGAATCGCTTTGTGCCGGAAAATCACCCACGGAAATCCTAGCGGGGTTTGGCTACAGGAAGACGTAAGTTTACGACCTCGCCAAGAAATTCCAAAATTCTGACAAGCAGTAGGAGGTAACTGCATCCCGGTTAACTCGCATGAGTCGTTCCGATCGTAAAAGAAGCACGGAATTCGTGATGGAACTGAAAGAAAAAATTGATCAGGTTTTACGAAAACCTCTGTCATCACTGGTCTCCGACTTGTGTCCTCCCGATAGCCCCAACTGAAATCCTTTTGACTATTACGCGTGGGGCGTAGTCGAGGCAAAGGTAAAAACAAAGCATCGCAACACGAAAGATATCCTAAAGCCTATCATGGAGGTGATGACGAAAATGTACAAGGTGGAGGTGAAGCGAGCCTGCAGGTTCAGGTGCCAGCTCAAGAAAGTCCAGTTAGCTAGTGGAGGCTACGTCGAAAATGGCAGAAGGATGTATTGATATTTTCTTGGAATTCGTACTGTTTTTCTTCATTCAATGACCTCTTCGGATTCATCTCGACGACCCTGTATAAATATGTACTTCACCTTTTCAGCTTACATCCGCTCGAGGACATCCGAAGTGAGGAAGTGTAAATTCGCCTTAGGCGAGTTCGGATCGACGGACTTCGACGAACCGCCGCGCATCGCAACGCGTCGCGGCGCTTCTCACGTGCCCCGGATACATTAACGTAAATTAACGTTTCGAGAGTTGCATTACGCCGGATTGAACCGGCCCGCGCGTTCCTGCCTGCCATTACGAATATTAACAACTGAAAATGGACTGGTCTAGCAGAACGACGTAATCAAATTACCTTCTGACAAGCGAAAGTAGGCGAAGCCGAGCACGAGTAAACTGCGGCAGATTATTCCGCCGGCGGTGAATTGATAACGAGATGCAATTAGGTGACGCATTAAGTGGTTGTCTCATCCTATTTTACCCTCTCCAGTGGTTCCATATCAGATTTATTAACTGTATCCAGAGTCTCCAGATGAGGGGAGGGAGCACAAACTGAGGTGAAAAGTTAATCCCTCTCTACCAGTTAGGATTAGTCACGTGACATTGTGACTCATACACGACAGAGAAAGTACGCGTCACGTGACCGGACCGCGGCGGAAGCGCAGGGAGTAGCGTCGTAGAAGGGGAAGGTAGAGTGGGGACACAAGTCTTAGTTTGGCGACTCTGACTGCATGCAGCTGTTTTAGTCTTTTTGGACTCTGGATTATTATGCAAAATAAAACTGTTTGTACATCAATCGCAAGACACAGGAGCTAAATATTTGGAATTTTTTGTTAATAATTTTAATGTAGTGAAAATAATATATTAATACTCTTGAAGTTTTCTAATATCTTCGCTATTTTAAATTTCACCTACTCATTTATGGGGAAAAATTAGTAGATGAAACATAAAACAGTGAAAACGTCAGAAATGTGTCTTGAATTTTGAAAGTCTTGGATTTGGTTTTTTGAAAATTTTAACTTGCATAATGATCTGCAGTCTAATTATTAACGACTACGAAATCAATAATGAACGCCGTCTATCCTGCTCAACAATAAATAACAGCTATTGTTGCTTATAACAAGATTGTTGTTCTACCACGTGAAAGTTCAATTAGAAAAAGAATTTTTTAACATGTTAAAGAACTCCAAGAAAGGTAAACGGGATCAAAGAATGTGAACACTTTTTATGGATCCCGCAGACCCAACCTGTGCACTGCAAGGTTAATTAACAACTCTGGTTTAGTCTGTTGAAAATAGCTTTTATGCTTGAGCGTGACATGTCCGCAAGAAAGGAGGATACTGACGTTTCAAAAGGAGCTACAAAAGCATACTGAAGTTTATTGGAACTTCTGTGGTGCAGAGCTGTTTAGTACAGTATCAAAGTAACTGTTTTACGAAATACTATTTTAGTCTATTCAACAAAGTATACTTTGTAAATTTTCCATTCAACCTTGAACACTGTTATTGGTTATACGGCTAATGTTCACATCTGTTTGTGAAAGTGTTTATTGAAAAATTTATTGAAACGTTGCACTTTTTCTTTCCCTTTATGGATTATGTAATTGGCATACGCATCGACTGGCAAGAGCGAGTGGTTTAAACGATACAGTTTTATTTGTGCATCTTTTTTTTAAATCAGGTGTAAAAATGATTGCTTTTGTTAATAAAACTTTACACTTGGTTACATTTACACAAGAGTCTACAGATTTATTCAATTGTATAAAATGTTTTGGTGGAAATCTATGTATATATTTTACTGCCTATTTTTTAAACTGATACTAAAACAGTACAAAAATACAAAGTACAAAAGTCTAAAATTAACTTTCATTAGAAAATCTTACAACTTAATTTATCTTGATCTATTACACTAATGATGCAAAAACCATTACAAATAATTGTAAATTGATTTATCAATACGGATGTTTCAAAATCAATGTCTACTATATTTGTCATAAATTTTTTTAACCAGCGGCAGAGTAATATGTCAATAAAGTCTATCTGCATAGTGAATAAAATTGTAAACATCTTTTACTAACTTCCATACTTCCAGAAACATTTTCCGACAATAATTAAAATGTCGATCAATGTAACTGTCGGCTAAACTTGATTTCGGTAAATCCTTGTTGGTCGAATTAGTAACTGTGAAGTCTGTATCGGAGATTTCATGTAACCAGAAGGAGCGTTGTCGTTGATTGGCACGTGTCCGAAATCATTCGTAGTCACCATTTCAAAATATCTGACGCAGTGTTCCAAACCGAGAAATTGGCTGTCTTTTATATTCACCGATTTGAGTGTTTCCTTAAACGACTATCAAACTCAGAATTGAAGAAAGTAGGTTGTCAAAAGTAGACATTGTAATTCGAACGAATAGGTAAAATTAGATATTTGAACATTTATTGAGTGGTGACATAAATTCTTGATTGCAAGTATAAATATGTTCTAATGTTAACAAGTTAGTTCTGACTCATTGCACATGCAGATAGACTGTGTCTAAAGAGCATTGCGTTAAAATTCAATAGTGTTAGGTAAAAGTTACTGTTTATCACATAATCAAAGAAGGCTGTGCTTAAATGAAATTATTAAAATTGCTTACATTGTTGAATGTAGGTAAGGTAAGAGTTAAATTATGCAATATATTAATGTCATGAATTATATAGAAATTATTATATCTTAATTTTGTAGAAAACTATTACTCATTAATATTCGATCCAATAAGAAGATCAACGTTGACCTCGAAGAAGTAGGGTAGAAAGTATACAAAAGAGAATTACTAAGAAAGGATATGAATGGATCTAATCATGTTTGCCATACGATCGTCAAAAAAGTCCACCTTCCGAGTGTTACCAATTTGTTTGTAACCTGAACATCCATTGGCATCTGAATATTTAGACATCTGCTACCAAAAACTGGAGTATGAAGCACCTTAAAGACACTCCAACACCTAATCAATACCTTCACCGAAGAAAAACCAGATCAACTCAGCTCCTTCGTTCATCGGACAAGCATCGTCGACTACTAATGGCTTTCAATTTCGAAACGATCATTCAAAATCTGAGAATAGGAGCATGGGCTGTCTGCCGAGGCAATCGGCTGATTATCCGGCGTCCTACGCATCAGTCACTCCGTCGTTCAGCGTCGGAAGCTCCGACTACAATCTCCTTCTCGCCGGAAGCAAACAGTAATACATCTCGCAACGCTCGGGCGCGCTTAGGCGAACGAGTCCCGGTGGAAGCGTGTATCGAACGCGACATCCGTCGAACTAAGTTCGCGGGGAGAGCGTATACTTTGGAAGCCGCTGTAGACATGGTTGTAGAGGTAGCTGGAAGGAGAGGCGGTAGACAGCCGTGTAACCGATAACGCGATGGCGCTGCACCATGTGCAAACGGAAACCGGCGAGAGCGATCTGTCGGAGACAGCAGGCTGATGCACGGTGAGCCATCTCCAGCCGCGTTCAACTACCTCGAGCCGGCTTTAACCACCTTCGAACCACCTCCAGACACACCTTCGACCGAACCTCCAGGCGTTTGCCTTTCGCGCACATCGCATCCGGATGCACTGGATGCATCAGACGCCTGGCGTGATGCATGTCGCAGGCCAGCCAACGAGCCAGGGAGCAAACGCGGGACGGGTTAGAAGGTTCGAGGGTTGGAGGGGTGCCAAGGGTCGTTCGCATTTCCCGACACCCTTCCGAGAGCAGCGTCGCGCGGGAACTCGATCTTCCCGGGCTCTTCGTGCCTGTCCCAGCCAGCCCTAGCATCCTCCCCCCTGCCTGGCCCGTTTTCACCATATTTTTCCTCTTATTATTGCGCCAGCCCGGGCTAACGTTCCCCTAGCGGCCGAGAAACACGGAGAATCCTCGCGAGCTTCTTGCCGCCTAGGTTTCTTGGTCGCGTGCAGAGCCAAGAACGCGCTCCATCGGAAAGAGGAAACGTCACCGGCGACCTGGAACCTCTCCCTCGTCGTTTTCCGCTCGCTTTGTCTCAACGGCGTGAAAATATGGAAGCCCGGATCGGCTTCCTCGGCTGAAGCAGAAAACGAGCAACACCGAGCAGGAAACTGATGTTCGACGACAATCCGGTTGGACAGAACTCGATCGCACACCCCCCATCAAGAGGACTGCGTTATGCTATACGCTGTTTAGAAAATGGTATTGCTTCGTGATCTAATTCCACGGCGATGACAGCTCGCGCGGTTTCTGTTCCAGTCCACGGTGATCCCAAGACCCATCCCCCGTACTTGAACGGTTTCACCGTCAAAGGAGTCCTTTGTCGATGAACTTCCGGACAGAACTGCTTGCTTCGACGACACCGATCCACCATGATGTCACCGACGCGACGTAACTGGGTTACATTGCCCCGGCGAATTATTCCTTCTCGAGGCAAACTTTGACCAAGTCTCCCTCCGTAGCTCACGATAGCTATCGTTCCTTGATTAGCGCGGATCTGCCTCGACGCTGGCCCGCTTTTGCTGGGAGATAGCGGAGATCCTCGGGACTTGTGCGGGCCTTGACATTGACCGACATTTCCTTTGATGTTTTAAAAAGCGCGTGTAACAATTTGATGTTTCTTTGAATGTTTCTTTGAAGTTCTTAATTCTGTATGCGTTTTCTGTGCAGCATGTGGAAGTAAATTCAAAAATTTGCATCTCTTAAGATATTTATTAATAATACATTTTCTTCTAAAGGTAAAGATAATTATTATATTCTGTTTTGTAATAGTTAACTAGGAGAAACTTGTCGATGTGCTTGCCATAATGACCTTGAAATGTGTTGCGAAGGTCACCATTCCGAACAACATTTCCCCGTAATATTTTTGTAATCCATTGTAAATCCATGGGGTCGATGTCCTCTCCGACTTCAATGACCTTGAAATATGTTGTCAAGCAAAAAACTTTACTTGTAGATCCATGGGTGTTCTTCGTGATGTTTGGATTAGGTTTGGATTAGGTCCCATACCCAATAGTAAAAAAGAAATAATAGAACTACAGGATCTAAGAAACAGCACGGACCCGAGGATTTTTCTTAGATCAAGGCATTGCTGTAATTCCATAATTGGAATCAATACCATCGCGAGCTCGAGCTCTCTCGAGATGAAACACTATTGATAAACTATTCCACGATGAAAGCAGCTACGGCCCGCGGGTGGGCGGATTTCAAACGAGTCTTTTTCCCGTTTTTCTTCCAGCCGCCGCCGCTGCCGGACGGAAAATAAAAAACCGCACCGGTGAGAGTCCGAGAGGAAGTGAAATGGCGACGAGCAAAAAACCGTGTAGCGAATATAATTACAGTTGGTTATCACAGGATCGCGAGGAAAGCGTGCGCGGCACGCTTAATCGACGCGACGCTCTTGAAAGTCGGCGTTCCGCGCAAATGAAAAGTAACGTCGAAAGCTTTTAAAGCAAGCCCGGGGACGGCCGATGAGGCGCGGCAGTGTGTTGCTGAGCCGCGTAATACGAAAGCGACATTTTAATGTTAAATTGCAAGCCCGCGGAAAAAGTCGCCGCGATAATTGCGCGTTCCAGAATCGTGCGGGCTCCGTTTTGTTGGACGCCGTGATATAACTTGAGCGATGGATTCGCCCGCTTGCCCGTGTACACAGACGCTTTTAACCGGTACCTCGATACGGGCTGCATGATAGTTCTTAATTATATGGAACACGGACATTTTTGACGAGATTCGAAAACCGTGCGCTGATTTAGGGGAGGGAAGGGTATTATTATTACAAAATAAATAACGGTATTATTATTACAAAATGACACTAACATTAACTTTTTAATTTTTCCTTTTTACCCATTCCATGACCCAGGTCCCACTCCACCGTTGCATAACGGGGAACAAAAACAAGCTTCTTTAGTTTTCAAGAATGATAGATATAACATCTTCCGTGTAGAATATAATAAATTAATACAGTATGCCCTCCCATACAGAATCGCTAGATTAAGACTTGTCTCCCCACTCCACCTTCCCCTTCTACGAAGCTAGTCCCCTACGCTTCCGCCACGGCCCGGTCACGTGACCCGTTCCGTCTCTGTCGTGCATGTATCACAGTGCCACGTGACTAATCCGGTACTGGCAGGGAGAGGGTAGCACCCATGTTCTGCGTGTGATGTACTGGTGTGCCCTCCAGAAGTCTGTTAATTACGAGAAAAGTGATGCAACTAAGTCGACCATACGGCTAAACAAAAAATTGATTTCTGAGTATAAACATCGTGCTACTAAAACAACTATACATATACGTATATTATTCCTTGTCAGGTTCCAATTCCGGAATCATTTTGTTCACATAACGTCAATAAAATTAATAGTATAGTTTTAAGGTTCATAATGATGAGATTGCGAATGCATTCATGACCAAAACAACTATATAAATCATATAAAACAATAGATACTTCACAAGAGTGAAGGAATACTCTGTTATTTAAATTAACAAATAAAGAAATGGGTTTCTATTCGACTCCTATTTCTTACCCATAGTTTAGAAAATTTTAACGTTATAAAAGAATCCATAGTGCAGTAATGATCATCCAGGGAACATCTTCCGTTCCTTGTCATCGGACATTCGCGCACTGTGTGTTGCTCCGATCATCCACGAGGCAGGACGAGCCTGCCATATATTCTAATCTCCGTTGTCCCCCTTCAATTCTGCTTTATGCGCAGAAAAACGTTGTCGGACGTGAAAACAACGGCGGCATCGTCGTGATATTCTTTCGGCTGTCAGTCTTTTTTCGTTACGCGTCCGTGTTTTACGAGCCTCGGACGTTCCGTCGCGCTCGATCCATTGCCGCGTTGCATCGAATTACATCTCGCTCGAACGAAGATGCACGCAACGTTGTTGCGTTTCTTGTTTTCTCGCGAACCCGCGCCGCGGTGTGTCTAGACTTAGTCGCCGAGGGTCGTAAATCCTCGATACAAAGACTGTCGTCAGCAAAGGTACGCGAGTCCCTATGACTTCTAGGAACAAAAGTCCGCGAGATAAATCCGGAAAAGTAATTAGATAAAGAAAAACAGTTGAAATTCCAAGAAAATGACAATATATCCTTCGGCTATATTCTGAATCACTCGATGTAGTCCCCACCAGCTATCTAAATTTTCTTGAGCTACCCCTGAACCTGCAGGCTCGCTTCACCTCCACTTTGTACATTTTCTTCATCACCTCCATGGTGGGCTTTAGGGTATCTTTCCTGTTGCGATGCTTTGCGTTTACCTTTGCCTCGACTACGCCCCACATGTAATAGTCAAAAGGATTTCAGTTGGGGCTATCGGAGGCCACAATTCTGAGACCAGTGATGACAGAGGTTTTCGTAAAGCCTAATCAATATTTTCTTTCAATTCCATCATGAATTCACTTCGGATCACTGCGGATTTTATGTATTTAGAGGAAAAATTAGAAGGCGAAACACAAAATAGAAGAAACATGATGAGTTGAATGTTACTGGTACATTATTTACAACCTATTGAAATTGTTTAGAGATAAAATCAATTTGTATGTTACTCTCTTTTCTTGTAATCGATGCAGACAATTTTTATTTTGCATTACGATCCACAGTTTACTAATCACTTTTGATCATAATTTTGGATGAAACGCAGATGAAAACAATTTTTAGAACTTTCATTGTGTATAATATTCGGACATTTTTAAAGAGACGATGATTTTTTTAATATTGGAAAAGGTGCAATGTTTCACAGCATGACGGTGTGTAACATTCCCTAACTGAGCTCAGAATGCGTCCAGGTGATCAGTGCAATGATTTCGGGATTAGACCTTCGTTACTGTTTTCGAACTTCGGCCGTTCGAAAAAAATGGTTGCTTTGATCTAATCTTTTCGAAGCGAACGGTTCCTCTGAACGCTGGCGCGGGTTTGCTTAGCTCGGTCAAATTAGTTCAGGAACTGCTCCCGGATACCGGTCGTTTCATTTAAATTATATTCGCAAAGGAAACCGGGTGGTCGAGTCCTTGCTCGGAGCGCATGCGATGATTATGTTATTAAGATTCCATTTAATTACGAGCGAAGCTCTGTCAATAGCCCGGTCTCACGAAGTTCCCATTAATCCTCTTCTCCCGGTAATTTATGTCTTCAAGCTATTTCGATGCCGGTCTATTAAAGGGGTATGAATATTTTACGAAGGTCGACGCTTCAACCGCCGATGTTTCATAGTCCCCACGACGATCGGCTCGCCTGATTTCACTCATTGTCAGAGAAACGAAGACGGAATGAAGGAGCAGAGAGGATTGTTGCTGAACTTTTATAGCCTATAACCGATTGCGAATTGTCTAGCAATCAGTGCGACAAGAGTTCAAAGGAAAAATGCGGTGATAGACAAAAATTTTTTCTCAAGGTCACCTTTTTCGAGATTTCAAGGTCATCAAAGTTTTTTTAAAATGTGACTACATATGTTCATTACAACAATCTTATAGCTCATATAAAAACAAATTCAACGATGTGCGATATGTTAACCTACACCGACCTTGACGGAGAGAATTTCTATTCTTTATAAAGATCCACAGCCCAGTAATGACTAATACAAATCGTTAGCAAATAGTTTGCTCGTAGCCTATTACTAATGACAATCACGAATAATAAACAAACAAGTCTGATTGAAGATTCCAATTTTTCCAATTGGATTTTCACCGAAAATTTTGAATCAGAAAATATTTTCTACCTTCCCGATTTATATTTGAACATGGAATATATTATTTTGGGTTTACATAATTCTAGATTTTAAGTATTGATGACGGTCGGGAGATTGACAGAGAGAATGTCACAGTATGCGAACACGAATTATACAGGTATATTGATGCATATGAAGTGAATTTCTGTAGCTGAGTGGCGATGGAGGTTTATGATTTTTTGATGGTCATACAGGTTTTAGTAGGACTCTTTTAATTACTAAGGTATCAAGAATTACATATTTCTTCAGGTCATAATGTTAATATTCAGCAGTTGTTTGACGAACAAATTTACAACAAAAATTGTATTACGATTTTGATAGTATGGGTCAACATAGCCTCGGACATCGCTGTCGGAAGGTTAAGAGAACTATTATTGACTGCTCAGCACCTATACCCTAGTACCATACAATGATCTCATTAGCTTGCATCAGTCAGCACAATAACACCAGCAAATTTCTAATGCATACTTCATACATTTTATGACACGATTGATAACTGAATTTCGAGTCTTAAAAACAAATTTCTCATGTTGTTCCAGGTGAATTGCGGCCTGACCCGTACCCGTAGCCTCGGCATCCTGTCCGGCAGCCTGGTCCTGCTGGTGCTTGGCAGGCTGAGGATCACCGGCACGCGGCCAGAGTTCGCGAGCGCGGACAATCCAACGGCCAGACACCCGTCTCGTGTGACTCGGGGTCTGACGTTCCTCTACTTACCGGCTGCGAGTGCAAGAATGTTGCTGTGCCCTAGCACGCTGAGCTTTGATTGGTCGATGGACGCGGTGCCGCGTATAACGAGCCTGTTCGACGTCAGAAACTTGGAATCGGCTTGCCTGTACGCTGCGTTGATCGGGGCATCGATGTGGGCGATCAAAACGCTACGACGCCCACCCAGGGAGATCTCTTTGAGCCTGGTACAGGTGTACCCTCGCTCGATGTCCTCCAGGTGTCCCGTATGCGCGGGCAGACGCACCGGAGGCTGCCACACAGACGGCTGCCGCGCCGCTAATAACAACAACAATGGCCCCTTCGGCGACTGTCACTGCGCTAAAAGGGCGAACAGTAACTCGATGACAGCCAGCAACGGGTTCGCCAGCAGACAGGCCGCTGCCACCGGAGTTGCAGTGTCCCTCGGCTTCCTCGTGCTTCCCTTCCTACCGGCTAGCAACCTCTTCTTCTACGTGGGCTTTGTCATAGCCGAGAGGATCCTCTATTTGCCGAGCGTCGGCGCTTGCTTGATCGTCGGGGCCGCGATCTCCGGATGTTATCGGATAGCGAGAAGAAGCGGATCCAGGAAGCGAGGCAGGACGGTTTTACTGGCTACCGTTGTCCTTCTCTGTCTGATGTCGGCCAAGACCCTGCTGAGAAACGCCGACTGGTACGACGAGGAGAGCCTGTACCGGTCTGCGCTGCACGTCAACCCGCCGAAAGGTAAGCTAAAACGTCGTTACCGTTGGGAACTATCACCTGAAGCCCATCCGAGGCGCCTGCTGATCTTTTAATCGATCTGCTCAGCTATTAACCCTCGTCCTTCCCTTGTCTGGACGAGTTAAGACTTGGTACTAGACTGCGGATATGTTTATGCAAATGTATAATTTTCAACAACCCCAGATTAATGGCCATACATAACAAAATTCGCTAATGTAACAGTTGCTCAAACCCGGTCATTTCACCGACTCTATATTCGTGAGACTGCTAGCACACCGGCTATAGCGACTCGTATATTGTTCACAAAACAATGGTTCGCTAAACTCTTCTCTTTCGCTCGTTACGCGGAAGTAATGAATCCGACCGTCTCTGGTGTATGTAGCTCGACTACGTTATCTCCGTCGAAATGACTGCGCGAAAAATATAAAATCGCATTAAGCCATCCAGGTTAGCTTGTACCACGCGATTTTCCAGACCGGGCACTCGTTTCGCCTCTTTCGCAAGCCGTTTCCTTTCATTCTATAATACTTCGCGGCAATATGTTAATAATTAAAACTGCGGGCCGCCGGTATCTCGCTAATCCGGCCAACGTTTTAATAATTCCACCCTCCTCTCTGCCCACGCCGTGTCGTCGAAGAAAGCTCGGGACAGGTTCGGGACAGAAAAAGATAACCGTAAAGATACGCCTGGCGGCGCGGCGTCCGGCCGCTCGCGGGCGAATTAAAAAGATAAAGATAACAAAGAGTCGCGTGCTAATGATAAACGACGCGGCAGCGATGATCGAGACCAGATAGGTCCGCGAAATATACGGCGCGATGTAAAAATGAAATTCCGGGCCTGGTCGACGGATATCGCTGGCAGTTTTCTCGTTATACGGCAGCTCGTTCTGCCGGCGGCTGGCCTTCGCTATCCAGCCTCTCATCTCCAACTTCCAGCTAGCCAACGATCCGCCTACCGTGTATATAAAATTGCCGGGAAGGTGGATACGCGACATGCAATACGGGACACGGCCAGCTACACTTCTTTTACACCCTCCCCCCTCCCGCGCAACAGCCGGACCCTTTTTATCGTCCCTCTTATCCGTCTTCGTCCTACTTTTTTATCCATCCGTAGCCAGCCGAGGCTCCCCGGCTACCTCCTCCGTCGTTACACTCTTTGCATCGTTTGTCGCTCGCCTTTTCCCGTGTCCCCCCCTTGTAATTCCGATCGTTATCTCGTCCCTTTTATTGCGCCCACCCGCTAAGGACGACTCGCTCTTATTTTAAGAAAATTGCCAGCTCTCCAATTATGCTCGATCGAAACTACCTCCTGCGCTTCTTAGCTACCCGATTGCTGTGTTTGTTCCGCGCTTCGCGGAGTACGATTGTGCTCGTTGGAGAGGAGAGATTGGACACTTCCCGGCTGTTTTATGAGACAATTAGTGTGGCCTTTAGTGATTTGTATACTATTGCTTCTCACGACCTAGGGTTTGACTGTTTTTATAGTCCAGGAGACGTGGATGTACGGGGCTCCCAATCCCAGGGGCGACCGCTGGGTTGGGTGTACCCGCTAAATCCACCACGGTGACCTAGCCCTAGTGTAATTGGGAAGGGACGTGGATATCCGCCAAACGCCACAAGCCTTCCTTCCGCTACATTCCAACCTGAGGGGAACACAATATCCCCCACCTACTCTAATAAGGGACACCGTGCAAGTCTCCCACACAGTGCCCCCCCCCCCAGCTCGCGACCCACGAATTGACTTATACTTATAATCCACGAGACGTGGATGTGCGGGGCTCCCTACCCGGGGGCCATCGGTGGGTCGGGTGTATCTGCTAATTTCACTACGGTGACCTGGCCTTAAGCTAATTGGGAGAGGACGCCGATCTCTACCAAACGCCATAGGACCTCCTTTCGCCACATTTCATCCTGGGGAGCACAATATCCCCCACTTACTCTAATAAGGGACACCGTGCATGTCACCCACACAGTGCCCATCTACCTCGCGACTCCCGGCGGCCTTCGGTGACCCTGTTCCTTGCATGGATGAGGACCCACTTGGACCCCGAGATACGCGAGGCCCTAGGTCTTGTGTTCAGGAGGTAGGGTTGTTCCAATCAATTGGAGATGCTGTTTGGCGTCAATGGATGTTTAATTTAAAAGTAACGGACAACCAAATTTGTCCTAAACGATGGATTTGGTTTCGGGTGGTCCACGGATTCCCGAGTCTTGACCGACAGCGATTCGGAACTGTGGTGCAATCAAGCCTGACGCTGCAAGGTGTTTGGTCGTCTTATTTGTTTGGCGGACCAGTCCATCCAATCAGCCTGTCAGAACCATAGCCTCCATCTCTCTAGACTAGTCTAGGCCAAGCCCGAATCAGCTGTAGAAGCAACCACGGAGTGCATCGTCGGCTTCCCGACGACTTTCTTCACGGCTGGCTGTTTTATCGCAGCCCTTATCCGTCTCTGTCGGGTTTTTCTCCACGGTGGCGTTCCTTTTTTTCCGCGGGGTGGGTATCTCCTCAATCTGAGGTTGCTTCCGCCGCTTCATACGGTTTCTCGATCCTCTAATTACCCGGTCTGGCCTCAATGCACCCGTCAGATCTTCCTCCCATCGCATAGGTGGCATCTCTCCCTGCTTCCGAAACCATTATCGTGGTTGCTTGTTCCGTCAAGTCTCGGAGAACTTCATTTCGCGACGTTCGCAGCCGCCATGCGTTAATATAGACCCCCTTGAGCTCGTTTATTCGACGCGGTGGCTTCGTTTCCCGCGTTTCCGCAAGGCGGCAAGGGCGCGGGAGCAACAACGCGTTTCCACGCTTCGCTTTGTCGTGTTCCACGCTTTGTTTCCCTTTTAATCTTTTACGTCAAAAAAGCGCCGCCGGCGGTGACCAGCCGGGCGAGAGCCCGGTCACGCGAGCCCGAACGCCTCTGCTACAATGTTACAACCAGCGACGACCATGTTTCTGACGCGCGTTACAACCGGCATGGCATCGGCATCACCAAGCCGGACACGGACGGCCGGCTACGTCACGGCGCGTTTTAATTGCGCCAACAGAAATTGCGTATTACAGACCGCCCACGGCGCCACGCGCCGCCGCGCCGCTCCGCGCCGTCCGCGTACAGAAATATGTATATTTGCGCTGCAGTCCCTCGGTCGAGAAACATGTTTGAACTTTGCCCCGCCATTTTCCCTATTACCACTAGCTTTGACAGAGCCCCGGTCGCGACGAGTGGTATTACCGATTCGAATTAAAATGCTCCGACCTCTGACCCACCATAGTCTGTTCACGTATGTATACCCTCGACCATCCGGACACTTTTTTGGTAAAAAATGCTGATGCTTGAAGTATTAGAGTATTGTAGCCTATTGAAAAAAGCTGATTATTGTGTTCATTGAAATTTATACGAACTTGTTAGTTTTTATTTATGTTTAATTTATTGATCGACGACTGAAACATGGCAAATTTATGTGAATTTTGTGAACATTTTAAATATTTTTTAAAGAGTCTACGGAAATAGTTGTATGCAAAAATATTAAAAAAGACGTATATATATTACAAAAGACTTACAAAAAAACATTAAAGGTCTGAAACTGACTTTTCGAAAGTTTTTAAAACAAAACTGATAAACATCAATGTTTAACATCTTCTAGAGAGTCAATAAAAATTGTTGCATGCAAAATCCAATTTTGTAATGGTTCAGCAAGATTAGAATTAAACGTGGATACTTTCAAAGAAACATTGACGATCCCAAAATTATATATTATTAAAAATTTTTTTAATACATGATACTGATAAACATGCATACTGGGAATGATCGTTGGAAATTTATTAAAATGTAGTGTAATATTTTTTAAACGCTCTACAAAAATTATTACATTCAGAGTATAATAATATAATAAATATACGGCATTAAAAATGCCAATGTTTTCCAGTTTAATTCTACAATATGCAATAACCATCTGTGTTATTACGATACCGTAGCATGAAATCATATAGAACAATTAAAAGATCGCGTTAAAACAATTCAACGTAGCTTCCACGTTTCCACTGTAACTGAATATTCGCATAACTAATTTTAAAAAATGGAACAGTTTTATTATCCATTACCGAGTATCCATAGCTGCAATAAAATCTGCCAGTAGTATTGGCTGAAACAGAAAACCAAAAAGATTTTTTAATCACGATTGTAGTCAATGTTAGAGCTACAATAAATGAAGAATAATGAAAAATAAAGAACTGCAGCGCTCGAAAAGTAAAATCGTCGATTTTCAACTCGCAATATCGAAATTTTTCAAATACCAATTTCGTTCTAATCTAGACAGAAATGAAACACGTGCATACAGAACATGTTTGAGAAGTTCATGTAATTGCATGATCCATTTTTTAGGGTCGTTTTTGTTTATTTTGTTTATAATCATACAAATAACGAACCAAGAAGTATTATTTAATTTCTATAAATATATCTTCTTTTTAATTTAAGTTTTTTTCTTATGTCTTATTTATTTCTATTTATTCTGCATAAACCCATTTCCCTCATTCCATTTTCTTCATAAATATTCGGAAGTAACATTTAAGTAATATTTAATGCTCTTTCAAAATACGTAGGGAAATTTTAACATGTGTTTTAAGTAAACTAGAATTGTTTCTCATAACTGTTACTGAATTTTTTATTTTCCGAATCCTGAATGAAATTTCACTAATGTCTCGACAAAGAAATATGAATTACAATTTTAGTTTATTGCATATCCTTGTCTTTGTACGATTATGTTAGTAACAATTTTAAATAATTAATATTTTAATGTGGTATGTATATTATACTTCAACTCTGAACAGCCATAGTATCGCCTAAGCGAGGGTTAATATCATTACCGTTGGACCAGCACCCGCAAAAGTTTCACCAAGTAAAAACAACAAGTTTTTTGATGAAAAGGAAACTTACAGGCTAAGATTTATCGTCGTAGTTGTTTCTCCCAACTCGCTCCAATTTCATAAACTCTAATTAAATTTGTTTCACTCAATATCTCACTATGATGCTATAGAGGAAAGTTTTTTCCGCTGGTCTGCTTCCTCGATAAATAATTACCACAGTATTGATAGTCAAGAAACATAACAATTTACACAATTTGATAAATTTATCTACTATATTTTAAGAAACATGCCATTATATTTTAAAACATGCCACCTGACTTACCTAGTTTATTAAACTAAATCCGAAAATTTATGAATACCCCTTTAAACTTGAGGGCAGGTCTCATTACATAAATTTTTTCTCGTTGGGAATACTTAGAAAGAATTCATTGAAGTCATAATTATTTAATCTTTTAAAACATTCAGAAGATTATTACCTCGAACAAAAGTTTAATTCTGTAATATACAATTGTAGAAATATAAAGTAAAGCTATGAAATAACTTTACATATTATTATCTCAAATTTAAATATTATTACCTCAAACAAAACTTGACCTAAACTACAACTGCAACTAAGCTGTAAGTGGTGATTACTAATGTCATTTGAAGTAACTTTTTCTTTTGCGGAAATGTTCTCCGCGGCTTTGTTAAAGAGTTATTAACGAAAAACACGGACCAATCAGAGCTTACAGTGTTTTTCATCAATAACTCCTGAACAAAGCCACGGAGAAAATTTTCGTAAAGGAAAAAGTTACTTGAAATGACGTTAGGAATCACTCCTTTCAAGGTATCACAACAATGTTGGTATGTTAAATATTACTATGAAATAATTTTACATATTATTATCCCAAATTTAAATATCATTACCTGAAAATTATAACCTCAATCAAAACATACTAAACTGTACCATACAATTGTACATGCACTGTATAAAATGTTGCTATGAAATAATTTTATATTATAATAAATTTCAGATTAAATTAGCCTAGAATTTGTACAAGGATTAAAGTGTGTACAAAAATTCCTCTAGAACGCTGCGCAATCAACAACTGTGGAGAACGTAAATCTACGTGACCCGCCCTTTAAACGTTAAGTAGTTAATAATTGAATCCCGGAATAGCAAACAGACCCATTTGCTCGCAGTGGTTTAAAAATCTAAGGTTAAAGTCCTCCAAGTCCACAAACAAAAGATCCCTCCAGGAATGTTGGTCTGGGCAAACTATACGGCGGATTCTCTCTCCCTCCTCTTTGCTTTTTCTTCTCCCTAACTCGACCGAAAGTTACCCTCCTCGGAACGTGACGTTTAGCGACTCGTGCGCGTACAGCCACTGAGGTGGTTCCGAGTGCGTTCTCCACCGGAAATCGCGATTTTTCGACCTATCGTCCAACTACTCTACTGCGACGATTCGGGTGGAGGGCTCGAATTTCTCTACCGAATTTTGTCCTTTGATCAATGTCCGGTTCAACATTTGTTTCGGGAATAATCCTTTTAGGGGTTCGACTTTATTGTCTAAAATTCATAGCATTCTTTTGCAATTTTTCTGGACAGAATTGTATTACTGGTAAATTTAGGATGCAGCCATTGTTGTACAAATATTGAAGAATAATTCCGTATTTATCTTTAGTGTCTCTCAGAATGGTTGACCTAGTGATGCCTTGCTGCGGTACCATCTGGCGGATTGGCTCAGTAAAAACCAATATGGCGGCGCCCTTACCAGTCAAAAACTCTTGAAATCGTTCAAGTTTACTTGCGTATAACTTTTGAACCAGTGAATTTCTAACGTTAAAACATGGATGTTTGGCATTTCCTCGTCAAAATCTACAGGATTGTACAAAAAAAGTGCAAAAATTTTGGTCCCAGGAAATGAAGTTCAACCAAATTTAATTTTGATATATGACTAGACTGTGCATCTTTATGCATTTATGATAGAAATTACTATATGAACTTCAAAACTGTGAAAACATTTAGAGAGACTAAAAAGGTCACTGTATTACTTCCAGCTCATTAAATTTATGGGAGAAAGAAATAAACATCTATCTAGCTCCTATGTCTTGCAATTAATGTAGACAATTTTTGTTTTGCGTGAAGATCCGCAGTCTATACATGACCGTACGAGATTCGGATGGGGGTGTTGAACAACTTCGAACGAAGACGAGGGGATAGCGATTTTCTTATTTCGAATGATACATCGTCATCTTATATCGATGGAATGGTATAGGCTGGGTGACTAATTGCAAAATGAATTTTCGAGTGTGTCGGCTCAACAGCCGACGATTGGGCCGGTGACCGAGCAAGAAAAACGTCCGCAGGGC
Organism: Lasioglossum lativentre; assembly: GCA_916610255.1. Taxonomy (NCBI): domain Eukaryota; kingdom Metazoa; phylum Arthropoda; class Insecta; order Hymenoptera; family Halictidae; genus Lasioglossum; species Lasioglossum lativentre. Next base: position 21,995,205 of record OU744355.1, read on the forward strand.
GTCCTCGCTTCCGTTCGCCAACGAGGAACTTGACGATCGCGTTACGAGCGGAAAATCGGGCCGCAGTTGCAGCGCAAACACGCTCGCGTGGCGTCCGATGGAATCGCGGGCACGATGAAATATGTCGCGTCGGCGATTTATCGCGTTTATTTATCGCGACTGATTTAAAATGCTCGGGGCCGCTGTCGGAGATTATCATCGACTCGCCGCGCCGCCGCGCCGCGCGTCGCATCGGCGAGGATCGAGTTCTCTCTGCTGTTCCTCGAGCGCCTCGAGTATATCGATACTCGCTTTATTTCGAAATCTGAAATATCGACGGGTGAAAAACCGTGCGCAATAATCCGTGATAAATGACGTACAATCCCTTTCGCCTTTTTCTTCCTCTTACCAACGGAGTTTCGCGTCCGCATTCATCACCCCCAGTCTCACCCATACGCTCCCTATTATTTTCTTTAACCTTTCTAAAGGGTTGCCCTTTTGTCCGTCCGGGCGACATTCGATCTATCATCCGCCTCATTTACATCGCGAGTCAGTGAATACACGGTTCTCCGATTCCGAACGATCTACTTTGTCATTCGTTACGCCTGGAAATTGGAAAGAGGGAATTGAAAAATTGTATGCTCTGCAGGATCGGGATGCGATAACTGCCCGTCCCTGGTAATAAATTATTAATGGCGACGCCGCCGGAGCCGCGTGAATATAAATGCCTCGCCTCGGGTTAAGCCCGGACCGATATTACGGAACGCAACGCGCGGGACGGCCTGCTTCGAATTTCCCTTAACGTTAAGCCTCGAAAGTTTCGCGGGAACTCGCCATTGTTAGCGACCGAACATCCGACTTCGACGACTCGCCTACCCGACGCCACGTCATGCTACATACGCCTTAACCCGCCTAGAGCGGGATCTCGGTCTATTTTGTCCAAATATTGCTAACTATTCGACGAACTTGCTAACGCTAGGTCTTCGGTTCACTGAAAGTTATGTCACATTACTTGCAGAAGTGGCAGGAATTATTCAGAGTTTTACCGATTTTTATCGTAATAAGATGTATACAGTGTATCTCAAAAAATTTTGTACTTTCTTGAAAGATGCCGGAGGTCATATGAAATAATTTTCTCCTTTGCGACAAATGTTCCCCGCGGCTTTGTTCAGGACTTATTCACGAAAAACACGAACCAATCAGAGCGCGGACCAATACAGCGGACGGAATCCGGCTCGGTGACAGGTCCCGCTAAGAGCGAGGTTGGTATTGGCCGAGCGGAACTCGTACGCTGTAAGCCACGCTCTGATTGGTCCGTGTTTTTCGTTAATAACCCTTTAACAAAGTCACGGAGACCATTTCCGCAAAGGAAAAAGTTAGTTCAAATGACATTAGTAATCACCACTTACAGTTTAGTTGCAGTTATAGTTTAGGTCAAGTTTTGTTTGAGGTAATAATCTTCTGAATGTTTTAAGAGATTAAATAATGACAACTTCAATGAACTCTTTCAAACTATTCCCAAAAAGAAGAAATTTATGTAATGAGACCTTATCTCAAGTTGAAAGGGGTATTTATATACTTTGGAATTTATATATAATAAGTCAGATGGCTTATATAACTAATTTCCACCTTTCAAAATAAATAGTCTTTTACCCTTTAAAATAAATTAAATAAACAGATAATAAGTATGCTAATTACATATCCGTCCGTAATCAGTTACAATGGCCGATTGCTGGCCTTAAATGGCTGACTACTACAACATTTACCCTATAAAAGTTCTACGGGACCAGAGTCGCCAGATGAGGGGAGGGAGCACGAATTGAGGGGAAAAAGTTACCCTCTCTCTGCCAGTACCGGACTAATGCCGACTGAGAGGAAACGCGTCACTTGCCCGGGCCACGGCGGAAGGGATAGTGTCGTTGAAGGGGAAGGTAGAGTGGGGACACAAAATCTGGTGACTCAGCATAGGACCAGTATGAAGTAACTTCCTAAACCAAACGTAGGAGTCCAAACAGAATTTTCTTAATAATGAAAGATTGTTTATTTCAAATAAGTAAAATGAGAATTGTGTAAAATACACGCACTCTGCTAGTAATAACGTTACCATTTCATCCGTAGGTGTCGAAAGGTAAAAAACTACTGTAAGTCCAAGCACCTAACGCGTAACAGGTCATTCATAAGCCTCGAGTCACCTGAACTTCTCGGGATCCGCGAAGACGGGGGATTAGTCGTTAATTAAAATTATTTTCTGCCGGGGTTCGGCGACGCGGCGCGAAGGCGGGATTTATAACCGGATTACTCTTGTTCTAGAGAACACGCGATGGAATACACACCGGCGGTAGAACATTATACGGTGAAACAACTTGAAACATTAAAACGCAAGAGGTTTTAAAATAATCCCGTAGGTGTTGCGAAAACGAAAGTGTATTTTATTTGAGCCCGCCCGCGCGCGTTAAGTTTGTTCCGAGGCACTACCGCGCGTCTGTTTAGCTTGTTGCTGAACGTAATTTCTGTTACGGAGCAGAAATTCTTTCGCGCGGAAAACACCTCCTCTAAACAAACGAGGTTTTACAAGTCCGAAGCTCGACCCGTGCAAGTTCTCAGCGGCCGGAACCCGAGACTCTCAGTGTCTTCGAGAACCGTTCTTGCTGATTGTCGCGGCTAGACGGATCTTCGCGCGAAATGAAAACTTTCTGCATCGATTGCAGGAAACAAGAGCCAAATGAAAATGTCCGTCTCCCTTTCAGAATTTTAATAAGCTGGCAATCATCGATATTCATTTTACGCTAATTTGTTAATCCAGATAGCAAACGACGTCTTGAAGACGTCCATTTTACGTCCACTGTAAATCTGAAAGTCTTACGTTCTAAAAAGATGTCTTAAAGACTATCGTTTTAACGTCTGAAATAAGACTAAATGACTTCAATTTTTTGGAGATGTTAGTTTATTGTACAATAACTAAAATACTTTTGTAATTTTGCCATTGCTTGGAATGACAAAAAGAAAATAAAAAACTCAGTTTTTTTAACTTTCTCATCTGAGCTTATCTATAAAATTTCATCGAAATCAGCATTGATGTTGTTATGAGTTACAAATAATTAAAGATCGCGAAAATCGCAGCTTTTTCACGATTTCTGACACTTTCGACTGCATAACGTCCCATCAAAGGTTTATCTGATTAGTTTGACTTTTATAAGTTGTGTTCAGTATTATCAGAGAGGATACGAGAGTGCTCCACTTTTGTCTGTATAGACATAGACAGAGATAGATCATACTCACTTTTAGCATGGAACATAATCTATATATTTAGCATGCTATGTTCCATGCTAAAAGTGGGTATGATCTATCTCTGTCTATACCGGCAAAAGTGAAAGAAGAAAAAACCCGGGCGTGAGCACTCTCGTATCCTCTCTGGTATTATAAGGCCATCCAAGCTGCAGAATAATTTTTTATAATATTAACAATTAACCCCTATTTTAAAATCTTAAATTCATAAAATCACCTTTGATTTGAGTTCTTACAAAAGTATCAAAAAGTACCTCCGTAATTTTTGGTATAGTAATTGGAAACTTCATATTCACATTAGGTGCACAAGTTTGCACAAAATGGAAAAAATAGTTGAAATTGTTATTGTTAAGATGCTCAACGTCGAGGCTTATTGCGTGGACCCTAAGTCCCCAGAAAACCCTAAGTCCTAAGTCATCAGTAGACTACGAAACTTTATGCAAAATAAAAATTGTTTGCGTCAACTGCAACAAACAAATGCCGAGTAATAATTTCTTTAATTCTTTATAATAATGTTCATAAGCTGCAACTAATACATTGATGCTCTTAAATTTTTAAGATCTGTCCATTGTTTTAAATTGCAACTACTACTCATTTTCGTCATACATGCATAAAATCCGCAGTCTGGTCATCAGATGTAGACATATACGTATAATTGATTTACAAAATACATTTAAAAATATTTTAAAAATTAATCCTTCTTTAGCTTCTGTTCCCAAAATCCTTTAAATAATCATTATATTTTTCCGACAATCTGATAAGAAAAGTTTTCACACACAGCAACTGGAAAAATGGGAAACAATTTTTCATTTAATAACAAATTAAGATAACTTTAATTTTCTTTTATGTAATTCTAATTTTTTTCATCTATCGAATTTGTATTCTTTTTAGAAAACTAAAATTCTTTAGAAAATTCTTTAAAATTCTTTAAAACTTTTTAGAAAATGTATTATTTTAAAAGATATAAATTTTGTCCCTAATCCCCCCCCAAATACTCGTCCTAATATGACGACTGTAACTCGTAGGTGCGAATGTCCAAGGGTTTGACCCTTCACCCGGAGCGTTGATAACCCTCCGATAAAAAGAGTCCGCTGACCATTCTGCGAACCTGCAAAGTTCCATGAAAATCGTTCGGTTGCTTGTTGGAAGTTCGGGCAAGGATCGCGTCCGCGACTTCGCGAACCGGAAGTGTCCCCCTAAGGGAGGATCGTCGCGGGTGGCTCGTCAGTTCCGCGATCGCGAAGCAATTTTACGACTGTGGATTCATTTATTGCTCTTTGCTCGAGTAGTTATCGAGGCGGACGAGGATCGGCGGTAGTGGTGGTGGCGGGGGCTCCGGCAAATGTTTTATTGCCGATATTGTTGGCCGAAGATAAAACGGAAGCGAGCTCGCGATAGCTGTGCGCGCTCTGCCGCGATATTCGCGCTATCCGGAGTATAACGGCGAGCGGTCGCGTGTGTACGGCTTTATTGCTCGTAAATACAAAGAACTGAAAAAGAAGCGGACGGAACATGGCGGGCGAAGGGTGGAGTACGAAAAGGAAGGGGTTCGAGGAGTACCTGGCGCGCGTCTTATTGCCTTCCGAGGAGCCGCGCGCTGCGTTTAAAAATATATCCTGCAGATATATCTGAAAGAACTCGTATACGTTGTTTTATATATATATATATATATATATATATATATATATATATATATATATATATACATCGGTCTTTGTATTAAGGATAGAGTACGTGAAACGTCGTTTTCTTCAATCAAACTGGCGGATCGTTTAGCTTTTTCCGAACCCCCGTATATTTCATCGGAATCGCTACCATTGGATTCTCTTCCAGTTTCGTAACTGTACTTAAACTCTCTATACCGTAATAATTCACGTTCCGATTGTATCGAAGGGATATCTTGGACTACCAATGGCGAAACGTATTGGATTATACGCAGAGTAATGAGCGATGTATTCGAGCTGCACAAACTTATTTCAACCCCGGAACTCTGACCGTTAGCCCTTCATGCGAGAGCCTAATGGGAGAGTTTCTCGAATTTCAGAAAAATTAGACTGCAACTCTTGGACTACAAATGATAGTTGACCTTGAAATATGTTGTCAAGGAAATCGTACTGATCAACTTTTTCCTGTATGTCGCTCGGCCCTCGTTCTTAAATATTTGTAAAACTGTTAGTTCCGTTACAGTGAATTCCTCGATTTTAAACAAACTTTGGTTAGGTTTTTTAATTTTCTTAATACAAAAATAGCTGAATTTTTCGACATAATGGCTGAGATGGTTTCTATTAATAATAATTGAGAATAATAGGTAATAAAACGTAAGTTATATGAGCCCATCATTATGAAAGTGGTCTAAGTCAAAATTTAAAAAAAATGAGGTTATCAGTTATTTCACATCACAATATTTTAAACTACATGAATTCAATGTAATTTTTACGATATTGTCAAGAATGAACCGTTAGATAGTGCTTGTTATTTCAACATTATATGGAATTCATTTAGTGATTCAAATACAATCCTTTAAATATCTCGAAACAAGAAATATATGACTTAGACCACTTTCATAATTACGGGCACATATTCTTTATACTAAACTTAACCCAGCCCTAACTCAAACTTAAAATATTTTTGCGAATATCTACAAAACTAAGGGCGAGTTTCGGAACATGTGTGGGAAAGGTAGTTCAGAATGATGACCTTGACAATATATATACGTCAAGGTCATGCGAGGAGGACCCTTTCTTAAGTAATTACCAAAAATGTAATAAATGTGCAAAAAATGCACGCGTCCGCAGGCGCAACAGATTAAAATCCGTTTCGAGATGCATTTTGTCCTCCGTCGTAACCGATTTGTTAATCCTCGCCGGGACGGATAAACGAGCGTAAAAAAGCCACGGCCATGCAACCCAATCCGAGCGCAACCGGGGATCTCCTTTGAGTTAAAGAACGACGAGCCTCTGACGAGTCGCAAACGCGTCGATCCGACCGGCTTAAGGCGAATCGAATTAGCAGGTGCTTTGCGAGCCCGCGCCGCTACGGAAACGCCCCCTTCCCTCATTCCCATCCCTCTATCTGTCCGCTGTTTTTCATGTTACCGGCGCCGTTGTGTGTAACGAGTGTCCCGTTGTGATTGTTGCAGCTTATGGTAATTTGGGCAGCGTCCTGAGCTCGCAGGGACGCGTCGCGGAGGCGGAGGAGGCGTTTGTCCAGGCGCTTAGCTATCGACCGAACATGGCGGATGTGCACTACAATCTGTAAGTACGACGGACGTTCGTCCAATAATCCACTTTGTTTCCCGAATTTTTTCTATTGTCTACAATCGCGACTAATGGCCGCCTACGTAGGCCGCTTCGATCCCCAGCGAAATAAATTAGTCATCTGGTGCTCTGTCGTGAGCACCTATCTCTTCAACGATCCTCAATTTTGAAAACCGGTGCACTCTTAATCTACTCTGAATAGGCTGCAATGATACCTTGGAGCAACGGTGATGTCATGAAATTTTAATTTTGTGTGCTGACCTTGATCTATTGCCATGCATTTTAAAATGAGGGAGTTTGATGTAAACTAATGAATGTAACGAATTTTTTTTTAACTATATATTGAACCAATCAATTTGAAATTATTGGGTTATTTTACTACGCTGTTAACGTATTTAAACAAAATTTTTGGTCCAAAAGAGTCATACATAACATTTTTGTAGTGGGTTATGTCCCCGTTGTTCGGAAAGTTGTCTTGTGCTATATAACAACTGTTGTCCTATCAGAAACCCAAAATCCATTTTTCCCCAATTTTTCTAAAAATTATTGACTTATTTCTTTACGCTATTGAAGTATTTAAACAAATTTTGATTAGTCCAAAAGAATTATAAATGACATTACTGTAGACAATTTTTATTTTGCATAAAAGCCTACAGTCAAGTTGGCTGTCAAATTGAGAAAAAGGCTGACCCTTGGGACCACAGAGTTTATTGTTGTTTCGGGAACGTTCTAAATTCAGTTTTCAAAGAATATTTGAATACAGAAAAGTTGTTCTTCGATTTACGTCCGTGAGTTACGTGCAAGTCGCAGAACATAGAATCCAATCCATGGTTGAAGTAGGTTTTACAAAAATATTTCACGAATATTTTTCTATCGGTTACCATTCATGTTGAAGCTCATTCAACCATGTTGGGAACATGTTCAGACCAGTAGCTTGGGAACTATTGCAGTTTCAAAATATTTTTAAAACTTGTGTAAATAACATGTAGGTATGTTTTCATGTTTGCCTTATCACACAGTACCTACAGACTTTGTTCTGTTCAACATTTAAGTATACTGTTTTTCTTAGCTCACTCTGTACATTACACATACAAGAATAAGAAAATTGAATAAAATTTGACTCCAAAATTTTTCCAAAGGACTCCATTTAAGTCTATTATTATAACAAATGGAATGTTCTAAACTCCAGCTGTAATAATTTCCAAGAAATTCGATTGAACATATCCCCCACCATCAGCCGTGAGGGCACACTTCACTCCTTCAATATTAACTATGTCTAACAAAATGACTCTGCGGCAAACATTTTGACAAGAACCACTTCCCACCAAACTTCCACCAGAATCGTTGAACGTCAGTTCGTCGTGTTCCCACGTAAGTAGAATATTTTCTTTCCAAACTCCGAATCTCAAAAATCCCGTAGCTAGGTCTTCGAGTCTCGTAAAAACTCGCCACAATGATCGTCGGAATCCGCAGACTTAATTCGACTGCGTATTAAAATTCCGAAGTCCGGATCATAATTAACATTCATTCGCGCAGCGATGGCGGCGCGCAGCTGTTCCGAGTTCTTTTTTTCATCAGAACTAATACAGTGGACGTTCGCCCGGGGTTCAGGGGCGACTGTCGAATTTGCGTAATCCGCGAGCAAAGCGTCGCCGCTCCGCAAATCTCGCAAGCAATGAACCCGCTTCTGACTTAAGCAGCTGGCGTCGTCGTCGTCGTCGGGGTCGTCGACGTACGAAATCCCGAGACGACTAGCGCGAAAGTGTCGGACCCGCGAAAATGGAAGACGACAAAACCGCTGATCCGTGGTGTAAAATCGGTGAACACCGGACCGAAGGGGTTTCCTCGATTGTCACGGCCCTGGCGGGTTTAGAGATTCGTATTATCAGGCGAAAGTGCCGGGAGCGATGCCACGACAAGGACTTCATTTGTGGAGGACATCATACACGGGGTGAGAATACGCGACTGGACTCCCTGATAACACATCGACCCGATCCGGCCCCGGAGATTATTAATTTCCCTCGCGCGAAGCGATTTGTACCCTGTCCACCTGTTTTATTCCCTGACGGCTGACTTAACACTTGGGAGAAGTCACGCGGTGATGGCCCACTTTTTTAAAAAAACATGCGTCGTAATCGATATCTACTCGTCGAGGTGAATCCGTCAATTCATTGGATAGAGAAAAACCAAAATGTACAAAAGTAGTGTTGGGTCCCATAACGGAACAGGTGTTTCTACGACACACGAACGCCTGGATGGCAGACTTAGGCATGTCCTTAGTCACTATTCCAACTACACTACCAATTAAGGTAGCAACCTGGGTCAAGGTTATCAACACCTTACCGGGCCCACCAAGAAAGGGCAGAGTCGGGGGATTGTGCCCCGCCGTCGCTGCGCGACTTCCACCGTTAATTTTTTGGTCTGCCACTCTTCAGCACTACTCCCAGCTTGATTTAATTTCCAGAGCCGGGGAACTGGCGAGCCGCACGCTATTAGGGAGGATATGAGATTATTCACGCACAGGGTCGTGGGTTAAGGTCTTTTCTGCCACCACTTTTGTTAGTACAAATAGAGCATACCCAGGTTTAGCATAGAACAGAACCTATACCCACTTTTAACATGCTAAATATGGGTATAGGTTCTGTTCAATGCTAAACCTGGATATGCTTTGTCTCTGTCTATACTGACAAAAGTGGTGGCAGAAAAGGCCTCTGAGGCAATTCCTTTCATAGGCTACAAGTCGAATGGTAGTAGGGGACAAACACAGTGCAGTGTGCAGCCCATGGACCACCAGTTCCCCGGTTCTGAAGTTAGGGTATTACTCCGTCACCTCGCACTCTTCTCCATACTCAAGGGAGTGAGCATGCTGATGAGGGCGCGGGCAAAGTTGCCCTCCCCTGGGGTTGACAACAAGACATTGTTTACAAAAATTAGTATGCTATCAACACAAAAATCCCACTCATCGAGCACCGTCGGTTTAAAAAAAGTCCTTCATAATCACCCCTATGAAAAATCCTCGAGGCGGCAATTTCTCGGCGGTGAAATCAAGTTTCCTCGGGGTCTACCATCTAAAATGAAAGATACCGGGGGCGTAAGCCAGAAGCAGGCGATAATGGCCACACACGATACGCTTCCTTTCATTGGCGAGGTCGATAGCCACGAAGAATGAATCCGGGTTATCCGAGTGGCCCGGGCAATTTCTTCTCCGCTGTACACCGGCTAAAAAGTTCCTTCCACGAAATGGATCGTAATAACGTTTCCCACGGCCGCATTCGCCGCGTGAAATTTTATGAAGTTACATCGCGACCGGCCTTCCCGCTGGCCGTGACTATCTCATCCTTCGTTCGTTTTATCAATCGCAGGGACTTGCTCCAGGAAATACCCATAAGCAAAACTGGGTATCACACGCCGTCAAGGGAGAACACGTAGGAATGGATGGTGTTCCATTCCTTGCGATGCAGCTTGCTAGCCATTACCTCCTTGACAACGATTTCTATTTTCATAAAGGCAAATTTTTGGTGAAAACAGTTACAGAAAAATCTTGTACTTTTAACGAGGAAATGCTGAAAATCCAAGTTTTAATGTTGGGAATTCACTGGTTCAAAAGTTGTGCGTGTTTAACGTTGAGCGATTTTAGCAGGTAAGGGCGCTGCCGTATTGGTACGTGTATGTACACAGACATCGTCCAAGCGATAACATCGGCTCCGCTCGCTAGACGACGCGGAACGCTGAGTCTATAGTAACATGGTGGCGTCCTTACCTATCAATATCGCTGAACTTCAAACACGCATAACTTTTGAACCAGTGGATTCCTAACATTAAGACTTGGATTTTCGGCATTTGCTCGCAAAAATCTACAGTATTGCATTAGAAGAAGTTAAAAATGTTTGGTTTCCTCAGGTGTAGTTTAACCTCGGTATCCCTTCTTATTTGCAGAATTAAAGTGAATCTATTCTATAATTCCCGAGGGCAACTGGTTTCTTTTCAATCACTGTTATGTACATTTATTATACCGTTAAAATTAGAACATATTTGTAACCTATCAGTTAAAAACAAAAGAGTTTTGATACACCTTCTGTAGAATCATCTTCGTGTACCATCAGATTAGAAGCACCCTGTACAACTGATCTAAGGAGCATTTGAGTATGTCCGGGATTCAAAAGAAGATATCCGGAGTGTTAATGCTCCCTGTCCTAGATTAGTGATTTCTTAGATGGCAGTCCTAGCTTTTCACCTTCATTTACTTCCTAGCTGGCCTGTCTTGGCGATGTTTTTCAGACCGGACCCTGACTGGTCCGAGTCGCCTTACCGGCTTTCTCGCCTCCTGCGGACGTGGCCGGTTTTCTCCTAGATAATGGATAACTACGTTGCGCTGAGTGCGAGCGTGAGTGTATGGTACGTAGAGCGGCTTATCGCAAGCTCGCAGAGGGATGCCCAGCGGCGGCTTATCGACTCACCTGGCTTGACAGGCTTCCACGTCCTCCTCGAACCGACCCGAAGAGGATCGGAAGATGATGAGCGGTGATCGGAAGTCTTGAGAGAGACTTTTGGCGATCCTCCAGGGAACGCCGAGCTCTGAACTGGGATAACTAAAGTCAACGCGCGCGCGCGCCGCGAAAGAATTCCATCGAGTACTGCTAATTTTGTCCGGCGGAGCGGAGACAGATGGTGTGTTCCATACTAGAGACTGCCCTGACTATTTCATGCGAAAAATGAGCCATGATGTTTTATACAGGGTACCTCGGAACACTAGCCGGAAGACCGAAATGATTCAGAAAATTGTTAGCTACGATAACTTCCCAACAAATCAGTTTATGACATAAGTATGTTAATACTTTTATGTAGAGCATAAAAAATTGCATCAACCGGTGCAGTCAAACATTTAGATAAGGGGCTGTTACATTTTTCTGACATTTGCACATTGTGTACCATCCGATACAGTTTCACTTTGATCTATAACAGTTTCTTCTACACAACCCTGTAAGAAATACAGGCTGTTTCAATTGCGTGGGATACCCTGTATACATTAAACTTGAGATTTGAAGTTTGGTGATTGCAGAGACACTGATGAAGTTTTGGGGTGCAATTCGTGTCCTTTTGGAAATCTTTCCTTCGTTCCAAGATTCTTCAGTAGATTCATCAGCAGTCAGGAGACACTCTGATAATTATGATCTTATGGTGTTCCACTGATATAGTGGATCTAGCTCATGTTCTAGTTCGTCGCCTTGACTATCACATGCATAATCGAGGCAAAGATCAATGCAAAGCATCGCGACACCAAAAATACAGTGTTGGGTACGGTTGGTGCCCCTCAAACGCTTGCTTCCCCCACCAACCTCCCTATCATGCTCCACCCTTCGTAGCAATACGCTACACGCGAAGCGCGTTTTTTCTCCATAGTAACGGCGCTTACTGCAAGGGGGTAGTGGGCGCTATGGTGGGGAAGGGGTTGCCTCAAATGAGGCAAACGTCCCCAACACTGCCCTGAATCCTATCATCACGGAGCTGATGACGAAGATGGTCAAGGAGGAGCCAAGCGAGTCTCCAGTGGCAGATCTAAAAGTCAGTTCTTATGATCTCTTGGTAAAAGAATTGTTGCTACTAAATTATTTTGCAGAGGGGTGTGTAAAGTACAAAACATTCTTTTTTTAAATTCTCGTTATTGTTTATGTGGTAAAACGAAATCGTGTCAACGCTGTGTGTGATATACTCCTCGTTGACATGCAATGTACCCTCTATCGCATTCATCTGATAACGACACATGAAAAATGTTCTTAAAACCAGATATTTCACGCTGATATCAATATGAAAACTTTATGAAATGCAACGTGGTCAATATAGATAATTTTAACATTTAATTTTTTTCTGATAAGTGGACAATGTTTCCTATCAACCATTTCCAGGATTCCTTATTAACAAAAGCTTCGAGCTTCCAGAAAATTGGTGTTAGAAACATTTATTTCTATAATTTCAATGTATATTATTAGATCATTTCTAGTAATGGGATTTCATAAAATATTATGTGCTACAAACTTTTATTTGTATAATTTCAATATCTATTATTGGAACATTTCTGGTAATAGGGTTTCATAAAATATTGTTTATTGAATGAGAAATACAATGGTTGCCATAACTAGTCAAGGACGTCCGCCATCCAAAAGAAACGTATTACACATGATACCAGAGGATCGAATAAGAAAATACCGTTTAGCAAACAGTTCGAAATCAATTTTTCTACAGGCCGAGGAAGCTATTCCCAAGCTAAAATTTCAGCGAGTTCTTCGATCCCAGCCACGTATGCGTCGTCTGAAGCAGAATCGAAGCGTTTGCACGACCGTCTGTCGCCCGTTCCTCGAATCCATTACCCGAAATCTAACGCCACCGTCGTTGATAGGAACGTGGCCGTACGGCGTGTCGTGACTATGGCTCGATACCTTGAATACAGAGACGACTACATACAGAGTTCCAGAACGTGTCGGGCCGGTCGTAACGTGTCGAACACGATTCCGCGACGGTTCCTGTTGTCGCGAGATCTGCCGGGACACGCGAAAGAAACGAACTGAACGCTGCGCGATAAACTGGGGCCGCGGTACGTTGTCCTTTCGACAGATCGATGATCGCGACACGAACGTCACTGCCCTCTCTTGGGGACAGGATATCGCAGAATTCGTACGCCTATGTGTCTTGCGACCCCATAACCCAGGATTCGTACGCCTATGTGTCTTGCGACCCCATAACCCAGGATTCGTACGCCTATGGGTCTCGCAACCTCATAACCCAGGATACATACGCCTACGGGTCTCGCGACCCCATAACCCAGACACGATTACGATGCTGTAAGACGGATGCTAGCATCCGGAACCGTAGGGCTCCTGGTGTTAGCGGACCTCGTCCTAGAGATTAGGCTTGTATTCACCATAGGAAATATTAGGTCACCCCAGGAGTCCCGTTTATTGCTCTAGGTAGGACAGACCCGGGCGACCTCTTCCCCGCTTCACGACTCCCACTACCAACGTACCGGTTACCCCACTACCAGTGTACCGGTTTCCGACTACATACTAGTGCAGTGATGGGCACGGTAGGGGCTCCTGAGTTGCTTGCTTCTCCCACCACCCTCGTCAGCTATGGAGGGACGTATGAGGGGGGAAACGAAGGCACTGGAAGGCACGAGGCACCGATGCGCAGCGAAGGTGCGCGCTGCACAAAAGAGTAGTTGGTGGGGAAAGCTCCGCGAATCCTTCTTGACTGCGGCAGTCAAAAATGCCCATCGCTGTACTAGTATATCGGTTACCCTACTATCAGTGTATCGGTTACCCTACTATCAGTGTACCGGTTCCCCCACTACCAGTGTACCAGTTCCCTCACTCCTAATCTCCACAACCTCCTCCTACACACCACAGGAGTTTGGTGGGGAGGACCCAAGAGTAGGGAGAGTACTAGTCTGGCATTCGCGAAAATCATTGTTCTTAAAGCAGCTGGCAGGTAGTGGGTGGAACCTCAAAACTATTTTTACAGCGGCATTGTCATTATTTACACCTAACTCTCTTTTTATACGATTTTGAAATAACACGGTACAACAATAATAAATAGGCATATATACAGGGGGCCCGTTTGAAGTTTCGTACGCAATTGTTTTCCAAACTATAGCTTGTAAAAAGTATTTGAAATAATCTCACTCTGTTTGGGGGGAGGCATCTTATGATATGGTGGTTAAAAATATTCTCTGGATGGACCTGTCTCCGTCCAGCTAAGCTAAATTTTGAACGGAACTAAATGACTTTGAATGACCATGGTATAGGCTACAGGAATATTTACATAGCCCTTTATATTTTTCTTCGCCATTTCGATCAATGGTAATATTTCTTATGCATTATCTAGTAAACTAATCCTTCAAACATCTCAAAAATACTCAAGACGTTTGGTCCAATTTTGAAATGGTTATTAGTTTTTAAAGGGTGTATGTATTTAAAGGGTATGTCTTAAGGATATTCTTGAAGAAGGAGAAGGTGGTCGATGGCGCTTGTCCCCAGCATGTAGGCTTGGCGCAGGTAGTCCGGGCAACAGCCCGCAACAAGCCCGAACATCGTATGCTGGCCGCACGGGCTATCCGGCGAGCACGGCTGGCCTAACCGGCGGCGGCAGCGTTCCGGACCCTTGGAAGACTGATGATGGGTTTAGAGAAGGACGACGGATGTTGATTTATTAAAACCCAGCCCCGGCTCGATCGTAAGTCATCCGCCGATGGACGACGGTGAATGGAAAATTGATTAGTCGACTGGACCGACGTCGACGTCGACGTCGACGACGACGACGATAGGAAAGAAACTTGTCCCGTTCAGCTCGCCTGGGAATGCTGTCCGATTATGTAGCACTTAGGTAATGATGTCGCGGGATCGATAGGTAATTAACAGATGCTCGGCCGGATCGCGGGAGATGTTTTAATCACACCGGACGTCGTGCAAAAAGAAATGTTAAGGTGGGAACGATAGAAAGAGAGAGGAGAGAGGAGAGAGGAGAGCGTAGATTAAAAAATAATTGCCTTCGCGAGCCGGCGACGGAGCCAGAGAAGCTTACGAGGGACGTTGAATCGCTTGAGCCGATGAATAATTACGGTGAGACCGACGTTCGGGCATTGGCGCGAATAGCCCGCTTTATTAAAACCGAAAAAGGTGACGCGTGGGTGGCAGAGGTAGAACAAACAAAAAAAAGAACGAACGCAGAGTGACAGCAGCGAGAGAGGAGGCCGGGCAAAATGGACAAGGTAAAGAGTATCCGTGACACGTTAATTAAGCGGCGAGCAAGAATTATTGGCCGTTTCACAGCCGAGTCAATGCGCCGGATCCGCCAATGGCGGTAATTACCTGCCGGCAAATAGAATCAGTTGATTCGGCGGCGAAATTGACACCGGCCTCAAAGGAGGGGTTTAATTGTCGCCGCGACGCCGGAGGTGCCACGACGTGGTCGCAACCAACACCCACCATGTATACCGAGCACGTTCGCGAAATCGACACTTGGTGGGGAGAAAGAAGGGTTGGAGGAAGTGGCAGGTCCAGAAATTGCCTCGCCCGAGCCCTTCGACGCAGTGTCATCAGAGCAAAACTTTAAAGTCGTTTTTTAAGAGAAGGGTTCCTGGAGACCTGTAGTTCCATTGAGACTTTTGTTTTTCGCGATGGGTACTATAGGATGCAATAAAAAAAAACGGTTTGACTTTGAAAAGTAGGTCTAATTTTGCGGTCCATTTTTTAAATAAATCTCCACCTATTCGGTGTCGAAACACCCTGTACTATGAATGATCAAATTATTGGAACCAGCGTGCGGAAACTATATTTTTTGGCCAGGTGATTTCCCCTCCATTTGTTTTCCCTCGACGGAAATGACTCGAGGGGATTACCCTTTCTCTGCCAGTACCGGTTAGTAACGTGACACCGTAACGCAGGCACGACAGGGGCGACACGCGTCACGTGACCGGGCGGAAGCGTGGGGGAATTGCGTTGTAGAAGGGGAAGGCAAAGTGGGGAGAGAAGTCTCTGTCGATGGTGGTGTCGAGAAACGTTAGGTCGTTGCATATAAATCTATGCAAAATTTATCACTGGACAGCGAATTTTATTTATTTATGACAATAATGAGCAAATGTAATCTAACCAGTAAAAATATTTTATTATTTTCGACCTATTAAACATATTAAATAAATTTCTATTTCACTCCAGTTTGTTACAATTCAGCTACAAAATGTTTAAAACTTACCTAAAATTCTAAAATTTGTCGAATTAGCTTGATTAGTTCTTATTTCTTAGGACGGTTTAACTTGGCGGAAGAATGTTTTTTTTCCACAGAGATATGTATTTTATCATATGTGAAATCACCAACAAATGATTATTCTGTTTTCACTTTGAGAGATACTTTTACCTCGTGGACTATGTTTCGAAAAATATTTTAATACCACTTGACGTGTCTATAGACACTTCTCACGCGTGGACGGAGAAGGTCGTTACATGGTTGACTTCCATCACATCCATCACTATACGGTGCAAGATTTATTGCAAAATTTAAGTTTCATAGTCATGAATCTTGAGGTTAGATATTTTTTCTGCACTGAAAGATTCAGTGGGCTAAAAAATGATGAAAAAAACAATGAAACTCTGAAAATGTTTATAAGCAACAATAATCTGCAGACTATCTGCTACAATGTGACACATTGGAACAAGTCCACAGAAAATTATTTAAAAAAGCACAATTTATTATAGGTGCAGTTACATAAACATAATTCAAATAATTTGTGACAGATGAATACTGTATCTTATTCTTCTGTGTATTTAAAGTAAACTGCCAATTAACAACTGACAATAGAAAAACCGATAGTTTACATCAAATTATAAAAAAAAAATTTTTAACAAAAAATAGTATTGGATATTTCTCATTCTGTTTTCCACGTAGATTTACAGTTTTCTGTTTGCGCCAGCGCACCGGTTAGCAAACACCGAGCGTATTATTTGCATATTTACATAAATGTCTGAACGCGAGGCGACGTGATTAAACGTGTATTTTTAAATCAAACAAACAGTAAAATAGAAACACGCGCAGGGGATCGCGTGCGAAACTATAGATGAGAGAGAAGTGCAGAGAGTAGGGCATTCGAGGGTTTTCATAACTGCACATCTTCGCGAAGAAGCCGCTCATGGTGGAAAGGCTAACGAAATCAAACTCCGCGATCCAAAGGAATTAATTTGCTTATTGTACCGATGAAATTGACGCGAAACGAGCTTCGTGACGAGCACGCTAATTGAAGCTCGTCGCGCCGCTTCTCACTCTTTGAGAATCATCATCAGCCCATTTCTCATCCTGCCGCACCCCGCACGCCTCGCTACTCGCGAACTTCGTTAGACGGGACAAAATATTTGTTTTGTATTCGGAAAGCGTCTTTGAATGAGCTCGAATGCTCCACGAACGGTTGTTAACACTTGTCATCGTTAATTCAAACGGAGGATGCAGAGGGTGGGGATGTTGAGTTGCAAAATGGTTAATGACCTGTGGAAGTTGGTGGAAATAATTTCTTTGTCTTTGATAGCGTGTGAAGAATTTGTAACTTGTTGTTAGAGAGTAGAAGATGTTGTATACAGGGTGTCCACTTTGAAGTTTCGCACGCAATTATTTACCAAACTATAGCTCGTTGTAAAAAATATTTCAAATAAAGGTCATTCTGTTTCGGGGAGGACATCTTGTCGTGGTCACAAATCTTCTCTAGGAAGACGTGCATTCGTCTAGTCTAGATAAGTTAAATTTCGAACAGCAGTAAATGACCTTGAATGACCTTGGGAACCAAAAGTGTTTCATTCAGTGAATTCGTCTCGAAAACATACGGTTCCCTATAAAAAGACACAGGATTAATAAAATTATTAAGAATAATCGATTGTATTATTATGTTTTAGCATGTTTGTTAACAATTTAAAATCTTCTGTTGTACAATATTACAAATCGAAAATCTGCTGCATCAGAACGACATGACACTGCCATTTAAACATTTAACCTATTCAATTATACAACTTTACAAGAATGCAATTTTAATATATTGTTGCTTCACTTTTTCCTCTGCAAGTAATGTGGTAGACAAATACTATTCTAGTAAAATGTTAGGGAAAATGCTGATGTTGTATTTTGCTCAATGCAATTTTTGAGTTCTTCAATAATATTGAATTCTATTTATGGATTTATGGCTTCTGAAAATTTTCGAGAAATGCTAGAATATAAAATTCCACAGAATTCAGTACAATTTTTATTTACCTCAGATCTGCAAAGGCTACCACTGAAAATACGATTTCATTTGATTTCACTTTGTTAAAATTCGTCTACAAAAATTGCATAAACAAAAGTTATATATGGCCATTAATTCGAAAATTTACTAAAAAGAGAAAAATAGGTTCCCCTTAGAAGTTGCATGGTTTTTAAGTAAATATCAGAATACTAACTGCAGAAGTTCACAATAGCGAGCGCCACGTCCTAAAATGAACAATGCCTATCAAGCGAATTCAGTGATAAATAAGGGGAGATAATTGGGTGAGAGGAGAGCAACAGATAACTGTCAGAAACCGAAGCGCCACGTAGCAGAATTGGCCCCCGTTACTTACAATACACCCATTACGTTGACAAATGGATGCTCGACGAATAACTGACACTGAAAGCAGCTACTTTCGACTGTATCAACTACCCCGAGCACCTCCTGTAAATTTATGCGCAGCACCGAAGTAAATGTAACATCGCTGCGACGCGAAACTATGGCGATAAACCCTCGAACGACTCACGGCGAACTTATATTCCGTTTAGCCCGTGTTCTCGGTAATTTGAACGCACTTTGAACTCGTTTACCCCGAATATTGCGACACCGACGAACATAATATAAATTAAAGTCTCCTGGCTAATGGAAACCAGCGACAAAAATATACCTGTACATCGGCCAGAGGTGTGTACGCTTCTGTGCGTGTGTATACAGGCGCGCTCGCGCGTGACAAGATCGAATTTCCAAGCGATCGTTTCCTGAGTAAGACACTCGATGTTTGCAAGGTGTACAGTTACAGCGACGACCAATATTAATGCACGATTGATTCCGCCTAATGCAACCGCGGATCAACTACGGCTTCGAGTCTCTAATGTAACCACCGAGTATGCGCAGCTAAAACGCTGTCATTACTCTAAATGAAATTGATGTACAGGGTGTCTCACTTCAAACAATTTTTTGTTATGTGCAATTTAAATGGTAACAAGTGGTCAGTTTTTTAAAAATGTTGTATTCTCTCATAGTTTTCAAGGTCATCGAAGGTTTTTGTTTAAATAACTATATTTTTGTGTCGCATCGTGTAGCTCATAAAAAATACATTCAAATATGTACTTACTGTGACGTGATCTTCAAATGACCTTGAACTCCGAAGATGAAGGTCAAACTTCAAAACCATTCAAATTACACTTAAAAAATATTTTACTTTGTCAAAATTAGAGAAGATATTCTGAGGATCACACTTAAGCGAGACATTCTGTATATGTATGTATTGAGAGTATAGTACATACATGTATAGAGATTTTTGTTTTCGAGAACATTGTTTCTGAAACTTTAAATGTGCATAATTGAATACGTAATTATTTACAAATATTGACTGGAATGAACATTCTATGTAGCTACACTATGACAATTTTATGAATAAGATAATACAACAGATTTTTATTTATTGATTATTCATTTTGTTCTATTTTTGCCATAGAATTTATTCTATGTATATTTTCAACTTATATTGTGATGTAGATTCCATCCCCTCCACGTTTATACCATTTTGAGACACCCTGTAGCCATAGGGAATAAAATACTTTACATTGTTTTCTAGGAAAACGGCTGACTTGAAACCTATAGTTCCTTTGAGACTTTCTTTCTTCGCGATGAGAACTATATGTTACAATGAAAAAAATGTTTGACTTTGAAAAACGATCAAGGTCATTATTGCAAAATCACGCTATAGTGGTCGCGATATATCATTTTATTGAGTATCCACTTTGTTTTATTTTGCCATCAATGCAATATCAAGAAGAATTTGAATATTAATTTTAACGAGACTATAAACATAAAAATTGTAGTTTTTGATTGAAGATGAAGTATTAACGTTGAACATATACGAATAATGCAATTTTCAATTTAAGTAGCCAGTCGTTAACAATTTTACTACCCTACTGTGCGACCACTCAAACTGAATAAATAATACTAACTCTGCAGCAGTTTTCAGTCCAAGTGCGCAAACATAGTACATGCATCGACCGTCTTCGCTATGGTTAATTGATACGCAATGCTGGAAACGGTATGCATGTACATCGGCAAGAGCTTGGAACTATAAACTGGGATAGAAATCGTCTGTTACGAGGAATTAATGTGTTCTGGCAAAGTTGGAATCCCGGTAGTTCCCGCGTTCATTGAACTCACCCCTTTGAAACACATTTCGGGGAACTTAGAGAATTTTTAATTTCCATTGATTTTGTTTATTTATACCAACCGCGCCCGTTTTAGTGCGATGGCTACTAGTGGGCATCAAAATTAAGAATTCGAGAACAATTTTACTGATACTCCCTACAGATTTTATTGATACTGTTAACATAACCTACACAAAGTTAATTAGCTCGAGTTAAGGTCACTTTGGTTTCATCAAAATTTGTAAAAAAAATGGTTGAAATAACACAAATTTTTTAGTACGAAACATTTTAATTAACCTCTGAATTCCGGCCACTTTCATATCCAAAATTATGTAGCCCCAGTTACGTTAAGTCTTTCCCAATTTTAATGGCAAAAGGTATTCGATTAAACAAATTAATTTATTATTATAACTAGACAGTGTTATGCAGAAATAAAATTGTCTATATCATCTGGAAAAAATAAAAGGTGACTAGAAATTTGTTTCTTTAATTAAGAATCGATATTCACAAATTTTTTAAATTTTACAGTTTCGTCATAGTACTCAAATTTATTTATTATTATTTCATGTTTGATAAAGGACAAGGGCATGCACTTCATTAATATTTCTCTTGAATATCATCAACTCTTCGATGATATTTGTCGAATATTATTATTTTTCGTTTTTCATAAATAATTCCTCCAATAATCACATTCACGATTTTGATCGAATATTTTCTGTGAGGGGTAGCACAAACACTGCAGATCCGTTCCAGTTTGTAAGACTCTACCCACATTATGGTTTCTAGAGGTTATTTTTCTGGGCAAGCATCAGGTATGCAAACACGCTTAAATAATCGATAAGCATAACAGCAGTTCCCGCTCGGTAGATGCAGATTCAGAATCGTGTGCCCAATATTATCGAGGAAGTGGTTTTTCAGCAAATTGCCGGGTATTATATTCCCCAGTCCAGTGGATTCTTAAGTATACATGAGTACCTATAGGAGACGAGTTTAAGGAACAATGAACATAAGTCAGGTGGAGAAGTTGATGCAAATTCTTGTTTTTATACTTCATTTTATGAAAATAAAAAAACTATTTCTTTAAACCCGTAAATATTTTCTTTTTTTTCTTTCATCTTAAAGTTGTTTTTAAGAGAATGGCTCACTTGAGATCTATAGTTCCTTTAACACTGTTGTTCTTTGGGATGAATACTATAGGTTGCAATAAAAAAAAAACGTTTGACCTTGAAAAAAGGTTCAACGTGCAGAATCACGCTACAGTGATCGCGACATACAATTTTGGAACGGCCTGTATAATTGATGATGTTTGAGACCGACGCGACGCGACGTATGGATTTATTTAGCAATTTTTAAGTACGTCTTTGATGGTCTCTCGTAGACCCATTAATCTCTCTGTCATGTCTAATATACCAGCTATTAATTTAATCGCTAGAAATTTAGTATTTGTATATCGATTTTGATACTGTGGGTCAAAATAGACCCGGACCACCGCTGTCGGAGGGTTGAGAACGACAGATATTTATTTCGACCCGCGACCTAACTTCCAATGATTCTACCTAGTCTTATAATTGCTGGGGGGTTATCAACGTATCAGGAACTTCAGCCCAGTACACGTGGCAGACCCGACTAAAACCTCGAACCGAGAGCATCACTGTGATTCATCGTCCGGGAAACGTCGAATGACGCAGCTGTCGTGGATAATGGAGGTTCGGAACGATCCTCCCGTAAGCGTTA
Organism: Lasioglossum lativentre; assembly: GCA_916610255.1. NCBI lineage: Eukaryota > Metazoa > Arthropoda > Insecta > Hymenoptera > Halictidae > Lasioglossum > Lasioglossum lativentre. The sequence goes on from OU744355.1 coordinate 22,017,401, forward strand.
CAACTTCCGCTGGAATATAAAAACAGCGTTAGAGGGCCAATGTCACGATAGTAATCGGTCCTGGCGGCCATTCGAAACCGTTCAAACGGTCCACGGTGCGCGCCGTCTGATCGGAATAACTTCTGAGCGAGTGGGGGTATTACCTGGTGGATGTGCCAATATTTAATTCGCATTAAGCGACGTGACTAGACGGAATCGAAACGGACGCCTGGAATCGACGTGTTCCTCCACGAAGATCCCGGGGGCGGCTGGAGGAGAGGAGATCGCGGGGGGTCGTCGTTTCGCAGGAGTCGCGTCAGGTCTAGAATTCGCAAGGCGATAGGCGAGGCTGCGAATTGAATGGGAAATTGATGGGCTTCGCCCTGTCGGCCGTGTACGCGCCGTATATCCGCCATACCCTCTGCTGGATTCCGTTGTGTCCCAGTCGTGTATACAGCCTGTACCTGCGAGCGTCTGCATCCCCCTTCCCCGCGTCAGACGCTTCCCCAACCCACGATCCTCACCCCGACGCTACACACGACGCGTTCCTCGCCGCATACAGAGCGTCTCGTGGATCCCTGGACCACGGCTGACGGTGTGCGCGTTGCGTGTACAGCTGCAGGTAGCCGACGGTAAACGTCGCCGGTCCGTTTGGACCGGTGTTTACCCATGCTGACCGCTTGAATATGTATCGACCCCGCTGTGCTTTGATTGTACGCCTCCGCATTTGCATACGGAAGTGTCTGGGACACGAGCCACCGTTCCAACCACCCTTAAGACGCAACAGTCGACACGGACGCGACGCGACGCTCCCGCACCGTATGATTAGACAGCATACGTTCCTTCAGTGTGACCCCCAGAATATCTTCTTTAATTTTGACAAACTAACAATTTTTTATGTCTAATTTGAATGGATTCAAGTGGCCAGTGTCCCGCAGGGGCTGATTTTTCTCTTAGTTTTCAAGGTCATTGACTTTTTTTTCCACATGACGTTCGAATCACCTTAAACTCCGCGGATGAAGGTCAAATTTCTTTTGTAATATTCAACACAATTTTTGGGGTACGGAATTCTAGTAGAATACGGTAAGGATGAATATGGTATTCGTACGTTAAGTTTTGCTTTTTGATGAATAACTCCTTCGAAGGTCATTTGAAGGTCAACATATTATGGTTGTGTTTGTCTTTTCATTAGCTATAATGTTACACTAATCAAAATACGTCGTTCCATTAAAAAGAAATGATGATGTCCTTGAAATATCGGAAAATATGAATTAGAGGAAAAAAATTTCTCCGTCACAATAATTACCCCACAGAACCAAACATTTTGGTAATACTAAAAACAACGGAGATATTTTCGGTGGGAGTCTTAGGTGCCTCACTAAATATCTCCTTTATTTGTGACAACTAGACTCCGGATTTTATGCACTTACGGCAAAAATGAGTACGTGCAATTTAGAACAGTGAAAAAATTAAAAGACTTTAAGCGTATTAATATATTATTTTCACTATATTAAAATTATTAGTGAAAAATATAAATTTATATATTTAGCTCCTGTGTCTTGCAATTGATGCACAAACTTTTAATTTTGCATAAAGATCCGAAGTCTAGTGATGACATAACAAATGCTTTTAACGCAATATAAATGGTATCACAAGGTGAATTCTTTGCAAAAATTCAAAGGTCAAGGTCATTTGAAGGTCATGTTATTGTACATATCTGAACGTATTTTTCGTTCGGCTACACGATGTAATAATAACAAAAATGTAGTTATGTATCAAAAACACCGATGACCTTGATAACTCCGAAAATAATTACTTTAGGGGAAAAATGTTCTTGCCAGATATTGGTCCATTGACACCGTGCACACGTAAGAAATAGTTGTTGCATCACAACAACTTGAAGAGATATTTAGATGGCCTTACTTAAATGAACAACATGGTACATGTGGAAGACAGTAAAAGAATACATCTTTCACTCTAATGTAAGGATTAATATGTATTCCCGAAGCACGGTGCAACGACCAGAAGCCCGAATTAAATCCGGCATCTTGAAAGCCGCGTATTATCTTATCGCGACAGCGGGTAGAGCCCGCAGACTTAGCGGGCCAATAAGATCCTCTTCAGCGATGCATTACTTCGCCACGTCCCATCGATCATCTTTTGAAAAGGCGTCGTCGTCGGTGCCGGCCGTGAATCTGTTCGCCCGTACCCGGCAAACCATCCACGGACGAATATGCAAATCATGACTTATCTCGTGGTGCAACGTCCCTTGGCCCGGGGAACAAAAGTATCGTCATTTTGGGGAAAGCGTTCTCACGTGGTAAGCTTCTCTCTCTCTCCCCTTCGGCCCCCGGCGCGCTTTATCTCCTTTACGCGATGAACATACCCGCGCGACGCTCGAACTAAAACCAGCTCGTGTCGGTGGTTAGTATATAAGAGTATTATCTCAGGTTTACGTCTGTGTTATCAGATATCACGTCGTTGTGGGAGCCGAGTAACCCGAGCGTGAGCCACGGCGCTTCACGCGCGTAACAACCACCCCGAGGATCACGAGAGACTGAGACCACCCTCGTGGTTTCCGGATGATCTTGGCCAACTTCCGACCATTCATCGGCCCGTTACCCGATTCTACGGATCCATTTTCAAATATTAGAGGCACTCGACGATCACTCAAACACCAATTGCTGGCCGATCTCGGTCCGCTAATCTTAGACAGCGGTTGCTAAGACCCATAGTTTTAGATCCCAAAAATTAGCCAACCATACTCAACGACCAAGATTAGTCTTTGATTAGCCTAACCCCTTTTTTCATGTTCTGAAACTCCTTCAGGTGCAAATATAGTTCGGTTTCAAGGACTTCGGACTAACGTGAGAATTAGGGTTGGGTGCAACAGCTCGGGACACTTATGGATCGGGATCTCTTGTAAATAGTTTGAATTATAGTCTACATAGTATTTGTCGTTTTGTTTGTTTCTTTCCGAACTGGAAGCTGATCCTTCAAGTAAAAATTATTAGCAGGCACCTCGTAGTGCTAACTCATCAAAAGCTTGAACGATCGACTAAGATCGACCACGGGCGTAAACACCGTCCTCAACCGGCTTCCGATATCCCGGGGTCTAAAAGGGGGATCTCCCAAGCGCGTCTGGACTTAGCGTTTTGCGATCCATTCGTTGTCTGGACGCAGACGCAAACGATGACTTCTGATGAACTGTGACGAATGGAGTATAAGAGGCCCCAGGATAATAAGACGTTGCGCCCAGACGCGCTTAGGAGACCCCACCTTAAGGCAGGACCCGCTAGATTCCTTGTCTCTCACACAACTTCCGCCGCCGCCAAATGTCTGTGTCACAGACGCCCACTTATAGAATAGATTGACGTGTAATAGGTACCAGAAGCTTAGGGGACAAAAGATCAGCCAACCCACCTTCCTGCCCAGCGCAGCAGATACCGCGGCACCTTCAACTGGACTCGACTTGGCTCAGACTCATCAGTTTGACGTCACAGAGAGCAAGACTCAACCAAGACTGGAGCTCACGAAGACTCCAATAAACAACTCAGAGCACAACAGAGGAACAGTCTTCGGAATTCGCTGGGACACCGATTCTTTACCGGTCGCAAGATTTTCACGCATCAAGAACCCGGGAAGCCGGAGTCCGTCATTGTCTCAGACAGCCTTGACAGTTTAATCCAATCAACGCAACCGGGGGCAGATTCACTTCCGGCGAAGCAACAGACCAATTCCGTGCGCTTCCTTCCGCCGAAACGACTCGCCGTAAATTCTAATTTCCCGTAGAATAAAGTGCTGAATTCGCTCGGGGTCCTTGTCTTCTACAACACGACACAGCCCACGCACATAATTCTGGCCGCGTGTATGCGCTGCGGGCTCGTAAACGCGATCCCGTTCCGAGCCCAGGTGCAACCCATCCATCTGTCAGCCCATCCCGACGCGACACGGCCGTTGAGAAATCGCGGATTAATGCGCGTCAAAGTCGCGGGCAAGTGCCCCAGCTATAGCAATTAGTGGACGATAGTTGCGTACTGGCGCGTACTGACGCACCGTCCCGAAATAGGTCCGCAAATGATGTCTGTCGAGGACTATCGAGGACTGGTTAAATTCCTCTTGCCTGGACTCGCTCGGTGTTCGGTGACCGCATGACGGACCATCCGAGGACGCAATTCTAGAAACAATTGACGCACGAGAGGCAGGCTTGTGTTGGTGTAGAGGTGCAATTTCGTGCGTACCTGTTAATGTTATGAATAGCGAATTGTTATTCAGTGTCGCTTTCGGTGGAATATTTAATAGGTGTACTGTCCCAACTCCCATTAATATTCAGACACTGTTTAACATCGTTAAACATTTATTCATTGAATCTGGAAAAAATTTTAAGGTTTTTCACCAGTGATGTCGAAGTCGAATGACGTATTAACTCGTTCTGCCCAGTTGAACGGTTAAGTACTGATATATTATAATTAAATTGTGTCTTCAAAATATTATATTTGTCGGAGTATTCACCCACATGTGGCACTTTTGTTTTTTTTCCTTACGCTCAAGGGCCCTTCGGCCACCGCGAGACGACCCTGACTCTCCTAACTGGATTAACAGAGAGGTTCGATGAATTGTTTATTCGCTGAGGGACAGATAGGTTCGGCCATTCGGCGACGAGCCCCGGACGAAGCAAGTTCATTTTGTTATTCGGAAATAGTGAAAGTGTTTGTTGATTTCTACACAGAGTGTTGTGACTAGTTGCTCGAGTTCTCAGCCCGATGGCTACCACAAGATTCCTACTGGTGAGACTACCCAGACTCCGATATATTTTGTCTATTCATTGTGTCATATTGTACCTTGCGTAACTAGAAATTTTTGCCTCTTTTTATGTCATCCTGCAGATTTTTGCGAGAAAATGCCAAAAATGCAAGTTTCAATCCTAAGAGATCAGTGGTTCAAAAGTTATGTGTGTGTAAAGTTGAGCGATTTTCAGCGTTTCGACTGGTAAGGGCGTCGCCATATTGGTATGTACTCTGCGTCGTGCGTCGTCAAATGTGCGGAGCCGCTAGGTGGCACCACAAGCACGTATGTGATGTCGATAACGTAGCTTTTCAGCTCCGCTCATTGGACGATGTCTGAATACATACCAATATGGCAGCGCCCTTACCGGTCAAAAACGCTGAAAATCGCTCAACTTTAAACACGCATAACTATTGAACCTGTGAAATCCTATGAATTTTTGGCATTCTCTCGTCAAAATCTATAGGATTCTATAAAAAAAAGTTACAAATTTCTGGGTTCCTAAAGTGAAGTTTAAACAAATAAATTTTTACAATATTTGTACAATTATTAATGTTTTTATGAATATTGTTAGCTGGAGGATTTGGTTAAAGTGTAAGTTCAGCTACGAACAATGAATTATTCATAAACTGCTTATAATGAAACATATTCTTTTTGTAATCATTCATATTTAAGGGTGAAATAGCCTTCAAAATTGGAGATGAGAAAACTGTTCTATAAAATATTTGACAAACAAATAGAAAAACATTAAATATAATAATTGATACAACGATTTTTCTTAACAATATAACACAAAAGTAAATATTGAAAAATTATGAGACTAGCTGAACGTTAACTGCAAATTGCACAAGTCTATTGCATTTCCGCTTGAACTACGGCATGTTAGTTGTTACTGCTGGGATACAAGGAAGAACCTTTGTTAGTAACAAGTTCAAAAGTTAGTTAAATGATATAGTGAAACTTACAGAAACGTGCGTTAAAAACTCAGAAATTTTAGAAAGTGATTTTCCCTTTTATGATCCTGTTGGATGATTAGTTATTTGCAGTTTTAGATTAATAATTAATCGATTCACTATCTGCGATGCAAACTGTGGCCCTCCGCACCCTTGTTAGTCGCCAAAGTGAACTTCGAACTATGACATGTCACAGGAATTATCCGTGCCCTATTCCCTTCTGTACACTATACATGTAGATGTATAGATTGGACAGAGTATAGGGAGCACACTCTGTACATACATAAGTTTCCCGAAAACGCCGAAACGTGATAGTCAATATCAACCGCCGAACATTACTAAAGTCAATCCCACTTAGAGTATTCACGCGAATCCTTGTATTCCAAAATTCTGACAATCTGTGGCCAGAATAATACGAAAAGTTCTTCGAAGCATACCAATTATAGTACATTTGCATGTTATACAAATTATATGGATCTTGGTACACCCTGAATACATATGGAATAAAATAGTTTACGAAACTTTAAAATTGTTTTTTAAGAGAACTGTTGACATGAGACCTATAATTCTCTTTGAAAATTTTGTTCTTTGCGATGGGTACTATAGGTTGCAATAAAAAAATGTTTGACCTTGAAAAAAGGGTGAAGTCAATTTTGCGGCCCATTTTTTAAACAGATCTTCACCTATTCAGAGGTGTAGAAACACACTGTACAGTGGTTGATCAAATTATTGGAGCCACAGTGCGGAAACTATGTTTTTTGGCCACGTGATTTCCCCTCCATTCGTACACTTTCCCCTCACCTGGCGACACTGCACGTGACTAATCCGGTAGTGACAGAGAGGGGGTAACTTTCCCCCTCGATTCGAGTAAATTCCCCTTTCTGGTGACTCTGGGTCGACTGTCAGTAAACCGCGAGAACCTCACAAAACGGACACGTCACTTCTTCGACGGTGTAAAACGTAGGCAAAACTCGGATGCTCGCGGTGCAACACGATTCAGTTCGAATGAAACTTTGTTCGCCACTTGTTGCGCGTGTCGACACTGTTTCTGACCGTGCCGCGCAACGAAGTTACATTATGGGACTTTGTTGCAAGTGCACACGCAGCTCGAACTGCGGAACACGTTGCACCATTAACGGTGAAGGGAAACTAATCGGTCGTATAACGCTAGTCTGGCGGAGCTGGCTTTTTCGAAGCTTTCGTCAGATTCGTTTTCAATTTATACTTCCGTGAAGCTTTCCTGACGACTGTGACCATTGTAGATTTTTTTTAGAATTGAAAATCTAGTTCGTCAAATATTACAGTGAACCATAATCTGCAAAATAAAAGAAAATTAACTCTTTGTGCTTATAGAGCATTATCTTTTACTTCATAAAAATTGTTAACATAGTTTTATAACTGCATTTTCGAAGATTACAAGGCTAAATTGAAAGCCCCTTTTGTTCACCACAATGAAATAATCACTATAATATAATTTATAAGGTTATTATTAAACAGACAAATTGAGCATTCGAAGAAAAATTTCTGTGTAAATAATTAAAATATGCCAGTTATGAAGGTGTTATATATTGTCATAACAAACAATTTAATAACAGAGAAATTAATAAAAATGAGTCGTGACACAATAAAAAATTATTAAAATGAAAATATCTGTCAAGAAAAGTGTTACAGATGATAAAAAATATAAGTGACAATCGACGCTATTAATATGCAGGGTGTTACATACTGGTTTGTCACGTAAGTGTGACCCCTAGAATATCTTCTTCAATTTTGACAAACTTCATAATTTTTTGTATGTAATTTGAATAAAATTTTTTAGTTTAGTCGATAATGGTACAAAATGGTGAACTGTTGAATAATTAATAATTCTTATTAAGATCACTTATCTTTTCCACGAATAAAATATACGATATTCACGCAACGCACAAAATTCCCGCGGCTGTTAACATGTTAACCAACGAATGAACTTCATACTGCTGCGACTCGACGCAGGTTATAGTGGTTCTCTACGACTATCACACCTCATGTTCGCTAACACACCCTCGAGAGGCCATAAACTGGAGTTCTTGGATAGCTGCAAAACACATGCGACCAAAACTTGTCTACCAGACGGAATTTATTATTAAAAATTTAATTCCTGAATAAACTAGTAGAATGTTTTGACGTTTCTACCAAGCAGTCCACGCATATTAGGAAATATTGCTGCCGAGGTTCCCGCCTAATTAGCTCCATTCAAAGTTAAATATTATATTCGGAGACTGCTCGTGTTGAAATTAATGAATGTTCTGAACAACTGTTTACTGCAATTCGTCATTAGTAGACTGTGAATTTTATACAGTCATGGCAAACATGAACAGATAAAACAGAAAATACTGAAAATATAAAAATTATTTAAGTATAGTGACGTATTACTTTCAACTTATTCATATTATTAGAAGAAATAATTATCTATAATATGCTTTCCTTGACATCAATGCAGAATATTTTTATTTCGTATAGAGATCCGTTCTTTAATTGTCAATTTTGTTTGAGGTTGTTAGTAGAAAATATAAGTAAACATTTATTTTCGAATGAAAAACAAAATTGTTGGTGCACAAGATGGTGATGTTATGAAAGTGAAGATTTTTAACTTTCTCATCTTTTCCTGTAATGAAAATTTTAAGTATGCCTTTCTTCGATCTCAATAAGTTCCAAAATCCATTAAGATTGCTACGAGTTACAAATAATTAAAAATGGCAAAAATTCTTCAATCTTTCAATGTCCATAGCTTTTTTATACGTCAACAAATTTCAGTGAAACTTTGTGCATGTGTGTAACTTACTTAGATCTACAAAACGCATATTATAAATTTTCATTACAGACACCGATAAAAAAGTTAAAAACCGTGACTGTTACTTTTTTCTTCACAATTTTCTTCGTAAATTTTAATTAATTTTCCTCATACATTGCCTAGTAAACTGATCCTTCTAACGTCTCAAAAAAGCTCAGTTCATTCGGTCCAATTTTAAAAAAGTTATTAATTTTTAAATCGTGACCTCTTTATTTTGTCCTCGACTGTATCTGTTACTTTCAGAGTTGCCAGATGAGGGGAGGGAGCACAAATTGAGGGGGGAAATTAACTCTCTCTCTCTGTCTATGTGTGATATTGTGACACACGCGTCACGTGACCGGGCCGCGATGGGAGCGTTGGGGAATAGCGTCGTAGAAGAGGACACAAGTCTTAATCTGGCAATTCTGCATCTTATCTGGCTATACCGTTTCATTTATGATATTTACTAAATAAATATTAGCAAAGTATTAGGGTGTCCTGTCTTATGCTAAAGTGTACGCTTTATTTTTTCTGAAGGGGTAGAAGGGGAAAGTAGAGTGGGGACACAAGTCTTAATCTGGCGACTCTGGGTATTTCTCGTGCTGGGTACGTTTTGGTGGAATTCGGAAACTGGAGAGTCAAGGTTCCAGAGCGTTCATATAATGAGGAATTCAGCTAATGAGAGCGACCGATTTTATTTCATTACATTGGCTAGCGGATACATTTAGTTATTGTAGCCGCGGCGATATGAATGCATCATGCATAGAGATTTGATCAAACACACCTTTCACGGGCTCGGCCGCAACACGGCGAATTCGGGGGACGTTCTATCATGCGACGCTTTTGGACGTCCTCTCGGACTCTGTTGAAATATCCATAGATTTGATTTTCATTAATTCTAAATAGGTCTTTTCGTTCGCCGCTAAATCACTGGAATATAACGGGGACTGTAACAGTCGAGCAGGCGCGCGCGTACCTGCGTTTGACGGGTATGGTTATCTTTCAATTTGTATGAATACCAGCGATTAAAGCGAGCCAGGTTTACCTCAATCGGAATAATTGGAGCCAGCCGGGTGAAATATTTGCGTATCGATAGACGGTCGACGGTGTCGCTTTCAAAGAGATTTCCGTGTAATTCGCGTTAATGCTGTTACACTGTGATTTGCGCGCCACGCGATCCGGTACACCGATCAAATCAGCGTGCTTCGATGACGAAGAAAGACCGCAGTTGTTGTCGAACCCCATACAGAGCCCTGTACTATTTGTCCATGAAGAGACGGCAGTGAGAAACCTGTAGGGACCACGTGATACCCCTACTCCGCGCCACGCGTCTTCCGCGATTGGCCGGATCGCTTGACGCAGACAGCAAACATGCGTATCAGTGTGAGTGCAACAGAGAGATGTGGTGATGTATGCTCCTATGTCTCCCGCCAGAACCTAAGCCGTAAGAGTGGGGTCCGCAGCCTGGCGTCAAGAGTGGGGCAGAATCAGACTAATTGTAAAACTTGTGCCCCCACTCTACCTTCCCCTTCTACGACGCTATTGCCCACGCATCCGTCGCGGCCCGATTACGTGTCCGGTACTGGCAGAAAGAGGATAACTTTTTCCCCGTAGAGCCCCGTAGCTGAAGCTACAGTGGCAGATGCAATACCAAAGGAAGGTCATAGTAACCGAAAGTTATTTATTTCCCTTCAATTCGTGCTCCTTGATCTGGCGACTCTGGAGAAACAGCTGATTTTTGAGGGACTATACGTGGATACTGAAGTGGGACCTCTCGTATAACGGCCGTGAAAACGTGTGATTTTTAAGAATTATTTCAAAAAAATTTGGATATATGGGACTAACCCTTCTTGGAATATAAACAGTCTTGAAGTAAATTTTTTTTTTAGTTCAATTCTTATTATTTATTGTATAATACTGAGGCGGACATTTTTGCTAAGGAAAATGTTACTTCAAATTAGCTCTGGAGCCACCCCTCTCAAGATTTTCCGATAATTTTGGGACACTGTATAATAAACATGTGGACTATAATAGTATTTGTTGACGAAAATACTTCTTAAACTATGCATTCTGAAATCGTACATTTCATATGTGATGACGTAATATATACAGCGATCCCGGTCGTCGCACGCGAGTTCTTGAAAGACGATTTCTCTTCCCCGAGCCTGAAAGCGAGGGGTAGAGAAGAGGAGCTCTCGAACGAATGTCCGAGGATCTCTCGAGCGGTGATCCCCGCCGGTGAAAGTGATTTCCGGGATCACCGCGGACCGACCATCGATTCGTTTCTTCGAGACTGCGACAGTTTGACTCCGTTACGGAGTAAATATTTCTTTCTACATCCTGAAAGGCTCCCATATTGTTCTCCTATAGGGTCGTTACGCGATAAATCGATCGTTCCCTGCGATTCAGGTCGGGGATTTTGTTCAAAATAGAATATGATGTAATGGGGGAAAAGTTTGGGAAATATAAATCTTTGAAGTTTGCTACTTTCATCAGATTTTAAATGAATGCTGTATTTATGAATTTTTTACTTTAAAAACTGTTTGTTTGAGGTGGAAGATTATATTCAAAATGGCGTGTGATTGTAGTGGAAGCGTAATTGGGAGGGGTTTAGGTCATCAATTTGTTAATATGAAATTATTTACAAAATTGGAGCCACTGAATTTTGCAACCGTTGCTCATTGTCAGTTTTGTGAATAAATACTCTGTATTTGTGCATTTATATTTCCAAAACTGTTTGATTGGTGTGGAAGATTTTTTCAAAATACGGTACAATTCTAATGGGAGGGGAACTGGGAGGGGTTTAAGTCATCACTTTGATGATTTAGAATTTGTTTGGGAAATATGAATCTTTGAGGTTTGCTATTTCAAGTCGCTAAAATTATTGGAGAAAAAATTTGTATTTTGCATAAAGATTCGCAATCTACAAACCACTTTTATCGAAAAATAGCGACGCCATTGCAGGACAGATACACAATTCACCCGAATTTGGTAGGAGTCCGAACATGCTTAGGAACAGGATTGCAATATCCAAGACTGTTGTATCAACCGGGTAGGAACGGGGTGGCGTCTTGAACAATAAATAAAAAACAACTTCATCTCGGAGGGTATTTGGTTGGCCCGTTTCGGGACTTTGCCGGGCGCGTAGCTCTTTCCCCAGGCATTAACGATTGTTCAGCCGCGCGCGGTGGCTCACTGACACCGGGCATTGTACCGCGTATAGTATTCATCGCGGAGTCTCGTTTATCGTGCGGCAGAATCGCTGGGAAAACCTTGCGCTAATTCAGAAGTTGCCGGGAAGACCGACCGGATCCGAATAGCCGGGCCTCGGACAATCGCGGGGCCCGTGAAAAGCGGGAACTTTCGCGTCGGGCATAGTTTGACGCATTTCACGCCGCCACGGCCGACGCATACAATCTTTAGAATGGAACACGACACAGCGTCTCGCGACGCTCAGGGGAGTTTCGCCGGGCACGGCAGCGGAAATGCCATGGCCGATGGAGAAACTTCAGACGACGCGACGTTTCGTCTGCGAGCTGTACGGATACTGCGGCGAATTACTGCTAGACTGAACGCAAACTGAACACAATGGGCCGCTCGATGAACGGATTCGTTTGCATCTTACGGTCTGATCTTCCCGCGTGACCTGCGGCGGATGCGCGGCCAGCAAATGAGACAGCATATGTGTGCCATCTTCCATTCAAATTCACAATTTTACAGCTGTAAGGATCATTATACCACTAGTACCTCCGTAACTGTCGAATCGTCGAGGCAATTATAGTAGAGGTGCTACATTTTCTGTAGTGTGCCGAACGTAGAGAAGAATAGCGATTGTAAATGAAAGGGGGACGTTCGGTAAACATCAAAGAACTCAGCCTTTTAAATTCGAAAATCAAAATTTTTTCTTTTTGATTTTGCGTCAATGAAACTTTTACCATCGTATTTGTCTCGTTTTTCTAGTTAAAATGACACCAAACACGATATAATTACGATTATAATTACTTGTGTAACAAGCGAAGTTTCGGACTTGACAGTTACGGTAGAGGTGCACGAATTCTTAACTTCGATTTTTGCACAAGTAATTATGATCATGATTATATCGTGTTTGGTGTCATTTCAATCAGAAAAACGAGACGAATACGATGGTAGAAGTCTTTTACAAAAAAAAAATAAAAAATTAGGAAAGTTGCAATCTTTTGCTTCGCTTGCATTAGTGTTAGTTTCACCGATACTCGAGCGTGTTTACTGCTTGACTGGTTCCGAGGGGGATCTTCCCAGAGGTGGGGATAAAATTTTAACAGTTACGGTAGAGACCCTTGCGACAATTACGTAGATAATACTGTATGTAGATGACTGAGTGCGAGCGTCCACGTATATACATAATTAATAGATTCTGTTCGAAATCTTCTGTTATTGTTACAGATAAGTTTGAGGAATATTATACACGAAAATTGAATAATATAATATTTATGTCGTGGTTTCAGAACTTACCAAAGTAGAGTATCATATCACATGCAAACAGTTCCGTATTCTAATATAATTTCGTGACGCAAATAAGTCGAAAATTATAGAAAGTGCGGAGTTATATTTAAAAAATTATTGTATTGTAGAATCCAGGTAAGACCAATTACATTATACTTTCTGCTGCATATTTCTGTAGCTGACATGGAGACGGTTCAAAAATACTTTGCTCGTATCTTCTGCCGACATAATTCTCAAGATATTAAATTTCCTACGCAAGCGGCTAACGTCCTTGATTTACTGTTTCTAAAATTGGGAATTTATAAGAGAGATAACTTTAAACATCGATTATCCCGAAAACAAAAGAATTAAACAAAATATATTATTCAATATTTTCCTATTTATTTGCACATGTAGAATTGTAAAACTCGATTGCGATTCTTGAAAATTGAGAATATTGAAAGCAGAAACGCTTGACGAGGTCAAAGGTCCTGAATAATTTTGCCTTTCCTTAGCAAACGTTACTGTTTCTTTGAATACATTATTAATACGGTACGTTAACATTGTGCGTTAGTATTATACAGTATTAATATCGTATCTAACATTAATAGAATTATATACAGGGTGTTCGCGTCATTACTAGAAAGAGGAAAAATTTGTACTCTTTTTGCAAGCATTATAATGATGTTTGTAATTTTTTTTATTTGTATTATTTTTTTAGGAATGAAGGGGACCTTCAGCTTTTTAAATGGAATGGAATGAATTTTTTTATATCATATGATAGCGTGTGCCAAAATCAATTCATTCGACACACTGATCTTCAAGGTCATACAAGGTTACGAATGGAAGAAACATTTTAACAAAAATATTTATGAATTAGATCGCATAAATTTGATTGAACGCCATCTTACTTTAAAATACATTAAAATGTCCTAATTATTAGATGATAGCAATTCACTGACGCAACCAGAAAGTGTAGATCGTTTCCTTTCAGTTTTTAGATTACTACCAGGTCTCGTTGATCCACGATTAAATCTAGGAGTTCCTTTGCTTTGGTGATCTGAACGGGACCTCGTGCCTTGTCGCTTCTAAGATCTGGGACGTCTAAGGTGTGAGGTACATTGGTCCCGAGGATTCTGTCGAGGTCTCAGCCTTCCTCTGGCTTTCGTTCACTTCACCATTCCGGCTTCGTAGCCGTCTCTCACGGTGTACATTACAGTGTACTCCGGGCTAGGAGAGCGGCTCGGCTTGCTTCTACATCGGTCCCAGATTAAACCAAGTTTCAACTCGATAAATTCACCAACTTAATGGATTAACATATCAAACTATCACGCGAGCGCGAGCTGTGCGACGATCCCGGGAACAGGGGAAAGTTCATCCGACTTCGCAAGTTTACTTTAATACCTGGCCCATGCCCGTGGAGCCTCTCCGTGTGCCATACTGGCCGTGCCGCCACGCCGCGCCGCGCCGCGCCGCTCTGAACCTTTCGCCCGTCCAAAGTCTAACTGCTTGACGACAGATTTCCGTTAAGGAAGAACTTTCCGAATTAACCTATTCGTCCTACACTCGTTTTGCACGAACTCTGCCTTCTCTGAATGGAGGTGCGCCACTATCCCGGGCAAATAGTGGCGGGAATTCTCTAAGTATAGGACGCATAAGATTTTTTAAATAGTGTAGTAGTAGCAGTAGGATTACTGTAAAAAAAGAGCTTTGTTATGAAAAATATATTCCCTTTATTAACGTTTCCAACGATATCGATACCCAAAATGTTGTACTTTCTTTTATCAGGAGGTTTCCGAGGTCATTTGCAGCAACTTTTTCATTTGCGGAAATACTTTCCGAACATTCTTTAAGGAGTTATTAACGAAAAACACATTCCTATAAGAGCGCGGACCGATACGGTGGACGAGTTCCGGCTCGGCGGCAGGTCCCGCTGAACGTGAAGTTGGCATTGGCCGAGCCGAACTCATCTGCTCTAATTGTAAGCCGCGCTCTGATTGGTCCATGCTTTTCGTTAATAACTCCTTAACAAAGCCGCGGAGAACATTTTCGCACAAGAAAAAGTTCCTTTCAAGGAAGTACATTTTTTATACATCCTGTATAAAATTGTGGGCGTCTTTTAGATCGTTTCTTTGCATTAAAGTGCATTACAACACGTTCCCACTTTCTTCTTTATGTTTATTAATAGTATGGGCTAACCCATGTCTCTAGTACAGACCGGATCAAGCTACTGCATATGCGCGGTAGCTTAGACCATATATACTAATAGACCCGGCATAGCTATAGTATGTGTATAGGAAAACCAAGAATTCAGTGTCCGAAAGATGATGGGACACTGTGACGTCACAAGATAAGTCTTAAGATAATTTCTTTCCATTTACTGTGTACATGGCGCAGCCGCTGACCCCCCTCTCCCCATGTAAGCCAAGCGTAGGCACTGTCGATGAGCATAGCTTGTACTACATCTTTTGAAAATGTGGCGTCACAGTGTCTTTCAGTTGATTTCATCTTTCGGACACGGAAAATTATCTACGCCGTGTCATTAGTTATATATGGTCTAAGCGCGGTAGCATATGTAGAGCCGTCCATGATATAACGCAAACGACGTCTACTCACTTCACGTCGGACTGACACAGCGTTGCCAAATTGACAATGTTCCAGCCGTGACGGCCCACTTCGTAATTCCGATTTTTACACAATTTGAAGTTACTAAAGGATATTTATAATATTTGGAAAAATATTTTCGATATTCGGTAAAAATATTTTCGATATTCGGTAAAAATATTTTCGGCCAATGTGACCTTCTCAAGTCCTCGTGACGTCATTCCGATAAACACTATATAAAAAGTAGCTTGTTTGTTCCGCATCACTAGAAACATGCGCCGCATCGCTTTTCTCACCGCGCAACTCTCTACGCTCACCTCCACTATAATCACGTGCTGAGGGAGAATGAGAGCGATCAACGAGACAGGTTCCCTAATTTGCATCCTGTCAATATCGCAAAGCGGCTCCATCAGCCGTGATCGATGCTTATGCCGGCGGTAATCGTCAAACGGATGACTAGATTGCATTAGACAATTGCTCTGAAGCGGAGTCTCCGTGAATCCTCGATGACTCGGAATGAAATTCATCGGGGCCATTCGAGGCTGAAATGGCCGGCCATTGAATAATTTTTCCGAATGCCTTCAACGATACCGCGCAAGGTATACTGAAAGGTAGGACACGGTAGAGACCGCGGGGAGACTTTAAACGTGGAAGAGATGCAAACGACTGACGGCAAACGGATGGAGGGCGGCTGAAGTAATAAAGTTTCACGGAACCGAAAGACGCAGCCGAGGACCGCGCGGGAAGGAAAGGTAACGGGATAGGTACGTTTATTGGAAGCCGGAGCTGGCGCAGTCCCTCAGGATCGAATACCGGTGAATAATACAGCCCCGATACCTATTCCCTGTTCCCCGTCGTGCTGATAGCATCTGATTCCGCGGCCGGAGAAAAAAAAAGAAGCCAGAGCGACGCGGGACGGGGATACATAAATATAAATCCAGAAAATGAGGGGTGGAGGTGGACGCGCCGCGCCGCGCCGCGCCGTGGAGTCGAAGTCGAAGATAAAGGAAGTTTGGAGTGCTCGACGAGGATCCCGGAAACGTAAGTTTTCGAGAGCTTTCCGACGGCACCCGCGGGAATCGAGACCCGCGCGCACACGATGTTCGACTCTCTCGACGCTGGAATGGATCCTCATAATATTATATTTCGAGAAATCCTTCAAATTCCACCGCGAGAAATTTTCAACTTCTTCAGCTCCGCCTGCGTAAACTGCGAAGCTACTGCTAGGCGTTTAGATTCTGTCTGGTGTAACTCGTGGTGTAAGACTGTGTGGGTGCTGGAGATGAGGGGTATGGGTAACATAATGTTTGCTTTACATATACAGGCGATACAAAAAGTTGACATGCACAGGTTGGAACAAAAATAAATGGGAACAAAGATTGGCATTTATCTACAAATGGTACGATTTCGATTTGTTCTTCGACATCTTCATGAATAATTTTCTGACAGTTTTACTTGATGGTCGTTGTTTAAGAAAACACAGAAAGTATTTTGCATAAACATCCACGGTATCTCCATAACTGTGGCAAGAACTGAAACCAATATTGTGACAGCTTCCAAGGTGTGGACTTGTCATATTTCTTATTTAGCTAATTCAATCAAACAATTTCTGTAAGCCTTTTCAAATTGGAATTTTTATACAGCTGTTAGGTTGCTGCATATGAAATGTCCGATTGTAATTCATTGACAGAATATATTCATTCCAGTGGTGCATACTTCGATCGACAAGTTTTATTTATCAGGATGTTTGTTCACCGTTACTGTTAAAAGTTGAACATTTCGTATTCAATAGAAGTATTGTTTTGACTAAGGTTAAGTATGTGTAAGTAGTGATGGGCGTGATACAAGTCTTTCTCATGATCTTCAAACAATTCGATACTTAAGTACTTGTTTGGGTGTTTCGATATGTATCAAAAGATAAGGAACTTGTAGTCGATCTGTGATACCAGTACGTGCCGAAATGATACCAAGTAGTATTGGTATCACGTCTTGGATGAAATTGATATCGTTACATTCGCAATTCACGTCTTCACCGTTTTGAACGTACCAACATAATATTTTCATTCTATCTTCCTTGCTCACTTATATACTGTTCGTACGTCACAAGAAGTCTCCTGGCAGGAATTCGACAACAAACCGTCTGATTGGGTCATTCCACACGAACTTTCGGTTCTAGCCGAATTATTGGTTAAAGTGTGTGACGTCAAAGATAACCATTGGCTGCGAGCGAGGACCCCCTTTGCCCCTCAGCCGTCTCGAAGGACTTCTTGTGGCGTACGGACAGTACTTTTCATTCAGTCGACTCGACCCCACAGGATTGTGATATTATCGATAACAAACCCATCCAAGATGTACTTATTAAGGATCGAGGTTTCTGAGCAACTATCATTAGGGATCGATACTTTTTGATACCCAGAGAATCATACATGCTTGTGATACCATCATTCTTTGTCACAAGGAATCGATACCGCTTGAACATGCTCAAGGCCCATCACTATGTATTATATAAGTTTCGAAAGTTAAGAATAAGGTATATCGGTGTTGTGTGAATGGGCCTTCGTAAGACGTTAGCGCCCTCTGGACACCTCCGAGTATACATATTCGAAAAAGGTGAATTTGATCAGCGAAGGAATGAATTTAATTTGCAAAAAGGTGAATAAGACCTGCAAAAGGATTAAATTGGAGTACAAAACCTGTATACAGCGTGTATCTAGTAACTGAGGGGAATTTTACTGGGAGTAATTGAAGACAGGAAAATTTTGCATAGATCAACAAGTCGTATCACCTTGTATTGCAACATCCAGTTGCAAAATGCAAATCTTAATAACCACAATGGTAGAACCATGCATTGTGGATGCTAGAAAAAGGTAAAGCGAAAAAATTTCGGTAAATAAGTTTTTGACTATTGTTCCTCTGCAAAAGAGTAAATTTTTAATGCAAAACCTATATACAGGGTGTCTCTAGTAACTAAACCGAATTATAACTAGGTGTTATCGAAGACAGGAAAATTTCGCATGTTTTTTAACCATTTTCAAAATGCAAATCTTAACAACTACAATGGTAGAACCATTTACTATGGATACTAAAATATTTCGGAAAATATTAAGTTTTTTACAATTGAATGCCTACAAAGGAATTAATTTTGATTGCAGAAAAGTGAATATGCTCTACAAAAGGATTAATTTGTAGCGCAAAAGCTGTCTTGGAGGTGGAAATTCTCGTTCACAACACATATTTCTACGGTTTTGTATAGTGTCTTCCAGTATTGTCGCGGAATGTAGGATTTATGGAGAGGGCATTCGCTCGCCTCTGTCGCCATTCGTCAACGGAAATCCCTCGTTCGCGGTTTACAATTACGAGAGACGGATCGATCGGATCGGGGCCCGCGTCCCCGGCAAAATAATTGCCGTTTTATCGCGCGTGAATCGGCGAACCGCGCTCGTGCACCCTCGATAGAGTTCGCGGCGCCGATTTCTTTCCGGGATCCGCGGCTGGATCCGTTTGTGTAGCCGCTCGTGTTCAAGATGCTATCGAGGCGACACCGACGGAAAAATTGATCGCTCCTCGACCGATAAGGAATCTGGCCAATGGTAGGCGTTAATACCTTTCTCGATACTCGTCAACCTATCGACCAAACATCGCCGATATTACTGACTACGCGGCAGACGCAGCTAACAATTTATCCAATGAACACGTCCTGTTATCTCGTCCGACTCTTCCACAGTGTCAACCGAGTAATGGCTGCATTTAATAACGTGTCGCTCGGCGTGCGCGCGCGTGTGTTTCTCGTATTACCTCGGCACAGTGTTCTCTGGGAAACGTTGTTTGCCTCGACGCGGTGTGATTGCTCGAAGATTACCTGTTCGAATAAATTAAAATAGATGATGGATTGATATTAAATTGGAATGGATTTTCCGGGCTCGTGCGCGCTTCGAATGTTATGGATTAGAATGTTTGATGTATCTTTTACTGTCACTTCGTGGGCTGTATGTTTTCTATTGTTTCGGTAAACTGTGTTTGTTACGTTCCTTGACTACCATCAATCTTATGTTTAATTTTAAAGGAAGATCTGCAGCCTTACTGTAGAATTTTAATTGATAAAATGTGCAGTTGCACACAGTATATTCAGAGTCGTCAGAAAAAATTACCCTCTCTCTGCCAGCACCAGATTAGTCACGTGACATTGTGACACAGAGACGGAACGCGTCAGGTGATCGGGCCGTAGCGGAAGCGTGGGGGAACAGCGTCGTAGAAGGGGAAGTTAGAGTGGGAACACAAGTCTGGCGACTCTGAGTAGATCTACTACTACTGGATGGATTGATAATAATATATTTAATATTCTTTGTACTTCTCTATATTTCATATTCGTTATGTCTCCTATTGTGCCCATTTTCAATTAAAGTTAAATATTGTTAAATAAGATTATAACTTTTATTCTCGTGATGCTGAATATACCCTTGAATATCGCCTGTTTTCGTTAAAAATGAAACGCAGAACGAAATGATAATTAAAACCTTTTTAAATACAAAAATAATGTTGTTACTCGCGGATCTCTGTTCGTTCGTTTCTGTCCTATAGATATGTTATTGTATCGTTTTATTCATGTCGTTAAAAATACGCTTTTGCTCTTTTGTTCGAGGAAAATTACCATCGGCTCAAATTTTTCAGGGCAATAACGATCTAAAGCACACAGAGGAAATTGTTGAACACTTTTTAGTTCAAATTTAAATTTCATTGAATGGATTGGTGCATTATACACGAGGAAACAATAGATTGATGGATTCATTACACGGAAACTCTGGAAGGTATGATATATTGAAATAATATTTATTCTGAATTTGTTTCTTTAAACTGATAAATTAAATTTGTACTGAATTTCGTTTTTTTTCTATTGGAAGTACAATTATGAACAACATGTATTGAAATTATAAATTATAATCCTGTAGGACAATTCTTATTGCTATTTCTTATCTTTTAATTAATTTGATCTTATCTATTAATTTTCAGAGATATATTATTTACATATGTATACATACGAGCTATATTTATAATATATAAGGTGAGCTAAATATACAGTTACTCATAACTCGACTACGGTTTTTATGCATCTATGAGAAACATTAGAAGGCGAAATATAAAACATAGAAAAATTAAAAGAACGTAACATCTAGGTGCACGGTAGTGCACCAGCCAAGTTCTCGCACTACCTCCTTTTACACGAAACAACTTAGCCGTTTTTTAGAGGCTTGTACCTCGGAACTGGAGGCAGATGGAGAGATATAATTTCATACACTTGTTAAATGCTATCAGGTCTCAATATTGACAAAACATTTCCAACATTAGTAGGTTTCGAGATATAGGACCACAAAAATCGCTAAATTAGTCACTGCCTGACTGACTGACTCACGGATCATCAAAACCTTTTGGGTACTTCCCAATGACCTACAAGCTTGAAATTTGGAACATAGGTTCACCATAACGAACCATCAAAGGAATAATTATCAAAGTTTGAAATTTTACACCTTAAAAAAAATGGCAACAAAAATTGATTAAATCCCAACAAAAACATCCTGTAAACAGGAGCCAAGTTCTCTATGGCCGTAAAAAGTTGTGAGATCAAACAAAATACGGCCAAGTTCGTTAGCTTAGAAATACCTGTTGCAATACTGAAAAAAGCGTTTGTAAGAATTAGTATAAAAGAACGCTATTTAATTTTTAAAGAGTTACATGGAAGGCTAAATTATTCAAACTTGGCCGTTACTTTTTAAACCAATGGCCATAAAAGGTGTTAGGTAGCGGCTAAGTTTGAATAATTTAGCCTTCCATGTAACTCTTTAAAAATTAAATAGCGTTCTTTTATACTAATTCTTACAAACGCTTTTTTCAGTATTGCAACAGGTATTTCTAAGCTAACGAACTTGGCCGTATTTTGTTTGATCTCACAACTTTTTACGGCCATAGAGAACTTGGCTCCTGTGTACAGGATGTTTTTGTTGGGATAATACTTACCAGAAGCCTATTAGTACGATTTTCAGTGTTACACTATATTAAAAATAAAGAGAACTGAAAAATCTTCTTTTATAAAATTGGATTACGTTCCCACAGTAGCTGTTAGTTCATGAAAAACATTACCATTGCTTCTGAATAATTTTTTAAGCAGTTCCCAACTGTGAGTCATAAAGTTTAGAATCTCTTACAAACTTGGCAGTAGATAATCTATTAAGAACGTCTACATATTGAACCCAAGACATTAAAATTATTTAAAGTGGAAACAAATTTCTGTGCAACTCCTGTTTCTTGTATTGAGTGTAGGAGATTTTTCTTCTGCATGCAGATACGCAGTGAATTCACAAGCTACAGTAAATTCCGAATCCTATTGGAAGTGTGCTCGGCACTCGAGGAACATCCTAATATTTATGAACGGGACTGCAACTAATCCAGCTTCGACAAACGATACTTCATACGGTCTGATCCAATAATACCATTAACAGGGCCGGGGATCCTCTCCGCGAGGGAAATGGCGAGAGAAGCAATAAGTTGTAACGAAAGGGACAGCTGGAAACTTGATCGATGCGAGTTAATACGAAAATTTTGGTGTCCTCATAAAAGGAAACACACCGGGGACAGCAGGCAATATACGAACCGCAGGTTACGCCCTCGCTTCCCCTTCGATCTTCACGGTCTCATCTGCCCAAGCTACAGCGTCATTATAATTCCCTTTCGTCCCCTAAATTGTCGCAGTCCCCTAAATCGTCGCGGCTAGGGCGTACCGCTGTCCGGCACCGATGTAAACGCTTAGCATACACCCTCGCTTATACGGTGGAAGTTAATGGAAGTAAATAACTTCCGGATCGATATCGTTTGTTTCGCGCGCTTACGAGGTAGGCCCTTCATAAATTTTCAGTAGCCCTCTCCGAGGGCAGGGGAGAAATATTACGTTGATGCCCTCGAGGTTCAGCTGCGACATCGAGCCAGGTCAGTTCTCCCAGATCTTTGGAACTCTGAAAGTAGACGCGAACTATGCAGCAGAACTATGGGGATATTTAGATGCAGATGTGACGATAGTTACGCAGGGAATATTGTCTTCAACTTTTGATAAAACCCGTGTCTTCGTGTACCAGCGGAAAGTTGGGGGGTTACATACGGTCACTCTTGGTAATATTCCGACGATACTTTCTTGAGATTGGATCAAACTTTAATTTTTTGTGGTGTTAGAAGGATTAGTTTTATGATTAGTTTATGATAGTAGTCTTATCATTATTACTGCTAAATTTTATTCAAATTGGTCCAGTAGTCTTTTAGATATTTCCAGACTAGATCAACGTTGATCCTTTTCATGTGTCTAATATAAATAATACAAGTAATTGAAAGTAATTGATAGTAAATAGAATGTTTGTAATCCTGGGTTAAAACGGACCCAAGTATCACCATTTGAATAGAAGTTTGATAAATTCTTAATTTTATTTTTAATCAGAAGATTATGACTTAATAGTAATTATTAAAAAAGAATCTGTGGAGGCTTTTTTATTCAACAGGTGCCCTAAGCACAATGTCTAGAGTCTATCACATAGGTGTTAGAGACCACAAAAAATTATAAGTCCTATACAAATCTTTTACAGACTATAAATAAATTTTAGGACATCTAAATAAATTTTAAAGAATACATTTTTTAACAATAAAATTGTTTGACTTACCACAACAGGATTTGAATGGCGACTATGAAATGCCATTACAAATTACGGTGACATAATTCCTAACAATTATTACTAAAGTTGATATTGAATGAATCTCTAATAATGCAAGAGTGGTATAAATAAATACGCTCAATTCCATATGCCCAAAATGAAGAACAGAATTAAAAAATTGTAAGTCAGAAGTTAAAATAAACTTGATTGCAAAAAATGAAAAATGCATATACATAGAATAAAAATATTTGATACTGGATAAAATGTCTAGATTCTAAAGTTAAAATAATTTCAAATACAAACAAATCATATGTAAGGTTCGTTTATTTATAAAAATGAACAAATAAATCGTAGTCATTGGTACATTAAAGGTTTGAAAATTGTTGCAGTCGTGTAAATGTTTCAGATAATTCCCGCTTTAAAGTCGCTTTCAGATAATATCCGAATTTCATTAATTTTGTTTGAGGAATAAAAAGTATTGGAGTATTCGGTAAATACTATTTTTGACGTACCACGTTGGTTAGTGTTGATACTGGTATGGCAACATATGGTTTCGCCAGTGGGTATCATCATATTTGATCAATCGATCAATCAATATGAGAGCTAGCTGTCAAACAGCTATTCCGAATTGACGGTTACACACGAAAAGGACTGTAACGTAAACGACTGTATCGGTATGGCTGATTGTTTATTTAATAAATAGACTGCGGATTTTATGCATTTATGACAAAAAATGAGCAGAACAGGTACGAAACACAAAAATATTTAAAAAATCTAAAGACACTATATTTATTTTGTCAGAATTATTAAGAGAAGAAATCGACACAATTTTAAATTTTGCATAAATATCCGCAGTCCACCGATTATTCAGTGAGGCAGATTGAAACAAATACATTTTCAATACATAAATGTTTTGCTAGATAACACTGTCTTCAAAAATATCAAGATGCACTCATGAAAATAAAGAACAGTACAATAGGTCAAAGTTCGTTCTATTCTACTCGTGATATTAATGTACAAGCACAACAATGAATACAATAACAAATAAATATAATATTAAAATGCTTTTCCGTTCATGCATGATTGTACTAAATCAGGCGTGAAAGCGTATACCTTTACTAGTAAATTAACAAGCGATTTCGTTGAATATATTTACTTATCAAATTAGTATTTGCATACATTGAATAGTAAATATACATTTGCCAAATTTACACATTCGCTATAACGTATGCAAAGACGAAAGTGAAAGCAGCTATAAAAGTGACAATGAAAGCATACTGCTCTGCATAGAAAGTACAATAGGATGATAAACCTAATTCAATGAAACGTAAACAACACAATTAAAAAATGTCAACAGTATTTCTTAAAATACAGATCATTCTTTATTTTAATTTAGATATGAAATATTCTCTTAAAAAATTATGCTATAATCTTTTCATTATCAAACTGATTTTATTCATATTATTTCCATTGGCTTCATCAATAGTTATAAACTCCATCAGGCTCAGGAAGGAAAATACAATTTTCTGCATTTCCTCGTTGCGAATTTCCGCGGGAGCATGATGCACGCGGGTCTGTGTTAGGTGATCGCCAAAGGCGCAAGTAAAATTAATTTCAAGGTCAAAAGGTCAAACTTTTTTTTTATCGCGTCTTATTCTACTCGTTACAAGGATAAAAAATGCAGCAGAAACCACGGGTCAAAACTAGACCGTTCTCTTAAAAAATGAAACTTCTTCATTATCAAACTTATTTTATTTATCTTATATTATATTTTCAAAGAAATAACTTCCAATGGCTTCATCAATAGCACGCTACACATATAAAATACATCTGAGAAATGAAAATGTAATATAAATATTATTAGTTTGATACTGAAAAACATTACCATAATTTTTTAAGAGAACGATTGAGTTTGGACCTATGGTTCCTATTGCACTTTTTATCCTTGTGACAAGCAGACTATGATGCAACCCTAAAAAATGTTTGACCTATTGACCTTGAAATTCAAGGTGAAGATTAATGTTTGCATCACCTTTCTTACATGAATTTCCACTAAACCGGGGGTGTAAAATCACGGTATGGCGGTCTAAATTATTACTAAAATGTACATTTTATTCGGATATCATATGGAAACACAAAGAAACGTGTCCTATCTCTTTGTCCCTAACTGGTAGTCCCGGATCCGATCCAAACTCGAAAATCGATGCAAGAGTCCTGTGCGCGAGAGGGCACGTGGCCGTTTGTATGCCGATCGAACGTTTGCGCCCGGTACGTAACCGGTTGTCAGACGGCAATGTCCGATAATACAAAGCCCCGTACAGCACGAGGCTTTCCGTCGTACGGCGCAATCAGTTCGGACAATCAGTTTGCGGAATGGCCGCCGCTGGACACACAATCGGCGTCTTCCGCTGATTCACTGGCTTAAAATACGATTATAATTCCCTTTTGTCCCCTAAATCGTTCTGTCGTGCATGTATCTTTCGCGCTCCCACCGCCTACGCCTTCCGATAGAGCCAGAGGAGATCACGGATCTGCTCGAGCAGAGACACACACACACACAGAGAGAGAGAGAGAGAGAGAGAGAGAGAGTGAGAGAGAGAGCTGGCCCGGGGTACCTTCAGAATGCCCGTTCAATATTCCTGGCGGGTAGGGGGAGGGGGGGGGGTGGGAGACCTGTCGCAACATCTGCGGAAAAAGAGAGGCACTTGGAACCTTCTGGCTCGGCCTCCGATGCCCCAGCGACCATACTTGGTCGCAGGCGAACACACCACCTCACCCATTCCGACCAACGAGAGGGCTCTTCCGGTGTCCTTTGATTTTTCCGCATATTTTTCCGCTGGTGCTCCACGCTCCTTAGGGAGACCGTTCCTGGTCCTGTTACGATGCCCCACCTTCGCCCCCCAATCCTCTTCCATTCTTCCCGGACCTCTTTGTTTTCTTTGATTTCGTACGAGTGTCCTCGTTTTACTGAATCACGGGCGTATTTCTTATTTCCAAGACCGGGCGAGGATGAAATCAAAGGCCCGAGGAGTAGGTCGATTTAATATTATGGAAAGGACTTGCTGAAAGAACCTTCTGAAGTATGAAGACGGTCGATTCAGTAAATGGATTCAAGGCGATCAATAATAGCGTTGTTTAGCAGAAGATAGCAGTCGAGTTTGAAATACCAGTATTCCAAATGTCATTCTTACCATTGGTCCTAACAATTAAAAATAATAACAATTAAAAAATTCATGTGGGTATTCCCTTAGATAGGGTACATGCAGGAATTGAAACTGTACGGTGTTCACATTAACACTAGCCATTGTGTTTTTTAACAAGCAACGTAAAGGAGTCTGTAATTTTTTTATCTGCTTTATTTTTTTAGAAATGAAGATAACCTTCAATTTTTCAAATGCAACGCTACGTATTTTTTTATATCGTGGGACAGAACAAATACATTCGTACACGAGATAATTACGTTCGAGGTCACGGAAGGTCAGAAATGGAAGAAATATGACATAATGACGTTCAAGGTCACACAAGGTCAGACATGCAAGAAATATTGTTCTTTTTTTGTAAATATTGGAATCCTTATTAACAAAAGGAACAATTTTCTTTTCGTTTCCAGTTCTAGTGATTCAGTCCATAAAAGTCTATATTTTCATAAAGATCTGAAGTCTGATTATAGTCGATAACGATAACAATAAAATTTTGTCGATTTTGCTTCAGTAATTCAATGTAGGTGGAAGTTAGTGTAATATCTGCTCGCTGCCTTCAAACACAATGGACACACCGCGTTTTGGAACTATTCGGAATAGAACATCGTTTGCGCTGTTAATAATTTGACACTGATTAGGACACGTACGAGAGTTGCATTGACGGTCGAGGGGAGGTCTTTGTCGTGAATCAGGGACTGTGAGCTTACTCTGAAACTGACTATGCGATACTGACCGCGGAACTCCATGGAAACTCTGATTTCCACGAATCGTGTTACAAAAATCAAAATACCAATTTAACAAATTTCAATCTATAACTATCTGCAGGGTATTTCACCTAACTCAGACCATCTGAAATATCTCGCTTATTTTTCATGATAAGACAAGAGGTCAGAGAAGGTCAAACAAATTTACTCAAGGAAACTTTTTTCGAGACTTCAAGGTCATCGAAGTTTGTTTACGTGGGACTACATATTTTCATTACAACAGTCTTATAGTTCATAAAAAACAAATTCAACGATGTGCGATATGTTGAACTTCACGTGGCCTTCAATAACAAAATACATTTTTCCTCCGACCTTCTTCCTATCCTAAAAAATAAACTACATATTTGAGACGGTCCAGTTAAGTGAAATACCCTGTATATCAGCACACTGAACAATGCTCACAAGCTTTTTATTTCATTAGGTAATATCTGCTAAATGAGATTAACTCAATTAGAAAACGTAGGGAACGAATTGCTACAATCTTGACATCCCTTGAGGGGGTTTCATTCGTTTTCCCATTGGATAAAGAAAAGTATTTAAGAAAGGAACCTCGGCTTGAAAGAATCTTTAGCGGCAGAAACAACAAAGCGTTCTTAATCATCTTAATCATCGTTCTTAACCATCTCATCCGAACAATCTTGGTTAGACGGCATTGTAATTAAGTAGGACGCAATTTTCCTGTTCTTTCTGCAAAAATCTACGAATACTTCTTCATTTTACAATGGAATTGAGATTCTTTCACCGTGGACGAGTATTGAAATTAATGGAAAACTTTGAATTTGTTTTTCATGAGCTATCAGACTGTTCTAATGAAAATACATATGTAGTCCCGTTAAAAAAAACTTCGATGACCTTGAAATCTCGGGAAAGTGACCTCGAGAAAATTTGTTTGCCTGTCACTACATTTGACTGTTCGTACGGTTACCGCGACAAATTTTGAAAAAACGGCCCAAATTTTGTGGCCAGGGACTGTAATAATGGCACCAGTGTCAGTGTTACAAAGAACACGTTTACCACAAAGAGGACAAGATTCAACCCAGCGTCCATAAACACATCTCGCGTTAGCTTATCGAGCATTCAGCTTCAGCATGGTTGACAGAACGAAGCTGCAGATCTACTCTCCCCTCTCGGATCCACGCAGCGGAGAAATATTTTCTGTTTATACACTCGTCTGATTCTCCGGGTAGGTTCTCGCCGGTCACAGCGTATATGCACGCTTGCTCCGGCCTCTCCATCTTCCTGTCCAGGTTTCCGCGTCGCGCGTCGTCCCTCTCCGTCTCCCTGATTTGATTACCATTCACACATCTCTGCTCGCCGGCCCCCAACCCCGTCGCTTATCGCTCGCCACCTCAACCCAGTCTCCCTGACCACTATACACATACGGTTCTCTTTATCCATCCGCTAATCCCACCCTCTATCTCTGTCTTCCACCCCCTGCGGTCGCTGTACACGGTACACGCAGCAGCCTCCCCTTCGCCACCCCTTCGCCACCCCTTCGCTGCCACTCTATCCACCAGCCTTCGGTCGGCTCGCGGTTCCTTTCCCAGCCCTTCAACGGTTCTCTCTATCATCCCCCACGGCTGCCATCCACTTTGCTATCAAATCGCTCCACGTCGGCTTTTTTCTTTCGCTCCTCCCCCCATACCGGAACGTTTCACTTCGCCGCGATTGCCACGCCGCGCCGCGCCGTGCCGCCGGCGTGCGATGCGTATCAATAACTGGAGCCTTTTGCTACAGCCTGCGGACCATGGGTATAGGATTCACTTAATATTTTGGGGAGACTCGCGTCATGTGTTCCGAATCGCCCAGCATCGGATGGAATTCATGATTCCCGAGCGTCCTATACTTTTAGGAACGATCCAACTGCCGCGGAACAGTTTTATTTTTAGTCCTGGACAATGCTGTCCTCGGAGTTCATTTTGGGACTGAGAAAATTGGAATAATCGTTGTGAGAGAAAATTTCAAAATTATGTATTGTTGTTGCGAATGTCCGCGTTTAGAATGCAAATTTTATGCAGCGTTTTGATCGACACTGTCAAGGCTGGCGCTCACTCAACAGCACCGCACATGAACGACACGAGACCAACGTGTCAACATTTACATTATTATACAGGGTGTCCAATTTGCGTCGACCCTGTCGAATATCTCCGGAACTGTTGATGATACTAAAACATGTTTCAAAAGTTAAACACACTTTCCGATGTAGATTTTTCTGTGGACGCATAGAGGTCGTGCGAAGGTCTGGGTTAGGACTTTGTTTTTCTAAATGGTATCGTATATTTTTGAATGCAATACTTGATGCTACTGGTTATTCCCTACATAAAAGTACTGAATTACTTATGGCGAAAAATCATTAGTTTGAAGGTATTTTGATTTTAGTATCGAGTACTTGAGTTAGTGCTGTACAGGTCTTAGCACTCACCTTTCTTGATACTTTTGGCTAGAGCATTTCCAACAAGTATTTATTGTCACATTCGTTGTCAGTATACGTATCGAAGAATCGTTGTGTATGTGCATTAGCAAAGGCATTACTTTTCATAAAAAGAAATCAGAAATAAATGGACAGTAGCTGATATATGATTTAGCGAATATGTGACACGAAAAATGCTAACACAGTGACGCAAACGTAGATAGCCAGCAAAAAAGCAAGAACAAAACAAGCATTTGTTATGCTTTTAGGACAATGTTCCAAAACCTTTTTGAAGATGTGAAAAGTTTTTTTAATTTTGACAATAAAAATGTGGTGTTGCTAATCTGTGAATTGGGAATTCAGACTCTCCTATGTTAAATAGAATATACATGTAAGTATATACATATATATAATAAATAAAATAAAATCACTCTCATGTTAAATATAATCGTCCATTCAGAATTTTAACCGTTCCATATTAAATATAATTGTTGATTGAGAATGCAAACTTTTTCATGTTAAATATAATTGTTCAGGTTTTCAACAATTGTAGATTTGTTATTATTTTCACAACGCATATTTAGCTTACTGTGTATAAAATAACAATAAAAGCAAATCGAATAAATATCCGTGTATACAAATATTTTGATGGCCGACTGCATTGTCGTAAAAGTACTGAATCCTCTAATTGCATCCCTTGTATTTTACAGTGTTATACATATAAAAATTGCTGGCGATGCCCGAAATTGCATTCGTTGTTCTACTGAAAATACCAGCTTCTATCATTAGTGACCAACGTAACAGCGAACGTGCTAAAACGAGAAACCAGTACGTTCCATCTACATCTTTTATTACACACACAGTGCATCAAAGTTTTCGGTGATGCATTTTTTCTAAATGAAGGAAAATTAGAAGCGCGGGTATACGTCACTAATAAAGCGTAAACATGCATTCATCACCATCAGCTGGGAAGATATAAATATACTGTTCTGTCCACGCAGTGCTCAACAATATTGGTGAGTCCGCTACTCATACACTTCACATGCGATTGTATACTTTATTCAAGTAATAAAGAGTGATCTCCAAGAAACGGGAAATACATATAAAGGGTGTCTCAGCTAACTGGGATCACCTAAGTATCAAACTCATTTAGTATGGTATGAAAATACTTCTCAGGACAAAGTTATTTCAAAGACTATACATATGTAAGGGGGGGGGGGGGAGTTCCTTCTCATTTTTTTTTACTAGATATCAGGGTCATGGGTATTTTTTAAAAATAAAACCTTGCATTTTTTTATTCGATGTCGTAGATCATGAAAAGACTGAAAGGTAAGATATTTAATGTCTTTAAAGAATATCGAAGAAAATATTTATTAACAATAAAATTATTATAATAAAATTAATTTTTATGTGATACCATTTAGCTGAGACACTATAACATAGGTACAGAAGTTGACTTTTCCTTCAACTAACTAAATTGTCGCGAGCTTCTTCATTATACACAATACACAATATATAATACACATCTCTGTGTTTACAGGGCGATAACATTGCAAACTGTGATAGCCAATTGACACTAAAATCTACCTAAACGACATAGTAATTCCAAGCAATAGTACTTGTCCATATTACTCACCCATAAAATAACCGAGCTCCAACCATTGCACCATCGCTCATCAACCCCTACATTTAACAACTACCATAATTTTCAGCTATATAAAAGACAGTGGTTCTCAAATATCAGAGAGTCCTATAAATTTCAAGCTATCTGTATTCAAACGTATATCTCGTGACAATTTAAAGTTACCTAAATGAATATTTATACGACGTTATAAATTATGCAAAATTACAACGAACACGAAGAAAATCCAAGATCAGCAGAATATTTCTCGGGTGGGGATAACATCTTGACAGTTACGGTAGAGGTCCTTTCGACAGTTACGGAGAGAATACCGTACACACTTCATAGACTATGCTCGAACTCTTCGCCACGAGTACGACACGATATTACAAGACAAAGGGTTAAAGGACACCTTAGGCCACAGCTTACAAGCATGGTCCCAAAACCAGCACAATCCAGTGGTCCGTATCGCAAACCTCGGCAAATAAAATTTCAAAAGGCGACACATCCTCGTGGCAAAACCTACACACATTCACCGTGGTATCCGGTAGAGGAACGTAGCTGCCGGTCGTATTGGTCCGGTCGTCTGTGACCCGCATATGATATTACTGTCCGACAAGCGTGCGCTGGGGAAAGCAAGCGCAAGCAAGCAAGCAAGCAAGCATTGGTTACACTATGACCCTTTGAAGCTTTGTCTCGCCGCATCAGATATTACCGGGATAATGCAGCTGCCGGACCATCCTCTTCCATATCTATCCGGCCTGTCCGCACAGCCGCTCGCAACCAGTCACGAAGCCTCCGCTGGCAGGGCAGTCCGCTGTCAATGGATGGCAGCGGACGCCGGGCTGGCGCCCGATTCAATACCGGGCGTCATCGCGTTGATACGGTCAAAGCCTTCTGCCGGATGTAGGATCGTCAGGGTATCGTTGAACGTCATCGGAGCGTCACAGGTTTAGAATCGGTTTCGGCTAATCATACGCGGCGCACGAACAACTGTCATTCACCGGTCAATACGGTTCTCATGGATTGACACATACCGCTAATTAGTATTCCCCTGGTGCCGCGCTCCGGCGGCTGCCATGCCCGTGTAGGCA
Source organism: Lasioglossum lativentre (assembly GCA_916610255.1). NCBI lineage: Eukaryota > Metazoa > Arthropoda > Insecta > Hymenoptera > Halictidae > Lasioglossum > Lasioglossum lativentre. Next base: position 22,049,766 of record OU744355.1, read on the forward strand.
CCGCGGCATCGTTGCCCTCGAAAGGATGCCAAACAGGCCGGCACACACGCTACGCTCAAAAGCGAGATTATTGCAGCGTCGACGGAAAAAGGGAAACACTGTTCTTCTGTGCGCACCAATCAGTTAGGAACAACAGAGGGCCTGCCGGTGGCCGGATGACAGAGACAGAGGAAGCTGCCGCTAACCTGCTGCCGTATTGGGATTCGAATCTCCACGAAGGATCCTCGTCAGAGGCGAGCTAATCACTCCGCTGCTAGCTTCGGCAGGATAACTGAATGGTACGGTGATAGGCGTGATCTCGCGATGAAGCATTTCCTCGTTGCGAATTTCCCCGGGAGCAAGATGCAGGCGGGTCTATGGTAGGGGATCCCCAAAGGCGCACGTAACATTAATTTCAAGGTCAAACTTTTTTTTTTATCGCGTCTTTTTCTACTCGTCACGGGGACAAAAAATGCAGCAGAAACCACAATGAAGTTTCTTCATTATCAAACTGATTTTATTTATTTTATATTATATTTTCAAAGAAATGACTTCCAATGGCTTCATCAGCACGCTACAAATATTGTACATATAAACTACATCTGAGAAATTAAAATCTAATATAAATAGAATTAGTTTGATAATGACAATACTTTACCATAATTTTTTTAGTACGATTAAGTTTCGACCGATGGTTCCTGCTGCACTTTTTATCCTTGCGACGAATAGAACACGATGCGATAAAAAAAACCTTGAAATTCAAAGTCAAAACTAATTTCGCGGCACTTTTCTTCGATCAATTTCCACCAAACCGAGGATGCAGAATATAATAAATATACAATAATATTGCACAATAAATTGTATCTTTCTTCTAAAAAATGCTTAAAGCCAAAAAAGTTTCAATTATTCTGACGGTGAAGAATCTTGTACGTGAATGGATTGATACAGACAGTGTTTAAATCGGCAACGTTATTCACAAATATCGACACTATACTGACACCATAAATTTTGCAATGTTTCTTCCAATTTCTCGTTTCTCGAGAATCGAAAAATATCGCGAAACCAGACACGCCATTCCGACCTCTTCTAGCGGTGAGTCGAAGATAAACGATCTCCGATTATATTTTATTGGTATTAGTGGATCGCAGAGAAATCCATCGATCGCCCTCACCGTGATTCCGGCTGCCAAAAGTCCCCGGCTATGATATCGTATTCGTTCGGAAGTGATTTTTGGATAACGACGCGGTAAATTTTCCAGGGCGACAATGCCCCCGAATATTTCACACGCTGGGGCCCCAGGGTATCTCCACGTCGCGTCGGAGCATCGAGAGTCGATTTTTCCGTGCAGGCCGGGGCTGGACCGACCCTCCGATATTTATCTCGATTAAGAGACCGTTTCGACGGTCCGCGCGGACATTCAAGGATGATAGACTCGGTGTCGAGCGTGTAATCGTGTTTCCCTCGAATCACGGAGTCACGCGGCGCGCGCGTTTTAATAGGGGCGAACGGGACCCGCGTAAACTCCGCTTCTATGTATGCATGTTTGCACGATACCGAGGCAGAAATTGAATTTAATACGCGCCTCCGCGAACGTTCGGATGCGTAACGCGCACAAGAACGATACTCGCGATGCACGTGCGACAATGTGCGTGCACGCGGCGCGGCGCGACGTGGATCGATGACTCGACATCGAATTCGGTAAGTGCGACGCAGAAATTGCACACTGCGGTCGAAATTGGAGATCCGCGGCATCAATATTCCCACACTCTTTAATACTGCTGTTATGTCAGTCAAAATGACGAGTAAAAAATTTATTAATCCTTATGCGAAGTATTGGGGCCGACGCGGCTCCACTTAAAATGCTAATAGTCTCAGTAGTAAACAATTAAAAGAATGAAAGAGTTATACTGGTTTTTGCAAATAATGTAATGGTGTCTGTAATTTTTCTTATCTCATTCTTTTTTAGAAACGGAGGTGATCTTCAATTTTTCAAATGGAAAAACAAATTCAGTCGCATACGATGGTCTTCAAGGTCATACAAGGTCACAAATGGAAGAAACACCGCTCAGATATGTAAACACGACTTGAAAAGCAAAATAACGCAGGCATGTGTATAGCAGAAGCTATCGAAAACGTAATTAGGAGAGCTGAAATCTGCATTCATGCACAAAGGAAATCATTTGAACATTTACTGTAGCCTCGCCAATAAAGAATGCTTGTAAACACATTGGCACGAGGTATTCAAAGTATTTCTTCCATTTCTGACCTTGTGTGACCTTGAAGGTCATTATATACGAATAAATTCGTTTTGGCATACGCTTTCATATTATATAAAAAGATACACAGCACTCCATTTCAACAATTTAAGATCACCTTCATTTCTAAAAAAATAATGGAGGTAAAAAAAGATTATAGACACCATTGCCTGCAAAAACAGAAGAATATTCTTAAGTTCTTCCTAAGGTATTAAACCATTAACTAGCCCGCAAGTCAAACAAATTATGCAACATTATTTATCTATTTTCCAGTAATAATAAACCTAAATTAGAAAGTATATAATTATGCCAGATCCAATAGTTACGTTCAGCTGCTTCGTGTTCGACAAAAATGTATTGAATTTATTCCATATCAACAAGTTTCGTAATAAAAGCCTAAACTTAATTAATTTGTAATGCAACTCGAAATCATTTGTGGGAACAGATGAACGCGCGTTTGAATCTCGCGTAAAGTCGGATATTACATTTCATGTAATTATATCCGAAATACAGATAATATTAACTTGTGCCATATGTAATTACCGTTTTTGCAGATTGAAATGAAACCAATACGTTTTCAAAACAATAATCCTTATTTAACGAAAATATGCATCATGCATATTAATAGATTTTTCCCAGTGGAATACCAATTGATGTAATCCGATAATTATAAAAATTAAATTTTGTTTATATTCGGATGTTACGATCACCGAGTTGATAACGTATTTTTGGAAATGATTGTAACCAGCGATGAAAAATGGTTTCATTACGGCGACCCAAATTTTTAAACGTAAAACCATTATTTCCGGGTATCACGAATTTTCGGGTCTCGACCCGACCTGAGTCATCAAAAGCCGAACCTGAGGCTTGGATACCCGCCCACCCCTGTTGTGGACGCTCGAGAAGCATTGTAAAATCGTCCTGAAAGCTTCCCGGTGGTTAATTCGATGAGGCGGACGGCGATCGAGCGTCTCGTTACGAATCGGCTCGTTAAACGAGCGTCGCGGTTTAATTACGGGTCCAGGATGCGTGTCTTATCACCGAGCGTCGCGGGCGAAAGTAACGCGCGGAAGTTGTAATTGCCTTTGCGCGTCGTATCCTCTGTTACTTCATCGCGCCCACGCCCCTCTCCCCCACCTCCGCGATTTCCATCCCCTATCGTCGTACGCCTGTTTTCCGCGGGCAGCTTGTTCGCGGAATTTCCCATCCGAATTTTCCGTTTCATTAACCGGCGGCTCTCCGCGTAGCCATTAACGGATCCTCGCCTCGGTGTTTGTGCGCAACGGTAATTAAGAGCTAATTAAAAATGCCCGGGATCCTGCGATCGGTAAATAATCGTGGGGAGGGGGAGAAACGAAAGCTGCCGCGCGGCAAGATAAATCGAACCGCGCGCGCGCGCGCATGCTCCCTATCGTTCGATCGTATAATGTATCCCGGATTTAAGCGGCGGCCGCTAATTGCACACGGTATTCCAGAACCATTTAAATTGGTTCACCGCGACAGATCTAATCGGTCCGGCCGTCCGTTTCGCTCGGCCAATCCCGCCTCCCCTCCCCGCCATTCCATTCCAATCCGGCAATTCTTTCACCCCCGGGGTTGAAACTCCACCCGAGGACTCGTACCCTCTTTTCCCGGGCCGGCCCGGCCCGGCAGACCGCGTTGCCAACGACACCGAGAGTTTTTCGTTCGGCGACCAGCAATCTGACATGGACTCGACGTGAAACGCTCGGCGATCTCCCATTTTGCTACGTCGAACTAGTAGAGAGGCAGGAATTTCAGGCTGACGCTCATTCGGATCACTTTCGCCATCAAGATTTTTTGATCAAAATTAAATAGAGAGGAGGGTCCATTGACACGTAAGGTTTGATAAATTTTTCTACAGGAAAAATTAAGTGTACACTTTAGCATAGGACACCCTAATAATTTGCTAATTTTTATTTAGTATATGTACAACATAAAGGTATAGCCGGTTAGGATGGTCAAAAGTGCCCCCAAACCAAATTAATTTTTGGTCACACCGTTCGATAGGGCTCCCATAGAAAACCCTCTGTCACAAGTTTCAAGTCGCTACCCTTACCACAAGGGTAGTTATAGGATGAGCACAGTTTAATGAATTATGCTCTATTTCTTTTGTTCTGCTCAACAAAAAATTACGAAAAAATTCATGATCATTATACTTAATAGCATACATAACTGTGAATTATTTTGAATTATATTGAAATTTTCAGAGCAAACGTTTATATCATTATGTTTATTGTGTCTCGTCGTGATTATTAATGTGTATTTTTTCAGATTTTTGGTTAAACCGTGTTCACCCTATAAACGATGGTCGTCCGGTGGTAACATGTATGAGAAAAAGTTGTTCAGAATTATGCCCCCAACGACATATTTCAAGGTCATTGAAATCGACGAGGAATCCTATATTGTAAATAATTACCAAATGAATTTTCGAGCTGAAAAACGTAAGTTTTTACTGAAGTTGTTTCGATGTAGATGTTTTTGCATAATGTAGCAAATTGAAGACACGTTTTATTTCCTAGAAATTGAACACCTCTGAAAACATTGGAAAATTGTTTTTCTGGCTGAGTTTACTACAGATTTGAAGATTTAAGCTTCCCGTTTACAAACAACCCCTTGAAACTTGATACTCGACTTTTTTCAGTCGTTTTGTAAAAATGAAATGTGGAACTAGTTCGCTCGTACCTCATATTACTCTGAGGTTGCCAGCACATGTTTCATTCGAAGCTCGGTAAAAAAAGAGCTCAAAAAAATCGCACGTGAAGTTCCAGTAGATCGTTGTAAAGGAAAAGCTCCAATCTTCAAATCTATGGTAGAGTTCTACTACGAGAAAAATTCTCCAATCGTTTTCGAAACGTTTTTAATGCGCAGTTTGCTTTAGCCGAGTTATTCAACATCAAAGTAAAGATCCGTCCTTTTTATTTTAATCGATTCTGGAAAGCGAAGGAATCGCTGTAGAATGTTCACCGAAAAAGCAATGTAGAAAGATCGTGGTTTCCTCTTGAAGCTACATCTCTTTCTTGCTCTTTCAGAAATATGCTGAATGAATTCCATTTACTCTTTAACTCGCTGTATCTCGGCAAAAGGTGATCGCAACATCACGATCGTCGATACATTTTAAAATGGAGAGTACGTCAATTTTTTATTAATAAACTATTTCATTTAGACTACGAATTTTTAAGACAAAAATAAGCCATATACGAAACAGTAAAAAGTTGCTTGGTGTCACTTAAAGAATAGTTATTGATGCTCCATAGTATTCAAATATCCCTTACTTACTTGTATAATCGTCTTTAATTTTGAGAAAGTAAAAAATTTGTTGTGTAATTTAAATGGTGTCAAGTGGTCTTCTTGATATTTTTTGTGCTACGAAAGACACTTTTGACAGATCTACACGTGTTAGCATTTCTCAAAAATCCTGCATTCTCCTTACAAACGAACCTTAAGTTTGACCTTCATCTTCGGAGTTCAAAGTCATTTGAAGGTCATGCCACAGCAAGTAGATATTTGAACGTATTTTCTTATGAGCTACACGATGCAACACGAAAATATATGTGGTTATTTTAAAAAAACACATTGATGACCTTGAAAACTACGAGAAAAACATTTGACCACTTGATACCATTCAAATTACACGGTATTCTGTGGTTGCCTGAACGTGGTATAAGAATAAAAAAAAATAAAGTTGCCTGAACGGGGTGGAAGAATAAAAAGAAATAAAGTTGTCTGAACGAGGTATACAAGAACAGAAAGAAAGTTGCCTAATGTGATCGGGGTTTTACGGAGACCAGTGAAAAATACGTCGCGTTAGCAGGCCGGTCACCGACGATTGTTATTAATTACCGTCGGGTGCGGTTCTCGTTGCTCGGGATTTGTCGGGATTCCGCTCACGTCCTCCGCATCGCTTCCTCCCGTTTCGCGGTGGCTCGCACTGTACATACGCGGGGCGGTGCATCGGCACGAGGTAAGACCCAATTTCATTCGCGTGTTCGGACTCGAATTACCTCCCGACTCCCGACGGAATACCAGTTAATAACGACTTCGGCGGACGGACGGCTCGGCTCGTGGGGGCCGGAGGGGAAGCGAAGGGGAAGTGCAGGTTTCGTGAATCGACCTGACCCGGGCGATGAATAAGCATGCTATAGCTGGAGAGAGGGTAGCTAGATCGGTTGTACGTTGAAACCTATTATTCGAGGGAGTTCGATGGAGCACGTTACCGCAGAGGCGAGGAGTAGCGGATCCGAGGCGGAAAGAAGGAGAAAGAAGAGGGGATAGCCTGCCCGCCATCATTGGTCTCGCGCTAATTTTACATGGCTTAAAATTTATAGACGGGATGTTAAGGCGCTTATTAAGGCAGCGCTCGAGCACCCTCTAAGATTCCGTAAGTTCCCCCTCGAAGCTTTGGGATAGCAGCTCTTCCTCGGAGGCCATCGGCAAATTAGTATTCCTCTATCCTCTTTGTTCACCTTTTTCCGTGGCTCCCCGGCTGGGTCTGCCTTCGTTGAACAATAAGTCCTCTAATGGAAGAAAAGATTCGAGAGCCGATCGCTTACCGGGCATCCGATTCCGTTGGCGAGTCAGCGGTTTCCCTACCTCGATTAAATTGCTCTGGGTGACCATCGGGCCACGATACCCTCAACCCTGTTCTCGCTGAGCCTGCTGTCCGAGGTTTCTTTCTTTTCCCGAGCGAACAGCGCCGTCGAAGCAGAGGGGAACGTAGGTATTCGCGGCTCGTTTTCCCGTGGAAATTGTACCTGTCAGCGTCGCAGCGCGGAATTTCTACGTCGAAAAATTCCGGCGTCAAGTCGGTGACAGCGGTGGACGAACAAAAAACAAGGCGCACGCCAGGCGACGCGACGCCCGGCGCCGTTTGATGCGAGCTCGCGCGACGATTACCGACCACCGACGCGAAGCTCTCCTGTCGACGACGGACAGGAATGTTTCGGCCACGGGAATTCGATTTCGATCGGCCAGACCAGGAATCGACCACTGTCGATGCTCGACGACTGACGTCCGCGTGATTCCATTTCTTCCGCCGCCTGACAACCTCTACGGCCCACGCAGCCGAGGAAAACGAGCTCTGCCACGGCGAGACCGAGGCACTTGACTGCGATCCGAAATCTGTTACTTTGCTACTGCTTTATACAGGCTGTCTCGCCAGATATTACCACATTTACGTCATTATTACTATTCGCAGCGAGAAATAGCGATTAAATGGTTTTAAGAGATGCACTGGTGTTACTAGTTTCTTCATTGGTAGATGTGTCAAGGACTTCTGCAGGTCAACTTTGTTTTTTTAAACGGAACCGTATATTTTTTATGCACCAATCGATGCAGACCTTTATTTTTGTTACAAGTTTCTTCGTTGATAGATGTCTCAAGGACTTATGAAAGTCAACTTTAATTTCTTAAACGGAACTGTATATTTTTTTTGCACCAATCGATGCAGACTTTTATTGTTGTTATTCGTTTTTTCGTTGGTGGACGCGTCAAGGACTTGTGATGGTCAACTTTGGTTTCTTAAATGGAACCGTATAGTTTTTTGCACCAATCGATGCAGACTTTTATTTTCTGTAAAGCAGTATTAACCCATGTTAAAAAATGATTAGTTTAGGAGTTATTGTAGTTCAAATATTGCTATGAAAACCTCGAGATATTTTTAGAGGTTCTGCTTTGATGATAGCCCTTAGTTCATCATTGTCAATTGCAAAAGGATGTTTTTTTAAGTTTAAATTAAATTAAATTCGATGCGACCAAAGATATAGTTAGAAAATACGTGCTATTTTGAAAGACTGCTACTTTTAAACATTGAGATTTAAAATGAGGCCACATTTATTGTTGCACGACTTTCCTTTCCAAAATTATAAAAATTTGACAATTTTTCGAAATTGAAAATTTGGTGTGCCAATACTTTTTGGAGTTACTATAAACAAGACGCCTTTGGCGCACAGACGATTGCGCACAATGGTATGGCACACGGTATTATTAACCCAGACCTAACCAAGACCTAATTATTATTATACTGTACTATACTAATTATTATTAACCCAGAACCGTGTGCCATACCGTTGTGCGTAATTGTCTGCACGTAAAAGAGCCATCCCCACTATAAACTATTGTGGCGGACTGTTATAGTGTCTGTATATAATTCTTTGAGTTGTACTACATAAACTAAAATCTATTTTTATTCACAATATATTTGTAAGCTGTTACGGTACGTTACAACTATATTAAAATTCTACTTCCTTGTCTGAAAGTAAAATCCACTAACGATGTTAAACTACAAGTATGTAATATTTCCTGATACACCCTGTCGTGTTCCAGCAACAGCGAACAATTTTCCGTAACCCATTGCATGACACATCTCACACACTGCTGTATACTTTGTGCGAGTAATTAAATGGTAATGCGATTAAACGGATTACAAACTTAATTTAACAACTGTTAGGCGATTGCGTAGTAGTTCGTGCGAGGCCAGAGCAGACAGCAGAGCACAACAATTGACAATTAGCATACTCGTCGTAGCTAGACAGACGCAACCTCGAACGTGGCACTTTGCGTTACAATAAACTATTAACAAATGCTGTATCCGAAGCTATTCAACTAACAAGAAATTTAAGGTTAAAGGTGTAATGTTTAACTTGACGAACTACGTGAGTATGAAAATTAATTTCTAACTATTCAATCAATTTATGATTCTAATGTTAACAAATTCGTTGAGTCCACTATTTCCTGTTGTAAATTATTATGGTAAAAACTCGATTATCCGAACTGCGGATATCTCCATTTACCCAACACGCTTGACATGTAAGTAACTCAGTCTAAATAGTTCCATATGCAACATTATTCATTGATCATACTTCAGTTCGGATAATCGAGGTTCTACTGTATTCAATGTACCACATTTGATAGAAAATAACAAATACGGTTTTCAACAAGGACCTGTCATTCTAGTAAAGAAGATATTTTCATATGCAGAGTGAGTCAATAAAAATTACCACCTGATTATTTATTGGCTTTATCCACAAATGTTTGAAATGAAATCTGTTGTATCCGAGAAGGCTCATTAGAAAAATACAATTTGATGTTTTAAGGCCTTATATTTTCCGAGATATCAAGCTGACCTTGAATTTTTCAAATGGCATCGTATATTTTTTTGTTACTATATGAATTGTAGTCTTTAAGAAGACGAATTCAACGACCTATAACGAAGTTTTTAACCAAGGCCACCTTTATATCTCAGAAAATATTGGACTTTAAAAAATTGAACTGTATTTTCCATTAATACAATAAATTTCATTTCAAACATTTGTTGATAAAGTTAATAAATAATGAGTTATTTTAAATGAAAGACTTTCTCAGAATTAAAGTTATACTGCTACCATTTAGAATAACCATAAACGAGTTGACACGTTGACACATTTGACATAAAACAATAAAAAAAACGGTTGGTTTATCAACCTGTTTAACGTGAATCACTCAGTGTCTTATGAAACATATAAATATTTTTTCAACACTTCGTATATTAGATCATATGAGTCACCTTCATAATTTCCAAAGACCTCGTTAATTGTTTCTTCTGGCCTGCGATTAATTCCCCATTCGAGTCTTTGAATCCACGGAGAGCGTACCCAGCACATCAGAACAGTTTACCAATTTTGTTGGTATCGACTGCGATCGAATTACTTAGGACAATTTCCGGTAAGACCGCAGCACCCGGCCCGGCCGGGCCGCTCTCTCCTCAGGATCGGGCTTCTAACATCGAAACAGGGGATAGCGAGGTTCACGGTTCGCATGGGATAATCGCTCTCGAGCGTCTGGAGCGTAGGCGAGTGGGCACAATGCGCGGCGGAGATGGTTCGGCCACACGGGGAGCATAATTTTCAGACCGATAGGCCAGCCAATTCGATTTCAGCCGGCCGAGCGAAATTGAATCCGACCCGACGACGATCGTAGGACGCATCGAACCGGTCTTCGAGCGTCTCTCGAGCATATCTCGACGACTCCCTTTCAGCGTGGCGTGCTTCCGACGTGCTTTTGGGGGCTGGCGCGGTGTAATCGCGGGTCCCAGATTCTCCTACGAGAGTTCTCGCTCGGAAGGACGAAACGACGCGCGAAATCGGGATGGGAGCGGGGCGGGCATCGCGGGTGCCTTGCCCCGGCCCGCGGAACAATAGCAACGAAAAAGAACGAGTCGCGCGGAAAGAAAGCATGCTAGGCAGAGGGGGCTCCAGATAGAGGGTGGAGGTGGGGTCCGAGAGGGCGAGGGAGGACGGAACGCGCACGATTTACTTTGCAAACGACAAGGAACTCGGGGAAACTCGCAGGCGCCCTCGATACGACACCCCCCGTCTGAAAACTTGGCCAATATGCGAGGAAAACAAGAAAGAGGCGAGCCCAGGGACCCGCATAAACGTAAGCAGGTACGTTAACGGCTTCAAAACAGACGAATATATTTCCCGGATCGACGCCGCACTCTTTTCTCGGCTACTCGGCCCGACCCGGTCCGACCCGGCACGCCAACGGTCGTTCTTCTTCCCATCTATTCTTCTTCTTCTTCTTCTTCTTCTTCTTCTTCCGCTTCAACTGCGATTACGGGCCGACGCCGTTTTTACTGGCTGTCGGGGCGACGAAACACCTCCAGCGAACATCTCCGCGAAACTGGCAACAGCCCGGAGACAATCGCCCGAAAGAAGACACTCCTGTAAACAGACCGCGGAATCGCGGCTTCTTCCAGCTCCAGCGAAACTCCTTTAACCGACGACGAAAAACTTCCGGGATCGGGTGACGACTCCGTGAAGTATAATTCTCTGCTCCCGGCGATTCTGATTCCGACGGCAGCCGAGAGTGGTCTTGCGAGCCGCTCCATCACTGCTCCCTCTGCCTCCGGTGTTTTCCAAGTTTCTTTTGGTATGGATCGGTTAATTGAACCTCATTTTTAACCCTCGGACGCTTTCTTAACCTTTGCACTCGACTGCCCCCTCTCAGGCACCACTATCAAGGACCCCAACTGTGCCACTTCGATTTTAGTGACCTTTCCTAAGTGTCCTAACTCGTCAGTTAGGTCTGAATTTTGTCTGATTCTCGCTTGGTAGAATATTCTAGGTCGGATGTGCGTAAAGGCATTCCCCCACCTCCCTGAAACAAAAAGAATGGTCTGGGTTAGATTTCTTGGGGGGACGCCCTGAAGGACGAATTCGGTCACTGGGAGGAGTTTGCTATAGTCATCTTTTATATCTCTTTATTTTGCTATGAAATAGCAAAATAGTAAGAAACTCATGATAATTATTTAGAAGTTTGTCCACCTCGCCAATTTTTATGACCTTGAAATATGTTCTCAAGGCGATCAGTCTGAAGAACTAGTCACCCTAATAGATTTTTGCGAATATCTGGAACACTAAACCCGGGAGCGTTAATGTATGTAGGGAAAAGTTGTTCAGAGTGATGACCTTGACAACATATTTCAAGATCATCAAAATCGGGGAAGAGCACCTACTTCTATGTAATTAAAATTGTTGTAAAATTAAAAATTGTCTGCACCGATTGCAAGTAATAGTGATTGCCACCCTTAAATTTTTTTAATTTTCCAGCTACTTTTAATTTTACCATCCAATTTTTTGTCACAAATGCATTCAATCCGCAGTCTAATAATTACTATATATGTAAATATAAAAATGAATAAGTAAAACGGCGAAAACATTGGAAGAATTTAGAAGTACTAGGTATTATATTATTGTTAACCTATTCAACATATTACGGAAGAAAATAAACTTGTTCTTCACTCTAGTTTGTTGTAATTCAGGTAGAAAGTTTCTACATGAAGATCTGCATAATAATTACAAAATGGATAATGTAATTTAATGGGAAATAAAACCTATTAAAACTGATGTGTTCAGAATATAATTTCGATTTAGTAATATTTAATCCGACAGCTATAATTGAATCTCTACAACTATCTTTAAAATTTTCTCCTGGCAATGAATATTTTCTCGAGTTAACCTTAAATGAGCATCAATAGTCTATTTCTTGCTTTTGGTTTCATGTGAGAAACGTTTGAAAAAGATTAGTGTAAATGCGAAAAATATTTTAGTTTTATTACTTAAAAAAATAGTATTTTAACTACTTAATAAATATTAGAATTAAGGTATATTGAAATAATATATTATTTATTTATAATGTAAAGTGAAAGAAATGTCACTGATTAAAAATACAACATGTGTTATATCCAACAATAACAATTACAAGTGGAGAGATAACAATCTTTCTAGAAAATTGTGGAAGAAGATTGTAGAATAATACAAAGTGGTGTCTCTTACTTTTATATTTCTTTCAAAAATTGTTTGATATATTTTGTTGATATTTGAATTGTTTTTGATATTTTGATTTATTTTGAAAAGCGTGAACACCTTTGACAAATATTAATGTTTGGGGCAGTGATTAACATTTCTACTCTTCATGTAAATTTAATATTGCGTTGTTGGTTAATTATCTTTACGCGTTGTAAATTACACAAACGACACCGCCGAATGATGTGATTGATATTTTGAACTTCATCATTGTATTCACATTTTGGATTATTAACCATTCTTACACAAGCAAGTGATGCATGTAGATAATAATGACATGCTCTACAACGATTAATGGTGGTAATGAGCTCGCATGAAAATTATTCATGAGCATACATTGGCTTTGATTCTTCGATATACCGATTCGTGAAATTTTATCTGTCCCTATCGACTCAGAGTACTTCGAAGATTGAATTTCTTTTTCGGTGATGATATCAATTATTTATACATATAGATTTGTATAGATTTAAAAATAATTTTTTGTGTTGATGTATTGAACATATTAAATGTAATTAACACTTATATTGAACATTGAAAGAATAGTCTGTGCAATAGTTTCGAAAATGAAAATCTTAATATTTTTTAATTAATATTAACTATAACACTTAACTTTTTCTGAGATTTTCATTGTTATTGGTTCAACAATTAGTGTGTTAAACAACTGCCATGACAAAAATTTTTCAGTGGATAGGTACATGCTATAGGTGAGCACTTGCTCACAGTAAGTGGTATAGTCAGCTAATGGTCAGACACGAGTCCACAATTCAAACTCCACATCTCTCATTTCACGAGTTGTTTCTCAATAGAATCGCTACCGTTTGACTTGTCACACTTTCGCAAAAGCGTTTTGTACATTACTTATAGTCATTTCATAAATATTGTCAAAACAAATTGTTCACAAAAATTAAAACATATCCCTGAAAATGTCCAAATTCTAATTTACGTCCATGAAGTAAACCAATTATGACCAAGTTCTTCACAAGTTTGTTAAATTTTGAACGTTAAATCGTAAGAAATATTTTATACATTTTATGTATGTTGATTCACTTTTCATTATCAGGTAAAATTGTGCATATTTTTAAACAATAACAACATTTCTTGTACTTATTCATCTGAAAATATAATTAAATGAAACAGAATCATCAAAGTTACTATACAACAAACAGACGAATATTAAAATTTCAAATATTGCTTCTTTAATTACTATCATTGTGTTAATGGCAAATTTTATTTATTTTGTTATATCTTACAGGTTTATAGTTTCTCGTATGTTTCTATGGTCGCATTATTGCATCTGCCTAATGTTAAACTTAGCTAACGAATGAATTAATATCCATAAAATATTCAAAACCTTAGGATCTTATTTCAAATATTCGAAATTTTGGCAGCTGTTTGTAGACTTTTGTGATTGTCCGTACATATATGGCCACACAATATTTATTATAGTACGCTGCAATTTATACATATAATATTTGCATTTGTCCTGTGCATAAATATACCTAGTACAAATCCGACATTTGGAATCGTATTTATTATCATTTTCAATGCAGATGCAGCAACATGAGCATTCGCTCCGATGAATTTGAGCTCGCGTACGTCTTATTTGCTTTTCGATTTATGTTTTCAATAAATTCACTATATTCGAAACTTTCCACTGTTGAATTTACAGTTCTTCTTATATAGATCAAACAGGAATTATTATTATTAATGGCCCCATTTTTGCAGAGAACGCCAAACATTCGTTGAATATTGAATTATTGTTATCTATTTTATAAGACTTTTACGGTGTTTTTCTTCCTCACCTTCATTTTTTCATCTCATTTCTACTGCACAGACTGTTCATTTCTGCGTGTATATGAATATTATAAACTGAGTTGCAGGGGTGGAAAGTATTTTATATGACAATTACGTGATTACTGTTTAATTAATTATGATTAAATGAAGAAAGTCATTCACATGTGTTGATTGTACTTATTACAAAATATAAGGTTTTTAAGAGGCAAGAACATTTGAATATGAAAGTTAATAAGTTTTTTGAGGAACCTCTGAAGGTAGTATGGTTTTCATTTATTTAACTGATCAGAATTTTACGTTAATGACAAAGTGAATACCCTGTATATCACTAATGGAATATTTTTACTGTGAAATTTTTGAAACTATAAAAAAGTTTCCATGGGATATAATTATATAAATTTCATTATTCAAACACATAGTATAGTGACACTATCTATTGTAACTGAATGAGAAAAATTGAAAGATCCATTATAAACAAATATATATTATATTTCAAATATATACTATACTTGATTAATTTTCTCGATCTTTGATTTTGTGGAGTTGATCACGAATACATACAAGAATACACAAACTAAGTTTACTCGTAGTATATTAGTAGTACTAATTGTCTATAAGTTGTAAATTAGGTCCAAACTAGGCACTGTTCCAAGTTCGGCTACTCTCCTTCGTGTATAGGGAAACATTGTTCCAGGTGTTGACCTTGACAGGACATTTCACGACCATTGAAATCGATGCTTGAATCCCTATGGTCAACAATTGTCAAGAAAACAATTTAATAAAAAAACATAAATATCACATTTCCGGAAACAGAAACATGATGCAAAAACCGCACATTTTTCAGTAAAATCGTACTTGCTGATGTTCTACATTTTCACATTCCGGGTGTACCGAAAATCGTGGTACAACCTGCCGGGTAGTGATTGTCCATGCAAAAATAAGTCGAAAAAAGGAATAACATTAAAAAAAAAGTTTTTCAAAAAATTTCCATTCCACTGAAAATTGACGAATCCCTAGGAGAGAAGAAAACGTCATCAAGCATATATCTCTATAGAAACAATTTATTAATAAAACGGACTTGCGCACACTATGCCCCCACTACAGTATTTTATCGATAAATGTCCCAAATGTCTTACACATAATTGTCCCTGAACTATCCCCACTCCTGCGGGGTATACCCCGTGAGGGGCCATAAAACTCGAGAGGCCTCGGCCGCCGAGAAGTGTAACATGATACGGGTCGGGTATATCGGTGTGAGACCAGGAGACCACACTAATCCAATAACAAAACTTCTTTATTTTTTTATGGAACTTTCACCGACATATTCTTGATATTTATCTAATGTAATTGATACCAAAAATGATATAATTCCGATAGATATGTTTATTTTACATTTCCGTTTTAATTCGTTCGCAACGGGTTAATGAAATCCTTTTATTAAGAGTAAAAATAAAAGATAAAATAAAATTCAAACTACTTCACTCAAAAATAATGGACAGAACATTTCGAGTACCGTGGAAGAATTAACGGAAACAAATCGGAAAGTCGATTGAATAATTTTGTAGGTATCCGGTTGCCTCTTAATAAAAGGATTTCATTAACCCGTTCCGAACGAATTAAAATGGAAATGTAAAATAAACATATCTATCGGAATTACATCATTTTTGGTATCAATTTTATTAAAAAAATATCAAGAATATGTTGGTGAAAGTTCCATAAAAAAATAATAAAAAATAAAGAAGTTTTGTTATTGGATTAGTAGTGGGTCACCTGGTCTCACACCGATATACCCGACCCGTATTATGTTACACTTCTCGGCGACCGAGGCCTCTCGGGCTTCGCTATTCGTTTTTACGTTCGGCAAAAGTCAAAGAATAGTATCCTCACACATAATTGTTCCTGGCCGGACCCGTGGTTGGGGCACTTATCGATAAAATACTGTACTAAGCAATGCAGAAACACAATGTTTTTTTTTAGAATCGACAATTTATAAAATGGATTTTTTGCCGCTCCGGCAGCAGGGCGGTGCATACGATCGCCGTGGGTGTACTCGAATTGCGGCTGGACTGCCGAGCCTCTCGTAGCGGTTTGATGGCTCGTGGCAGCAAAAAGTTTGAAGTGCCGGGGGCACGCGGGGTCGAGGAAGCTTGGAATCCGGATGGAATGCTGGCTGGAGTCTGGAACGCTAGGAGCAAGAGGATGAGGACGACGACGAAGAGAAGGTGTGGGGTGGAAGAGAGAAGTAGTTCGGAAGAGTGGAGAGGATGCAGAAATAGAAGGAGTCTGGGACAGAAAGAGATCTCTGGGAAGGCTGGAAAAAATAATTGAAGGAACGGGGAGGAGAGGCCGACGGGAAGGGCGAAGGAGGGACAGGGAAGGATTGCAATTGTGGCTGCGGTACTCTCTGGGAACGCGATTCACGCTTGTCGGAACCGATCGATGCGGCGAGTCGACCGACAGCTGCGGCTGCAGCCGCAGTTGCAGCTGCAGGTTGGACCTAGCCAGCCAGCTAGCTAGCCTCGACGGAGAAGCGACAGCGCTCTGTTGCGGCTCTCTTCGCACGGATCGAAGCGAGGACGACGCATTAGCGCTCGCTCGTACATCGTTGCCTCCTGAACGTTTCCGCGATAATACGCTCCTGCGAGTGTTCGTGTGCCCGCTCTCGCGTGTCCACCCACGCGCGTCACGCACACGATCACACACTGCCGTGGACGTCGTCGTTGAATGCGTGCCTGGCCGCGCGCTTCGAATAACACCGAATGGAACAACCCTCCGGAAGATATAGGCCGCGCAACGTGCGCCCAACGATGCCGCGTTACATTCTGCAAGATTTCACAGTAATTCTTCCCCCTGATTTCTGCGTGCCAATTCAGGCGATTCGACGGAGATTGCCGGGCCGATCCGACAGCGAAGATGCCCTCGTTGGAGGATGTGTGAGTGTGGGTGTGCTGGATTTTCATTGTGCGAGGCCGACTATTAAGGGATAATTTGATAGATTGCATTAATGTCTCGATATATGCGTGCCAGATGTTTACTAAACCAGTGGCAAACCAAATTTTGGCTTTAACACGAGTACCTTTTCCGAGTTCCTCCCGTAGATACCATCTACGTATTTTTCCAATAGTTAACTTTCTTCTGTTTTTTTGATTAAAGTTTATTATTAAAAGACGTATAACATCAGACTAGATAGCTTGTATTCAGGGTATTACTGAGGGTATCATCGGTGAGTCCCATGGTAGCCAACGTGTTAATTATCTTTTAGTGAAACTTTTGCCAACGTATTTGCAGCGATCTGATTAAAACGAGTCCAAACACGATATTATTCGGAGCATATTTGCTTGAGCCACAAATATGTTGGGAAAAGTTCCATGAAGACACCATTAGCGGTGTGGCAGTATAGTATAATATAGTATAGATATTTCATTGTTTGAGGTATGTTTACAAGCATCGTATCAAAGCGATAATCTTTAGCTCCTCCCCATACAAACATGATTTCCTCGTCGAAGGTCACGTGAAGGTCAACATATCGCGTTGAATTTGTTTTTTATTAGCTATAAGACTGTTCTAATCAAAATATGTAGTTTCATTTAAAAATACTTCGATGACCTTGAAATCTCGTAAAAAGTGACCTTGAGAAAATTTTTTTCAGTATTACACTTACTATAACATTTCGCACGAATCTATGCAAAATCCGCACAACATGAGAGGATACACAACAAACACGTAACATCACTGTCCCCCGCGACATTATGCCAGTTCAGCACCTTAAAACTCATCGACAGATACAGAATCGTTTGACGTTCCATTATTTTCAACCTGAAGGCTCCGCAACATTGCTTCGGTAGGTCCTACAATGAAATAAAAAATTGTGATACGAAGCATTCGTAGTTAGGTACCCAGCATGCTGCTTGAATTATTGACTCTTTCAGTGAAAGTACTAGCACTATTTACAGCCTCGTGGCCGTGTGGTACGGCCACTATCAGATGAACACTTATGAGGCTGCCGCACGGATAAAGTCTATTACGTGTTGCTGTCAGATTTGTTTCACTCGACGTCTTAACAATCGCGTGAGTCTTCGGTGAACGTCATATTTACTCGCGACGCTGTTCCCATGCGAGTTGCTCTTCTGATACAGTATCAGAAATCATGGTACTACAAATAGCGCGGCACAGGAATAAAGATGTCACTTCTGGACTTTATATAGATAAACTTCGACGAAGGTGACAGTTTAGAGTCATTATGAAATCTAGTATTGACACCTCAAGTCTGCACGAACGCGGTCAAATGTGGTCAAACTCAAGATCAATCAGAATCAAGTATTAACAAAAACCTAAGTTGTTGGAAATGGACATGTTATAATTTCTGTTTAACAGCCAGTGTCTAGGAATTTCGATGAATTTTTCAGAAAATGTACAATTGATACAGATTTACAAATTTATATTTTCAGAGCCTTTACCTATCAGAAACGCTTAAAATCGTTCAACTTTAAGTACGCATAACTTTTGAACCAGTGGATTCCTAACGTTGAAACTTGGATTTTCGGAATTTCGTCGTCAAAATCTACAGGACTGTGCAAAAAAGATCCAAAATTTTTAGTCCCGTAAGGTGAAGTTTAACTCTTCCTTTTTTCAGAATCTTTTTCTTCAGGTTAAAAATATTAATATTTCAGAATAATATAATTAAAATAGAGAGAAGGGTACCAATTAGTGTGCTTTTAAACATGAACACATTGCTTAAAAATTGTTATTGTCTTTCTCACAGCTCACTTAAATATGAAAGCACATTAAGAAAAACAGGCTCACTAGGAAAGTACCCTATATGTCTTTCAGTTTTTAGTTCTCCTGCGTGACTTCCACATTTCTATCAACAATCCTAATCTTCGAATTCACTAAATCCACCAAACAACCTACATGTCAGTGTTCCCCATCTCCGAGTCTATATTCGGGTACCTTGTTCCAGCCGAGTCACCCTACACGCCGATGTTCCTATTATTACAAATAACGAAAATATGCAAAGTGAACAGAGTTATTGGCCGCATCCATATATGCATGTATGTATGTAGGTCGATCGGCGAATCCGGGGGACGAATAAAAAAAAAAAAGAACATCGCTCGCGGGAGTTATTACCCGTTTTGAATACCGGTAAATTGGGATTCCCCGAAAGCCAACCAGCGCGGAAGAAGAAGCTGATAGGGGACGCGCGACGGTCCTCGACGTATATGACCGTCGATACGCGGTTCAAGTTTTTCATCTGAAACCCTCTGCGAGAGACCTTCCTTGCGAGATACTTGGCAATATTCCCAGATCTGACGAAAGGAGAGAACGAGAGATAGAGATAGAGAGTGAGTGAAATCGGTGGTACCGTCCACGTGGAAAATTCCGGGCGTAGGACGTCCCATTAGAAAACGATCTCGCGGCCGGCAAATGAAAAACTTCGGCCGGAGATCGATCATCGTTCGGGAACAAATTAATCAGGCCATTCGTTACAGCTGTCATTTACACGTTTCGAGGTGAACGCGTTGCGATACGGGGCACTCGTGGATCCCACTCTAGGGCCCACTTGGCCGATCAAGAAGCGTTAAAAACCGATCGCACGCGCTTCGTGGAAACGAGGGAGAGACGGAGAGAGAGAGAGAGAGAAGGTAGTAAGAGGGGTAGGGGGTGGGGTTAAGCGTTATATTCGATCGGCGCCGGTGTATCAATCGAGCGGCCGCGTCGACGCCCGCTGATGGATCTGCCTAGCTCCCCTGCCTATGCCCTCGTGCTCACCGTCGCGTCCCGTCGTTCATCGTCCCTTCCTTTCACGCCGTTTTATTTCCCGTGCTCCCTTTAGCGGGTATTTTTATCGAAACGCTTAGAATCGCGGTAGGGGAAACTCGGTCACGCGCGATAACCAAAAATTTATAGGGCGGCGAAACACGGCCGCCGGCGATTCTCGCGCTGATGGCTTCGATCGACCGCCCCCAGGTACACTGGAAACAATATCTGATCGCTCAAGGCCACGCTCAACCCTAGCCTGCTAGGCTGTGGTCGCTGAACCAGGCCACCTGAATATCTTCTTTAACTTCTTGCACTACGATGTATTCTAGGATTACAGTGGTTAGGACTTCTTTATCGTTCAGGATTTCTTAGGAGATGAACAAAGCTTAGGGTGAGGCACCTAAAACGGGCCACCTATAATTCCATGTTAATAGCTTTTAGGTGGACGCGTTTAGGTGGTTAATAGGTGGACGCGTAGAGGACATGTGAAGGTGAATTCCGGTTTTTAAATGACCAGTTTTTCATAGTGGAATATTTTCCATCGAAGTTGACCTTCAACGATCTTGAATGACATTGAGTTTTAGGGAACTCTACGCGTCTTAAAACGTCCTATTAGATAGTTGATAGAAAAGTGTGTCATTTTAATTTGAAAAACGGAGTTGACCTTCATATGTCCTCTACCGGTCCACCTACAAAAAAACTACTAACATGGAATTATCTGTATGTTTCGTCTAACACATTTTTTCAGGTGCCTCACCCTGTATTATACACTTATCCTATGCCTATGTATTGTCCAATGGCTAATACAAGGAGTAATGGTTTTGCACTCTAAATTAATCCTTTTGTAGATCATATTTGTCTGTATTCCAAATTAACCTTTCGGTAAATCAAATTCACCCTTTTGCAAATCAAATTTACCTTTTTGCAAATCAAATTTTCTCTTTTGCAAAGCAAATTCATTTTGTAGTTAACTCAAAAGTGAAGCAATACAATATCATTTTGTCATTTTTCGTGATTTTATAATTAGTAGAATAAAATTTAATTATATAATTTGTTTAGATTATGAGGGATTAATATTAAACATAAATAATTTTACGACACTAAAAAATGCTCACTGTTAACTGGTTGCATGCCTTGGAACAGGGAAATTTAATAATTCATTTCATACATAAAATTATTAAGTTGTTGAAAAATTGAGCTCAATATCATAATCATCTATCATAAAACAGATAATCCAATACCTTAAACTAGATAGTTTTATTCGATATATATTTTTTAACATTACATTAAACTAGATAAAACGAACCTTGTCGAAGCCGATTTTGAAAAAATTAATTGTTGCGAAAGATACAGTTATTTATTCTTTATAAATCTTTTGTCAATGTATTTCTGACAAGTTTGCGATTAGACTGAGATCAAACATGTTCTAATTCGGAGTATATTTGCTTGTTCAATTCAATTGAATCTCGATTATCCGAACCGACCATATTCGAATTCCCTATTGAGAATATCTGGATAAATCGATACATATGCAATGCGATTAATTGTACAAATCAGTTAAGATTTAATTTAGCAGTGTAGCTAGGTAGCTGTACTATTGTCCAATGTTCTATTATCATGTTCCACTAATTAATACGGAATGTTCTATTATATCGGGAATTGAACGAGTAAACATGATCCAAACTGTATCGCGTTTGGTATTGTTTCAATCGGAAAGATAACACGAATATGTGAACAAAAGTTTAACTAAAAAACCATTAAAAACTTTTGTCACTGGATTAGTCTTATTTGATCATTTGATAATTTTCTAAATATTGTCTACATGGTGTTCACGCCAACACTAGCCAGCGTTTTTCTTGCAAATAGTAAACTATGAAAGAGGAAAAAGTTATACTGTTTTTTGCAAGCAATATAATTGTCTAAACAAGTGTCTGTAATT
Organism: Lasioglossum lativentre; assembly: GCA_916610255.1. Classification (NCBI taxonomy): domain Eukaryota; kingdom Metazoa; phylum Arthropoda; class Insecta; order Hymenoptera; family Halictidae; genus Lasioglossum; species Lasioglossum lativentre. The sequence goes on from OU744355.1 coordinate 22,071,857, forward strand.
TTTTTTAGAAGTGCGGTTGACCTTGAATTATTTAAATGGAATGCTATATGTATTTTTTTACATCATACGAAAACGTGTGCCAAAACGAATTCATTCGTATACGACACAATGACATTAAATTATAATAAATATTCAATATGATTTCTTGAAAATTGTTTCACCTTGTATGACCGTGAAAAAAATTGAAGGTCAATTTCTAAAATAAAAGCAGATAAAACAAATTACAGACATTACATTGCTTGCAAAAAACAGTACAACTTTTTCCTCTCTCTCATTTTTTCTAATGTTTACCATTTGCAAGAAAAACGCTGGCTAGTGCGAACACCCTATATACACGATATAAGAGAAATTTCGGTCCGAAAGTCTCTACAGACGTCGAGGCACTGCAGTATTCCGTTGTTCCATCGAATGATGAAAATCACGAAAATATTTAAGACGAACGAAGCTGCATCTCCGTTCCATTTATGGATGGGGAACGTGGCCGGGCCCCCCCTCGACCCGGAGTCATTTTTACGTTTCACGGGAGTTCGCCACGGGATCCCGTAAGACTTCGAAATTTATTTCGCCGCGAGTCTGTACGTTCGGCCGTGGACGTGCGATGGCGGCGGTATCGCGGCCTGGCAAACGAGAAAACTGGAAAATCCAGGGGTATAGAAAATTTATTGGCCACGAAAGTTCACTCGGCCCACCCGAATCTCTATTTCCTGAACGGTCCGTGATAGGAAAAAAAGAAGAAGAAAGAGGTCCACAGGCTATCTTCTATCAAACGACGCTCTCGCCGATCGAATTTTTATTCCGGCGATGCTCGACCGCGTTACAGTCGAACTGGCGGAGTTTGCCAATTTTCCCGCGTGACGTACGTCGTCGGTGCCCGCGTCAACGCCGGTATAATCCTATTAGCGCAAGTCGGAAGCAGAGCTTATGCTTTCTGAACAAACAATTAATACGCGTAAAGCTCCTTGGAGTCGTCGATGGAGCAGATTCGGCTCTCGCCGAGGCAGCTCAATGTGGAAATGGAAAAGAAGACAATGGCCCGCTAATATTTCACGCAGACTGCGCGCTGGATAGAATTGTTATGACCTAACAATACCTGCCGGTATTTAGTGAGCAATTATTTAACACGTCTCGTTCGGCGCTGCATGCTTTCTGAGAATAATTACACGATAATCAGATTAAAACTGTGTTAAAGCTACGTTTCATAAAACTTGAACATTAACGAGCATGCATTCCAATGGAATATCAGGGCTTTCGCGACCCAATGTTCTGCGAAAATAAGTAGCAATGATTTGGTATTTATATAATTTAAATAACTGTAATTATTTGGGAAATAAATAATCTATAAAGTTTTATCTATTTTGTGAACAATGTTGATGATATACAGTAACCCGTAGAAGTGTTCGTATATAGCGCCAGAAGGGTACAAACGAGCAGGGGGTGATTCTATATGAGAAAATAAGTTGAAAATAAGGAATATATTTTTCTCGTTTGTGGCTTTGTTATCGAGAAAATAGGGTTTAATGATCAGTCAGTTTCGCGTGCTATAGTATATGCAGGAAATAGAATTAGTTTTGTCATGGTCAGACGCGTCAGACGACTCTTATCGAATAGCACGTACGGTAGCTGCATTTTACCAAATCGTTGTTATTTAGATAAATAAAATGAACCTATGTTGAAGTGGAAAACCACCTCACTACTTAAGATGGAGCTATATCTACATTTATTTTGATAACTGTAAGATTTAAACATAAATTCTAAATTTGTTTTTTAACGTTTATTTCATATCTTTAATTGAAATTAAATAGGAAATAATGGTACATGTGATATCCACAATTTTAATTGACCATTTCAATTTTATAGTGTTAAATTTAATATTTGAATTTTATAGTGTTAAATTTTATATTTGAATTTTAGTAGGTATTTCACTAAATTTGAACGTGTGCCAAACACGTCGAATTTCAATTTGACACAACATTAATTACATTACAATGTACAACATTTGGAAAAATAGTGTACAAGAATATAAAATGTGACAGATACATTGCAACGTCACTTAGATTCGGTTATTTCATCACTTCGACTCTCATTTTGATTGACTCTCCTGCCGCGTGCCATATACATATGGGGTGTTCGGCAACAGGTGGGAGAAAATTTAATGGATCATGCTCATGATGGTATAAAATGAAAGACATGAATAAACAAGTTGCATATGATTCCAGTTCAATATTATTACAAAACCTGTCAATTTATGTTTTCAATTTATTCAATATATTCAGAACATTCTATTATGGAACATTCGATTCTTTTGGTATCACACACATCGAAAATTACGTAACAAGCTGGAAATATGGCGATTTTGCGTAAACAAATTAGTGAAAAGTATTAATTATAAATTGTGATACATAAAATGAAATTAATTAGATATATTATATTCTATTTCAATTATATGATATAATTAGGATTCTTGAAATTAACTAGCTTCTAGTGTAAGGTGAGAATTTTCTTAATATGTAACTAATAATTCTTATTAATAGGGCTAAACGCCTCTATTAATGAAATAGGTGAAATTTAGAAAAATTAAAGAAAATATCAAAGAAAATCTTATATCCATTGTTATACATAAGAATACTAATCCTGCATTCTAAAATACTAATGTAAATTATTCTTACAAATTTTTCAGAATCTTCTGTTTCTCCGTCGGATCCACAGCACACTATAATTTACCCTTTCGAATACGTCCGAATAATTGTGCTTGTCTTCCGGGCTCAATGTGGGCACACTTTCCGACACACTCTCTCACATACGTCAACTTTATTTCTAACCACTTCAAACGCGTTTCAAATCTTGTCTTTTATGTCGTCTATTTAACTAGAAGGAATCGAACGTCTGAACTCACAAGAATCGACATTTCCAGATGATCTCGAAAAATCTATATTTCCTTGGAAACGATTTCTTTTGTTTCAATCGATCAGCCTTGATCGAATACATTGTATTCTGGGAGAGCAAATTTTTCGCGTGGAAATTGCATTAAGATCGCTGTTGCGACGGCACACCGATGGTTAAGCGTACCTAGCCGTTCCTCCAGCGGATTAGGCGATATTTAGCGAGGAATTCCGGACGTCTGTCAATCACTTTAGTTATGCGCAAAATAACTTACACCTTCATTTAATATAACATGACGCTCGATATAAAATTGAGCTGTTACTTATGAAATACCCGGTACCCGGGTAAACAAAAATTACCTGAGTACCCGGGTATCTCATGAATAGACTAAAAATTGTTTGCATCAATTGCAAGAAACAGAAGACATTTTATGATTATTTATTTTCTTTAACGATTTTCATAAATTAAAATTAATATATCAACGTTCTTAGATTTTTAAAATTTCTTTATTGTTTTAATAAAGTTTGCATAAAATCATAAAAAATGTTGAAATGTATTTGTGCATATCTGCGACGACGTTTGCAAACTGTGAATTAGAACGTATATTTTCTATGGCGTGAAATACTGTTATTTCTAAACGTTGTCCTTTGCTTCGAAATGCTGATTTATTAGTGTTTTTCTACGAAATAAAAAATATTTAATTTCTAGATAATTAATTATTTCATATTTATTATTTTATACACAAATATGAACTAAGCGAATGTAACTGTAACCAGTTGTGCAACCTCATGAGATATACTCGGGTACCCTGCTGCTCGGCTATCTCATGAGTAGAAACGTGTTTTCGTTCGTACGCGCTCGAAGGATCGCAATCAACTGAACCGTTCGGTGATACGCGACGATCGTCTCGGTGGCGGCTATGACGTCACTCTTTTTTGTGGATTCGATGGAGGAATTAGAGATTCTGAAAAATTTGTAAGTACACTTTCCATTAGTATTTTATAATGTAGAATTAATATTCTTATGTATAACAATGGATAATAAACTTGTCGATGTGCTATCTCTTCTCCTCTCTATCTCTCGATTTCAATGAACTTGAAATATGTTGTCAAGGTTATCAATCTGAACAACATTTTCCTTTAAAGTTTTTGGCAATCTAAAAACGTTTTTCATCGATTGATGACAAAAATGAATAGGCGCTATTTAAAACAGGAAAAATATTAGAAGAATTTAAAAATACTATGTTATTGTCAACCTATTAAACACATTAAGAAAGAAAATAAATTTCTATTTCACTCCAGTTTGTCGCAATTCAGGTAGAAAATGTTCATTTTGCATAAAGATCCGCTATCTAGTTACAAGCATTGGTTAACTCCTTCCTTAATTACCTCGTCCACGTTAATACAATCTTGGGACGCCCTGTAGACATATGTAAAAAGTAGTTTATGAAACTTTAACACTACACCAACCGCCACCGGTAAAAATTTTACAATTATTGAAATAATAAGAATGATTTCATATGAAATGATTGTATAGATATCTTTAGTAGACCACGTGTTACAATAGGAGCCGCACAAAGTCTAAATAGGATCAATGTTGTCACTTTTTATAAGGGAGCATGAAAGTACATACAACAGCGCATGGTGTTTCTTTTACTGAATAAATAAATAATACAAAATATTTTTAACCTCATACGCTCCTCAGATATCCAGAAAGTTTTGTTCTTAGAAAAATCCTCGATTCAGTGCTGTTTCTTAAGTCTACTATATTTTTGTGACGTCACCAACCGCGACGAACGTGTAAACACGGACCGCGCGGCCGAAAAATTACTGCGTAGTTGCGTACCTTCAATTAAACGAGGGCAGGCCTCGCGCTGGTTCGCCGGGGGGAGAGTCGATGCTACGTAACCGACCCTCGGAGCACTGGTTGCCCAGGTCAGAATTAGACCACTAAATATAGTTAAAATTGTATCGTGTTTAGTGTCATTTTAATTAGAAATAACAAACACACAAACAGGAAAGCGAGTTAATATTGCATTGTCATCCAGTTCTGAGCTACGTTTAAAGTTTCAAGTCTCTAGCTCACCGGAAAGTTAAATTAAAATCAATTAAAAAATTTTGTACCGAACAGACAGACAAGAAAGCGAGCTAATAAAAACGTTTTAATACCCTCCGATGAATCTTTCATTGATTCTTTTTCATCGTAAGTTTATAATACTCTGAAAAATTATGTGTAGATTGAATGGGTTTTTCCTAGAAGATCGAAACGTATGGCGAAGATATCCATTATTACTCCAGTAAGTAACAGTTACTTTGAAGGCTCGGTAGATTTAATGTTAAAATCGTTTTCTAAGAGAACGGTTGACTTGAGACCCATAATCCCGTTTGAGATTTTTGTTCCCCGCAATGAGCACTATACGATGCAATAAAGAACAATTTCGACCTTGAGGAAATTGTCAAGGTCAATATTACGGTCCATATCGTTACCAGTTCTCCACCGATTCAGAGTTGCAGAATCACGGTACAATCATCACCACATACAATTTTGAAACACCCTGTACCTCGTGACAGATTGTGAAACACACGTTCCATCTCGAAAGGGTTAGCTCGCAGTGAAAGTGCCACTAAAATCGAGTCCCGACAACTTTTCATTCCCCGATAGCTATCAGAGATTTCAGCTCCATTTCAGCGCGGAAATCTCGGGAATGAGAACGGCGGGGGATGGGGTTAAATTTTACGATGTCCCGCGTCTGTTCCGTTCTTAACGTCCATAAAAACATGGGGAACGCGGTCGGTAACCGGGAGGAGTGGGGGATCTCTAGCGAGAAATCGCTGGAAGGAAAGGGGGTGCCGTTAAAACGCGTCGGGGGTCGTAAATCTTGGATCGTTAGGTTTCGGCCTGGGCGCGACGCGACGGTGGGATGAAAGGGTCCAATTATCGGACGTCGTCGAACAGGTCGGTTCCCCTCACGAGCCGTCAATCTCGCGGCGTAATACGAGCGACGTAACGAGCGGAAAGGAGGTAAAGGAGGCGAAGGAGGAAAGGAGCAGCGGCGTGGAACCCCGGTGAATCGCGCTGGCAATCTTGCGGGCTCGTTTTGTCGTCGACGTTGCCGGTCGAACGGCCGTCAACCGCCAATACGATCGCAACGACGACTACCACCCGACGACGACGACGACGACGACGACGACGACGACTACGACGAGGGCGACGACGAGCTGGAGAGCGTCGCCGACAATGGCCACCCGTGCTCGATGAAGCAACGGTGACAGCGTCGACAGTGACGGGAACGGCAACGACAATGGCGATGACGGTCATCGCCGCGGCGCCATACTCTATGAATGCCCAGGCCACCATCCTGGCTCGCAAGCCTTCCGACGAAATTGATTTTGCCGCTCCATAGACGAAGGATGTCGCGCGATCCCCCTGGAATTTGTCGGTTTTCTTAAGGCAGAACGCAAACACCCATGCGCGTCCGCCATACGTTCGACCGTGTGGGGTTATTGGCTCCGAGAATTTTCATAAAGCTGAGGGAAATTGAGGGTAGTCTGGACCACGCGGTGACTTTGGCTAATGTTATTAACCGGTTAGGTTGACGGGATGCATGTTTTGCAATTCCAGGCACATGAGCCTGGGTTCTACGTCATTCTCCTCGTCGGTAGGTAGCTACAGTCAGTCACATAATTGATGGTACGCAGTTTTAAATCAATTATTTTATGAATCGACCAATCAAACTCAGTTTTTCTGCCTAGCTAGCAGGACTAATTTACGGGTGGATATGTAATGAAAATTTTGGGAAAATTCTGTTCGAAATTACGAATGAAATAGTAAAAGTTGCGTTTTACAACATTTTTATTCGAGCCTGTAACGGAAATTTAAAACATGTATTTTTGTAGAGTCGTAAAGTTTGAAGTTTCGCACGCAATTATTTCCCAAATAATAGCTCGTTACGAAAAATATTTCAAATCTTTATACATATACTGTGTTTCGACGGAGACATCTTCCGGTGGTCACAAATCTTTTCTAGCTGGACGTGCTTCCGTCTAGCTAAGCTATAGTTTGAAAGGCACTAACCTTGACTAACCTTGAAAGACGAAAGTGGCCATAACGGACGTACATCTATATCTGTGGTTGCACGGAAGAACGCCGCATGTCACAAACTTTCACTTTCGAGATATTGTCGTTTAAAGTTTTGATCACTAATTCTTTGTCTAGGATATCGGTTAAATTGCATTATTTTTTTGAACCTTTCGAATTTGTTTTCATGACTTTTTTTCTGGTAAATACGTAAATCCTATACTCTGAAGCTCGATTATTGCATATACTCAAATTTTTTGAAATTCTGACATGCGGCGTTTTTCCTTACAGCCACAGATATAATATATATATACATATGTATATTGTTATAAACGCATGCAGGCTACCTATATCTATCAAGGTGCACACAAACTTTTAAAAATGCAGACAAAATTCAACTAATTACACTGGTAAATCAATCAATTATGTAAGCTAGAATTGTTATTTAAAGTGTACTAAAAAATTAAGCAAGCAACTATATACATAACTGTATACATTTCACCTACAGTGGGTGTAAAAAGTATTCGTACACCTTTTAAAAACGAATAATTTTTCAAAATTCGACCCAACAGCTTGAGTTTTTTTAAGAAGTTAGAAGGATACTTTTTACACGCACTGTATATCAGAGGTTCGGGTAAGCTGACATAAAGAAAACAAAATACTTTCTTCTTATATTACTTGTTTCGTGGATATTGGAACTATTTCTTGTATTTTTAGTGACGTGTACGACATACTTTTAACAGAGCAGAGAAAGAAAAACGAAGGGTAGAATGTAACACAAATAATTCTGTTTTTAGTGGTAACATTTACTATGTGTACAACGAAAAATAATAATGTCAACGATAACAATGAGAATACGGAAACGCTCGTAGCTTTTGGGAGGATGTCATTACAAAAACAAAATTGTGAGACAACTCAGATACTAAAAAAATAAGTATGAAACATTATCATCATTTATTTATTTAGTACATCAGATATTTTATATGTATTCGTCCATAAATATTAGGAAATAAATTTTTTTTTGCCACTTCTACCGGTTTTTTAATTTTGAAGATAAAGAATCCAAAATTCTAAAAATTATTAAAATATTCAAAAATTAATTTCGGCTTAAATTTTAATATTGGGCATATTACGACAGCGTTCGTGAAGGGTTAATGCTACATTAGCAAAGATATGTTCTTAGGTTATATACAGTATAGACGCTATTTACATAATCATTCTGCTCACACATTTTGTGTACACGTGTCTTATTAGAAGCTTTGCCCTGGTTCCTGGTAACTTTTTGGTCCAGTCAGTTTGCGGTTCATTGTTATTTTTTATTAAACCGTTTTAGTATCGATTTTGGCTTTTGTTATGCTAAAATTAGTTGAAATAGTAATTTCATTATTTGAATGGAGTTTTATATTGTTTACAGAACACACAAATCTACATCTGTATAGTATTGTTTGAAACAAAGTTTTTCAATGACGTAGTAGTTTTCTTAATATTGTTAAGGTAGAATAATAATAATAATATAGTTAAGTAGTATAATATAACTGTTTCAGTGTCATATATATTATTATATTATCCAAATTGTTCTGATTATCAATTTTACTATTCTCTTTAACACAAACTATTCGCATTAATTAGATCAATATTGCCAATAAAATTTCATTTCTGAAACAATTGAAGACAGATTATTGTTCGTTTTGAAAAATTTCTAGTTGAATATTAAGGACGATTACAAAATACATATAAATCATAACCGTCACTGTTATGCGTTCAATTACACGAACCAATATTTTAATAAATATTCCACGTATGAAAATTCACATTTTAAAATAATAATATAAATAGATGAAAAACTGAAAGGATCTTTACTTCCACAAGTTATCTGACAACATTACTAGACTGCAGATCTTTATGCATTTATGGCTTCTGAAAATTTTCAAAAAATGGTAGAATATAATATTCGACAGAATTTAGTACAATTTTATTTATCTCTGATCTACAGAGGCTACTACCACTGAAAATAAGATTTTATTTTATTCCACTTAAAATTCATCTACAAAAATTGGATCACATTGAAATAAATATTTCAGTCGCCAAAGAATCGAAATCCCAGAGCGATATCCACAAAATAATTCATTTCCCAATACATTTATCACCGATGATCGATGCAATCGTTCATCGATAATATCCAGCACAAAGAAAATTCGGTCAAGGCTACCCGAAAATCACAGGCCCGATGACGTCCTAACAATGAACGCGGTCACGCGTCGGATGCAGAGGCCAGAGACAGCCATAAATTATTAATGACTCGGCGATTGATGGGTGATCGTTCGTTCGTTCGGTAACCACGAACAACGTCGATCATTTCCCGCTGATTATTCTTGGGCGAGCGACTCCATAGATCGCTCGATACGTCTAGTCGGCGAAAAGTATTCAAGACTGACGGGGCACTCGATGATATCGGACATCGTGTAATTTCAATACCGCGAGAGCTTATTACCGAACGGCCATTATTGGGGCTGGTTATTATCGGACACTCTGCGCAATATCCGGCAGCGATAATTACAGATACATCAGATATTCGTACCGAACAATGCGACACGGACGTATGCACGAGTTATCGACTGCCACTCCGCCGCCGCTGTTCGAGAGATCTCTCCCCCTCGTCCCCTGCTAGTAGTATCGGTCGTCGCTAGTCAGACTCGTTAGCCCGATAAGCCGCGGCCGGGTGTCTTTATTGGGACTTTTATTCGAGCCGTAATCCGTGACATTATTCAGGCAATGGATCTTCGAAATCCATAAGCCAGCAGTTTATGTCGAACTGGTCCAGTTGCATCTCCATAAACGATAATCGACCAGCGATCGACGGCGACTTGAAACACACAATTCTGTTTTTACACGAATGTAAATGGATTTTAGCACGAATTTTTTTTTACATACATCCACAGGCTGATGCTGGACAAAAATAATATATCCTTTCTTTTTAATTTATTAAAACGGACGTTTGAAGCTGTTAAAAACAATTTGTTGAAATATTTATGCTGTTAAATAGGAAGATTTTATCTGAAAACTATAAATTCTGTTGAAACAAGGAAATGAACAATTGATAGGTTTTCACATTGTTTCTATACAGAAATAAATGAATAAGATTGTGATAGACTATATTTTATAACAGTTACTTAAGATTTGAATGGTCGCACACAATGAATATTGATACATGGGAAAATATAATCAGCAATTAAATATGGGAAACCATAAAAAACGTAATATTTGTTACGTTGCTCCAAAGAGATGCACCTTTCAAGAATTTCAGAATTCTTGATTTTTAAGAGTGTTCCTAAAAATATTTATCAAATCGAAATTATCAATCATTTTTTTTGAGAATTTTGTGAGAATGCATTTTAAAAAAATTTTGTTTGCACAGTTTGGTAGACACAACAGTACCATGCAACTTTCATTTCAACTTTTTTTTCAATATCATTTGTTGTTGCTGAGATATTTCACGAAAAATAAAATATTGACATTTTTTTCAAGGACTGATTTGACTACACACATAAAGTGTGTTTTACTCTGAAACGTATTGCTTTGCTCTGAAACGTTTGTTTCGCTCTGAAACGTATTGTTTCGCTCAGAAACGTATTGTTTCGCTCTGAAACGTGTTGCTTTACTCTCAAACGTATTTTTTTCCCTGAGAAACGTATCGATACCCTCCGAAACGTATTGTTTTAAAGTTGATGCTTCAAGACACCAATTATTTTTGCACAAACTTGATATTGTTCCGACGCTTTAAACGTGCTCGGTGAGCCGTCTGTCGGTGTTTGCTCCACTTTGATCAAACTTCCCGCGATTTGAACGCCGACACCAATTGCATTAGCGGCTGTCAACCGTGCGTCGTCTTGAAATAAGCACCTCCGCTGGTAATAGATTAAAGGCTAGCGCGACAGCCTCGATCCCGACGCGGAACAAACACGCATATCTCTATTTCGATGGAGAGCTTGATTTTTCTGCACGAACCGGAAATGGATTGTCGAGCTCTACCGGAACGGATATCCTCGAATAAGGTTGCGAGGAAAAAGCTAACTTGAATTGGATTACTACGGTAATGCCTCGACAGAGGTGCAAGTGATGTTTACGATATTTGTAAAAAATTTATCCCCATGGTATGCATCAGTAAAAGTTTTATGAAATTATAATGATGAACAAAAAAGTATCAAATCAAGGTATAGTGTGTGTAGATACACGATATGACATTTCGGGTCCCGAGCTTTTAAATATATCGAGATATTACTGGGGAATTAAAAATGGGAATTGGTAATTGATATTTGTGTCTTTCCGTATTTTTATAAAATATTGCGGTGTGGTATTTTACATAGTATTATATTGTCGAATACATTGTGATGTTTCTGGGCATCTCTTTTAAACTCATGGTTTATAATTGTTTATCTTTTTATAATTTTATGTGGATGAATTTGTTAGCTTATTAACCATAACGCGATTTTCCACGTGTTTTTACTGAAATTGGATTTTATAGGTGACGTTTATTGGACCCATACCAAAAGAGCATTGCACATTATTAATATATAAAAATGAATTTTAACCGAATGGAGATTTGTAAAAATTGTAACAAAATATAAAATATTCGTTTGAATTGTTTCTCACTTTTTGAAATGCTTTCACGAAAAATAAAATAAATACAAATTTATTTCACCGTGGATTTAAAAACGTGCTTCATTATAAAAATGTTGACAAATATAAGTAGTTAAGTAATGAAAATGATTAAAATATAATACCATCAGTTGCAACATACAGAACATTTTTTTATATATTTAAAAAAATCATGTTTAGGTCGTGCACAAATGAAATAAATCTAGTTAAATAGTGAAAATTATTAAAATATAAAACCATCAGTTGCAACATAAGAATCAACCTCACAAGGGTCCAGGAACTACAGATTTATAAATGAGTGCACGTTTCCTAGATTTGTTTAATTAATTTTGTATGTTTCAAATATTCTTTGATATATTCAGGATATGCACAAATTAGAATTGTTATTTTAACTGAATTTCTACGGTTTCGATTCTCAAACTTAACAGTGATCGACAGAACAGTAACCCAAAGACACGGTACAGTAGTCAATGAATTTACTAAACACACACCCCTTCTGGTTCTCTTGTTACCCAAACCACTCTGTGTCACCCCTAAGGACAGCCCAGTGGGCGGTGGTGACTAATTTGTATGGTGACTGTCTGCGATAGGGAAGTCGATTTGTGATTTGTTCGCTGTGTCACCGCCCTTTTAGGATACTTTTATACAGAGTGTCTCATTTAGAACGGAACATCTAAATATTTCCTTTATTTGTATATTTTTGGTGACGACTGTCGACATATTGACCACATCAGCACTACGTATCTAATTCTTAACCTTCAGTTACTCGCACTCCACTTTCTACATAACTGGTTGGAATTTGATATGACTACAAAATAAATAAATTTTTGTTCAATAAAATAACTACTTTAATGCAAAATAAATATTTCCTTAGTCGACACCTTTGTTTATGCTTGAAGCACTAAATTTCAAATTTTGAGATTGTAAATATGCGAGTAATTAAAAGTTAAGATTGTAACGAAATAATTTAACTATATACGTAGCACAAGGTCGGTATATATTTTCTTTATCACCCAATATTTAAGACTTGAATATACCATCTAGTTTTCTGAGGATAATATTTTCAGTATTTTAGTAGGTGCAGGAAAAGTTGTTCAGAATTATGACCTTGATTACATATTTCAAGGTCATTCAAAAATATTTACACACAATTCGAATTGTTTTTAGAAAAATTTTCATAAATGTTTCATAAAACAATTACTTCAAATGACCTTAGCTATCATCCCTTTTAAGGCATTACAACATTTTTGGGACATCCTGTATAATAGTATGAATAGTGTGAATTATTCACATTATCCATAAACAGTTACTAGCCAATCTTTATTCAAAATAAAAATTGTCTACCTGAATTGCAACAAACTACAGTGAAATAGAAACTTATTTTCTTTCGTAATATGTGCATATAACCAGATATGCTAAACAATAATGTCATTCAAACCGTATTCTGTAACACAATGAAAATTACGTCCAGCTGTATTGACCTCACTTAGAGATGTGGGTAAGCTTAAATAAAAAAAAGAAAAATATGTTTGATAGGTTGAAAATAATATAAAAATATACAGCCTAGAGTAATATACCAATATACAGTCTCTAATATTTTTAAATTGTTCGAATATTTTTCAACTTTTCTAATATTTTTACTCTTTTAAATTCTCGTTTTTGCCATAAATGCACAAAATCCACTGTCCAATTAAACAGCATCCACGCACAATACTTGCCAACTACAAAAAAACAGCGTAAAAGCGGTGGTGACTTTTTCTATAAAAATGCAAGAGATTCGCAGAAAAGAATTAGTCCCACGAAGATACACAGCTGTCACCGATACATCTCCATTCGCATTGGACGCGGGAACAGGATTCGGCCCATAAACATCGGAAGAGTAATTGCACCTCGATTGTCCTGTTCGTATAAAGTCAGCGTTCGCAGTAGAGCAGTCGACGTTGCAGCCGGCGGCGCGTAGCATCGCACCGTTGGCGTTGAAAAATCTTATCCCGTGGCCCGCAGCGCGATCGTTCAAAAGCATCGCCGCGCGCCGCGCCGCTCGGAGGCTTTTGTTCGTCGGTGGGATCGCGGAATATTTTTATTCGCCGTTGACAACGGGCTCGACGAACGTCCCCCATAAACGCGTCACACGTATCGTCGCGCCGTTATTTAGCTCGGGCACGCAAACGCGCATCGCACCGCTCTCTCGCTCGGGTATTTTCAGTTTCGAGGCCGCGCGCGCAGCGATATTTCGTCGCCCGATGTTTGCATCGTGCTAACTTGCTATAGAAATCCCTATAGTGCGCTTCAAACTTAGGGGAGACAGGGGCTAGTTCACTATTCATCATGGTCAATTTTTTTCAAATAAAGTACATTAATATGTATGGGAAAACTCTGGAACTGAAGTGTTGCTTATATCGTGTAGGTGAGGAAGCTTCGTTGCACCTAATGATTTTTTTGTGTAGCTTGTACCAACATATTTGTCACACTTTTCTGATAAAAACGAACCCAAACACGACACAGTTTGAATCATATTTACATGTTTAATCCACGATATAGTGGAACCCCGATTATCCGAACTGTTCAGGGGAACATGAGTGTTTGGATGATGGATCAGTTGCATAGCTGCAATGCTAGATTGCTTATAGATACTCTCGATGGTTCGGATAATCGTGGGTCTTCTAAACCGTCAATTGTACACGTAAATATCATCCGAATTGTATCGTGTTTGGTCTCATTGTAATCGGGAGAAAGTCACAAATATGTTGGCAATAGTTTGATAAACAAAACGATGTATAAATTTTTATACCTGGAAAGCGGATTTTTATGCAATATAAAAATGGTCTATATTAGTTTCAAGATACAGGAGCTACATAAACTTGAATTCCTGATTTAATCATGTTAGGATGGAAATAATAGAATACATCTATTAAATTTTTGTAATAAATGTACAAAATAATTAGTCTACTTATAAGTCAACGAAATAAATTATTATCTCCATCATAAAAATTTTCCAACTGTAGTTGTGCATAGTCATGAACAGTTGGATTAGAAGTATTGAGAATAAAGTAATCAAAAACTGAAGTTTTAAATCTCTAAGTCCATCAGAATTTGAAGCCTCCACTTTATGAAATTGTGGTTGGAAAATAGCAAAATTTGTGAATATAACATGAAAGTGGTAAAAATAATCCAATTTGTTGATATGAATATTTACCACATTGAAAGTATTTACGTCATACATGAAATATAAGAAGTCCAGAAATAAATATTTAGACCATTTCTTTATATGCATTTTTCCATTTTAATAGAATATCAGACGAACCGGGATTGCGTATGACCTCGCCATGTTTTCGTTTGTATAATCATTTTTGTCATCAAAAGTGGACGAGACAATATCATAAAAATTCATAAGTCTATATCTTGGATTACTCTTATCTATTTTCAACGATTCTCGAATGTTTTCGTGAGTACATTTCTCACATTCAGGTATATTGGGCGCCTCCTCTAATTCAACATAATTAGTTTGAAATTAACTTACCTCATCGTTTAAAATTTTGTATTTCCTTGGAAAGGGCGATTTCTGACGTCATTTCAAATAACTTTTTCCTTTTTGAAAATGTTTTTGGTTAATAACTCCTTAACAAAGCCGCGGAGAACATTTTCAAAAGGAAAAAGATACTTGAAATGACTTCAGAAATCATCCCTTTCAAGGAAGTACATTTTTGGGACACCCTGTATTTCGATAACGGAATTATTTCTCGAGATTAAAAAATTCATTTCTACAGTTTGAAAAATTTTATTATGTATGAAGTGTAAAATAAAATTACTTAATTGAAAATGGAATTCCACCATAAATCTTAACTTCTCAATTTTAGTTTTATTAAATAAATTTTTGTGGTCGCTGGGTGGACGATCAACGTGTTAAACTACTATAAATAATATGTTCACTCACTCGATTGAGAAAAGGTACTAAATTACGGTATTTATAGCATAGAGCATGATAGAGCGTGTTGTGATAATCGGTCCTTTAAACAACCAATAATCAGATAATCGACTTTCGTTAAGTTATGTTCAGGTAATCAACATTCCACTGTATAGCAACCCCTCAATAATTGTACGATATGAGTTTCCAATAAAGAATCTCAGCATAATTTTCTTTTACGGACTATATTGGTATTGGAGAAATTGAGTAAAAATATTTATGCATTAATCCATTAGTACATTCATTTCCAAAAATACTTTTTGAATAATATTTCAGACCTGTTGGTTTTATACATTTGGTTTCCATTACCTTCGTTGCATATGGGATGTTCGTAACTAAGTTTAGTCTAAAATGATGTAAAATTATATTCTAAAATATTAATACAATTTTCTATATTAAATTACTTAATCCAGACTGTAGGACAAGGTAATGCATTATGTCATACCAGTCGCTCTTTCACATTCTATATTTCCACATTCTACTAAACAAAAATTAATGAATTTTATTGAACTAACCTAAAAGCCATCGACATCACCGTGTGCTTGTGGCACCATCTGGCGGCTCCGCTCGTTAGACGACGCGCGACACTGAGTACATACCAACATGGTGGCACCCTTACCAGTCAAAAACGCTTAAAATCGTTCAACTTTATACACCCATAACTTTTGAACCAATGAATTCCTAACGTTAAAACTTGGATTTTTGGCTTTCTCTCGCCAAAATCTACAGAATTGTGTTTAAAAAAGTTGACAATTTCTGAGACCCTAAGGTCAAGTTTAACATCCTTTAAAAAGAGCACACATCGAATACCTTCAGATTCTTCTACGAGAATAACCTCGAATAATCTACTCTCACAACTTCGTTGTGAGAGTTTAAAAATCAAGGATTCCTGGATCGACGTTCCTTTTTAGCTCGAAAAATTCGACGCTGACGTGGTTAATTTCGCAGATGATCGTACTTTTGAAGCAGCCTGTACAGCCTGCGGATCTCTCGACGCGTTTATCGGCCGGTAGGGCGTTATGCTGAGCGCGGCGAGCTTCACGGGTCTCCGTTTTATTGGCATAACATCTAAACGGACAGATATTCCGCATCGTCCGACAAAAATTCCATTCCTGCCGTACCTCCCCTTTTTCTTTTTCTACGGCTTTCGCCCTTGTATATTGTATTTCCGAAAATTTCTCCGCCGCTGCCAGTCGGAATACGGCGGATAAAATTTCGATGGACCTGCACAATGGCTACCTAACCACCGACTTCGATGATTTTTTTTATGCATTATAGAACTCAACATTTCGAACATTTTCCTTTGTGACTGTCTCGCTTGGTTTCCGAGATGCAGTTTTCCTTTGATTCAAGAAGATGGCTCGGGACGGCTTTCGACGTATTGCGGATGAGGGAACCTATTCTTGACATTGTTCTTGCGTGGACCAAGAGTTTTGTGGGTCCCATACAACTGTCTACGGATTAGTCATATGACATTGTGACGCATACACGATAGAGACGAATCGCGTCACGTGACCAGGCCGTGGCGGATGGGTTGGTGGATAACGTCGTAGAAGGGGAAGGTAGAGTGGGGAGACATCTGGCGACTCTGACGACACTTATGTAGAGACTACTGTATTCTTGTTCCTGAAGTGGCTGGCGACCGACCACCAATACCAACGCACGCAATACAGCAGACGTACAATTATAGGCAGACATTCGCTGGAGAGGTACCGATTAGGGGTGGGCGAGTACCCAAAAATTCGTGATACTCGGCTACCCAGAAATTTTGGGGTCCCTAAGTCAAAATCGGGTCAAGTCAGGAACCTGAAAATTTATAATATTCTGATCTCCGAATGTCATAGATTTGCGTGCTCCCGAGCCTATCCGATTCGACTTCGACTTCGGGTTCCCGAGTATCATAAATTTTCGGGTCCCGACCCGACCCGAGACATTAAAAGTTGAGTCGAGGCTCGGGTATACGCCCACCCCTAGTACCGATCGTTTCCAATATCTTGAAAACTAAGCGAGACTGGCACTGACGTGCAACGGTAAATTTTTTTTAAAATATCGATTTCTACAACATATCCAAAAATCATGGGTAGGTAGCAACTCCGCCAAAATTTTTGTCCGCACGCGGCGCGGTTCGGCGCGGTCCACCGCCAGGAATATTCGAAGCTCGCTTTGTCATCGAGGCTCGGCGAGCACAAAGCCGCCTGCGGTCATTCCGAAATGTCGTTACATAGCTCACGCGGCCGCTCGTTACGCCGACGACGCGATCCGATGCAATGCGATGCGATACGATGCGATGCGTCGCGACGCTTCGGAGCATCGAACAATGCCCGGACAACACAGTGTTTTTATTTCAACGATCGGCCGTTTGTTTACCATCGGCTTCGCGTGCCTAAACCACCCCCGCCTGTTCACGCCTCATCGTCCAGTGACGTAAACTGGTCGGAATAAGCGCGCGGGACTGTGCACGCCAGCTCGCCTCGAAACAAGGACGACCCCCCACTGCGAACCAGTTGACCGTGCGCCGAACAGATTTCCCGAAATAACGAGAACAATGCCGAGCTTTGTACGATATAAATTGCCCGGAACGCATCTGTTCCAGAGTGGCGAGTAACTGCGTCGGATCTCCCGCGATCGGCAAACATTCCGAAATCTCTGGCCACGGACGTTAAACCGGAGACTTTTAAACGTTCCCCGTGGTTTAAAACGATACCCCGACTAGTTTTTTTTTTTTTTTAAGTTTCAGTCGAATGTGAACCGGGCCTCGTGGGACGGTTGGGCTGGGTTCTGCATGCGGATGTCACTTGATGGTGCTTTGGAGGTCCAGTGACCTACAGTGCTGGACAAAAGTATTGGCACAGCCTGGATGTTCCATAAAAATTCTTTTTAAAAACCCAGGTGACAATCCATCATCGTCCTCAAAGGGTTAAGGAAACATTCACTCGGTTAAATAATTTTTCTCTCGTTTCATTCGAAAATGAATCGAGTTTATTGAGAGAGATATCAGGATGGACATACATATATCGCGATGACAAGTCACTAGGAAGCGTATCTACCAAGTTAGTAGCGAGTAAATGATCGGTCTGTTGCTCCGACGGAGTGGGAGTACCGCGGTGTATTGGTTCGGCAGCTTTTTGACTGAAATTGTTCTAAGTCCCCACCGCTCAGGAGAAAACTTTTCCATTTGTGTTCTAGACGACTTTCGACGTCAGTTACGGATTAAATAGTGCATTAAACAGCATAACAACTACATATATTAGATACACGTAATAATTACGTTCTACGCAACAATGATCAAGGCACAACCACAAATTCGCGGTTCTCAGTGGTAGAAGTCCCATTGATCCAACCATATCGAGATACACGAGGGTTCCTATAACCGGCCAGTTAATACGAACATATACGAGCATATAATACGAACTCCCCAATTCTCCTCCACCTGTGCTCACCAGTTTCGACGAGTGTTCATACACCGGGGAGCCTAACCTAACGCGGGCTTGTTTAGACAAATGGAGTACAAATAAACGGGAGGTTTACTCATAAATTGGGTAGTGTGCTCCGAGTAATTAGACAGTGCGCGGCGTAATACGACTGGAGTTCAAGAGAGGACTATGCGAGCCTCGATTGGACTCGACAGGACCTGTGCGGCGGCGTTTCTCTGATGGGTTTGCAGCCATTCGTTTGGGACGAGGTTCGAATAATAAATCGGGAGGAATACCCGGGACAATCGCAAATCGGTACAAATGAGATGGATTGTTACGGGGATGGGGGGAGGGAGGTGAGGACGAAAAGGAGGAGGAGAACAGGCTCGGTCGTCGGTGGTGGTAATAGGCAGCGGAAGAGAGAAAAGAGTCCATTATATATTGCGCGAATATTCATCTTGAAAGTTAACGAACGCAGCGCGGCGCGGCGTCTCGTTAGCGAACAGGAAAACTCCTCCGGTCCGGAGCGGTTCGCTTGTCCGGAAAGGAAATATCCTGTTCTCTTTCCTCCTGGTCCCTCAGCCTCTGCTTCTCGGCCTCTTTTCCTCGACGACACTTTCTTTCCACCCACCCCCACCCCTGACCCTCCCCCACCCCCGCTATTTTCAGTCTCTCGAACGCTCACAAAGCGTGTCATTAGTATAACTTTTTCCTCGGCGTCGGGGACAAGTTGAAAACGACGCGACGGACATGCTCGTTTTATTGGTCGAACCGGATTTTTCTAGCCCCGGTTAAAATAATGAAATTCCGCGGACGCCCGGCGCCGCGATCGCGATCCCCCCGACCCATCGATTCCGGAACAATGAAGCCACTGCGATTGTTAGCGCAATATTAACGGCCCCGGTGGAATTTTCGTTATCGATTCGCCGCTTCGTGGTCTTGACGCGATTATGAATTTTGCGAGATAGTCGGTGTAGATCGTGGTCAGCCTCGATTATCGATGAATGGCGAACGGGAATTGTTACTTTCCGAAATTTATCGTGCTGCCCGGTGCAGCAGCAGCATACGCGTTATTACAGCGCCGGACGAAATAATAAGACAGTTTACATATTGTTGCATATTCCAAGACGGGGAATGTAGGTTTCACGCGTCGTGTATCTTGCTTGCCACGGTGAATACGCAATATCTTAGGACTTTGTGATGCGCTACAAAAAATTTAGGGAAATAATAGTACACATATACTGTATCAGACTTTATCTGTATTCGAATTTAAAAAGAAAATTTACTTTTAATAACAAAGTTTCAATTTACAGTTATTGCTACGATTAGTGAATTTTGTAATTTTATTACTCGTTATTTTTCTTTTGAATTCATTACTGAGATACACGGAATAGTCGTTCATATTTCGGTAAATTATGGTGAAGTAATGTGAATGCTATGTGATATAGTTTATGTTTCCTAAAATAAATTTTGTCCTGTGTTGATATTGTATAACCTACGCTATAGCACAACTGCAAAGACAACGAAAACGTTGTCCATACGTGCAGATGATAGTAGAGTCGATGCTCTTTCCAATGCATTTTGTCCCATCTCGATATCTCAATCTGTTCTCGAGATATAAGCGATCAAAGTTTTCCCGTAGGTGGAGTGGGGGACCCATTCAAGCACGCACAATAGTAAAAACTGACCTGCGTCAACTTACGGTGCGTGGAAGGGGTAGGTCAGTAACGAGTACGTGTCAAATGTTAGAAATTACCTTTGTCTTTACACGACGATATCTCAGGAACCAAGCGGCGTATCGTAATGCAATAAAAGCCTTTTTAAAGCACAGGCTTCGTGCTCTCTAACAAGCTAAGATTTATTAAAATAGCAACAATAGTTTCAAAGTTACAACAATTCAAATATTAACTAATTTCAATACGATTTAGCCGTGTGTTTTTTGCATTTAAATTGAATAAACCTCCATTTAACACTAACATATTTAACATTATATCTATTTTATTAACTACCTGAAGACCCTACATGATTATCGACTAATTTTTATTATTATTTCTTGGATTCCGTGGTTCAAAGATAACTCTGCTGAACCATTTATGTGACTGATCATTATAATTAAATGTTTTTAATAAATGACACAGTGATAACATAAATAAACAATTTATTTTAAAATCACTCAGAAATGGTTTCGAATGACAGTTGTTTAATATCAAGTGGAACACGCAATGTAAATAATCTTTCCTTATTTTTTTGTGGACATTTCACAGGGAACAACTTTCTTTCGAAAAATTTTTTAGTAGCACAGTGAACATAGTTGAGCATTATACAGAGCGTATAGACAATAAAGTTTGTTTAATAGTTCAGTTTTGAATTTACATCCAGTCATGTAAACAACTGTTTCGAAAAATCGATTTCCCGCCATTCTCTTTTCTAATCCACTTTCCCGTGAACTGGTGTGTGTATGAATGATCTACAAATCAAAACAGAGAACAAATTCCGACTGGGTGATTGAAATTTGATTTTATTGTAATCTTTTTCCCGTTGTTTGTAAATCTCGTATTTCCGCAAATATTTGCGCTCGCCTACAAACGTGATTTATAAAACAGAGAATGCACTAGTCCTCCGTTAATACACGATCAAAAGACCAATAATAAACGAGTTAAACTTTCTCCGAGAAAATCGCAATTTTCACCGAATACTCTCTAGCAGCCGATTAAACGAGAAACGTCCCCTATCGGAGCCATCAAACAAGAAATCGATTCGATAATCTACTTTATAGTTTCCACACAAACGCGTTGACCCGCTCGAGCGGGCAAACACTCGCGCAGGAACGTGGCCGTACAAGAAAGCAATCGCGAAAAACGTGAAGCGCAGCTGCCGCGAAAACAAGCATATTATTAACCGTCGACGATTGACAGCCTCGTGGCACCATGAATTATCGATTCTTCGCGAGACACGCATACTCGATTCACATCCCGTTCCTCATCCCCTCCCCCTCTCCAACCCTCTAAAGTCAGCTCGACGTATTCGAATGACGACGTGATCGATCGATCGCAGAGACTCTCGCGAATCCTCGGTCGTCTTTGACGAGGTATAAGAAAAATAATGGAACGCGTGATCGAAGCAAAATATCTCCCAGCGATACCCATCCCCCTCTCTCTGCACCCACGAACCCTTACCGTTGCACTCTGAAATAACAAGCCCGATTCGGTGGTTAACTTTCACACGAATGACTTTGAACTAACCAGTTTTTACAGTAGATTTACCGAGCTGTGAAAGTGACTATATTTTATACTGCTTTAGAAAAATAACAAGAACTTATTCAGAATTGTAGCCATTGTTTATCATAATTCCAAGTATAGGTAAGGTATACCTGGTATAGGTTATTATTAGACTGCGAATCTTGATGCAAAATAAAAATTTTCCATAACATTTCCAAATCATATCAAAATTTCTTTCTGTTTTTCACAATTTTAATAAATTGAAAATAACATATGGACGTTCTTAAATTGTTTGAATGTTTTTACTGTTTTAAATTGCATCCACCCATTTTACCACGTTTTTATTAGCTCGCTTTCTTGTCTTTCTGTATATCTGTTTGTCTGTTTATCTATTTGTTCGGTACAAATTTTGCAATTAATTTTAAACTAACTTCCCGATGAGCTAGAGATTTCCCAATGCAATATTTAAAAAAAAAATTTTAAAAAGCCTATGCATTCAGGATATGTAAATTATTTTATTATTAATATAAAAAAAATCTAACCGTTCTAACCCATCGTACTACCTCTACGTCCCCACTATACTACGTGTTCCCACTCTGACTCATCCCCACTCCACTGACTCGTTTCGCACCGAAGGAGCTCTGTGTGCGTTCGAGCTCCGTGCGGTGTTTACAAAGTTACTACGTACTATTTGTTTACCAAGCGAAAGAACAGTTACACCGAGATTCTCCGTCGAACCTTTATTGAATAAAATATTGGTATACACCAATATGGCGGCGCCCATATCTGTCACTTTCTGAGGTGAAACAATGAAAATTACTATAAAATTACTCAACATTACACGCTCATAACTTTTTAACGAGTGGTTTCCGTGGTCTGGGATTTCGATATAAGAGTTTTCACGCCGAAATGAACAAGATAAGACATATAATAATCGAAAATTTCTGGGTTCCGAAGAGAAAGTTTACCCTTTTAATCGATAGAAAAATTTCACACACAAGACTAAAAAGCTGAAAATAAATTTTTTTAAAAATACCACGTTTTTAAAACGGACTAAAAAGTATAAAATAATTTTAAAATAATGTGTTTAAAAAACGGACTAAAAAGTATAAAATAAGTTTTCCTAGCCCCGTACAGGTTCCTAACCCCATACAGATAGTCCTGAAAATTTGTGATTGTGAATTTTTAATAGCTATGAAAATACTTGTAAGATTTAAAACGAAAAATGTGTGGCGAAAGATAATAGTAAGGAGTGTAGAGAGTAGCTGCCGTTGAGAAAACACACACAACAGTTCATGTCATTTGTAATGTAATAAAATTGTTAGTGACTTATGTATTGCATGCGGCCCACGTTTTTCGTTTTAAATCTTACAAATATTTTCATAGCTATTACAAATTCACAATCACTAATTTTCAGGACTAATCAGAATATAGTAGCAATTTTTTTATTATAGCTCTACGTATAGGTAAGGTATACATACCTGGTATTGGTAATTATTGGTCCATCTCACCGATTTTGAAGACCTTGAAATATGTTACCAAGGGCAACATTCTAAACAACTAGTTTCCCAAACAGTTTTTTGCGCATAAAAATTAAGGACAAGCGAGATGTATAAGGGAAGGTTGTTCAGAATGGTGACCTTGAGAACATATTTCAAGATCTACAAAATTGAAGAGGAGGATGGCAACTTCTAAATAATTACCAAACTGATTATTGTACTGTATGCTACCTTTGAAACCGCACAACTTTCATTGCAACCATTTTTTCATAAATATAATAGTTTACTTGTATTTCAGGTGGCAGACTTAATCACATAAAGTCTCTCTATAATTTTTGCGGTATCTTCTAATTCTGGCCAGTAGTAGTTTCTTCCCACCATGGACCATTTAGCTTGGATTCGCTCTAGCAGCCGAGCCTCGGGGTGAAAATATTAGCGATAAAAGCGCGAGGTCTCGCGGTAGCCAGTCCCGGTAAATCACCTCCTCCCGACAACTGATGTTTTCATCGTGCCCGCGCGGCGTGACAACGTTCGAGGCGAGGATTAATCACCGTCCGCGTTGAAATGAATTTTTTCCCCTAAAATATGTGCCTCGGACGGGTGGGGGGGGGGGGCACGTTCCGTATAAGTGTTGCGAAGTTCGTTTATTGGCGTTCCTGCACCCCCCTCATCCCTTAACTCTGCGATGCCCCCCCCCCCGCCCCGCGACGTTTCGTCGGCCGACTTTTCGCGCGATAAGTCATCGGTTGACAAGCAATATTTTTATCATTTCTGAAAGTGACATTGCTAGAAGGAAGATTAATCGTCCGGCGCTAGTCCCGGACACGGGGAAATGGTTATAGATGGAAACGGTTCGATGTTATTCGGACGTGAACGTCCGAAAGGGTGGAGCGGGAGAGAGGGGGGAAATGGCCATGGGCTAATTCCCAACGAAATTCTATAACGGAAGAGGTCGCCCGGCCGTTTTACTAACCGGGCGGTTCCGCCCTTTCTGTTTCAGGGGAATTTTACAGCAGAAAAGAAAGAATTACGAGGAGGCCATTCTGAGTTATCAGCGGGCGATCCATTTCCGACCTTCGTTAGCTCGTAAGTATTTTCATTATTACCCGGCACGTTCCGGCTCGGGTAGCCCGCGATCGAATTCCCGCACTCGGAACTCTCCGGTTTTACGATTTCTTTTTACTTCGCTGTTTTCTTTTTTTTTCCTTTCTCTCTCCCTCTCTTTTTCTTTTTTGTTACACTGGCTGTTCAAGATACCTACTTCGGATCTTGATATCTCTTTGCCGCGGGGAAATCGACGTTAATCGCCGGAACTCGAATTAACCGGACGCGATTTAACACGCCGGACACCGTGCAGCGCTAATGAGCCGCGATCGCGACTTATTCCGAGGTTCGTTCCTACGTCCGAACGGAAAACTCAATTGAAGACATGATTTTGCGACTTCGAGGACGAAAACTACAATGCAGAGTCACCATTTCAGAAACAAGGTTACAGTAGTCTGTACGTAAATGTCGTCAGAGTCGCCAGATTAAGACTTGTCTCTCCACTCTACCTTCCCCTTCTACGGCGCTGGTTCCCCACGCTTCCGCCGCGGCCCGGTCACATGACGAGTTACGTCTCTGTCGTGCGTGTGTCCCAATGTCACGTGACTAACCCGGTACTGGCATAGAAGGGGTAACTTTTCCCCTCGATTCGTGCTCCCTCCCCTCGTCTGGCGACTCGGCTACAGTAGCCGAAATCATTATTGGTTCACTAATTCACTGGTTTGATGGTTTGACATTGACATTCACTTTTAAAAGGGCGATAAGTTTTTTAATATTGCACTGTACTACTTGGATGTTTTTATCTGTTAGAACAATTACTTTATTACATGACGGGTACATAAATTTTGGAAGAAATTAGATTTGGTCGGAATTACAGAGAAAATATTATAAGACATTGTTTAAAAGTTTTTTATGTAGGTCTAGGATCACTAAATTTTGGTTGAAAATTATCCATGTTCAAAGTGGTGTAAATTCATGAAAAAACATGAAAAACTCATTTTGAACTTGTACCTTCTACTTTCAAAATCTATAACTGGTTATTCTCAACAAAGTTTGTTATGGTGTGGAGCGAGCTGAGAAAGTAAACATACTTCTTTATTACTAAAATTTTACAAATTCAAAAATAAACAACAATATCTTCCTTTGTGACACCACACAGCATCTAACACTAAAGGTATCCAAAATTGATATTTCACAAAATTATGAAACTACAGATTTTGATAAAATCTTTAGGTTTAAATAGAATTGACTTGCATATTTTATAGAACTATTACTTGCCAAGGTATTTTACACAAACATATTATTAATTTATATATTACCGTAAATAATATCACCGGATTTTGAGCAGGCTGAATGTTAAACTGTAAAAATATTAAAAGTATATCTGTTAGTACATTATATTTTACTGTGGAATATTTATGCTAAAATATTAGTAAGAAGTGATAAATGATTGAACGGATGAGGCACTTGGATCTTAAAAAGTATGAAAAGATTGAAGCCAATCAGTACTTCCTGAATCATTAAAGAGCTAAAAAGCAGAGCTAAGTAAGAAACTTTACAAGGAGAGATAATCCCAAGCTGAATAATTAAAACTTAATATATACAAACTCAGTACTTCATCGAAATAATTATTAAATACTGTTCAGGCTCTTAAGGTTAGAAGACGAAACTGTTAAAAATTATTATTAGTAGTCATTGTTTTATTAGTGGTTGTATCACATCACGACACAGTAGGATTTATCCAAACTGTTGAGGAGCAAAATAATTCAGATAACTGTATCGTTCTGTATGATAACGTTTCACCCAGTTTTGCATTACATTTTGAAATGTTCCATTTGTAACATCACATTTTTGAAGAGGTACATCTCACAACATAGACGTCTTCTAGAAAGACATGAAGCCAAAAAGACGCTTGGAAATCTACGTTACCGACATCACCGTGCTCTTGTGGTGCCACTTAGCGGCTCCGCTCGTGTGAGGACGCGCGACGCTAAGTACACACCAATATGGCGGCGCCCTTACCAGTCAAAAACGCTTGAAATCACTGAACTTTAAACACGCACAACTTTTGAACCAGTGAATTCCTAACGTTAAAACTTGGACATTCGAAATTTCCTTGCCAATATCTACGAGATTATATGAAACAACGTTAAAAATTTCTCGGTTCGTAAAGTGAAGTACAGCCGAAACTTTAATCATAAATCAACAATTTTTCCGCAATAATGTAATTTAATCATTTCGTTTGAGATTATTGTGTGATAGACGATTTTTAAGATTTCCAAATTAATAGACTCCGGTAATTTTAATAGTCTCCGGAGTAAACATTTAGCGACCCAAGCTTCGAAACTACACGGTCACTTAAATTCTGGAGAAGGATGCGCCTCATCCCAGAGATGTTCCGCGTGTTTGCACCAGTCTCTCCCGGCGACAGGCCCTTATTTTCGTGCATGGTGCGTTCGGCACTGTAAAATTGTCCCATGGTCTTCGGAGACTTCATCGAGACAGCCGGTGTTTGCTCTTCTTTATCGCGTTCGGACCCCGCGAGCGACGAAAGGACCGACGTATCGCTGCGCCGTACCGCTAAGAAACCCACGGGGACCCGAACCCGACCCGTGCCCGACGTTGTTTGCCGTATACTCGAAGAAATATTTACCTCTTGCTCGCCGCCACGCCGCGTCGGTTACCCGATGTATTGTTTCAAGTTAAGTCGCGGTCGAGTTACCGGCTTCCGTCCACGTATCGCAACCAACGTAAACATTATTCCTATTTATTTTGTTTCTGCCGGAACCTGGCGCAGCGTTGCGGATTCCGCGATTTTTCTGATACCGTATTAAAGCTTTGAAATACCTTGCGGAAATATCAACGCAGATTGGACACGTACATTCTCCGGGAACGGTTCGACCGCGGAACACCAAACGTTTCCGCGAACGATCGTCGCAATTCTTCCGCGATACTTATATAACGGGACCACGTGAAACTGTGCGCCGACTATGTACCAAAGGTTTCCGTGCTCCTGAGAAACCGGAAAACGTTTGATAGATATTTGACAATCTTGTGGAGTGAACGTTTCGGCGATATTCCCGCAGTCGAAGCGGGATAATTCCGATTATTTTGCGTTTGAGTACAAGATTTGGGTATAGGATGTGCTTTTTTTTACGTAGTGGTAATCACTCATTACGGATTCCCCGCTGTCCCAGGGGCGAGAGACGAGGATATACGGGGCTCCCCCGCCCCCGGGCGAGCGCATACTGCACCGGGCGACCGATCTAGTAATTCATTAAGATTTTAGCACTATTTGGAAGTTTAAGGGTATAATAATGTAGGTCGTTGGATTCGTTTTGACATCAGTTACAATATTATGAAGTCAAAAATATATATTGATCTTCAAAAATTAAAGGTGACTTTATAGAACCTTATAGACGTTATAGACCTTACAGATTTTTTATAGAATAAACATTTTTTTTTAATTTTTTGCATTGAAATTTGTAGACCGTCAAAGGTTGATTAACTTTTGTTTAAAACATTGTTTTGTCTCATCGGAACTGCCTGAAAAATCATGTCCAGTTTTACAATAAACAATAATCCATAATGATATTCATAAAATGTTGATTTTTAAATGATTGTACAATTTTTAATAAATCTTATTAATTTAATCGTTTTTGTAGGTGATGGACATTTAGAAAGCAATACACATGCGATAAACTTCAGTAATATCCTCTGTAATATCCGTGTCCCTTTAAACTGAAATGATTTTTAAAGGTAAAGGTATACTCTTCATTTTACAAAATTTGTAGAAATTTTAAATAGGTTCGACAGGGTTCACATTCACAAAATGTTCATTTTTAAATGCTTGTTCCAAATTATAATTTTTATTAAATTTCATTAATATCGGCATTGCTAAACATTTAAAAAGTAGATGCATTAAATACTGACATGGGAGAAGTCATTTATTACCAAATAAATTGCTAAATCGGTCACCTGGACCACTGTGGACTGGTGCGCCGGGTGTATCCGGCTAACTCCATCGCGATGACCATCCCTAGGTTAAATGTGGAGGGAACCTGATCTCAAAACCGAATGCCACTGCCCCCCCCCCCCCACCTCATAATATCCCTGAGAGGAGTGAAACTCCCTACTCTTATAAAGGACCTCGTGCCGGTCACCCGCCCGGTGTGCTCCCTCCGATGGGCCGCTCGGCTGAGTCCCACGCCCGGAGGACGGGACTAAAGTCTCCCCTGAAGAGGTCGTCGCAGACGTGTTCCGACACGCTCCTCTCCCCAATGTCAAGTGTCGCTCAAGAGAATGGGCGACAGCCGATCGCCCCGCTCTGGGCGAGGCCAAACAATCGATCCGCCGCCGCGTATCGCCCTCTGACGGAGCGTCGTCGGGCCCTCGGGTGTCTATCTCGAGCGGCCCACCTCCTCGCCGAGAGAGAGAGAGACCGCCTCCCCGGGGGTGTAGGGTGTCCTGGGTGTAGGGTATCCCCCAATGAAGAAACAATTAAGCTGCATGTTTGTTGAAATTAGCATAGGTCTGTTTTGAGATACGGCACCCATTTTTGGTTTGGGAACAGGAAATTTCACAGCTTTAACACAGCTTAGTGCCAGAGCGAGAGGTGTGTCATTTTATATTCTTCTCCAACTTTGTGCATGTGTACACATATTGCACATACATTGAATATAAATAGGATTTAAAGTGGCTATAATTGGATTTTTCGTCCACTTCTGTATAATGTATATCATTTGGTTATAAATTGAATGTAATGTCGATATACATTGCAAATACATTCGACATAATTTAAATGTAAATTAGATATTGGTTGGAAAGAATATGGATGATGCGATTATGTACGTTATTTTTCGACTTATTGACCGGTTTGTATCGATATAATTTGGTCACAAATTGGATATAAACTAGAAAAAACATAGATGTCAGGTACCCAGGACTGGGTTAAAATATGGCGTGCCCTCTCGTTCTGGCACTGAGCGGTGTCGAGAGAGGACAACAGCAAAAGAAGAATAGAGTATAGCGATCTTCTTATTGCGGAGTAAACATCGTCGTCTTATATCGAAAGAAAACTTTTCCGCCTGGATCGGCCATTCGTCGCACCATCCGATGGAATGGTACTTTTAGTGTCACGATCCTGAAGACTGCTTGTATAAATCTCCCAATCACACCCCTCCCAATTACGTTCAAACGACCGTACCAGAGAGTGTCCATCGCGAACAAATTTTTTCAAATCGCCGCTCGTTGGTCTAACAAGGTCCGTCTTCCGGGTACACCAGGGGACCATTTCCTTCTACAATTCCGGTTGGACAATATCCCGGCTATTGACTCCCGGTGGCTTTTTGCCGGGTCCCGGAGGGTCGTGGCGCAAAATCTACAAAATCTACGTACACGCGGTAGGTGTAACCGCGGTGGAATCCCGGGTACAAGCTCTCGGCTTCTTAACGAGCCACCTTTTGTCGAAGATGGGGCAGCTCGCGGACCTGGACACGCGTTCAATTCCTGGGAAAATGCTAGGATCGTGGGGTCGAGGGGAGCCGGAAAAGACCTGAGCGGGCGTCGTTTGTCACACGGGTCGGGCCGTGTCGGGTCGGGCCGGGCCGTACGTACGATCCACGTACGACGATTTACGTCGACCGTCCTGGGAACGGTTCATTACCGAGCAAATGCCTGGCCGTGCCCGCGCGATATCGATCTTATTTTCCGCTTTCCACTTGCCCGAGTATTTATTTTTGTGTCCCGATCCCGTGGTTCGAAGCCCAGCAACCGGTAGATTGCCCGGTTACCGTTTACCGCCGCTTGTACCGTATTGGATTTACGATAGCGTTCCGAGCTGCTACCGCTGCTGGCCATTTTCGAGCCCCCGTCCTTCGGACCGGGTCCTGCGCTGTGTTGGTTTGCTTGAATTTTTCAGTCGGCATCCTCGGGATTTATATTTATCGCTTCCTGCGACCTTTGCTTTTAATAATACAGCGCACCCTTCCGTTACATGAACACCTGTTATTCGAGCTCTCTGTTACGTGAGCAGTGCAGCTCTTATTGTAATGCTGGGTATGCTAATGTGCTAAGTGTTTACACATTCGACATAGGAATTTATATTTATCCGAGACCTTTGGTTTTAATCCTTTGTAGCCGGAACTTTCTCAACTCGAAAACCAAACGTTTTCAATTCTTACCGACCTAGAATATTTTCATATTTTCATTTTATGTATGTGAGACTGACGCAGTTTACTCGTACTGTATTTTAGTAATTTATTAATTATAAACAAATTTAACCTCTTATCGACCCCCACTACCAGTGTACCGGTTCCCCCACTACCGTGTTTTATCTCACGCGACTGCGAGGATACTGAACTCCCCGACCCAGGAGTAGGGAGGGGAGAGAAAGTGTAGTACACCTTAAAATATTTCATGTAATATTTAATTAAAGTGATACCATTATGATTCACAAGAATTAGTACCATTATATTAAAAGGTTGAAATAGGTAAAAATTAAAGTAGAGCTATTTCGTGTTTCGGTTGTCATTGTAGTTAAAATGTCTGCTTCTATTTAGAAATCCAAAAATTCTATTTCGCAATAATTTATAAACTTTGCGTCTAATTCATTATATTTCATTCTGAATTCTACAATAAGTTCATATATTTATTTCTCGGTTCCAAAGGTAGACAAAATGGCTGAGTTTCGAGAAATTTTGAATATTATTATATATCTATAAAAATGAATAGTGTCAAGAAAACGTCATTGATTGAATGTGGCTATTTACTAGAAGAAGAAGCTTTAACATCTCATTTTTAGCCTCATTCAATAAACTGCTTCGATTTTGTCAAAGTTTTATGGCTATTGTTAAAGGTCGCTTTTATGGAAGTTCTATAGCTACCAGTTTATTTTGTTAAATAACCCATGCGACATAAACTATTGTTAAATGTTCTTGTGAGTCGATTTATTGTCGATGTATTCTCAGTCTATTGATTCAGATAATGGATGTTCTGCTATAATCGAATTTATAGACTATGTGTTCATCCTTACAATCGATGAAAATGGTAACAATGTAATTTGGATTATGTCGAGATTGCATCTCTAAGAAAATTCAATCTACATTCGCAACTTACTGATACTGGTAAATTAATATTGATTTAGCTGGTTTTAGAGAAATTAATAAAAACTGTGTTATTTTATATCGTTATTATATTCCTAAAAATATTGAAGGAGCTAATTCTATAGAAATTCACAAAATCCATGCTATTTTTATATCACCATTATGGTTTTAAAAATAATACAAATATACGAACTAATATTAATGGAGATGGTTCTGGGGGAGTTTTGCATACACCATTTTTATTTTGCATAAAGATCCGCAGTAATACCGACTATTTGTCAACTGTCAAACCATTTTACATCGTATGGGATACGAGAAATGTTTGAGACACCGTGTATGTCTCAAGATTTAAGGGAAGGATGGGCAAATTAAGTTAGGACGCACAGTTGTGAGCAACGTTAATCAGTTTTACCTTATTACAGTTCGCGTCGACTTGCGTTCAAGACGTAACACTGTGAAAGTGGTGTAAATTAAGGTGAATAGACGCGTTAACCGAGACCTGTCCTACGATACACGTACATGACGACTACTCAAATTCAATTTCCGTGGGAACGAGGCGACGACGTATGAAAAAACCAATAAATGTTTTAATAATAGTGATCGTTTTTTTTTCAATTTAGTAGCAACGAGAAACATGCAATTAATGGCATGAAACTTGTTCAAACTTATCAAAAATGTAAATTAACTACGTATCTGAATATAAAAAAATAAAAAATGTTGCATTTCCTTGAAAGGGGTGATTCCTGAGGTCATTCGAAGTAACTTTTTCCTTTGCGAAAATGTTCTCCGAGGCACAGTTAAGGAGTTATTAACGAATCACACTGACCAATCAGAGCGCGGTTCACATATCGGCGCGGGGACCAATTACACTGAGCGCGGCGTTGGCATTGGTTGAGCCGGAAGTCGTCCGCTGTATTGGTCCGCGCTCTGATTGATCCGTGTTTTTTGTTAATAACTCCTGAACGAAGCCGCGGACAACATTTTCACAAAGGAAAAAGTTACTTAAAATAACCTCAGGAATCACCCCTTTCAAGTAAGTACATTTTTGGATCACCTTGTGTATCATTTATGTAAGAATCATTATGAAAGACAAAATATTAAACAATAAAATGTATCAAAACATCATTTGGAAATTATTTAATTTTTTTTTTAGTATTCTAAACTATTAAAACTGGCATCAAAATGAAGGCTTAATTTCTAAATGCACGCTATCTAACAACAAGTAGTAATGAGGAAATTAATTTAAACTTGCTGAAAGAATTACACTATAAAGCGACTATGGAAAAAAAAAGATTTTAAAGGCGGTGTGGGTACCCGGTTATCGTCACAAGGGTTAAAAAGAAATTAACGGATTCACGTCATCAGTTAGAGCGATCGATAGTATTTCTCCGCGTTCGTTGTAGCATACACTGCTGGGTAGAAGTTTCAATTCAATTGCCGATATTTGCTGAAGTTATATTGCATAATAAATTTCCGACTGACTCAAAGTCAATATTTTTAGAAACTGCTATTAAAATTCTTCATTTCATTTCATTTCAGTTCATTTGGTAAATTAAAGCTATATTTATAATAACATGTTATTGATATAAGTATTATAAGTACACCGCAGATTTTTTAAAATTCTGATATGTAATTTGAAAGTGATAACAAGAGCACATGTCTTTCTCATGACTGAAAGTAGACATAAAATAAAGTTTACTTAACCATATTAGTAAAAATAAAATAAAATCCTATTAATTGTTAGTTATACATAATTTGTGGTACCTCGAATCTGCAGTACAAGCATAGTCAGTATGTAACGTGAGTGGGGTTTCTAGTGCAAAGAACATAAAAAAATATATTACGGGGCAAAAAAATGTACAACCGTTCTAAAAATTTTCAAAAAATATTTCAAAAAGTCATTAATTTTATAAATTATGAAACGTGAAATGAACGTATTTAAGTATTTTATTATTATAAATTATTTTGTCTTTGTCCTTTGAAACATAATTTTGACACTTCTCAGAATTGAATTATTTTTGGAACGGTTATGCGTTTAAGGAATTTTTGGAATTACTTTCCGTTGTTCCTTGAAACATAAACCGAACCTGTTTAAATATAATGTTATTTTTAAAGAAATACTGCATTGTGGAATTTCCAAATTATTTTTTGTTGTCTCTCAATATATTAATTTGTTAGACTGTACGGAAAATTAAAATAAGGGAGAAATTTTAATCATAAAAATGGTAATAAAAATGAAAGAAAAGCATTATTAATTTTTACTCCCATTCATATCTTTTTTAATTTTAGGCACATAAATGCGAAGATCCGCAGTCTACTTAATTGATTATTGTTGCAACAATAATGAGTCAAATAAAGTAAACTATTTTTCTGTCTAAACATTATTAATATTATTTTTATTTAAATCATATAGTCTTTCAAATGATCTTTCTATATAGCCTTCTGAAACATAATCCGAATATCTTGAAAAATTTTCCAATTTTTCGAAAAACTCGCGCTTGACAAGCGTACCTGCGTTTCCACCGATAACTAGTTCGAAACTCTGGAGCAACGGTGTATCTGTCATTACAACAAGCTCCGGCGCATTTGGTAGGACCGGGGCGTTTGATAACCCGTCGAAACGCAGAAATTGTGTCCGATAAGCTGTCGGATCGAAACGAAAAAAATAAATAAATAAATAGAGATTCCGGTCGTAATCGGCACAGGTCGAGGTCGAAGATCGGATCCAACTAGTCGACGTGCATGCGTCGCGCGTTGGCATTCTTGCCAAGCGGCGCGGCGGTTGCTTTATATGCACGAACTAGTCCGCTTATGGATGCAAATGCGTTCCGAGAGAGACAGAGTGAGAAGAAAAAAGAGCGAAGGAGAGAGAATCGCGGATAGCAAAATGCTCTCGGCACTCGTGGTCGGTTTTCCGCGCGGGCCAGCATATTTCGCTCGGCGGAACTGCGTTATAATTGTTCCGTGAAAATTCGCCGTGTAAACAGCATTGATAAAGCGGCTCCGCCTCGCGTAAAAATAATGCACGACTGATTGTGAACGTAACCCCTGGCCTGCTTATGAAAAATGTTTGGTACGAAACGCGCGCGCCGCGACCCGACTTTTAATGGTGTCCCGCGACTCGGTAAACGTTCACGGGAAGAGAACCACCTCTGATTTCGATGATCGTTTAAGGGGACAGTCTCGTGCGAACGATCTACAATTTAACAATTTTCATGAATTGTTTTTTCAAAGTGATAGTACGTATTTTTTCTAGTAATTGATTGGGTACTCTTTCATCATACAAAACAATTTTTATATTGTTTATATGCAGGGTGTTCATGTTAACACTAGCCAGCGTTTGTCTCGCAAATAATAAACATTAGATAAAAGAGGAAAAAGTTATACTGTTTCTCTGCAGGCTGTAATTTTTTTTATCTGCTTTATTTTTTTAGAAATGAAGGTGACCTTCAATTTTTTTTTCAACGTCTTACAGGTCAAAAATGGAAGAAACATTTTGAATTGGGTTTGTAATTCTTTTTTATCTGCGTTATTTTTTTAGAAATGAAGGTGACCTTCAAATTTTCGAATGGAATCCTATGTATTTGTTTATATTATATGAGAGCGTGTGCCAAAAAGAATTCATTCGTATACGACATAATGACCTTCAAGGTCACATAAGGTCAGGTATGGAGGAAATACTTTAAATTTTATACAGTTGAAATAAGAAAAAAAACTATGATTTTTGGTAGCATTCATATTACATTCATACAAATTTCTGCGTAAATAGCATAAAACGAACTAAACTAACAATAAAAATTGGTATGCTAGGGGTTAATGAGTTATAAGAGGTATTCCCTAAAATATATGGCAAAAGAATATATATTTAAATTTTTAAGAACAGTGTTCATTTATTTACAATTACTTACATTATTGTGTTGATTTATTTATTTACAATTGAAGCATTGAGTGACGCGTCTATCAGAAATACAAGACAGATTTATTTATTCAATATTTAAACATTAATTTTAGTGCTCATATATTCAACACAATAAGTGGCATACATTTCCTCAATTTTCAAGTTATTAAATAAATTTCTTTGATTTTAAGGAATTTTTGAGGTTGCTGGATTTTCATTTCAACTAGAGAAATAAATCTGGGCAGTCAATTGATAAAATATTTTAGATAGTTATGTAAATAATATCAGTTTAATTGTTGAACAATCTTTTTATGATTTCTTCTTCAACTTTAAATGCCGTCTTCTCGCTGCCTCGACTTGTTCAATAGAATTAAGGTCAAAGTATTATGGAAGCCATTGCATAATTTATAGCTTGTTATTACTTTTCGATTCTTTGAAATAACTCTTAAAGTCGATGTCAACTTAGTGGTATTGTATGCCATAAAAATGAAAGGAAGTAATAATTCTTTTCTTTTGAACAGTCCATCTATTAATGACTCATGACCGACAGTGTGCATCTCATAGAAACCTATGTTAACATGGTAATACAATGTTCTGATAAGTTACACATTATTTTACATGCAAAAATTAAAAATGTTTATTCAATTTTCATTTTCATCAATATATTCACGTGTGAGGCACCCTTTTTTTCTAATTCTAATTTTTATGAAGTTGATTATGAACCCTTTATAAAATTGGTTTGTTCATGAAGTAAATAAATACATACGGTCTTTACAAAGGACTGACAAGTTTACATAATAATCGTTTCGGTCACATTAAATTAAACTTCTATTTTCAAATTTTAAGTCCTTTTCAGTTATTTCCAATAATAAAATAGTTTTAGAAATTTATATTTAGCCAGTATTTTCAAAAACGATTATTAAAAGTCATTTACTTTTGATAAATGGATGCAATATTTGTAGTTATATTTAAATTAATACTGATGCAAATTGTAGCTAATTATTTTTTTTATAAATATATAAAATCTGTCTATATACAACATAAATTCGTTCGGTTGCAAATATAAATATGTTCTAATTTTAACGACTTAGATTCATTATAAATGTACATTCCTGTGACTAGAAAGAAGCCATTTTCAGTCAAGAATTATTGATTGTACAGTAAAGCCTTGATTTAAGAAAACGGAAACTGTAGGATCTAGGAAAAACGAATACCCCTACACTGCGTGGCATACCGTGGTAAAGTGTAAACATGTCGCGTAATCCGGTGTTGGTATATCGGTGTGAACCACTACTAATCCAATTACAAAACTTCTTTATTTTTCATTATTTTTTTATAGGACTTTCGCCAACATATTTTTGGCATTCTTCTGATTAAAATGATACTAAACACGATATAATCGGAACTACAGGATCTAAGAAACAGCACGGACCGGAGGGTTTTTCTTAGATCAAGGCTTCACAGTATATTACTCTGCACGTTATGAATAAAAAGGGACACTAAAAATAAATATAAAACATAATTATGCCACTACCGAATACAACTTTTCTCGCAATTTTCAAGAGAATCCACGAGGAAGCTTTCGTATTTTTCTCGGAGAAGAAGCTGCGCGGCACGAGCAAAGAATAGGCTCGCGTTACAAATGAATCACTCGGCTCGCGCGTAAAGTTTCATAATTCCCCGAATCCCCTGGTTCCCGAAGTTCGCTTGTAAGTTGTCCGCGGGCTCCGAGGACGTTGCGTCTCGTCGAAATAATTTTTTCCCCGTACACAACGGCGAATTCCAATTTCAGTCGAACAGCTACCTGTGTCAAGTTTCTTTTTACGACTCGGGGAGATTCTGCGAATATTAATATCGACTCCTCCCCTCTCCTCTCCTCCCGCCCCTTTCGAAGAAATAAATTCGCCCGATGCTGCAGGGAAGAAAAGAAGCGAATGAAGGGAGATAAACGGACGCGGATCGGGCCGGGCCGGGCTTTTCGCCGGTACGACACGATACGATGGGCCGAGCGCGCGCAAGCATTGTAAAGCACGCCTACAGGATGTGTATTAAAAGTTTTCGCGAAGTTTATGAAAAGCGGACCGGGGGAAACGTAATTTAACCGATCTTCCGTTCGTTCGAGCTTTAGTCGTGTAATTTTATCGCCGTCGTAAAATTTGTTGCGCGAAGCTCCTCGCTTACCGGACGATATGGAAACTTTGTGTTTTAAGCTGCACCGTGCAAAGAGACATCGGTAAACTTCGTTACCGGGCGCTGCTTTTATCGACGCCATCGACGTTCACCTTTGTTTTCCCCCTTTCTTTGTCTTTTTTTTCATTCTCTTTTCTTCCTACTACTACCCCCCCCCCACCTCCCGCATGCAGTTTTCGCTCTCCGGTTCGTTTCTTTTTCGAACTTGTTTCGCTGCCGCCGCCAGAGATATATCTGCGAACGGAGAACTGGTTCTCTCTGCTCGCTCTAATCCGATTGTTTAGGAGATCAGACTGCGATTTAATTCGGCTTCGAACAGCTTCTTCGCAGCAACGCCGGAGAGAGAGAGAATCACGGTGCTGCGATCGTTTATATTGCTCGTAGACCGGGCTCGTAGATCGGTAATAGCTTGCCGGGGTTAATGCGCTTATGCTTTTAATTTTTGTACGATGCACTGCCGTGTCGTAACCAGCGGCGGACCGTCCATTTTGGGGCCCCAGGCTGACATTGTTTGGGGGCCAAACCCAAGTAACCCAAATTAAGTGAAGTACCAAAAATGTTTGTGTAATTTATTCTTTCTTAAGTTTCTAATTCAAATTGTTTTTGTCCTTATTTTTTTAACCCCAAAGGGGTCATTTTATTCTACTATTCGGCGATTTTCATCAGTTTCAATTGTTCATGATTCATAAACCAATTCACCAATTCGATGAGATTTTCACATGAATTTAGAATGACAGCCAGAAAATGTCAATATTTTTAGTCATTTCTCAATTTATTTAACACGTTGACCCCATAAAAGCCACACAAACAATGTATTTAATAATACAAGACTGCATAAGTAAAGTTTATCAGAGCGATCATGTTTGTAGCATTCTCACAGGTTGTAGATCTTAATAAAATTTGGTGTGGTTAAACATCATCTGAGGAAACCAGGTATCACCTGAGGAAACCAGGAATCACCTGAGGTAACCGGGAATCACCCGAGGAAACCAGGCATCACCTGAGCAAACCAGAAATGTTTACCTTTTTTTATATAATACCGTAGATTTTGACGAGGAAATGCCGAAAATCCAAGTTTTAACTGTAGGAATTCACTGGTTCATAAGTTATGCGTGTTCAAAGTTTAGAGATTTTCGCTGTTCTTAATAACTAAGAGCGCCGCCATGTTGGTATGTAGTGAGCGTCGCTGTCTAACGAGCGTAGCCGCTAGATGGCAGCACAATCGCGCGGTGATGTCGATAATGTAGAGCAGCTATCTTTGATATGTACACTTTTTTTCTAGGACAAGTTTTCATCCAACAGTAAATAAGATATTCAGAATCATATAGAGGATCTTAAAGAGAAGGTATAGTCCAAGTCGGTTTGCGGGGGCGGGCGGAGCCGGCCGTTAGGCCTGTCAACTAAGCTTGAAAATCTACTTTATCGACATCAGCGCGTGTTTGCGCTCCCATCAAGCGGCTCCGCTCGTTAGAAGACACGCGACGCCCACTACATACCAATATGGTGGCGCCCTTACCGGTCAAAAATACTTAAAATCGCTGAACTTTAAACACGCATAACTTTTGAACCAGTGGATTCCTAAGATTAAAACTTGGATTTTCGGAATTTCCTCGTCAAAATCTACGGCATTATATAAAACGAAGTTAAAAATTTCTGGTTTCCTTAAGTGAAAATTGTAAAATAGAAAGTTCCTTTGGTTTACTGTATAGATTGCAGTAAAAATTGATTTTCAAATTCAGTAAAAAGAATTGTGTTTTGGAATTTGAAAAACTGAATTGAACCATATAATTTAGCGAGTCTTCGCTGTATAAGAGGCCTCTACCTAAATCACGAGCGCGCAAAATGAGCAATCCGGTCACAAAAGCAACGTATCCCAACAGAAGGGACGAAAAACCTCGTTGATTTGTTTATAAACTTCTCCTGAAGTTCACCATCCGTCTCGAAACACGTCTGCGAGGTCCATTAGCACAGGAAAATTGATTTTTCTATTTTCGTGTCGCATAAACAAAGCATCGCGCAGCGTACGAACTCCAGTTGCCGCTATATATGTATAGTGTAGTACCCGGTATAGTGACACCGGATCTGAGAGGTTAAAGTGCGAGAGCGGCCAAATCTCCGGGCGTGCCATTCAAATGACAGCTGAAAGGAGCTCAGCAAAACAGCTAACTTCTATTGAGCTGGCGTACACGAAAGAGTACTATGCCGCTGTGATTTATGTACAACATGCGAAACCCATTAGCGGACGAGAAATGCGAAACACGTGGCTCCGCTTCTCCTTGTGTTTTTGATGTTGGCCGGTCCGTTGCATCCACGAGAGAGGATCTTCGCGCAGTTTCAAATCAGGATCGGGTTTAAAGAGCTGGAACTGACCGCACAGGTTCAACAAGTTTATTTGTGTTGCGACCCGCGGTTGATCTTTCGATCATTCAAGTTTTGTTTGCTATTTGCACGTGTCGCGTCGACTAAGATGCTCAAAGGACCATCTCTCAAAAAGGGACAAACTAACACAAATTCGGGACTCAACAGCACCGGCGGATTTAGGCATGTGCTTTGTGGGCTGCAGCCCAGGGCCCCCTTCACGGTAAAAAAAAATAAAAACATTTTAAAAACTTAAGATAAAATCAATTATAAACTTAAGAAAATGTAAATTATTCAAAAATTGGTAGTAGTTCAGTTAATTTGGGTTAATTGTGTTGGCTCCCAAAAAGTGTTAGCCCACGTCCCCATAATTAACGGTCCGCCGCTGGTCAACTGTGATCGTTCTGCTAAATCGCATATCAATTAGAAAAAAACTGCGAGCTCGGTAAAATTTTGGAGAAAAATATTTCAAATACTATTTTAAGCGATCGTTGTTCTACAAATCAAATAAAATTTAGGAAAATATTGTTATTTTGAGAATCTAAAATATAAAATAAAATATTTGAACCTTGCATTAAATAGTATTTAAAATATTTAGTATTAGAATACAAGAAACCATAATTTATTCTAGATTTCCAACTTATTTTCTTATGTGGGATGTAGGACCCTCTCCATGATTGTACCCAATAATGGAACAACCTGTAGACATATGTTTTTCAAAAGAATAGTTGATTTGGATCTATAGTTCTTTTGAAACTTTTATTCCTTGTTCACAACTGTTTGACCTTGAAAATCAAGGACTTTTTTAACAAGTCTCGACTGATCCACAAGTGTATTCCTTTACTGATAATTCATTAATAAATTCTCAACTGTTAACCATCTTGAAATAATTATTAAAGAATTGCCGGTAGATACAGTGTTAAATTAAATGCTAAATTTTACGTTGCTCGTAAATATGTACGTTTGCAATGTAAAATACACTTCAATGAGAATCATAGTGTTATATTATTAATATTTAATCTTTAGAGTATATGATAGATTTATGATGGAGTTAAGAGTTCTATTTTCTTAGAGGAAGTTATTAGGAGTTTGTTAAATCGTAAAACGAAGAATTAGTTGGAAATGTTGGAAGAATATAATTTTGATGACTACCCTAGCGTTCGTAGGTTTGCCAGTCGTATATTCCAGAAGTTTTGATGGTTGCCCCATAATAACAAACCGCGTGGAATTCGCGTGTACCGTCACGATGCTGGTCGACAATCGGACCATAACGCTGTGCTACCGCCATTTTTTAACTGTTAGAACGTGTAGCTGCTTATTTCCAGATAAGTATACCAAATAACCACCGTTGGCCTAAATGCAAGCCTGTAATCGTCGAGTCAGAATTTCTCAACTTATAATAGAAAAATAATCTATCAAACACTGTGCACCATAAAAGTGAAAATAACATTGTTCCACACATACTTGAATTCTTAATTTTCAGAATTCCGATTTTATAGATTTTTATGTGTCCAATATTAATCTATAAATCTATTTTCCCTTCAGATTCAATTTTCCAAGAAATCAATTTTTATAACCAGCAAAACTATTGTATTTAATTTCAAAGATATTTCATACTTTAATAATAATCATTCAGCTTTCATACAAAACATATAGTTTTTTATGTTATTTTTTAATGTTTTTCGACATATGAAAATATATTTATATATTTGTTATTTTTTCCATATGAAAATATATTTATATATTTACATTTACATATATTTACATATATTTTCATATATTTACTTGCATATGTCTGTTTACTGGATCTTAAAATTTAGAAAGTGACACACATAAATTCGAATTTGCATGAAAATGTAAAGCCTAGTGTCGATTACGTAGTCATTATTTATTTAAAATTATTGTAGGTACACTTCTCAACAAACTGATATGTGATAATTATAATTAAAACGTCAAATAATTAATATGCGAAAGGACAGGCAAAACGCAGTATTTTTACAGATATTTTCCAGTTTATTTACGGAACTAACACCGTAAGAGGAAATTTAATTACTCCATATGATTAAGCGAATCTCTGCTTCACAGAAGGCTTGAACAGAAGTTACAAATCACGTTTTGTTTCCCCTCGGAAACAAAATAGTTTGATAAAGCATGCAACGTCAACAGTGGTACTCAACGTTCAGCGGAAGTTCTGTTACGAACAAATTATAATTTTTAACTTCTGTTGACACTTTCTGTAGTATGAAAATAAACTCTACCGCGTGGCGTGATTAAATTTTTTCCTGTGTTCTTGATTTTCCAAATGCCTGATAAACAGCTGCGGAAATGGTATTTTTTATTGTCCTTTTCACAAATTAATTTAAATGTATTTATGTATTGATGATTGTACATGAAACTATGTGATTTATTCAATGTTAAAGAACAATTTGATGAAAAAAATAACTACTTGGATTTTAGTGTTAAAGCACAAAACGTGTTCGAACCCAAAAATTTGCTTTTGAGAAAAAGCTTGTTTAACAGAATTTTTCGAAAACGTACAGACGTAAGAAATGCAATTTGTTTGATTCGTACAATTTGTAATAAACATCTATAGAACTTTAGAAGCTCCAAAAATGATTAACATACAGGATATTTCACCTAACTTGACCATTTTAAATATGTCGCTTATTTTTTATGATAGGTAAGAGGAAAATGTGATCTGATATCAGAAGAAAAGAGTATTCGGTTCGAGGGGGCAAATGTGGTGATAGGCAAAAAATGTTCTCAAGGTCATTTTTGTCGAGATTTCAAGGTGGTCGAAGATTTTTTAAATGCGACTACATATTTTCATTACAACAGTCTCATAGCTCATAAAAAAACAAATTCAACGATGTGCGATGTATTGACCTTCACGTGACCTCCGAATTAATAAAAAGCCTAAAGTTCAATAACAAATTTAATGAAAAGAATTAAGTAAAAGAAAGCTTAAAATGCATTAATCAATTTAAGGGACAGAAAGGAAGATTCATTAATTCATTTACTTACTTAGTTAAATAATGAATTCAATAAAAAAATTGAATGAAAAGAAAGTCGAAAACTTATTAATTCGTTGCAAAGAATGACCGAAAAGAAAGCTTGAAATTGATTGGGAAATTTGTTGGACGGAATGAATATGTGACAATCAAGTACAGCAGCGAAATTACAGAATTACTTGTTTTTCGCTAATTGTAAAGTGGCGAGCGTACGAAAAACAGGGGAAACGGATATGTAAACGCACAGGTCAGACATTAATTGCTCGGGGGAGTAATAAAGCGGTGCGTTGTGTGTTTGTTATTACATCGACGCAACGCAAACAGCTAATGGAATCGATTTTACGGACTAACATTGATGCTAAGAATTACTAAAGAGAAAATATTGCTGAAACGCGCGCGGGGGGTGCGTGAAGAAATACAGTGCATTTTTATGCGCGTTTTTCATTGTTTTTCCGCTTTC
Organism: Lasioglossum lativentre; assembly: GCA_916610255.1. Taxonomy (NCBI): domain Eukaryota; kingdom Metazoa; phylum Arthropoda; class Insecta; order Hymenoptera; family Halictidae; genus Lasioglossum; species Lasioglossum lativentre. The sequence continues at coordinate 22,115,628 of OU744355.1, forward strand.
CGTTCGCCAGCGACCCCACATGTTATAAAACACCGTTCACGTCGGGGGCCATCGTTGCACGAACACAACGGCACGCTGTTAATTTCGAAGCAATTCTTTCGGCGTTCTCCGCGGAAGAATTACACACGACCTTCTCCGTTGCAGAAATTACGAGGGCTGGATGGCGAACGCAACCCTACAAATAGGATTTAACAGGGAACGAGATTAGATCGGAGAATTATTTTTACGCGCATGGAGGTCGATCGTGATTTATCACGACGAAACGAGATCATAAGTGAATTCGAAAAGTAATGTGGAAAATTACTTTTGTCGTAGTCAATTTAAAAATTTATTGTTAGAGCACCCCGAAATCCCAATTTGAATACAGAGTTTATTAGACAGAAAAATTTAATTACATAATTGAAATAATAAGATATTACCATAATCATAATAAGACATAATATTAAGAAGAATTAATCTTAATATTCATACATAATAATATCAATATTAATATAAAGATTATTGACAACGAAATAAACTTCACGTTTAGAAGCAGTAATTGAAGCAAAGGACAACAATATAATTGTAATATGCATTTTATATATTACGTATTTTATTATGCATCCACTTGTTTTTGTCTTGCGACGAACAGCCGAATTTTTTAGTGCGGTTCGTTTAACTCACTGTTATCTGAAAATGAAAATTGATTCATTTGATATGATAGCAATTTCAAATAATGTATTAATAATGTCTCTTCGTCTTTTTTACAAGTATCTCGAATAATTATAAAATAAAATAACATGATGTTGCAAAAGTGATCACAGGCCTGAAAGAAATTATAAAATAAATGTTATTTGAAATGATATTTTTAATAATGTCAATTCAGGAGTGCCCAGGTCTGCAACCCAATACATATAACGTTCCTAACAATTTTCGAGAGAATCTGGAGGGAAAAAGGGAATAATTTTTACGCGGCTGGACGTCGATTGGTACAGAAATCGCGTCGTGATTTATCATGGGAGCCGACGAAACGCGTCAATAAGTGAATTCGAAAAATAATATGTAAAATTACTTTTGTCATCGTCGGTCAATTTATTAAAATACCTGGCAGCCCAGAGATATTAAAATAAGCTGGTGATACGCCGCGTGATTAATGGATTTTGGTCTCGGTATCGAGAGCTTCCCGAATACTGTCACGTTACGTGACAACTTGATGTTGTATGTATTTCTGTTATGGTAAATATACCGGAAACACGTCTGTCCACGGGACTGTTTCATAATTGCAACCGAGATTCGCTTGTTATCGGTCGACGGTAAGAAAATAATTGAAAAAATGTCCGATTTAGACAGATAAGAAGAGTGACGTATTTGGGACTGTGTTTGAATTTGAATATGCTAATTGAAAAGGAAACGAGTGTCATCGTCGGCTAGCGAGAGATCGATTTTACGCAAAATTAACCTGCTGATCTGTGTTACTGTAATGGATCCTATTTGACTATGATGTGCCTCCATGTTGTATACTGTTTGTCATAATTACATTGCAGGGCTAGGGAAATTAAACAATTTCTGAATGTGTGAAGAACAAAATTTAAATGAAGATTTCTTTTTAAAGTTTTTTTTTAATAATTTCTATAGATCAAAGATGGTGTAGTAGTATTTTTAATGTCTCCTAACGTTTTCGTAGTTTTTTAACACCATGTGTACCATTTGTTAAGGATACGCTGCAGAAAAACCTATTTCTTCCATTTCTGACCTTGTGTGACCTTTGAGGTCATTACGTCGTATTATTATATACATATGTATATTAGTCGTAATATGATATAAAAAATGATATAAAAGGAAATTGCAGATTACATTGCTTGCAAAAAACAGTATAACTTTTTTTTCTAATGTTTACTATTTGCAAGAACAACGCTGGAACACCCGGTACAATTCCAAATTCACTGGACACTCGTCTAAACGAGAATTTATTTTTTCCACTTGCTGTATTTTATCTGGCGAAAACACCGGCGTCCAATCGACCACTTATGGATGCGTTCATCATGGCCCAATTAAGGCTCTGTCATAGGTAATTACATTACAGGAAATTCTCAAGTATTCGAGAGCGCTCGGAACGCTTTGATCCTTGTACACGGAAATTGTCGTAAATTGTACGATGGTGATCCGGAACGAGGTTCGCAATGAATTTCGGCTGCCGGAATTCTCGTCTTTGATTAAATTTACTCTGTCACCTCGGGGAGCACGAGTTTTGAAGCGTTTTACGAATGACGGATAGGACTCCTAACAGATCCGGGAAACGGCGTCCTGAATCGTAAGAGTTTCCATCGAGATTAGCAGTTATTGTACGAGAGACTCCTCCCCCCGGTATACGGGGTGTCTCACTTAATTGCGACCCACAGAATATCTTTAATTTCGACAAAGCAAAAAATTGTTTATATGTAATTCAAATGGTATCGTGACCATGAAATGACCTTGAACTCCAAAGGTGAAGGTCAACCTTAAATTTCCTTTGTAAGAAGAATGCAGGCTATGCAGCTATTGCATTATATAAAGATACGGCAAATAAAAGTTAAGTTTGACCTTCATCTTCGGAGTTCAAGGTCATTTCAAGGTCATGTCACAGTAAGTACATATTTGAAAAACAACCCCTGCGGGATACTGACCACTTGATACCATCCAAATTACACATAAAAAATTTTTTATTTTGTCAAGATAATGGAAGATATTCCGGGTGGGTCACGCTTACGTCAGACACCCTGTACAAGTAAAGTTAATTAAAGTTAATGATTGCAGGCGAACTTTGTTCGAATTTTCCTCCGTCGATAAGCCTTATCCTGCGCTTATACTGCGGTGTCGAGACAAAAAATTCGATGATTAATTGAATATTTTTTGCAATAAACCATCCTGTAAGGAAAGTTGGGAACCCTGAAATTCAGGAAATTATAAAACTTTGCGTGCAAGTAAAGTATCCTATAAGTACACGATTTTTTATTCCCACCATTCTTTCCCGTGGAAAATATCTCAAAAATGGTAAGAGGTACCGAACAGAAAAATTGTTTCAATAAGAATTGTGTATATTGGCTCTTCTGACAACGAAGATTCTTTTTCAATTTTATTGTGCATTTTCTTTTCACTGTATAAACTACTACAGTGCAATGTAGAAATCTTAAAATAATTTTTTTCAAATCGTTATCATGAATAATTTTATATTTAAGATCCTTACCAGAGTTGGGTACAATATAACAAGTTAGGATAGGTATAGTATAACATCTTAAAAAATAGTGAATATTTTATTCTATATTGTTCGTGTATTTTTAAAAACAAATTGTTTGAAAATACTGGAGCTTCTATTCGAATTATTTCATTTAGAATTAATAAATAATACTGTTCTAAAAGATAAACTAAAAGAAAATAAAAATTAAAACAAAACAATGAACTATTAAATAATACTGTTATAAGTAAGAAATATTAAATAGTATTATTTGTAACACGATGTTAAAATAGGTTCTTTCATGCTGTAATATTTAATTTTATTATTTAAGAGACTACCACAGGGAAAAATTGAAAACTTCCGTGCACTCTTGTTTATATTTATATACAGCTATTAATAAAGTAGCAAAATCCAATCGATGCGAGTTAGCACTATGTGCAAAAGTTCACCGCTAACCCAGTTCCACTTTTCTGCTGAGGTTCTGGGAAACAGTGTTTAATAATTCCTATTTATGTTAATGCTTCTAAATAGAGTATAGATCGGAGTTTATTGTATTGTTTTTTTTCGGAATAATTTGACACAGTGCTGTTAATATATAAATATCACGACTGACATAAAAAATAAAAAATTCGATTAGTTTGAAGATATGAAATTCGGAAATTTAAAAGTGCAATTTCAAACATATAGAGTACCAAATGATCTCGAAATTGTGGTAAATTAATATTGAAAAATTATTTGCAATGCATTCGTGTTAACCGCAGGTAGGAACGATAAATAATAATCAGAAATAAAGACTAGGTAACGTAGATTGTCTAGTAATACAGGGTGTCCCAAAAATGTATTTCCTTGAAAATTGTGATTCCTGAGGTCATTTGCAGTAACTTTTTCCTTTACGAAAATGTTCTAAGTGGCTTCGGTAAAGAGTTATTAACGAAAAACACGGACCAATCAGTGCTGTTACGGATGAGAGCGTGACCCCGGTCCCCGCCCCGGAATCCGTCCGCTGTGTTGGTCCGCGCTCTGATTGGTTCGTGTTTTTCGTTAATAACTCCTCATTGAAGCCACATTGAAGCCTCATTTGACTTTCTCACGGGAATCTCTTCAAGAGCGTCTCTGATAGGAAACGTCCTAGATAACAGGCCCTTCTAAAAATCTACCCTCTTGACGAAGATCGAGCTCTGGCCCGATTTAATGGAAAACCACAAGAAACGAGAGTGCAGTCCAAGTAACTGCAGATTAAAATCAGACTACCCCTCCCGTTTTTGGGGTATATAAACCCTTGCATTTTTACTCTCGTTGGTTAGTACTAGTCTAGACACGAGTAGTGTCACGTCGTGTTGCAGTCTTTAGAATCCACGTCTAGTAAGATCGGGCTAAAGTTTCCCTTCGATCAAAGCTAACCTTACAGACTCCGCGAGTTCGGTTTAAAGTCTATTTGGCATTACTAGTACTATCAGGCCCCGCATTCCCAGTGCGTCAACACCGAGCATCTTAGGTAATAATACATACACTTCTACTTCAATTCAGTCGCGACACCACCATCTGTACATACACATTCTTTATTAGAATATATTTTTGTTATTTGGTAAATCGTGCAATTTTCTTAAACCCTTAATTATTGACCAAAATCCTAATCTAGTAATTGAACGTTCCCACACGATACAATCTTACCGCTCGGATTGTATCAATTAAATTATACTAGTTACGAGGCCTACTAACAATCCTAGCGACTCCCTGATTTCGCATCAGGTTCGTTCGCGCCAAACCAATAGTCCAAACAATGATTTATCCAACCTAGTGGCTCCCCACTTTCGCACTAGGTTCGTCCACGAAAACTATACTATCCTTGCGGCTCAGTTATGTATCAGGTTCGTCCGCATCCTAGCAGCTCCCTGTTTACGCGATTTCGCATCAGGTTCGTCTGCATTTCATCCAACCTCCCAGCGGCTACCTAATCTTGTATTGGGTTCATCCGCGCCCTTCTACAACCTCCTAGCAGCTTCATGATTACGCAATTACGCATCAGGTTCGTCTGCGTGTCTTTTCTACACCATCCTAGCAGCTCCCTGTTCACGTAGCAACTACTGTTCAGGTTCGTCTGCGCTTGATTCTATTCCTCAAACTAACAAATTGTAACCTTATTCCAAGGGTAATGACCCTTCGCCAGCCACACGCGCTGCTCGCGGCCCTGGCTCGTAACAACCGCAAGAACAGTCCCATTCAAGTTTTTCCGACATTTTTGGAAATCCCTGTATGTCGAAAAGACTAACACAATTGTAACTGCTTCGAAGAACTGAAAACACGATCAGGTCTAGACCGGAGCATTGTTAACAGCAAGATCGCTCAGGTGAACGTCGAGTATAAATAAGTTTCCGGATAGTTATTATTAGACACCAGGCGATCGTATTGATGGACGCCTCGGCGTTCAATCGTGTTAGAAACTAGTGGACGTGTTCGCCCTCGGGTGGCGTAAAAGTAATAACGAGGTCGAATGTTGCGAGTATAAATCAGCCGTTCGAAAAAGCTCTGTCCATGTGTCGAATCACGATTCACGGTTCTATCGGGACCGCGGAACACGTTGAAACATGGTCGGATGCCCGTGGGGGTGGGGGAAAGGCAGCTTCCCTGAGCCGACACTTCCATTCGATGGAGATGAGTAAAGTATTGACCTTTCTCGCCGGTCTAACGCGAGCGGAAGTGCCCCCAGGAGGGCAATGGAACAAGTGGTCTTTTCAGTTACCTTTAATTATAATCTGAGTTTTAAATTGCTCGCGAGAACTGGAACGACTTTCGATTGTTGCTGGCTGAACGGAGGAAAGGGGGAACCGCGACATGGTCGTCAACGAAGTGGGCAAGAAAGAGAAAAAGAAAAAGAGAGCCAGAGGGACTTTGTCAGGGGATGCTGGGAGAAGAAAGAGAGAGAGAGAGGAAAAAGGAAAGCTACAACGTTGAGAGCCCTTTGTAGCAATTTTCGCACCTTCTGCGCGGAAAAATTCGAAGCGAAAAAAACGTCTCTTCGGCCGAGGAACTTCGCCACAATTAAACGTTCGCGCGAGCGTTCAAATGGTAACTCGCGCGCCCGCGCCCGCACGTTTGAGCCAGCTTAACCGTGAAGCGGCTAATCGAGCACTTTCATCGATAATCGCTACTCCGGTGACAAACGCTCCAAGCGTCGCCGTCAAGTGTTTGGGGGAAAACACGCGACATCGAGCTAATAACGCGGATTATTAATAAAGGTCCGGAGATCGATCTTCTCGACACTTTTATCTAACGCCGCGTGCCCCGGCGCGGCGATGCCGCGAAACTAGCTAATGAGCTTCTGACACGTTCATTGTTCATGTGTCGCGAAAGTTCAAGCCCGCCTAGAATTGTCTAGACACGGTGTATTGGAAATAAACTCGGAGTTGAGAACAGAGAGTTATTATTGGACAGAGAATTTTATGCATTTATGATCAGAACGTGTGAAATTTCCTAGCTCTATAATGACCACTCTGAGGCGACGCGTTATTCGAAATATTATTCGCATTACTGAATTCGTTTGTATTCAATAAATTACTAAACATTTAAATATTGCGTGGGGTATCATATCAGCTTCATATTCATATTTTATGCATAGGATGGCATAATCTCATGTCAATAGTTCTTTCTTTTTTTAGATGGACGCGTAGAGGACATGCGACGGTCAACTCCGTATGGTCAAATAGAATAATATATTTTTCTATGCACTGTCTGGTAGGACGTTATACAGTGATCTACAAGTGAACGTTCAAGGTCGTTGAAGGTCAATTGCGTAGGAAAATATTTTTTATTGAGTCCATCTACAAAAGAAACTATTAACATGAGATTGTGCCATCCTTGAAACTCAGCAAGTTTTGTCTGAAAAATTTGTTTTTCTACGGCCAATAGCAACCGAGTTATTTAGGTGACCTGTTTTAATTTAACTTTAATTTAAATAATCCTCGGAATAATATGCAACAATGGATGTCAGTATAACCTAGATTCAAACTTGATAATCTGGTTAGCTGATATAATTTTGAAGAACAATGTTACAATTGTCTGAAATAATTATTTTAAAAAAAAACAAAATAACATGTTTGATATAATATTTCAGTAGTGCCCATGTCTGCCTGACTCTATAAACTGCAACGGTGGGTTAGGAATCGTCCCGAAGAATAAAGCCACAGAACACGGAGCACGGAAAGGACTAGGTCCTTCTTCTAATACGGATTAGCATGGTTTTACATAGCGCCTCGGAACGCATTGTCGCGCAGTGTACTCGGGAAACGCGATTAATTCCGTCCGAGCGAACACGATGGTGTCTCTGGATGGCTGCGGCGGCCGCAAAGCAAAGTCGACGTACCTCAATCTAATCGACATCATTCGGCGGCAGGGTCGCCGTTGGACCAGCCACCGGCAAAGATCCCGCGCGTCTCGTTCTTGTTCTTGTTCCAGTCTGACAGCCGTTGGCTGTGTGCAGACACGAGCCGGCTGGGTTAGGTGTACACTTGATGAGTGCTCGTGCTCTTGCTCGCGCTCTTGCTCGCGCTCTTGCTCGCCGACATGTCTGTTTGTTCGTCGGTTCTCCCGCTTCCCGTTGGAAGTTGGCTGCTTTAATTGAGTCACTTGTGTATCGCGCAAGGCGTTTTACGTACGCAGGCAAACGGGTAGTCTGGAAAGTTTCTGTCGCAGTAAGTCTTCGGCCGGAGGCGTTTCCTGTTGCGAGGCATGCCGGTTCAAAGAGACTGACGCTCCGAGAGTGCTTCACTCGCTATTTTTTCCCTCTCTACCTCCCTCCATCCCTCCATCCTTCTCTCTTTCTTGCTCTCCCCCCCCTCTCTCTCTCTTGCTGGGCGGCCAGTCTCGCAAGAAAACTTTTCCTCTTTTAAAATGCTTCCGGTTGCTTCGACACCGGACTCCTTCAGCAAACTCGCTACTTTCTGGGCCCGATGATCGATACCATCTCTCTTCTTCTTCTGCTCTGCCAGTTTGGTCAATGTATCATTGACTGCGAAGAGCACCATTGCGATCGGTATTAGTTCAGAGAAATTAATTAAAGTTTGGATCTCTGAGCAAAATAAAAAAGACAATGGAAAAATAGGCCAATTTTGTATCTGATTAGATATGAAGATTTTTATGGGCCATGATTCTGCACACAGTCACACAGCCACACCTGAAGAACTCATCCGTCTGCACTGAAAAGTGCGTTCGGATGCTGTACGGTGTTGAAGGAGCGACTTCAACCGCACTTAACCCTGTCGTTTATGTCATTAGTCATTAGATTAAATTCAAAACAGAGTTATAATTAGTTCAATAGAATTCAGCAGGATTCGTTCGCGCCCTCAGTGGAACATTAATCCTAAGGAGAAACCGTCGCGGACGAAGTAGAATGACGCCGTGCACGGTCAGACCGTAGCGGCGTTCGTATCGGTTTCCGAATAAATGACGTATTCAAGCTAGCTTATTGTTAGTACGCGGCTGGGTTCGGGGCGAAGAATGGTGTAATTGATGGTGGTAAAACTCGTTCATTAATATCTCGGTTCTTGAACGGAATAAAAATTTCTTTCACCACTGGTTTCCGATTCATCGGTGTCGTCGCGGGGGACGGCGAACGGCGAACGGCGAACGGCGAACGGCGCGGGAGCTCGTTGACAATGGAGCACAATAAATAATTGCCGGCGGATGTAACTGACAACGAGTCGACACGTTCGCCGGGAAGACGTGGGACGAGAGAAACGATTCGAGGAACGTAGAAACGTCGGGATCCGCGGAGGGAAAGTGACTGATAGGTGTTAATTACGACCCCTTAACAATCAACCGCAAAACAAGGACGGTAATCCATTAGGAATTATGACAGCGGCGGACTGGTGGGACGCGCGCGGGCCGGATTAACCAGCCACTCGGAATTCACCGGTGTCGTTATTAGAAATTCCTCGCCCCTCGGCCATTATCCTGTATATTAGTTTGCGAAGCGTACGTCGCGTCGCGCCGCGTCGCCGCGGACAGACATGCTATCCTCGGCTCGTAGTATTCACTCTTAATCAGATTAATGGCGGAGGATGTTGATGGCCGAAGCATTCATTATGCGGGCCCCCGAACCAGCGTATATCGTGCCGTTTGACCGAATCCCTGTAACGCCCGCCGGATTATTTAATTGGAGACGACATTCCATCTTCTACCGCCCTTGTTACCGCGGCACGGACCCCCCGCCCCGCCCCGTGCCGCGCGCCGTCTACGACACTTCGTGTTCGCCTAAACGTCATTAGCATCAACAAGGCGGAACTCCGTGCACGCCCGCGTCTCTCACAATCTCCTGACGAATTCCCGCACTTTCGCTTTCCGCGATCGAAGCGGAAAACACCGTGAAATTGCGCGCTGAATGCGACTGGATTTCTAGTGCAATTAAATTTTGCCGACTCGACGTGATTGTGTTTGCAATTGCTAGAGACGGATGCTCGGTTTGCTATACGGGGTGTTCGCGATAACACTGGCCAGCGTTTTTCTTGCACATAGTAAACATCATGTACCAAAACGAATTCATTTATATACTATACGATGATCTTCGAGGTCATGCAAGGTCACACATGGAAGAAACATTCTGAATATTTCGTAAAGATATCTATCGTTTACGATACACAGGCCATTATATGCAAACAACTTGAAAAGCAAAATGTTGCAAGCATGTGTAAATGTTTTTTCCATTTGTGACCTTGAATGATCTCGAAGATCATTTTGTCGTATACGAATGAATTTGTTTTGGTACACGCTTTCATGTGGTACAAAAAAAAAGACATAGCATTCCACGTGAACACCCTGTAGATGCTTCGCTGTTTTTTATATTGTGCTGATTTATAATTATTTATTTATTTACTTACTTAAAGGCGCATCAGCTTCGACGCAATTAGCGACCATTGTTACGTTACGTTACATTACAGGGTGCCCCGTTTGTAACGACCCACTCGAATATCTCTGAAATTATTAATATCGAAAAATGTTTTAAACAAAAGTAATATTATAGTTTCGAGGGGAACAAAGTTCTATGGTAATGGTTTTTTGTGAGTGAAGAAGTAGTGAGCACATGAAGGTCACATACACTTCTTTTTATTGGAACTATGTATTTTTCAACACACCAATTAATGTAGTTTGTTATTCCCCATGAAAAAATTACTAATCGTTAAATGGTACAGTGGTATAAATTTTCTCACAATCAGATACCATGATATTTGCAATTATCGCGGGAAAGGCGGGGTCATGAGAGACCCCAGTATATCAGTTTAGGTGACGTTATATAATTTTGTAATGTTGCAAAATAAACAAGAGATAGGTGTACTGTTAAAATCCAATTTGTAAGCGTCCTCCCAGCAGACAAAATGTTTACTGTCCTGTGTCAAAATAACAACAATCGGAGAACGGTAAAAATAAGAGAATTCTTCTGCACCACGTTTCCCTTTTCCCACGTACTTCATACAGTTTAGTTTGCATTCACTTTGCCTGGTGTATTACAACTATTGATATTAAATTTCACTGGAACAACAAACAACGGCTATTTGTTATCCAAACAATCCCGCGAAAAGATATGCAATACATTAAATCGGTATTACGAGTTAGCACAGGCACGAATATCGCGAAAGTAGTATGAGTCGGCGCATGGTCGGCCGCTGATACTTTCGTGTGCGGCAGTAGTGCAAGTAAACACATAAGCCGAAGCAGGCTAGCAGTACAGGTGGGTGCGGAGTCACGCTTCGACAAGTTATATTATACACGGTTTGGGTCAGACTAACGAAATAGCGCTAACTGTACCGATCAAATTACATTTCTTACAGTATATTAAAAACGGCTGACACCGTTAATTAAAATTTAATGATATTAATTAACAGTTTTTAGTATAGGTCTTTCCAAGGATTTTTTTCAATGAAATCAGAATACTATTAAATTTTTGTATGGTTCATAGACATTCATTGTAAAAATTAGTAATATAAATTTTTCCGCGCTCTGATTGGTCTATGTTATTCGTTAAGAACTCCTAAACGGAGTCGCGGAGAACATTTTCGAAAAGGAAAAAGTGACTTGAAATGACCTCAGGAATCTCCCTTTTTAAGGAAATACAAAATTTTATGATTTGTGATGTATTTTGTGATTTTCCTTAATTCTAACGCTCACAACTTGATACAATATTTGTTAATTAACAATTACGAAGTTTATTGATTACTTCTCGTGCAACATTATTGAAAAGAAAATATCTTTGATTTAGTCGGTCACTATCAGCGGCTGGACCACCGGACGTGACAGAAAACACGGCGAGCATTTATCAGGCGTTTAACCAGCGAGCAGCAGCCACTAGCACGAGGAAAAAGGAGCAGGATTTTACAGGGCGATCGACGCGGCGGACGATCGCGCGAAAACCGAGTGTGATTAATTACCAACAAGCTCGAACTTTTCCGGGTCGCGGTGCATTTTCGTGGCTGCGGCTCCGCGGTTGCGAAGCGTCGACTCCGCGCATCGATCACTGGAAAATTAGATGGATTGCCGTGCAATGTCTTAATAGTACAGCCGATCAGAATATCCCCGGGCCGAGGACTTTCTGCGAGCGTCAGAGTAACGTCAAGCGGCCGTCGTCCTTCGTCGTACTTATCGTGCCGGCGCGGCGTCGATGAGCCCGTGCATGAACCGTGAATTCCATTAATCAGCGAAATTAACAAGACCGCGGGGGCCGATAGGCAGAGGCTCGGCGCAGGGGGTTATCGTTTGATTAATTACGCCCACGCTGCACTTTGCATTTATCTCGGAATCTAGCCGTTCGACCCTTGATATTTCCGAATTACGACAATTTCGTGGCGAGCGACTCGGTTAGATTCGAAGAGCTGCCGACGCAATCTTCGAGTCGGAACGGAGGATAGGAACGAACCCGTCAAACAGAAACGACGGTCCCGCAATATTGGACAAGTGTCGGGATGCCCGTATGGATCGTACGAAATTAGCCGGATTACCCTTACGAGCACTTAACACGATTGATTCGCTCGAACAAGATCTACTGCTCCCCCTTACCCCGCAACCCCCACGATTCTCACTTTGTGTCCCTTTTATGGCTCTCCTGCGAGAAGGAAATCCTGCAACCAGTGGCAAAAGCTCTGAGAAATTGTCACTTTAAAGAACAGGTTCCGACGATTAGCTGAACAAAACTCTTTTTTTATCGTGTGTCTTTATAGCGTAATTATAACAAATACTTATTTTCTTATATATAAATTGTTGCATGAAAGAGACTGGGAGAATTCACCCATTTTTGTTCTGCACGTTAAATCAACAAATTGTAACTTAAAATAGTAGTGAATTTTCACACTTCAGCTTAGGGACCTAGAAATTTCTAACTTTCTTTTATATAATCCCGTAGATTTTGGCGAGGAAATGCCGAAAATCCAAGTTTTAATGTTAGGGATCCACTGGTTCAAAAGTTATGTGTGTTTAAAGTTCAGCGATTTTATGGGATTGTGACTGGTATGGGTGTCGCCATGTTGGTATGTAATCAGCGTCGCACGTTGTCTAAGGAGCGGAGCCGTTAGGTGGCAGCACAAGCACGCGGTGATGCCGATAACGTAGATTTGCAAGCGTAGTGCGGCCTAATTTAAAAACATTCTCTTACACCATCTCGTATTTATTGAAATTATTAGAAAGAAAATTTCCGTTTTTTATAATTAATTCGGAAAATTTTTATTATGCACGAAGATCTGCAATCTACTTTTTGTCTGTACTCATTTTAAAAAGTGACGTCTCTTCCATTTTACTTCGTCCATTTTATTATAAAGCGGAGTGGAAGACTGAAGTTGCTTTTCTTCATTTAAAGTAGAAATCCAAGTGACGTTGCGGAGTTCAAAAAGGTTTTTTCTACATTCGTTTCAATTTAATCTTATAATAAAAAGGAGGCTTTTTATAATGACCACTCAAGAGTTGATCTGAGATTTTGTGTCACGGTTTTATTGTACTTCAAAGAAAAAGTATGACGTCAGCACTGGGAAATTTAAGAATACGGAGGTGGAGACTTCGCTTTTTAAAATGAGCACAGGTAGAATTATGTAAGATTGTTTTACACAAAGTAGTTCAACAATATTTATAATTTATTGATCCTTTAATTTTGTGTAGCAGTATATTTTATTATTATTATGGTTAATGATCATTATGCAACTTCTGATTTGTCTATTAAAACTTAATTTTGAAGCAAATGTTTTATATTTTATAATAAGAATAAAACAAAATTATTTAAGTTAAGTTATAGTTGCATCACATTTGCGTACATTTGTATATTATTTATATTAATTTACGAACATAATGTTTTGTTTTAGATTGTTTTGTTTCTATTTAAAATAATATGACCACAGTGTGTTTATGTATGTTTGTGTATACTGAGACACTTGTGTGCTTTCTCAAGAGGACATACACGTGTACACACACTATACACAATATATGTATACATAGCTGCACCCTCTGCGTATATTACCAAATTTGTGTTTGGGTAATCAAAATTGAGTTCGAGATATCATTGATACACACATATACAGAATAGTATTATGATACAAATAATAGCACAAAATACCATTTCGTAGCTTTCATTAATTTTCATTTTACACGTTGATTCAACCAATTGTGTTTCGTTTATCATCTCACATTTGAAACAGATATGTTACATTACAGAACAGCCTTTAAAAAAATAGAAAATTTCAAAATATCTACAACAGAAAGAATTGTTACCAAAGGACAAAATGTTTCGAATAAAAGTTAATCGGTACTCAGATGGGAATAAAGTGCAATAATAAAACTGCCAAAAAATTTGTTGTTAAGAAAAAAACTGAGGTCACCTTGACGTTTTCAAAAAGCACTATATATATTTAACATCATCATGTTATAGCTGATGAAAAAACGAATTCAGCGAACTACTATACAATAACCTTTGGATGACCTTGAGCTCAGAAATTCATAGTAATTACTGGGTACTGAATTTCATTATTCGATACATTTTCGAATAATCGGAATAAACAAAAATCGGTGCACGACCGTTAGGCTGATTTTTGTTATCGAATAATAAGACTGTTTTAATTATTCGGTATATTCATTTTCTACTGTACCAACAAAACTACTCCGCTCCGGCTATTTTCTATCGCTATTCGTTCGGTCACTGCAAGTAATTGGTGAATCGTACTGATTGCTTGTCATTTTTCCTCGTCTTTTATACCGTTTCCGTGAACTGCCGACAGCCAATCAGCGTACACCAATTGTCGCTTTGAAACAAAGTCAACGCACGGTATTTTTCGAGCGCAGGTACGCGCGAGTGAATACAGCGTTACCAGGCTCGAACTATTGTTAAGGGGGCACTCTAGTCTGGAACGCAATATGTTGGATTAATATTCGGCTTTTTCCACTGTAAAACTATGAAACCTTGCGGTATCGAATCATTGTTAGGATATTTTTTGATAAACGAAAAATACTAGAATACAAACAAAAAGTGTTCAAACAGGTCCATATTTCTTGCAGTTTTCATTGTCTAACACAAACAACAAGAGACTATTATTTATATTATTTAGTATTATTATCTTCAAGAAAAATAAATTAAGTATGTCAAAAAAAAAGACATTTTCAAGATTAAAAAACACATCATTCCATTAAAACAAACAAAGTTGACCTTCATATGACCTTCACTAAATATCTACATTGTCTATACATATTTATGTCTATTCCATCTCCTTAACTAATTACTTTCCGACATAAGTACTTTTCTGTAACTAATGTCGTGTTGCATCCATTGATGTATTAAAAATACATGATTTCATTAAAAAAACAAAGTTGATCTTACTCTGTATATTATATAATCATAGATAGAGATTCCTCAAAACCACCCTTCCGGCCCACCTAATAAATGAACAACTATCAGCTACCAAAAAATCTCGTCAATTCCCTTAAAAAAAATCGGTGTCAAATCACCGATTCCATCAGCAACCGGTGGGAATCGATGCTCGCGACGCCCAACCTCGGAAAAATTCAGCTCCGGAGGGTCTCGGTAGCGGTCCACGTGCAGTTCCGTTGGCTGAAAGTCCGGTGACCGGGGTGAACTCGATTCCGCTTTACCTCGGCAGGTGAAACTTCCCCTTTAAAAGGTTTTTTTCGCCGGGAGTTTGGTAACAGCGGGGTATTTCGAGGGTAGCCACTCCTCGGTCCCCGAGCCGGGTCCCTGGCTACCCTTCGGGCTCGCCACTTTTTAGCCAACCCCTAACTGACTCTCGTCGGTTTCTATCCTGCAGCTGCGATACTCTTTCTCTCTGCGTCTCTCTCTTTCCGTGGACCGGTATAAAAAAGAAGGAAGAAGCGGACACGAGCGGGCAGAGTCGGGTCGGGTCGGGTCGGGTAAACGCATTTAGATGCACACAGACACATGTGGTCGGGACGTGCACGAACGTCAGCTTAGGCACGCGGACAGACGCGCATACGTGTAAACAGTCTAGATACAACACTGTTGGATACGGTGAGCACACGTATCGACGGGCTCACACATTTTCACCTAGTCCCGGTCGATAGAGTACTCCCATGTACATTCGGGATCGTAATACCGCGTCGACGGCGCGGCGGCGGTGACGACGTTCCCATAAATTTTTGCCAATAGAATAATCCCCCGCCGCGTTATTCGAACGAATTCATTTTACGAGCGTGTTCCGTTCCGCGTTGCCCGCGCCTTTTGTTAGGCAACAACCGGGGGCGGACGTCTAATTGCGCGCGCGCGGGCACCGCGGTAAAATTCGGTTCTCTCCGGGCGATACCGCGATTGTTGTTCGGTCTCGCGGCCCGTGCGCGAATTAGCGCGAATTATGCACAATAACTTCGCGAATAGTATTTTATCCGGGCGCGATTCAACGAAATGAATTTCACGGGCCGGGTAACCCGTCTGAAACCCGCCGCTCGGAATCCGCTCGGGACGCCTGCCTGGCAGGCACGCCTCTTGTAGTAGTAACTATAATATAATACTACGGGATTCCAATTTCGCCGAAATGAATTTTGATTCCGCGCTGCCAGGCTCGAGAACCGCCCGCGATACACGTTTCTTGGGCGCCCATCCGACGATTCTATCTGCTAATCCTTAACACACGGAGGCTCTTCGGGAGCGTGGTGTGATTAACAAGCGAATGTTGCACACTCGGTGTGTAAATAACAAAACTTTTCGTTTACGAAAGCGTGGATTGGGGAAAGTAGCCTAATTTGAACCGGCTCCTAAATTGGACCATAATTCGTGTATATAAGTTTTGTTTTTGCTGGCATCTCTTAACGTGAAATTATAGTGTTTATGTCGCTGGATAACAACACTGAAATAAATGACTGTGCAATTAGTAACAACTTTACCGTGATGTAACCTCTGCTTCGATGCCAATTAATGTAACATTGCCTCCAGTTTACGTAACCTATAGTCCAGGCGGCAACTAGTGCTCCGAGAGTCGCTGACGTAGAATCGGCGACCGTAGCGTCATAGTGGGTGTAGCCGATTCTACGTCATCGACTCTCGGAGCACAAGTTGCCCAGCCCTGCTATAACCTTTCAGTAGTACATAAATTATTCATTCTGACTGGTATAATTGTTAAAAATAATCATATCGGTTACGCATTCTGGGCATCTCCGACGTCAATTGATGAGACGTATTATAAAAATCGTTTTTATTGACGGTCGTCCATGACGTTTCTTTATCGACTCACTCTTATTACCGTTGAATCGTCGCGTCGTCTCCATGACGATGCTGCAACGAAGGCCACTCGGCGTATCGATATCTAGCGACATCGACACTCGTAACAATATCTTTAAGATATTGAGACTTGCATTAGCTTTCGTTTAATACACTTATACAGTAATCGTATGTCAGTTTCCAAAATTGAATTTTGACCGGTTCAAATTAAGCGACTTTTCTCTTTACTCTAACAACGTTACATAAATGGTTATCAGAATTCTTTTATATTCTCTATCATTTTGCTTTAGACTATTTTGTTATTTGGAATTTATTTGAAATAACTTTTCATTTTCATTTTTATTTGACCAAAATACTTCTTCAAAAGAAATCTTAATTACTCTCTAATAGTACTATGACAGATCGTGCATCGTGTCTGGAAAACAGATTTATATGTATATGTATAGTGTCTCATACACATAATTAAGTTAAAGGTGCTATCATACACCTCAATTAGTTAATCGATTTGATTTAACATTTCACAGATTCAACATTTTCAGTATTTGAAGTAAAAGATTATTTGTATTTGAAATGATTCATTACTTCAAATGATTATTTGTTCAGAGTACGGAGATAATGTAGAGCAATAAAAGAAGTGAGTGGTAGCGACTCCAGTGTAACAGCACTATCTCTGCTCGCCACTAGATGGCCACGAAGACGAAACGTTTCTCGCTACTATTCGCTCCGCTGTTAATTTATATATATACCGTTTCTGAATCATTACCAATAGGTGTTAATCCCACGTGGAATTGCAGCAGTCATATCCGAACAATTTTCTGCGAGCAATCGTCCTCTCGTCTTTGAGTTGGCGGCCTAGCTAACAGCCTCCAATTATAGGACTGTGGACGATTTCGGAGCCATTTGATATACGACAGAACAATTAAAGGGATTAACATTTACTTTTTGTTTTTCTTTTTTATTTATTTATTAGGCTCCTCGGACCCCAAAATGGGTTTATTTGGCTTTAAAAATATGTAGTGACAATTTTACATGAGATATTATCAAATTCATGGCTTAAAATCTTTAAAATTAAATCAATACATCCAAAGGATAATATACGCTGAAAAGATAAGATGCTGAAAAGTGCTCCCAAACCAAATTGATTTTTGGTCGGACCATTCGATAAGGCTCTTAACGAAAACCCTCTGTGACGAGTTTCAAGTCGGTAGCCCTACCAGAAGGATAGTTACAGGGTGAGCACGGTTTAATGAATTATTCTACGAACAATGAATGATGAATTAACTACGTATTCTACCTAATAGCACACATAGCAGTGAATTATATCAGAATTTTCGATTGCAAAATCGAATGGGTATCCCGTGTGCCAGAGTGTTGGGCATGATATCCCAATCTCCTCCCTCCGTTCAACAGCCAACTAGAGAGGGCAACTCTGGAGAGAAGAGTGGGGGTGGATGAACCACTACTGACTCGCGAGCCGCCAGTTCGCCACCCCTGAAATGAGCCTATGATTATGAAAGTGGTCTAAGTCACAAATTTTAAAAAATGAGTTTAACAGTTATTTCACATTACATTATTTTAAACTAAATTAATTCAATGTAATTTTTACGATATTGTCAAAAATGAACTGTTACATAGCGCTTGTTACTTCAACATTATATGGAATTCATTTAGTGTTTCAAATGTATATCCTTTAAATATCTCGAAACAATTCATAATTATGGGCTCAAATATAATCGATGAATTCGTCTATAGAAAAGTAGACTTTCTGAACTGGACAAATTAGAATCGTCTTTTTCGATTTCTGTAATTAAAAAAAAATTGTATTGTTAATTAAAGTCAAAGTCCGTTTTATTAACATTATATTCCATACAGCAGCGAGATTTCAATAACGCAGAAAATATAAAAGTAATAATAAAAATTCCCAAACTCAATAATTCCTGCTTTCAGTGTGAATACAGGAAGGCGACATGTTAATTAGCAATTGGCCCAGATAGAAACAAAGTTAAAACGAACGTTGGTAATTGATAACTCGATTCAGCGGCTATCTAGAAATAAACGCGACACGTTGTCCGAACCGTTTACGGTTCATCTGGCTGTCGTGTTTCAAGTCAGCGTCACTTTTTATTATCCCTTACAAAAGAGATCCATTGTTGCCGAATGAATTTCAGTTTGGATTTTCCACATTGCCGGAGTAGAGACCTGCGTCCCCCATTCAGGGGAGAGGAGGCATTCAACGAAAAGGGGAAATGCGTGTGCGATTGCGGCAGTGGTCCATAAATTGACGTCCAATCGGTTCACTAATTACTCGAACGAGCCGTGTTTTAAAAGCGGAGGCTGTTACGAGCGATTTGAGTCGGTAACAGGACCAAAAAAGAAGGCTCGTCCGGCAACGTGGATTTTCGGTATCAATTGGAACACGGGGTCACTTTGGCTCGTTGATCGTACCTGGTACTGTAACGAAGGGGATAGATTGAAATTTGCATCTGTGACACCGGCTACACTTTGAATGCTGAGCAAGGGTACACACATCATTTGATCCTGTCTACGCCAATGTCCTTTTCAATAACTTTATTGCGATTGCGCGTGCACCAGAGTTGCTGCACCACATTCTGCTGAATTCTCGTCTTTTAACATTTCGGATCAACCGGATGGATAAAAGTCACGTTTTCAGTAAAGCTCGTTTTATTTTGAAATCAAAGGGTGAATAGATATGCACTTTGAAATAACGTTTCAGCATTTTTATCGTAAAGACAGGCTCGATGGAATACAAATTTATTTCGATCAAATGAAAATCAGAAATACATAGCTCTTATGTATTTCTATACACAGTCTTGTTCCGATATAAGGCGAAGGTTCGGGATCGGCTTTCGCCGTATTTCGGATCAGATGACTTACGCGGCTTAACTTCTCGAGAAAGAGTTAGAGGCTCGAATGTAGGGACAAACTATAAAGTGGTCGGCCGAGCAGCGATTTTATACAGTTTTCATTCCATATAAGACGATGGCTGAGGACGGCTTTAGTCGTGTTTCTTCTTCATCAAGTCCTTCCCCACTATCACCGGTTCCTCCACTATCAACTATTTCATATTGCCCCTACTGTGCTTTGATTCGCTTGAGTGCGAGGATACGGCCTCCTATGCATACATTCCTAGTCTCCCCAACCCCCTCCTACACTCCATAGGAGTTTAGCGGAGAGGGCCCAGGAGTATGGTGGGGAGGACCCAGGAGTAGCAAGTTGCCCAGGCCTGGGAGCTTCAGGCCCCCTCCCAGGATGTCATAAGGTGAGAGGGAGACCATTGGCGTTTGGTTTCGAGACCTCGACCCCCTTCCCATTTAGCCTAAGATTGGTCACCGTAGTGGAGTTAGCAGGTGTACCCGTCGTCCAGGAGCCCCGCATATCGCCCCCCCCCCCCCCCCCCCCGTCGGAGGGCGAAAATCCGTAATGAGTGATTACCACCACGTTATTAAAAAAGATCTGGGATAAAATATGGCGTTCCCTCTCGTTCCAGCACTGAGCGGTGTCGAGCTTCAAACGAAGAAGAGGGGTAGCGATTTGCTTATTTCGGAAGATCCGCCGTCGCCTTATATCGGATCAAAACTGCAACATACCCCTTTAAGCCGATAGTCTCTGTGCTACTTTGTGGACTGTGCAGTTTCGCCTACAAATTATCATTATTAATAAAACAACAGAATGATGACTGCGGACTGAATGCTCGATCGAACTCTTTAATCCATCGATCCGTGGACAGAAGTGTTGGCAGAGCCCACAAGAACGGTCGGGTTAACCAGAAAATTGCAAGGCACACACAAAACTCGACCGCACGATGGAATCTTAATTCGCGGAGGCAGCGCAGCGGGTAGCTCGTAGTTCGGAGGCCCGCCTCGGTTTTCGTCTTTGTTCATCCGCGGCCGACGCTTTCTTACTTGGTCCCCGAGGTTCTTACGTAGTCTGGCTCTCCCCACGGGCTCTCGCGCGCGCGTCTTATTCTCTCCCATTCGTAATTAGGAAGCAAACAGAGCGGCGGTCTTGCCAAGTTGGCGGAGTCGGAGATGAAACAGCAGTTTCCGTCCGCCCATTCTTCTTCCGACCACGCCACTGCACCGCGCCGCGCCGCGCCGTTGGCCATCTACCGCGCGCGCTTTCGACTTCGCCGTCGCCGGACCCACCTGACCTTCCCCTCTCAGTCGTTCCGTGTACCACCGTCGAGCAATTCCAAAGGGCCAACGACGATGTTTCACGCTGCCAAATACACGATCCCAACCGCTCGCTGCTTTCCAAAGTAGGGTCAGCAGACGCGTCGACCACCGAATCGAATAAATCACCGGATACGAATAACTCGATACTTTCAATATCTGTGAGGCATCGGTGCTTTGATGCAATTACTCTAGGGCGCTTTGAAAGATCAAGCAGGGGACTGGGAACGGGACTGGGTTTTTGTTTCGAAAAAAATGAAAGAGGAAAAAAGTTAGACTGGATTTTTGCAGGCAATTGTATCTGTAATTTTTTTTTATCTGCATTATTTGTTTAGACATGAAGGTGACCTTGGAAATGGAATGCTATGTATTTTTTTATACCATATGAAAGCGTGTGCCAAAACAGATTCATTCGTATACGACACACTGACCTTCAATGTCATACAATGTCACAAATTTCAGAAACACAATTTTCACGAAAATACCGTTTTTAACTATGTATAGTGCACGTTAGTTTAACAATCTTATTTAGCATTAAAAATGCATTGGATGTTGATTGGCCTTTGCAAAATTTTAATTTTTGCATTTAAATCGGGGAGAATGTTTTACATAAGCATATCAGAACAACATGTAATAGAGGTAAAGAAATCTTCTAGGCCATACAAGGTCACAAATGGAAGGAACATCATTTTCACCAAAACACCGTTTTTAACCATCGTGTACGCCAGTTTAACAATCTTATTTAGCATTAAAAATGCATTGGACGTCAATTTCTCCCTTGCAAAACTGTAATTTTTGCATATAATTACTATTATGTGTTTAATTTAATTTGTAAGTTATTGTTCGTAAGAAATAATTTTCTCAAACTTCTAACATAAAATAGTGCACTCACATATATGTATATGTATGTATATAATCAGATACATTAACAGATATTGTTGAATTATTTAAATACCTTTCTGTGAGAAGTAAATGTTCATGTTCATTTCTATTGTAAATATAACCTCATAAACATACTAAAATAATTCCACAGGATAATCACAGGATATAACAAATTTTTCTTAGGGTAATTGATTTCTCATTATTTAATTTTTCGTACGATAACCTCACACCTTAAAAGAACAAAATAAATTCTGATTGTTATGTTGGTGGAATTGAAACACGATATCTGAATTTATAAAAAATATTTTTGTTACGAATTATACAAATACGCTTCATAGATGTTCATCAATACGTCTCGCAGTAATATTAATTTGTCCCGTACTGCGGTAAATTGATACGTTTTGATATTATCCGCGACATCGGCGCAGATCAATTTGAGCCGGAAGTAAAGTTTACTTTTAATTATACTTTTCAGTACAAAATTGTACGAATCAATTTCACGGCAACATTTTATATGTACACGTATACATATAACAATCGTGTTATAGAAAAGTTTTTCACGTGAATCGGGTATGAAACAATAGTTCAATTCAGCAGTTTTTTGACCAGCGCACACGGATTATTCAACTTTACCCTCTTTCCATTTGCATTGTATAACATTCTTTCAAGCGTTCCTCTTCAGTATTTTTAATTGATCAAATAAATTTTATAAAAACGATAGAGAAATTGTTGGTTGGAAAATATCTCAATTTGATTCGATCTCTTCAATATAATACCTGCGCAATGCCAACGAATAATACCACTTTAAAAATACACTGATGTAGTAACTGCATTGTGCAGAGAGATGAATAGAAAGGAAGATTAATAAAATTAAAAATTGTTCAAAAAGTAAATAGAATGGAATATAAAATAAATGGAAGCCAAGAAAGGTGAACTTTAAAATTTTGAAGATAAATAAAATAGGATAGAATATAAAACGAATCAAACTCAAAAAAGAGGAACACGATTCAAAATTTTCAAGATAAATAGAATAGGATAGAAAATAAATGACAGTGAGAAAATATGAACAAGATTTTAAATTAAAAAATTAAATAGAATAGGATAGAATATAAAACAAATCAAACTCAAAAACGAGGAACACGATTCAAAATTTTCAAGATAAATAGAATAGGATAGAAAATAAATGACAGTGAGAAAATATGAACAAGATTTTAAATTAAAAAATTAAATAGAATAGGATAGAATATAAAACAAATCAAACTCAAAAACGAGGAACACGATTCAAAATTTTCAAGATAAATAGAATAGAATAGAAAATAAATGTAAGTCAGAAAATATGAACAATATTTAAA
The DNA here is from genome assembly GCA_916610255.1 of Lasioglossum lativentre. Classification (NCBI taxonomy): domain Eukaryota; kingdom Metazoa; phylum Arthropoda; class Insecta; order Hymenoptera; family Halictidae; genus Lasioglossum; species Lasioglossum lativentre. The sequence goes on from OU744355.1 coordinate 22,138,950, forward strand.
ATTTCAAAAATAAATAGAATAAGGTGTAAAACATGTAAATCAAAAGAGATGAACGAGCTTAAAATTATCAAGACAAATAGAATACCTAGTATCGACCACCAAACAAACAGATTCTTACTTTATTTCACGGCTTTAAAACGATTATAGAACTGGAACTGGATTTAGAACTGGTTTTTAAATTCTGATAGCCTGTATTTATGAAACTATGTATATTTCTCACGACGATAACGTGCCGGCGCATATTTCGGTGTTCATAAAATATGCTTAAAAATACTGCTATTTAACGGGTAACGTATAAACAGCAGAGATAAAGATTTAAATATTTTTCGGCCAAATGCTGAGGCTATTGAACATCAAAAACCTAAAATATTTTAATATTTATCTTCTGGAGCAAATAGCACGAGCACGAACTAGTCGTAAACATAGCGTAACACGAGAAAGCACGAACGAAAGGTTTCGAGCAGACAAAATCATAGAATTTTATATTTTATTTACGAGCACTGGTTGCACATCATCAGACTATGCATCTTTTTTCTAACTTTTGGAGTCCATTACCTCCTTGAGTTCTAGCAACTATATGTATACAGGGTGTCCCAAAAATGTACTTCCTTGATAGGGGAGATTCCTGAGGTCATTTGAAGTAACTTTTTCCTTTGCGAAAATGATCTCCGACACATCGTTAAGAAGTTATTAACGACAAATACAGACCAATCAGTGCACGGCTACTATTCCAGTTCTACCAATGCGGACGCCACGCTCAGCGGGACCTGCCGTCGAGCCGAAAGTCGTCCGCTGTATTGGTCCGCGCTATGATTGGCTCGTGTTTTTCGTTGATAACTCCTGAACAAAGCCGCAGAGAACATCCTCAATCAAGATTTTCCGACATTTTTGGCACACCCTGTAGAATGTTATTTTACTTAACGTGAAGTATAGATTGATTAATTACAGATTAATTTCACAATAGCACACTATGAACGAAAAGTGAGTAAATTCAATGTTTAACCAATCTCTAAATACTATTTATAGGTACTCCTAATGAAATAAATTATAAGAAAAAGATGAAATCATGATTTATGGGAAAGTATGAGAAGGGAACAGCCAATATTATACGTGTTAAACAATCAAAGAGCAGTTCGTGCAACTCCTGAAAAAAGCAACGTACACAGTGCGACCATTCGCAGAAGAATTAATTAACTCGGTTGTTCCTGCGACATATTCGTGAGAAAACACGTCCGCTGCGACCGGGGTATAAAAATAGCTGTATCCGAAATAACAACTAGAAAATATACCGTCTAATATATGCAGCCGGGGGGCGGTCGTGGGTGGCGGAGAAAAAAGAAAAGCGGTCGCGGAACGAGCAATATATCACCGTGCGAAAAACACTCGTTTCCACGACTTCTCGAGTTGGCAACGGGAAAAACGTTCGCGACGATGCAGCTCCACGACCGATGGGGGTTGGCCGGGGGTGAGGACGGGGATGGAAATGGGTAAAAAGCGTCTAGAAGCTATACGATTTTCGCGGCGGTTGATTCGACACTTCGCGTTACGGGGAGACGGAATACGCGAAGAAGAAACGAGGACGAGAAGTTGCATCTACACTCACACTCGATCGGTAAGGTACAGGGTGTTTCAAAAATATTTGTCGCGTATCGCTATAGGGTGAGTCTAGATAGGTAGAGATCTGTGGAAAAGATGGACCGCAAAATTGACATGGACCATTTTTTCAACGTCAAAATTGTTTTTTATTAATTGCATCCTATAGTACTCATTGCGAAAAACAAAACTGTCAAAGGAACAATAAAGGACTCAAGTCAACCGTTCTCTTAACAAAAAAAAACTGTAAAGTTTCGTATACTATTTTATTCCATATGTCTACATGGTGTCTGTCGGGTGTAGTCAATGTCAAAATGGTCTCTGTACTCTCGAAGACTGATCACAGCTAAAGCCATGCTACGCAGTCACGACATTGTTTGTCTCTGCAAATTCCACAACGCACCAACTATGTTGTCACGGAATCACCGCCATTTTACTGGAATGAGACGTTCCATGTTAGTCTGGGTACCAATTCCACGAAGTGCTCGTTCACGTGACATCAGAATACAGTGTAAATGTTGCCATTAATGCTTGGAATGTCGATATTCTATGTTTAGGTATTTTATGAAATACTGATGTATTGGTTAGTTTATATATCACCTATTCATTATACACGTATAAACAAAGTCATGCATAAAATGATACCATGTATAAAATAACGTGATTGTACAGGGTGTAAAGAAATAGTGATTCTACACCCTCGGTTTTGTGGAAATTGGTTTAAGCAAAATTAATTTCAAGGTCAAAAGGTCAACAATTTTTTTTATTCCATCTTGTTCTACTTGTCACATGAATAAAAAGTGCAAAAGAAACCACAGGTCAAAACTGAACCGTTCTCTTAAAAAATTATGATAAAGTTTTTTCATTATCAAACCGATTTGATTCATATTATATTTCCGATATATTTCACGCGCAAAGAAATCTTAATCAAAATATAATATAAATAAAGTCAGTGTGATAATGAAAAAATTTTACTATAATTTTTTTAAGAGAACGATTGAGTTTTGACCAATGGTTCCTTTTGCATAATGTATCCCCCTCATGAATAGAATAAGATGCGATAAAAAAAAATAGTTGACATTATGATCTTGAAATTCAAGATCTGTTTAATTATGTCATTCCTTGCGTCTAATTTCTAGATATTGTACTCATTGAAACAGTATTTTTATGGTGAGAATATTCAATTGTTCAAATGAACTATAATTGAATAAATATATTATACTTTAACTATTCGTAATAGATATTCTATTAGATATCCTATCGCTTTAGCAATAACATATATGTATATTTTATAGACACTTCAAAATCATATTAATTATACATTATAAATTATGGATTGCATAACAATAACAAAAGCAAAATTTGTTCTCACTTATAATCCCGAAATATATTTATGGTCACCTCGTATTATTTGGCGAAAGGGACTAGGAAAAATAGGTAAAGATAACGTTGAATTCCAAATATTTAAACAAAGATATTAGAATACAAATAAATTATTAACCTAGGGTTAACCCAAGGTTATCCCAGGGTTAGTATTTTCAATGCGGTGTAATTTCGGAGTATCGATTGGAGAGAGTCGTGGTCGACATGTGGCATCGAATGTAACGTGGCTGACGTGTCTGACCAATGATTACCTCTTCCACTAGCTTTAGATACCACGATATGGGTTTTGTCTATTTTTCATCCTTTCGCTATTTATTGTCCACCCAGCCACTGTTACTACCCTGCGCGGTGGGAAAGCCCGTTATGGGGAAAAAATCACACAGCTACGGATATTTACAATCAATTACAGAAGTAGAAACAGCATGCAATAGACAGGCAAACACGCCAAATTGTAAATCAATGGCGCGTAACACGGAAAATATTGAATACCGATTTCCCCTGAAACGGAACCGTACGTGGAAAAATTTCATTCTACACGTTCTACTTACTTCTGCACGAGGAGTCACCGTTCTTTCGGTTCTACCACTGGTCCCGACATACCTCGTGCACAACAATTCTCGTAGATTCCAGTTACTCTCGGGACCAGCCAGGCACAGTTTTTGAAAAAAGAGAGAATAGAAAATATTCTTTGCAATACTTTTCGACGAACGAAACTATTCTTCTATTGATTTTTGTATGGAATTGCACTCACAGGTAGTAATTTGTTAATATAAATCCATTTATTATTCATTTTAAAAAAACAATTTTTTATATCTATATCTTACTAACATTACTATTAACTCATTTTTTCCAAAAATGGATTTATACCACCTTCCAAAACAAATTAATGTTTGTTGTTAAATTAATGGTTTAATAAAAGCAGAATATGGGTAATTTTTAATAAGTGATAGAATTCATTATTTATACTTTATACTATATTGTTTACTATATTATTCTGCTATATTGTACCATGCTACTTGTAAATTTGTTACTCACTCAAAGTTATTTTTGAGGTTACGGAATTAAGTGTGTACGCATTAGAAACTAATTTGTTCTATTATATTGTATTTTGATATTTTTAAATTCGTTTATCAGTACAATTTGAAAGTAACGAAATTAATTGTTTGTCCATTATGAACTAACAAAAGTTATACAATTTAAATTCTCAAAACATTTATTTATAGCATAAGGAAATTAATTATGCATTAGAAAGTAATTCGTTCTAATACGGCTGTATCTTGATACTTAAAAGTTCGTTTCTCGATATATTTTGTTTTAAAATAACGAAACTGATTATTTATGCACTTGAAATAAATATATTCTATTTTATTTTACCTTTCTACATGAAAATTCGTTTCGTGATTTTCTTTTTAAAGCAACGAAAGTAATTTGTGTATTTCATTACGTTGCTACATGAAAATTTGTTTCTCAACGTATCTATTTTCAAAGTCGCAAAAATAATTAATCGATACTGCAGCTCGGCTATAGAATTATTAACGAGGTTGCAGCGTCAATTTCGAAACAGTTGATGAATTGCTTAATTGTAAAATGGAAGTTACTAGTTCTTTACAAGGCTATTAATATTGAAGAGAGTTTTAGAAGTTGCTAAACATTTATAAACTCAATAAAATGTAAACGAAAACCAGCATTAGTTCAATTCAATTTTTAATTCAGATAACGTTTATTATAAAATATTCTTTTATTCTGTATAGTTAAACAGGTATAACGAAAAGTTCTATTTTGATAATTTTACTAGTATGAAAATTATGATTTCTAGAATATTTAATTAATATCTAATGATGTAATCTAGATTTATTGTCATTAGATTAGATATATAAAATGACAAATACAAATGCTTAACTAACAATATGGGGTTCCTGATTGAGATTTTTTGAAACAATATTGCCTATAATTGTTATAAACTTTTCATTTAATTCAGTGCATTTTCACATCAAAGAAAATATCCAACTGTTACTGTCCAAGAATAAAAACTAGTTTCATTCACACCTACGTCACCCGTCAAAGATTAATGTGCTGCTGCTTTAATCGCAGTCTGTTTCAATGGAAACGGGCACAAATGACGTTTCTATTTTTACAAAATCGTCTGAGACAAACTTTTCTAACGACCCATCATAATTAAGCTGCATAATATTTGACAAAAAGTTATCGTAGATAATGGCGAATGATTAAATTCAAAAGAAAATTTTTTATGACTCGACCTAATACATCATAACTTAGAATAACTAATTTTTATTTAAACTTTACAATTAGACTCTTTAATAGAAAGCGTGTTGTGTACAACGTTATGCTCTTCAATACCTTGAAAAAGTAGTTTTTGAAGTAAGACTTTAAATAATCACTACATTTACATTAATTCTCACGATATTATGCAAAGGGTTGATTCCCGAGATCATTTCAAGTAACTTTTTCCTTTATGAAAATATTCTCCGTGGCTCGGTTAAGGAGATATTAAAGAAAAACATGGACCAATCAGAGCGCGGCTATAGCAGACGGATTCCAGCTCGGCCTATAGCTATGCCGCGCTCAGCGACACCTGTCGTCGAGTCTGAATCCGTCCGCTGCATTGGTGCGCGCTCCGATTGGTCCGTATTTTTCGTTAATAACTCCGTAACGAAACCACGGAGAAAATTTTCGCAAAGGAAAAAGTTACTTCAAATGATCTCAGGAATCACCCTTTCCAGGGATGTACAACATTTATGGGACACCCTGTAGATGATGGTACATACTGATACTAAATACGTACTAAATAAAACTTTTTAAATTAAAATAAGGCTTCCATTTTATTGTATAAAATTAATACCAGTAAACAACAATCTTTCAGGCTTTAAATAATTAGTCTTTTAAAAATCAATAATCAAATGTTACGGAATTCTCAATTTTTCGATAGTCTATTATAATTATACAGTAAACTTGCACGTGGTGATTCTGTACGAAAAAAATGAGTAAAAATGAACGAAGAATATTTTCCGTGTGACGCTTCGTTTAAAAAATACCCAGTCTGAAAATTCGTCAGGTTTCCATGCCTAGCATTCGCAAAAAGTGTCAACTTGAGCGAACAACTTCAAAAGAAGAAGAGGGGATAGAACGAAAGAAAACTGTACTATACCTTTCACGATGTCGCATCGATGACGTCACAACAATTTCATTCTCACCATTGCGTCAACTTGACACACGAGGGACAGTTTAAGTAGCAAAAATGAGGGCCGGATGAGGATCCGAGGATTACGGTTTTCATTGGGCTGGTCCCGGGTATAATGATCGCTCGAACGTACTATTTCCACGGCGAGGGGATTTCAGTGGATCCAGAGGTAGCATGGCGGTCTCTGTGGGGAGCGTCGCTCCTCTATCGTCGAAGAAAATCGTTCGGGCCAACGTCGATCTCCGTGACGCGTTTCCACGGGAGAATCAATTGTAGCTACCCGGTAGGTATCACGGTAACACCGTGTACCGGAACAATTGGATCGGAGAATGCAAAATGGACGGTGACTGCGCGTGGAATCCCCGTCGCGGGATTTCACCGGGGCAGATACGATTACTTGGCCGTACACCGGAAAAAAAGAAATATCGCTCTCGTCCTGGCCAATCGTAGTAATTGCCGGGGAAAGGGGAGGGGGGTGAGGCCGGTAATGCAATCCGATACATACGAGCCACTTTTCCCCGGTTTTTGTCAGCCGCGGCGAAACCTATTGCAGTAAATATCCCCGGTTTCCCCGTTTGCGCCGTTACCAATTTTACAGGTCGCGTTCGACGACAGTCACCGGGGCCGATCGAGGTGGGCTCGTAACGCAGACCCCCGATCCCCATCGGTTACGACCCTAATAATCCGTCAAAATTTATCACGACTCATTTGGCACGGCCGAGAGAGGAGGCCCGGGTTTACAGTTTGCCGCCCAACGGGATCCCAGGACCCGGGATGTTTTATTACGTCCACCTCTTGTAACGCCCGGAAATATTGCATCTTTATTGTTAAATGACGGGCCCCGGACCGGTCCGCCGGCGAACGAGTATCGGATGGAAAATAAATCTGATTTTATCTGAGAGTTCGCTCCGTTACGGGAACATTTTGGTGAAGATTTACTTGTAGTACGGCGTTTTTATGGGCCTCTTCGGATTCGAGTCGCGAGCTGCTTACCGGGGGTACATCATGTAGGCTTAGGGGACATCGGTTTTCAGGTTTTCTTTCTCCTTGGGACTTTCTAGTGGAGTGTTCAGCAACGTTTTAACACTTTTATTATATTATTTATTATATGTAAAGGGAATGTTAACCGACATTTGTAACATTTTACACATGGAAATATCAAGAACTACCACAGCATCATCATAAAATCATCCGTCTCGCATCCAGAGTCGCGACAAGCGAACGAACCCACCGAATAAAATAGATTTTTCACTCAAAATACCGCGTCCCGTCGGAAAAATGAACAAAATAAGATGAAGAGTCTATGACAGGCATAGAGGGGAGCGCATTTCCCGGACAGCGGCCGTGTGCGGCGGACAGCGTAGCTCCGTCAAATTTTTATAATAATATCTCCGGCTGGAAAATCATGTTCCGGTGTTGTCGCCGATCGATCCCGGTATTCCGCGCTCGCCGGTCGGTTCAAAGGGCGGGGATTGCAAATGACATATCCGAGACCGCGGTGGTGCGCGATAATCTGAAATACCTGGTAAATCCGCTATGAAAATTCGCCGCTTTTAATTAATTATTCGCCGGTGAAACGCGATCCGGGCCCAATGTATCCCTAATTCCGGCGCGGTGAAATTAGTCGCGGTGCCGAGGCTGAAAAATCAAATTCCTGCTCGAGGGAGGAAGATCCTGGACGAGGGAGCGAGGAGAGATAATCATCGAACGGCGTTCCTCCTCCCCGGATTCCTGCGGATCCGCGTTCCCTCCGGCGGCGACTCTTCGGCAAGATTATCCGCGGATAATCTTGCCTGGTTTTTGCAAAATTCCACCGGATCCCCCCTGGCCCCTCTTCGTGGCTCGTTCGAGAATATAAAAGCGGACGGGCAGAATTACTTATCCCCGAGTCCCGGTTCCGTCCGCGGAACTTTTCGAACGCGCCGGGCACGTTACGCTATCTCGACGTGTTCAGCCTCCCTCGGTCCCTCTATCTTTCTCTATCGCGACGCGACGTTTAATTAACAAAAAGTTCCCGTTAAGACCAGAAACTGGAGCGTCGGAATGGCAATTTCCTGGCGGAGCCCGGTGGTGGCCCCGGCCAAAGGAACCACGACGCCGCTACCTATGCTTCACATTATTTTGAATAAGGAACGAGGCGGGAGCCGAGCAATCCATTTTCCTCGCCGCGGTCCCCCGGGATACTCTATGGAATTAGAGTATCCGAGCGAGCGAGGCTGCCCTCCCAACGCCCATCCACCCCTCACGGATACCACCTTTTGCCTCACCACCCACCCGTGGATACAGTTTGCGCGACGTTTATACATGTACACAGCCAAACGGCGACCAACCCTCACCGGTCTGTACACCTTCTGTCGGGCCACCGCGAATGTAATATCTTAAAACGCTGCACCGCTGCCGTCCGACGTTGGTCGACTGACGAGCTAACCGCTCCAATATCGTGACGGATTACGCGGAGAATTGCGGCAAGCGTTTCGCCGACGGTATACACTCCGACCGAGTACGGGGCTGACCGACGTATAGGAAATTAGAGACGTACGTATGACTCTGTTACCTATGAAGACTTTTCTTGCGTGATCCTTTTACTACCTTCTTGAAACCATATACTAGTCTAAGAAGGTCCACGAGGGACAACTCTCCCACGGGGGTGCAGCAGGTTGGGAAACGTACCCCCATTTTCTAGATGATTTTTGGGTTTATAAAGGACGTTGAACTTGCCCGTGAGTGGGTGCAGTCCCAAGTGACGACACGATACGAAACCAAAAATTTGTTATGTAATCCTGTAGATTTTGGCAAGAATATTTCGAAAAACCAAGTTTTAATGTTAGGCATTCACTGGTTCACAAGTTATGTGTGTTTAAAGTTGAGCAACTTTAAGCGTTTTTGACCGGCACGGGCGTCGCCATGTTGGAATTTACTGAGCGTCGCGCGTCGTCTAGCGGAGCCACTAGATGGCAGCACAACCATCTCGCGGCCCCGCTCAATGGACGATATCCGAGTACATACTAATATGGCGGCGCCCTTACCCGTCCAGAACGCTTAAAATCGTTGAACTTTACAGAGACATAACTGTTGAACCTGTGAATTCCTAACCTTAAAACTTGGATTTTCTGTATTTTCTCACCAAAATCTACAGGATTACATAAAAAAAGTTAAAATAACTTTTGGTTTCCGGAGGTGAAGTTCAGCCAAGCGTTGTAATGTGGTGCTACACCAAAGGGGCAAATATTGACTTACACCACTTTTGCATTAAATGGCTTGAAAATTTCAAAATTTTACTGTATCCAATTTTGAACTCGGTTTTTACCATCCCACAAGTCTTGCATACAACGTATGCTACAGAACAGCGAGGACAAACTGAGATATACGTTCTCGGGCGTACAAGAACCGTGGGTTATTTAATAAACATCTGAAAGGATTGAACGAAGTAGTCTCAGACGGCTGCGCTAATAAGCCGTTATATTGCATTACAAGTACAAGAGCTAATATTTTTTCCTCTGTTTGGATAGTAGTAAATGCGAAAGGCCGGACCCGTATTTCCAGTGAAATGGCAGCCGGTTTCTTTAGAATTCGGACAAGCCTGGGTTACGTCAGTCTTTAACGTAAAATTCAGACATTCATGGCGTCGCGACCACTTCGCTTCTTGCTCTATCCGTTTCTAATTAAAAGGGCATTGCCGTGCTTCCGTGGGGCTGGTTTTACGGCACGACGGCGAATCGGGTTAAGTCCGCATGAATTTCTGCCGCGGCGTAGAACGAGAGACACAGAGAACGTAGGAGAGTGAACGAGAGACCGAGAGAAAGAGAGAAAGAGAGAAAGAGAGAGTGGAAGCCCGCCTTTTGTCGCGTGTTCGCCGTATTTCTCAGGTCCGCCCGGTAATTACTAAATATCGTGCGAAACGGCGACGTGCTGGCCGTCCGAGGCGCATCGTGGCCGAGAAAATCAACCCAGAAGCGTTCGAAGGGCAAAGATTAAGTCAGCTTGCCGACTAATTTTCGGGCGTTTCTTCATTAGTTCACTCCGTCCCTCCGATTTCTAATTGAAAATCCTCTGGAATGATTCTCGACGTCTTTGTTAGTCGTTGGTGGGGCAGAACCATATTAATGACATTGAACGACGAACTCCATCGGATGATGCGCTAAAAAAATACATGATTTAAATTTAAAATAAAATTTCACCTCTGTAAGTCCTTGACGCTTCCACCCTCAAAAAAGATCTAAATATACGTACCTTAAAGTCCTTCAAATGTTTTCCGCTGCGACTAATATCACTGGCAAAAATCAAGCCGGTAACTTCAGACGGACCTGTACGTAAAAAAAGCTCTTAAAAAATTTTTTATCACATTTCATCGGGCGAAACTTTTGTCAGCATTGCAAAGTGAAAAATTCCACATTCAAGTTTTAATCGAGAAAATATTTCATTTTGAGGATCCCAGCAAAGTTCCCCAAGTGCATTGAAATGTCTCTCGAGCGAACGGTTCCCAGCCATAAATGGCTTAGTGCGTTTTTTTTTTTTTTGTTCGTAGGACGACGAGCTGCAGCGAGCAAAGCTAACAAATCGTTTTGTTTCTATCGGGGAAGATTTCCTATACTGTCGATCCATTAACAAACCCTGCTACTCTCCCGCGAACTTCGACAACCGCCTGTCCCCCCAGTCTCCAACGAAATTTATTCCTTCCTCTTTCCGTTCCCCTCGCGGGTCGCGGCGCGGCGGCGTTTCGCCATTTTTCTTTTGTAACTTTCCCCCCGTACACAGTACACCGTTTCGTTGTCGTCGTTAAACACAACGCGCACTGGCATCCCCGTAAACGAGGGGCTCGGAGCGACGAGCCGGACAAAAAGCCGCGGTCGGCTATGACTTTAATTAAAAATTTCAAGTTTCTGGAGGCATTCTTCCGGCGCGCGGAGAGCGTACGCCTACATCTCCGAGGCCGCGGCATGGAATAACGAGGGCAAAGTGAAACGTATTAAAAAGTTTATCTTCGCTTTTATTGTCTCCCCTGGCGTATCCCTTATACTGTTAAAGGAAGCCTGAAAGAGGAGAGACGCAGCTGCGTAGGGTGAGAATAACGAATCCTGGCTCGATCGGCAAACACCAGAGTTTTCCACGAAGAAGGAATAATAATGTTTCGATATGTGTGAGATGTGCATGATATTTGTGGAGAATGTATCCCCACTACCACCACTAACTTGCAGGACAATGCAATCATCAATTATGACATGTGATTTGGCGACCGAAAAGTGATTTTCAGGAACATTCCGAATTATTAATAATAATTAATAGTTAATTTCATGGTCAATTTCAAACATTGTGGCTACGTTTGTCTATGTGTAGGGAATATAACAATGTAGAATGAATAGAATATAATTTCTTTACTTACTCATTAATGCTATTAACCGAATGGTTCATTTAACAAATACAATGTTACTTGTCGCTTAGGTATTACATTCTAAATTCTTAAGGATCACTGTGTTCAAGAAATTTATTAATTATTTTCAAACTTTTCACAGGCTATTTCACCTAACTTGACCATTTTAAATATCTCGCTTATGTTTTATGATAAGAAAAAAATGTGATGATGGGCAAAAAAATTTTCTCAAAGATACAGCTCATAAGTTATAGGTTATGACTCGTAGAAAGACAAAATTCAACGATGTGCGATATGTTGACCTTCACGTGACCTTCAAATGTAGTCATCGTTTAAACTATAATAAGAAAATGAAGAAGGAAAAAATAACCAATAATAAAAAACAGCAGCGTCTAAATAACGAACTTTAGATTTCGAAATAATGTTACAGCCATTTTCAAAATCATTTTAAGAAAAACTTGTCCTAAGTTTCAAGTATTTACAAAATACACGAAAGAGAACGCACTAATTCAAGGTCTGCTCAATTTCCAGTATCACGAATTAATATAAAATATTTCAAACTTACATTTGCAAATCTGCAACACGAAAAATAATTTTCATCGAAATAGTTCAACCAGCGATCTTCACGAGCGAAATCTCGAATAAAAATGTTCAGCTTACATTCGCGAGACCGATCCGCTCCGCGAAGATACACGCGTGCGCGAAGCGAATGTTTCTCGGAAATTATTCAGGCCCTGGATTATTGATAGTCCTTCGATCGAGTACTTAATTAAGTTTAATGTTTACTTGAACCCCGTCGGCTGTGTGGATCTTCCTGCGCCCGGCTGTGCAGAACAAATCTAATTAATTTTAACCTTGTAAACGGAATCTGTAACTTCGTCGACGTAATCCGCCGAGTTTGCCTCCACTTTCGACGTTCAACATATTTGCTGATCCGTGGCCGGCCGAGGAGAAAGAGATAATAAAGTAATCATACGTATTTCCGAATCCGTTCCGTGGTTAATCGAAATGATTCGCGTCGGCGCTCGGGATTATTCATCGTTCGAATATTCTCATTTCGTTCCTGGTCTCGTGACTCGATTTGTTTCGCTGTCATATTGGAAGATACGACGATACCTACTGTTGGAAATCGGCCTTATAGGTTAGCGAGATCGTTGCGCCGTCACATTAGTTCTCGGTGGTGTGATTGTACATGTACATGTTTGATATTGCATAGTGGTACGCTGTTCTCCTGATTAGTGATGGCGATACATTCCAATTGTATGGATATTCCGTATCGATACGTATTGATAATCGAAGTATCGATATAAGTGATATATCGGAAATGAAGTATCGATATCACCGGTATCGATACAGTTACCGCTCATGTACATACTCGTGTCGTCATATCGATATGTGGAACCTTTTATTTTTATTGACAATGCACAGTATTTATTAATATAATCTCATCTGTAATTATACTTGATGATGTAATTATGATTCGTCAAGTCAATTTGAATGACGATTGAATATCGATGGTCACAGAGTCGATAAAGGTGAAATATTCATATTGTTAGTAATGGTACTTAAGATTTCGATACTTATGGCTTAAGTATCGATACAGCAATATATCGTTACATTGAGCATCGGTACGACGTATCGTTGTATCAAACTTGAAATTCTCGACGTATCGAACTTGAAATTATCGATGTGTCGAACTTGAAAAAATCGATGTATCGAACTTCATATTATCGATGTATCGAACTCGAAATTATCGCTGTATCGAACTTATCGATATCTCGATATATCGATACTGTATCGCCATCATTATTCCTGATACCATTGGCGTGGACATGTATGTCCCGCCTCGATTTTTTTTTTTTTTTATTGAGCCACTGAAACCTGTTTTAGGTTTATTTCGGCTTTAACAATCATACATTGGGTTTACATAATGTAGATAATTATAAACTTGATTACCGCTAGAGGTGAAGTTGACAGTCGTTTAGAAACTGAAAAATATACATACAAGCTTTTATATTTGGTTCTGCAAAGAAAATGTCCGCTTTTAATGGCAGAAATTTCTTAATTTTGCGCAGCTTATTAACTAGCTTAATTCTCTGGGAATCATATAACCGACACTGGCATAGGACGTGGTCCAGATCCTCTGAGTCAAAACCACATCCACATCCAGGGTCATTGACAATATTTACACGATACAGAGAGGCCGCGACACTATAATGATTGGCCCTGATACGGTTTACTGTGGTTATGAAATTTCTTTTAGTGTTAGCATCAATATTTTGAGCAAACCAGGGGGTTTGACTTGAGCTGTAAAACTTTTGAAAATAAAGTGTGCCCTTAAAGGCGCCCTGCTCAATAACTGAGGAACTAGTGTGAAGTACTAGTGTGATTGCCTTTTTGCCTAAAGTAACAAGTGAGGTCGGTAAAAGGAACTTGAGAAATGTCCACAGAATCCCGCCCCGATCTTTTCTTCTCAATAAATAGAATATATTTTGTATGTTACTCCCCATGTAATTACATCACGCAAACCACGACCGATTAATTTCACACCTACCGACCGGGGAAAAATTAGCCGACGATATCTGCCGGATTTCGTTACCGAGATCGGATTTCCGTCGACGCGACGCCGCCGCCGCGTCGGGGCTTGGAAAATTTGCCAATCACACGGCTCGTTAATGAAACCTTCCCCCGGCGCCCTGTTTATACTCCGCGCAACTCGAGGCACCGAGGGTAAACGTCTTACGTCTTACGTCCTACGTCGGGCCTGCAATATCACGTAGGATGATATCGGGATTAGCAACCGGCTCCGCGAGCGCACTATATTACACTTAGCCCTGTCAAATGGTAAACGACCGGGGCGTTGAAAGTTAAGCGCGATGAAATTAGGGGATCGGGCCGAGGGTCGCCGAGGGTCACGCATCGGGAATCCGAACCCGGAAATCTGCACGGATTGCTTGGAATTAAACGGTGTTCGGTTTTCGGGATCGCGGAAAGTACCCTGTTGTTAATGAGCGATAATCCTCGGCAGAAGTAAATGTCTCTTTAAGTTGCGATTCTGTAAAATGTACTTTCTGTGTAAAATGTTAATTTTGATTTTAGCAATCAAAGAAAATGTATATAGTCGCTCGCAATAATATTCGGACACTCTTGAAAAGACGTTGTTTAATATTGAACTATACGACATGAATTTATTTTGAGATGTTAGAACAATTAGCTGACTATATGACGTGAAAATGAAATTTTGGAAAAACTGCAATTGAGAATTTTGCTACACCAAAATTTCATCAAAATCGTATGGTATTCATGGGGGATATGACTTTGAGAAATTTTTTCATTTCAACAAATTGTTATATTAAAAAAACATTTAGTACATAAGTGGGCACAGCGTGATTCTATTTGCACAAATAAATAAAAATAAATAAAAATAAATAAATAATATTTTCCGTGGTTTATATCTGGATAGTCATTTCAAAAACAAAAGTGAAAATGAACAAATAATATTTTTTGTTGTTTGTATCTGTATTATCGTAAAAAAAAAACAAGGAGAGTTTCCATTGAACAGAATGTTGTATGAACATTGAAAGAATAAGATTGAACAGGGTAGATTGGTATAGTCTCTGCTACCCCTAATCTCGCCGAACTGACAATGAGTCATCCGTAAATGGGCGCAGTCCGTCTATCGGTGGTACTGCGCGACCATATTGCAGACGGGTTTTCCTGACACACTAATGAGTCATCCACGGCTCGGTACTCGTTCCCAACTGTACTACGGAAGGACATTCCTCGCGCGCTAATGAGTAATCGATACTTGATGACACCGTTTCGAGCCGCGTTATGCAGTAATTGAAGGACTTCGTAGATAGAAGCAAAGTTTCGAGCAAGTTCGAGGCCCGCCATCTTGGGCAAGAAACTCTTTTCTAACGCCGGGATGAAAATTTAACCTATTAAAATCGGGAATACGGTGTGAAGTTTCGTTCGGAAGAAACGAGGCCGGGATGGTCACAAAGCACGCTGACGAAAATTTAGTTCCGAAGACCATAATTCTACCGAAGTTAGCACATTTTCTAAATCGTCTACATCTTGCGCGGCATACTGATAGCCTGCAATTTCTTAACACTGAAATTGCCACGGGATCACAATTTTTCATATTGTTTAGTTTATAATTACTTGAATTGTAGTTGTTCTTTTGTGTAAAATTATTATAAATATTAATTTCTGTTTCTAGAAAAAAAATTTAATGAAGCATTTATCACACTACTGACTAGGCTGCGGATTTCATGCACTTATGAAAATAATGAATCAATGAATTATAAAACTGAGAAGACAGAAGAAGAAATTAAAAATAGTTTTGCATTATTTTCGACTCGATAGCATTATTTTAAAAAAGGATACAATTTTATTTAATTTCTGCGTCTGACAATTTACTTACAGAACTTTTATTTTGAATATAGATCAATAATTTACTTATCGTCTTCAAACTAATTGATAAATGACAATGAGTCATTACTAGACCCCGGATTATATGCATTTGTGGCAAAAATGAGTACGTGAACTTTAGAAGAGTGAAAAAATTAGAAGACTTTAAGAGAATTAATATATTATTTTCAGTATATTAAAATTATTAGTAAAAAATATGAATTTATATGTAGCTCCTGTGTCATACAATTGATGCACAAACTTTTTATTTTGCATAAAGACCCGGAGTCTAGTCATTACAAATAAAGGTGAATATATATAATTGATTAAGATATAATTGTTGCCCTTCTTACTGAGACATAAAATTGATATATTAATAGAAGGAACATATTATAATATGAATTGCAATCAATTTGGATGGATATAATTTTTAAGAAAGATTAAAAATTAATCACTTCTGCTGTTCGATATAATCTTCGTAAATGAAGTCGGTCATGGTCTGATAATCGAATATATTTTTTTAAAATCGAATTTTTTTTTAAATTGCCGTCTATTAATTTGAACGTAAAAAATCATCTTTATCTATATGGTAATATAAATTCATGGGTTTAAATTGATTTAAAATTTCTATGCTAAAATTACTCGAAATATGGCATGATGTTAATTAAATTTTCATCCCACTTCTCGCAGTTAATAAGCTCAAATTTTAAAAATGATCGTACATCCTCTCTGGGAGGATAAAAATCAAAGTAACTGAATATTGAATTAGTATGATATCCTACATTCTATTCTATTGTAATACGACGCATAAACATCTGCTTA
This sequence comes from Lasioglossum lativentre, assembly GCA_916610255.1. Classification (NCBI taxonomy): domain Eukaryota; kingdom Metazoa; phylum Arthropoda; class Insecta; order Hymenoptera; family Halictidae; genus Lasioglossum; species Lasioglossum lativentre. The sequence goes on from OU744355.1 coordinate 22,155,731, forward strand.
GAAACAGCATTATAGATTATTGATAGATTGTCAATTGTAATTATTAATATACACTATTACCAAAAACAGATATTAATTCGCTCGTACGTGCGATTGCAATTACGATTAAGTGCAGTTGCTAGTTAATTGTTTCTTTTCTATTTTATGTATTCGGATTTTTATATTATTAAATATTGAATAGGTTAAAATAGAAATAGACAAATCAATTCTTTACTAATATCAAAAATTAATGTACTGTAATAGCCACTCAAGGTGAGATGGTGCGTGGGACATGCAATCATTTTGTTGAGACGTTCCGTGCCGTACCGTTTTTTAAAGACTTTCCGTTCAGCCCGCGTGAGGCGTATACGACCCACACTTTTACGATGAATTAAACTTATTTTTGACGTACGCCTTACAATTTTTCAATAGTACAAAACCATAATTTGCACGAAAAGTGGACGCTCCACGCTATAATGAACGCAGTATACATGATATTAAAATGACTATATTTGACTCTACAATAAATTTTAAAAAATTCTTCGTTTTTCAATGAGAATTCCAAGCGGCCTGAACGAAAAGTTCAGCGGGGGTCGTATACGCCACACGCGGCTCGGAACGTGTTAATATACAGCATAATTATATAATAATTCCAGAGTAGATTCTTCAAACATTAAAAAATATGTTGGAAAATTTTCGTGTTTCTAGCTGTATTGAATTTAATTTGAATTTAGACTAGGTTTAGGCAAAGCTTAATTTCTAGCTTTGTTAACATTTTAAATAAAATTGTAAGTTTAATTTTAATTTAATACTATATGCATGATAGAATGATTGAGCCATATTAATTATTGCACAATAATGGATAAATTCAAAATTGTAAAGACATTAGAAGAATTTAAGAATAGTATTATAGTATTGTCACCTTATTAGATTGTCGTCCTTGAAGGTGTTAATGGTTAACACATTCATAATCCCATGTCCCATTACATGGATCACGACGATTTAGACTAAAAACTTTGTATGTACAGTTTTCTTTCGATATAAGATGATGCCTCGGTACCCGCTTTCGATGTATTCCGGATGGGGGTACCTATTCGGCTTGACATTATTCTTGAGTGGACCAAGAGGTTATGTATTCCATAAAATGGTCGGCCATGTTGCGATATCTTTCGTTGGAAAAGGATAGAATATTACATACCCTCCCGTTCTGATACTGACAAGGGAACCCCGGTGATTGATACACGCCGATTTTGACGAAACTTTGCACAAGTGTTCATTGGACCCACCTAAAAGTTCAGCCGTATTTCGTTTGTGCCCGTTATTTATTTTAATATAAATCGCAAACACAAAAGATATCACAAAATGGTTGAAGCAAAAGTTATATTGTATCTTGGGGCTCATAAATCTATCCGATAAATTGTTTGCAAAATAATTTTTTTTGAAAATGATTTTTCAAAAATATTTTTGCACATATTTATGGGCCCTTAGGTACGATACAAATTTTACTTCAACCACTTTTTGATATCTTTTGTTGTTTGCGATTTATAAGCACCTACATACGTGGTCGGGTCAGTTCGGATAAACGGATTCATTTCTACCTTATAGTAGAAAACGAGCACGAACGAAATACAGCTAAATGCTTAGGTAGGTCTAATGAACACTTGTGCAATGTGTCAGTTAAGTGTATCAGTTACCAAGGTTCCCTTGTAATTGTTATCAAGCGGCCAACTTCAAAAGAAGAAGAGGGGATAGAGATTTTGTTGTTGCGAAAAAAGCATTGTCGTCTCATATCGAAAGAAAACTGTACGTGTTTATACTGGTACTGTTCACGTTTTAACGAAGAAAGAGAAGCGTCTATCAGCTTGACAAGCTGCACCCTGAAGTAGATCTTCACTCTCTCCGGACACCCTAAGCGAAACGAATGGTCAGTGTCCGTCGAGATCCAGCGGGCAAAATGAAAGAAGGCTCCAACTGCCTCTCGATTGATATAAATTCGCGCGGGACCTCGACTTAGCCCGGCTCGGGGAATATCTGGTAATCCGAGGGTGCTGATGATCCTTATCGTTTGTCTTTGCAGAGGCTTACGTGAACCTGGGCGCAGCGTTGGCCTCGGTTGGACGCGGAGCGGAGGCGGCTGCGGTTTTGCGGGCCGGTGCGTCCCTGGACGGGTCCGGTCTCAAGGACAAAAGGGCTCACGAGGCGGCCAGAGTGCAGGCCCTCCTCCAATTAGGCGCCCTCTACGCCGATCAGGGTAGATTACAAAGGGCCCTCTCGGCGTTCAGAGAAGCTCTCCACGCCTTGCCGGATCACTATCCACCTCAGGTCAGTTCTCTCCTCGCCAATGTTACTCCTTCCCGTTCGTTACTCCATTACCGCGAAACAGCTGTCAGCCTGGCGCATGCGATCGCTTCGAATCGCATACCATCAGTATCGTATCCGCGAGCTACTTAGGCTAGCCGGACCGCCAACGCACCCGTGAAATTCCCTTTGACTATACCACCCCCGCACAGGCTTCCAGAACCCACGGCTCCTCCTGGACCGATTTACAATGGCCACCCGTGCTGCATATTGATGAGATCGCTGTACCTAGAAGACTCTCTCTCTCTCTCTCTCTTTCTCTCTCTCTCTCTCTCTCTCTCTCTCTCTCTCTCTATCTATCTATCTATCTATCTTTCTCTCTCTTTCTCCTCGATCCCCTGTCTTTGGGAAACGTGAACGCGTGCTTTGGCCTCCGCTCGCCCCCTGACAGCTGTTACGTTCGGTTAAAGCACCGGCTAAAGGGGACGGGCAACGAATCGCTCGCTCCGGATAGCAGATCGGTGGTCCCGAATCCTCGATTCTTACGGTCGATAGCTTTGAATTTGATATTTGCATATCTGGGGACCGCTGATCAGACGCTGCGAGTGCACTGGGTGGGTGGTTAGATGTTGGAAGCGAATGTAAAGGGTAGGTCCGTGGAAATTGCTACCTGCACTAACGAGTTATACTGGGTGTCCTGCATACCCTGGACAATCGATTGGGAAGTAACTTTACACGAAACTGTGTCGAAAATTTTTTTCATTTTACCCTTCCTTTTCGAATTTGAAAAGTCAACGAATTGCTGTTACATAGGGTCGACTGATGCGTCTGATCATGATCTACTGATTCTGCTTCATGCATATAAAGCACAGTCGGTTTCCCACGGTATGTCCCATGCGGGACATCCTGTATAACTGATATCTAGAAATAGCTGGTCAAAATTAATTTTCTATATATACACATAATATATCTAAATATCTAAATATACATAAAAATCTGCATACCAAAAATTATAAATGATATGTATTCATACTACTATTTGTTTACTGTGACTTTTACCTCCATTAGAATACAATGAATCTCCAGTACAGGCAAGAAATGATGATCTTAATTTTTGTCTTTTTCACAACATAAAACTTTTGAAGTGGAAAGGTTTATTTTCGATTATGCAGAAAATGAGATTTATTATTGATATATTTGCGCAAATAAATTTCAGTGATAGCATTTTTGATATTTCACAATTCTGGCTAGTGAAAGATTAAAAAATTCTAATTTTCATATTTGTCTTCTTTACAATGTAGGGTGTTCATCTTAACGGTCGCGCCGATTTTAGAGGCATTTAGACCAATCTGACGAACAAATGTTTCCAATAAAAGTTATTCAGTACTTCGACAGGAATAAAGTGTAATAATAAAAATTCCGAAAAAATTTTTCATTCAATAATTACTGAGGTCACCTTGACTTTTTAAAATAATACTATATATTTTTATTATTGCACTTTATATATATATTACCATCATAGTACTGAATAACTTTTATTCGAAGCATTTTTTTTGTCAGATTGGTCTAAATTCCTCAAAAATCGGTGCGACAGTTAGGACCTACATCCTGTATAACAAAACTCTTGGGGAAGTTTATTATTGATTTAAACACTAAACTATGATTTCCCATCGCTTATAGTGCTCTATATTTCGACCCGCAGCGCCGAAAACAAATTTAAAAAGCGTAATGAGATTTTTATCATCTCTAAAGTATAATGGAAGCTCAGCGGTGGAGGAAAGAAATTTATTGTCGATTCCAATCTCTATCAATTAACCGGCTCCGGGCCTCTACGTATCTGCACAAAGATCTACAGTCTAATAATCATTTATAGCTGGTTGCGTGGCGTGGGTAAAAAAAAAAGAACTTAATTCCGCGAATTCAATTTACTTTCGCGCGCTAATAAATTGATGAACCGGCGATCATAGCGAGCGAGGATAGGGGTCTTAAGCGCGGGGGCGAGAACGCTCACGGTCCAATTATAATCGGTCTATCTCGTCTCGTCGAAATAATTTAGTCAATTCGCTCGACGCGACGAGGCGAATACAGATTAAAACATAAGTTAAGAGCCGTCCAGCCGACCCCGCCATCAACAGTTCATTATTCGGTTGATTTTAATTTTAAATCCGATTGCCGGCTCGAATGGACGCACATATCGTAAACAATTTTCATCCGACGCTCGCAGTATGCATCGCGAAGGAGCGCGAGCGAGCAGCCGGCCCCGGCCCGGCCCGGCCGGTGCGCTGGAAAACACGGGGTTAATTTGATTGCACGCGATCAAATTTGCCCGAACAAACTTCCAGCGCGAACCAGATTAATTTTATTAAAGGAGGGGCCCCAGCAGAAAAATCGCACGGCAACGAAATTACCAGTCCGCTCGTGTGAGAGGGCGAGTCCGCGAACGCTCGCCAGGTTGCAGCTCGAAACGCCGCGCCGCGCGGCGAGCCGACGCGATCATGGCGAACACACATTCGTAGCTCTCGTTCATAATCGACCTCGATACACCCCGTTGATTGCAATATCATCCTACCTCTTTCATTAACCCTTTACCTCCAAGGTTTCTTCAACGAATATTCCTGTAACTCACGTGCGGAAGTTGCGATTCGAATCGAATCGGCACGTGTGCATTGTGCAGAAAAACATTTCATTCGAGTAAATGCACAAATTCATTATTTATAATTATGGGCGTCCGATTGAGTTGTACAATGATATACCGGGCACCGCGCGAAATTGCAACATCAAAGAAGCGCGAATTATTAACGAAAACGAATCGGATTTTTCTGCTCACCGGGTAGAAACTCGATATTAAATATCCGCGGAAATTCGGCCGGATCAAAGGCGCTCTTTCGACCGGCATTGTTACAGTTTTCCGTCTATTATACTGGCCGAGTCGCGCAATTGGGACATGTTATAGTTCGGGGTTGGTTTTTATTAGTGCTGGAACAGAATTGGGCGGACGAACGTTGAATGCGGATCGGATGGGGCTCTCTCGAGTTTGATTTTTTCATAAATGCTGCGACATGTCTGATACGCGCACTCGCGATGTTTTTGGGGCTGCATGATTTGAGTGAATTGATTCCGTGAATTGGTCTGCACAAAAATGTATGAGAATTATTAGGTGCACAAATTGGACTCTTTTAAATATAATCCTGTAGATTTTGATGAGGAAATTCCGAAAATCCAAGGTTTAACGTTGGCAATTCGCTGGTTCAAAAGTTATGCGTGTTTAAAGTTCAGGGATTTTTACCGGTAAGGGCGCCGCCATTTTGGGTACTCAGCGTCGCGCGTCGTCTAATATGGCGGCGCCCTTACCGGTCAAGATCGCTTAACTTTAAAGACGCATAACTTTTGAACCAGTGGATTCCTAACATTAAAACTTGAATTTCCAGCATTGTCTCGTCAAAATCTACGGGATTATATTTGAAAAGTCCAAAATTTGTGATCCCCTAACGTGAAGCCCATTCCCGAAAACTATGCAACTTTCATTCAAAATATTTTCGACATATCATCGGCAGCTCCGTAAATATTCGCGGGGCAGATTGAAACGGGACAGTACGAGAATATTCGTGCAATGGAATTAATTCTCCGGTAATTAAACATTCATTATTCCCGTGGCGGGCGATGTTGCGGGAGTTAGCCACCGGAAGACGAATAAACGTTTCGCAACAGCGAATTACAAAACGAACTGTCTACGGAAACGGTTTCCACGGCAATGAACCGCAAAGGGTAACTCAAATCAGCAGACGAAACTTTCGTTACCGTGGACGAATAGGAAATTTCGCAATCGTCCTGCTGAAAACACGCGAGAGTTACCGGAAGCTAATTAAATTTACCAAGTATCGATTGTCGAGCGCGCGCGCGGGATCCGCCGAAAGAAGAGCAAGTTTTTGCTGATCAAGATGGAATTAGGGGAAAAGTGCCGCGCAAATTAACATTCGCTCGGTCGTGAACACGCCCCCCGTGCGTCGAAGAACAAAGTAGTTAAAAGTCTGAAAACGAGATCGTCAGACATTGTTTCCCGGCCGCAAGCGGGACGCGCTCGCCGCAAATATGATTTTCAGTCGCGTCGTAAACCAAAATTAAAAATTTTAAGCTCGTCGTAATCCCGCGCGAACCAGCCGCCTTCCCCGCCACCCAGCAGCACTCGCTCTTTCCTTTTACGACATCCTGAAAATCGTCGATGCGCTTAACTCTTTCAATTTTCATTTAATGTTCTGCGAAAGGATCCAGCAGGATAAGGTCCAGCGGCTCCCACGAAAATTTTTATTGGTATCGTGTGTAAAAAAATGCTTCCGAGTTAAAAAACAATCCCCCAAAATTTTAAGTCACCAACCCCTCATTTAAGAATATGGGGGTAAACACCCTTAACTTTATAATTTTCGTCTCCGTTGGTAATTAGATATGAAGATGAAAAGAATATATGAAAATACATAGTCTAACAGACCTCCTGCATTTCATATATTTTTTTCACAATTCTGAGCAAATTACTAAGGGTAGAAAAAAATTATTTTCTTAGAGACTGGGGCTGTAAGCCACCCTTTGAGTGACATCTCCGACATAAATACGGTGCTCCGTTTCGAATAAAAATTCTTCTCCGCGGTCAATGGAAGTGAAAAAGAATCTCCCAAAATTTAATGTCGTTAACCCCTCATTTAAGGATAATATGAGGGTAATCACCTTTAAGGGTGCGTGGGAGCCAATGTGGGGGCATTTGGTGCCGCTATCGGCGTAGAGGTGAACTAAAAATAAACTAGGACAAGGATAGAGATATCTTTGTCTCTCCTACAGAGCTGTGACAGAGAGGGACTCTGTCACTCGCAGGAGAGACAAAGACAGAGTAACCTGGATTAACCGCACGGCTTGATTTTTCGATGAAGCCCAACCAATTTTTTGAAGCGAAGAAGCCATATTTTTCAATAATTTTTGTGTTGAAAAATTCTTTGTTCTATTTCCGGTAACCGTACAGAGCCTTTTTTGGAAAAAGTGTACAGAAAAAAGTTTCTTCTATAAAAACGTACACTTTTATTATTTATAAAGTTTTAACAGCCAAATTGCAAAAAAGGGCTCTGTACGGTTACCCGAAATAGAACAAAGAATATTTTAAAAAAAGAAACGTGTGAAAATATTGCTTCTTCGCTTCAAAAAATTGGTTGGGCTTCATCGAAAAATCAAGCCTCGCGGTTACTCTGTCTTTGTCTCTCCTGTGAGTGACATATCTCCCTCTCTGTCTCAGCTTTGTAGGAGAGACAAGGATGTCGCACAAAGTTATGAAATACATAGAATGACAACCTCTACGCCGATAGAGTCACCAGATTGGCTCCCGCGCACCCTTAACTTTATCATTTTTTTTCTCGTTTGTTAATTAAGATATCACGGTGCAAAAAACACGAAAATACTCGATCTTACCTCCTGCATTTCATATATTTTTTTCACAATTGTGAGCAAATTTTTAAGGGTAGAAGAAAATTATTTTTTTAGGGGTTGGGATTGCAAGCAACCCTTTACTAATTCTTTTGATAAATACATACATGAACCCCGCAGTCTAATTATACCAGAAACATTCTTCACGGAGAAATAAGCCGTTAAGGCGTAGCAAAAAAGATTCATGAAGGTTCGGTTTACGAGAGAATTGAATTTGAATATTCATCGAGCGCGCGTGCTATTAAATAGATCTCGGTTAGCCCAGGTTACTTACGACAAGTGCAGCTACATGCGTAGCAGATTAATTTTAAAAGTTCCGCCTCGCCGTGACCGCCATTGATTTGTTCGCAAAGATTTGCCCACTCGACGTTGGTACACTACCAATAACCATCGGCTATATGTATGAAGTTTGCATTTGAAACGGGGCACGTTCCAGCGTGACGGTGAACTTTTCGAAACGCGTCACGGAACGCGGGATTTGAAGCGATCTAATATTCCTGGACACGTGACAAAGCGTCTCGAGACTCTCCGGCACAATACTGCATATAAAATTCTATAGGTACACTTCGGCCGGGATCAATAACCGCGTGTGTGCAAGCACAGCATCCGCGATCCGGCCGCGAGATACACGCGGATTTATGACGATAAACTAACCGGTCGATGGAATCCATTTCGAATTCTCTGATTTCGTAACGCGGAACTGCATCGCCGGAACAAAGCGCTGCGATTTGTTTCGAAGAGTTCCCCAGGTCGACGTCCTGTGCCATCTTCCGCTAAACCGACCGGAAGTTTGAAAGAATTCATTGTTCGCTTTTTTTACACCCACTGTCGGGAACGAAATTAAGTGGACGCCATTTGCAAAATTATAACTTTTTTTCAAATTGGACCGAACGACACGAGCTTTTCTGGGATGTCGGAAGGATTAGTTTACTAGACAATGTATGCAAGGAAGTAATTAAAAATTGCGAAGGAAAAAGTGGGGGTACAATTATTAAATTTTTTATCTGTGCTTAGAATGAAAATGTGAAATACGCCTTTTCTAGATATAAGTGAGTTATATACGTGCACGAAGTTTCGTCGATATCGAATAAGGTCTGGGTTAGGTTACCAGCAATAAATAATTAAAAATTTTTCGAGCGAAAGCTATTTTGACCAATTTTTTTACCTAGTAAACTAATTCTTCTAACAAGTTGTTTGGTCGAATTTCTAAAAAGTTATTAATTTTTAAGGGGTGTCCATTTAATTTGTCCCTCACAATAAATTGTGATCCACAATAAAATGATGCTTCCATTTTTTTTTTAAAATTTGGAATATAGGTTAGAATTCTATTATATCCACTTATTAAACCTCTGATTCGATTCAATATAAATAGCTAATAATTTAAAGATTATAATTTAAATGGAACGCGTATAAGTACAGGTCAAAATGGACCCATCTCCTGTCATTCGAGGGCCAAAAGAAAAGATTTTACAAATTGGTTTTAATGTCGCATTGATATACTCGGGTCAGGTTTCTTTGCTTATGGTAAAGTATGTTTCAGATAATTGCGTGCGTTTTCGTGTTTGCCAATTTTCCTGCAAGTCTACGTAAATTTACTCTGTAGCTGGTACCACAACGAAGTTTAACAATCGGTTTTTTGTTCCAGTTTTATAGTGTATGGAAGTTTAGTAGTTCACCATAGGGTGAAAACGTAACGCACAATTTTAAAAGACTTTGATACACGGTTTTTCAAATTTTGATTCATTCTTCTTGGTCCCAAAAATGTTCTGGTTCCTGAGGTCACTTGAAGTGACAATTTCATTTGCAAAAATGTCCGCCTTGGCTTTGTTAATGTTCAGCAGTTACTTAATGTTACTTTCATTTTTGGAATTTTAAAATAATGGCTCTGTATAGTATTGTTTATCATTATGTTTACCAGGACTTTATTAGTTGGTACTCAATACCAAGAACGACAAGAATGAAAAAATCAAAAATTTCTTACCCTCAAACAAAAAAAAATTTTTCTTGACGTTGCGAAGGATTTTTTAGTAATTTTAAAACATAAGAAAAAGAAAATATTTCTTTTATTCTAAGAACAATGTAGCCTTCAATAACAATTGAAATTTAAATGAATTTTGAATATTCATACAAACTGAATGAATTAAGATATTAAAAAATCTGGAATTACGTTGTTAGGATAAAACACAAGATTTAAGTTTCAAGTCAACATTTATATCATGCGACGTCCAGTCATTTTAAAGCGTTGTAACTTTGTTAGTTATTTAAATCTGAAAAAATCCCCTTACAAAACAGATTTTCCTGATTGTTTGAAACTGACAAGCCGGTGTGCCCCGTTAAACTTCCCGAAGGTTTAAAAGCGATCAGCCGAGTAGTGATTTTCGACCTCTCTGTCAGCATCGGCTTCTTCTCCGACGAAACTCTTAATTGGTTTCCAAGGTTATTCCGGCAACGAGCAATTCCGAGTTCGCTGCTCGATCATTGTCTTGCCGCGGGATGTTTCTCTTTCCACTTTTACTGCGAGATTTTCGCTCGCGGACAAACTGGATATCGACGTTGCTATTCTATACGATTAGGTGCACAATTATCAAAAATAGAATATTCTCTTTAATCATGGAATCTACTCGGATAGCTCCAAGGAATCAAAATTCTTTTTTCTTGATTGTTACAGTTCTAATTTTCTGTTCACTCAGTAGACTCCAGATCTTTATACACACTAAAAAAAAAATGCATCAATTGCAAGACACAGGTCTTTTTATATTTTTCTCTAACAATTTTAATGCAGTGGAAATAATATATTAATACTCTTAAAGTCTTCCGAAGGTCATTTGAAATAACATTGTCCTTTACGATAATGTTCTGCGCTTCTCCGTTAAGGAGTTATCAACGATAAACGCGGACCAATACAGCAGACGACCTCCGGCTCGACCAATGACAACACCACCCTCAGCGGGACCTGTCATCGAGCCGGAATCCGTTCGCTGCATTGGTCCGTGCTCCGATTGGTCCATGTTTTTCGTTAATAACTCCTTAACGGAGCCGCGGAGAACATTTTGGGAAAGGACAAAGTTGTTTCAAATGACCTGAGGAATCACACTTTTACGGAACTACATTTTTGGGACACCCTGTTTATTTTTTAATACGATACTGCTTATTTTTGTTCAAGTGCATAAAATCCGCTGTCTACTCGTTATAGTACATTGACATTTCTGAATTGCTGTAATATTTTTACTGTTTTAAATGGGACCTATACTTTTTTATCATAAAATCCACAATAATAACGAATCCTTTCCCTATAATAAATACCTAAAAATTATTTTTATTTTGGGTTTCGATGAGAATTTACCCAGAATTTTTAACAAAATTGTGCAGACTAACGAAAACCATCGAGGCCCGCAGTCCATATAAGACCGTCTAAAACTTTCTACGCAGTCGTTTGGAATATTCATACCGACACCTGTCCTTTAAAAAAAGAACCGCCGCGGACGAAAACTTGAGAGCGGGCAATCAAGCGAACTTTGAAAATTCGTAGCTCATCTGTCCCATTTTTTTGCTCCGCTCCCTAAACGCTCACGAAATTCCTCGGGTCCGCCATTAGATTTTCATCTCACACTCGACTGCACGGAACGAAGTTCTCGCGAGTTTCCGTAGTTGTTGCGACATCGCTGGTTTTTAGGCCGTGAGCTCGGTGCTGCGACCGAGAGGTCGGCTTTTTTCCCCCCGTTGTGTCGCGGGTCTAACTTTTTTCACGGGGATGAGGTTGAATGGGGGTTGCGGAGGAGGGGCGGAGGAGGGGCGGAGGAGGGAGGAGGGGAAAAGGATGTAGTCGACGCGACAACAACGTCTCGCGCAACAACCGAGTCTTCGCGCCCGACTTCGACAGAAAGAAGGGAGAAGTTTGCATTTTTACGAGATACCCCGACAACCCCCGCGCTCCCCCGACGTGCTCGAACCGTGACCGTGTTTTGTTCGGCGCATCGTCGCGGAATTCCTGCGCGACAATTTATACGGAAAGTATTTCTCGCCGCTGACCAATCGGTGCTCGCGAGACTCCTTCGACCGATCGTAACCAAGCACGAGAAACTAGGAAACGGGGTTTCGAACACTGTTTCCAGTTGCGCAATGGGAATCTCTTGGACGTCGAGTATTTGATTGATTTTTGGATTCGATATTATTAGGTTGTTGCATACGAAATATCCGAATATATGCAAATGTTATGAAGCGTTTAAACCAAAAATTCCATTATAGGTTTAATATACAAAGTGTCCCAAAAATGTACTTACTTGGAACGGGTGATTCCTGAGGTTATTTGAAGTAACTTTTTCCTTTGCGATAATGATCTCCGACACTTCGTTAAGGAGTTATTAACGAAAATGACGGACCAATCAGAGCGCGGCTACTATTCCAGTTCCACCAATGCGGACGCCGCGCTCAGCAGGACCTGCCGTGCCGCGCGCCGCCGAGTTGGGATACGTGCGCCGTATTGGTCCGTGGTCTGATTGGCTCGCGTTTTCGTTAATAACTCCTGAGCAAAGCCACGAAGAACATTTTCGTAAAGGAAAAAGTTACTTCAAATTACCTCAGGAATTACCCCTTTGTATAATATCGTGAGAATTGTAAATGTAGTGATCATTTAAAGTTTTAGTTAAAAAACTACTCTTCGAAGTATTGAAGAGCATAACGTTTTACACAACACGCTTTCTCTTAAAAAGTCTAATTGTGTTCGCCATTATCTACAATGACTTGTTGTCAAATATTACTTAAGTATGATGGGTCTATTGGATATTTTGGCATGGTCGTAGTATTTAGTATTTTGCGCTCGTTTAAATTTCAACTTTAAATCCCCCGACCTCTACAGAACGAGCCATAATACCGTGGTATTCTGCACCACGATTAGAAATTTTCAGAATCATAATTTTGCAAATACTACCGTCATAAACAAGCAAAATAATCGATTTTTTCGGACCCGTCACGCCACCCGTTAAACATAAAATTTCGCGGAGGATATAAAAGACTTCAGCGTGCAGCAGCAAGGATAAATTCCCTCATAAAGAAGCGTAACGTATAGCGCAGAAGTGTATATCGGCCGGCGGTACATGTGATATTTCCATTATTTTTCAGAACAGGAAGATAGCGAGCAGATTCCAATTTATCTCGAAATTTTCCAACGAATTTGATCCCGCTCGGCTCGCGCTCGTGCACGCCGAGCACCCGCGTAATTTTCACGCAAAGCGCGTCATTCGTCGACGATCCAATACGCTGGCCGTGGTTACATCGAAACGCGAAATAATTTGCGGCCGCTATTAAAACACGAGAGACGAAGCGGATATGTAACGGCAGGCGATACGTGCGATCGCTTGCCTCGCGGCTCGCCGATGAATTTCGATGCAAATGCGGCAAATCTCTAGTTAAATGGGATTAATAATTTATTACGATACGGCCATTCGGAATTTCAAGAAGCGGACCGGCTCTACCTCCGGCCACCTTTTTATTATTCACCGCGCATTGCTTTTATCGTGCGCACGGTACATTACCTAGCAGCCCCCTCTCTTCTCTCTCACTTTCTCTTTAATTCTTTCCCCCTCTTCCTCGGGCTCTTCCTCGAACTTTCTTCTAAATAAAATTATTGCTGAAAATAAGTACCATTGTGAGCAACATATTCCGTTAACACAGGTTCACAAAGCACTAAAAGTGACTATTTTACACTAGCTTATATAAATAACAAAATTGTATCTATACAAATTTGTAGCCAATATTTAAATAATATTTACTCAAAGAAATTTGTTGAATCCTCATGGATGCATCTTTACAATCTCAATAACTGAAAATTAAATATATTGGAACGGGTCTTGTAAATCTACTGTTAATAAATTACAAGTTTCATGACGCTACAGCATTCTTTCGATATAAGAAGATCTCTGTCACCTCTTCATTTTTTTAAGTTGTCTCGACACCGCTTACTTATATTCCTCATCCGCAATACGTCGTAAGCCGTTACCCAGGCATCGTCTAATATCAAAAGAAAACTTTATTACGGTAGAAATTGAAGTTTTTGGTTGTCCACATTTTTTGTTTGTCATTTCCATTTTGTAAGTTCTTTTACCATCGACGAAAACACCACAAGCTATCGCCAATGTGTTGTGTCTTCACTCGTATAAAATGCAGTACAACAGCATTGATTGACGTTGAAAAAAAAAAATTTATTCACAAGTAAAATTGAATTTATTAAAGTTTAAATTAGATTAATTTAAATTAATTCAAGTTCAAAAATTCAATTAAATGAAAGGTGTACAACAGGCTGCTTTACAGTGACTACAGCACGTGAGGGCTTAACATCACCGAACTTGGTCCTCATTTTTGTGCTACGAAACGGTAAAAAAAAATCGTATACATCAATTTTTAAAGTGCCGTTGTAAAGGGGCGGCTTCGATATTCAAATCTATGGCAGTTTAATTTACGGAAAAAGTTTTTGAAGGTTTTGTAGACGTGTGAACGTGCAACATTTTTAGGAAAAATGGGTCTTCGGTTTCTTATTTGCTGGATCATATAAAAAAATCTTGGAGGAAATGAACACTGCTTTGTGAAAGTAGAGGCTTGCGAAATGAATCCAGGCTCATGGTTGTACAACTTGTTTTTACGAAATTATCACAATTTATAATCGCGTCCCATATTATCAACCAGCGGCCTCGTTACGCCCTGATAGGCCATCTATGATTGGCGAACCCGAGGAAGTCGTACTGGCACGTTTCCACGGAAACTTTTCTCCGCGCGCGCGGTTGATCCGTCTAATTGATTAAACCCTTCTCACGGACGACGAGGGAATCCGAAATATTTGATATCGGGGCAAATTGAAATTCCTGCACTCGGGCTTTTTGCATTCTCCACCACCCCGGTATACCTCCCACCTCTCCCGGGTGGAGAATCATCGAGACACCGTCTACCCTTCGATCGGAGAACTTGCGTTCTTCGAAATCGGTGAACGAGAATTCGCGGCGACTATTTCGAGATAACAATTCGATACGTCACTGCGAGGAAGAAGTTGTAACTACGAATACCGCGCGTTAGATTGATTTTTCTTATGGAAAATACTGTAAATTAAAATTCGCAATTGTATAACTAGATACAAGTTACCCCAAAAATGGCAAATTGTAATAGAACAGAATGGAAAATATGTTATTGAATAAATCTATGAATAAATATCTTAATCTTATCTTCGAATTATAATTTTAATAAGCTACGAATTTTTGTTCCAATCCAATGTTAGGTTCTGCAAACCAAAATTCGCTCTTTTGCAGACCAAATTCAGCCTCTTACAATTCAGTTTCATCCGGTAAAAATACCTAATTCACCATTAAAAATAAAATTGATTGTATTGAAATTAAAAATTTTATTTCGTGTAAAGATGAACAAAAAATATTTAGTTTATAGTATACGTATGTATATTCGTCTATAATGGAAACTGTTTCATGAAGATTTGATTCTATTTGGCGCTTTAGAAAAATGTTGTGCACGGTGCAAGATAGAATTTTTGTAATTAAAAAAATATTTTCCGAATAATTACAACATTATGAATGTTATAATTACAATGTGTAATTATAATTATTTGCTCCCAGATCAATTACAGATTTTTAAAAATTAATAACTGATGCATTTTGATTAATAGATTCGATACCTCTCAATCAAAATGGAATCGGTCATTTTATGATGAGATTACGATAGGTATTGTATTGCCTATGCAGGCGTACTTTGAAAATGTTATTAATTAATTACATTTACGGGTATCGTTTAACATTTTACATAAAATTTAATTTTTTCAAAATGTAGTTAAAGTAGTGTAAATAGTAAAATGTAACCATGCTTAAAAAATTAATCCTAACTGAACAGTTTGTTATCAGAAAGAGACAGAAGTGCATAAGGCCACAAATAGAAAGTGCATAAAAAATTATGACACTGCCTGGAGGAAGTGGTTTTATATAATAAATTAAGTCAGAAGCATAAAACAAAATGTGGAACCCCCTTTTCAAGAAAATCAAATTTAAAAATTTGTCGGGCACACGTGCACTTGACTAGCTTTCGACCGAGTGCGGCAAGTTATTCTATATGCAAAAGTAAGTAAAAAATGTAGAACATAATTTTCATTCCTAACCTAGTTTTCAGGAAAATCCAATTTGTAAAGTCAAGTGTGTCTGCATTAACTTAAGCCTCGACATACCTGTTAAATTTTTCAAAAAACGAGATCCTAAATAAATAAATATTTTTTAACAATTTTTGAATGCAGATTAAACTCCTTTAATTGACAAGGTGAACAATTATGAACTATTTGTATTAAGACAAGAATTAACCAAGTACATGTCCTTTAATGAATGAATAATTTTTTGAAAATCTTCACATTTCTAACATAAATTTGATCGATTGCAAATATAAAGTTACTAATTTTATCAACTCTCAAACGAGCAGTTGGTCTACATAAAAAAATAAGAAAAAATTTCGAGAAAATCTATTCCAGAAATCAACAAGAAAAGACATATAATAATCGAAAATTTCTGGGTTCCCAAGAGAAAGTTTATCCAATACCATCCTTTCTTGTAACACTGACAATTTAAATATTAAATTTTATAAAGTCAACTAAAGTCCTCTGCCATAGTCAACTGGCAGCTGACACAATTTTCGGTAATATTATTAGACTGCAGTTGTGCAAATTCATATTTTTATATTAGATTTAGGATCGCAGAACTGCTATTATTGGACCTGAGAATTTATGCTAACGCTGTTCTTCAATTAGTCAGTGTACTTGATTCAATTTTAGAGAAAGATATATTCATGGTTCGACTCGGTAATTAAAAAAATGATGGTGCCCCAGATTTTTGAAAAAAAATCAGGAAAAATTACTGTATTGATCATTTATGCGGAAATCACGCCAAAGTGCATTCACATTTCCATATTTTATCACCAATCCCATACGTTTCAATCGAAAAAGATTTTTGTATTGTATACATATACTTTATTTCGCATATGTCATACAAAATCAGATTTTGAAGATTGATGTATCGCTGTCCCCGTCGAAATTTAAAAAATGACTTGCAAATAACCTGATTAATCAGTGTCAATGTCGTTGTTGTCACAGAAGGGGTTATTAATTACAAGTTTGATGAAATGAATGACTATACCTTTTTTTTTAATAAATAAGTTGCATATACAGGTCCCACGTAACGATTTTTCGATCAGTTCCGGTATCCAGAAAAAAAATGTTTCGAACAAAATTAATTAGTTTTTAGTCGGCTACGAAATGCCACCATCATTTTTTAAACGGCACTACATATTTTTTAGTACATAATATTATTGCTTATGTCAGGACGAATTCAACGGCCTAGTATAGTATGATCTTGACATGACCTTAACAGTATCTTGACTAATATCAATTAATAAAAAGAATGTATTAATATTAAAAAGTTGACCCAGTAAATTTTATGACATCTGTTCTTTTCTGAACGTGAAACGGTTAATAAACCGTGATTAAAAACTTTTTTAATATCTGTTGGTTGAATAAAAAGAGCGACGTTCTCATTTTGTTGTTTTTGATCATTCTCCGACCCTGCGATCTTTTTGACTTTTTAAGTTCGTTTGAATACTGTAAAAATTGGATCAGTTATTAGCTTTCATATTTTTTATTTTCTATTACAAGTCTTCACCATTCGAGCTTTATAAATCTTTACTTTGATTACACGTTTTTACATTTAATCCATTCTTGCTACATCGTCGAAATGTAAACGTACAACCGAAAACCGTATTATACGAACACTGCCGCAATGGCTTCTCTGCGTTGCGTTGCGATTGAAAACTTTTTCATCTATTTCCAACCCGCGTGGTGCTGTCGAGTTTCCACGTTTTCGGAATTTTTTTTGTTACATTTGTAGTTCTATAGCCTATAAAACGTTCGACAGGACATGCAGAAAAATGAATTCATAACATGGAATAACTCTTTTTAATTTTTACCTAAAACTACGACACTATAAAGGCCAATACAATCTCAGACTCAAATTTAATCGAAAAATATGAACATTCTTGAATGGGCAATTAAACAAAAAACATCACCCGCCACCATCTGGCCCGAAACAATTATGGGACCGAGGAACAATGGGGATCTCGAGCATAGTGTAAAGATCTAGCAACAAATATGACAACACGATCTGCATCTGTCAGAGTCTGCATTCAAAGGTTCTTAAATAAAATATTAAAATAAAATATTTTTTGATGACCCCGTCTTAATAGAGATATAAATAGACTGCAAAATAAAGATTGTCAAATGTAGGAAACAGATGTCAAAAGTCCTCTTCTAATCCTCTTCTAATAATTAACTTCATTCTTACAAAGAGTTGCCAGATGAAGAGACTGAGCACAAATTGAGGGGAAAAAGTTAGCCCCTCTCTGCCAATACCGGATTAGTCACGTGACATTGTGACTCATGCGCGACAGAGACGAACGCGTCACGTAACCTGGTCGTGGCGGAAGCGTGAGGGAATAGCGTCGTAAAAGGGCAGCAGAGTCGCCAGATTAAAACTGGTATCCCCACTCTGTCTGCCCCTTCTACAACGCTATTCCTTCACGCTAGTGTGGGGAGATAGAGTGGGAGCAGAGTCATCCGATTAAGACTTGTCTCCTCACTCTGCCATCGCCCTCTATGACGCTATTCCCCCACATTTCAATCACGGTCGGGTCACGTGACGCGTTCCGTGTTGCATGTGTCACAATGTCACATGACTAATCCGGTACTGGCAAAGAGGGGGCAAGTTTTTCCCCTCAATTTGAGTCAATTTCCCTGATCTGACGACTCTGGTGGAGAGACAAGTCTTAATCTGTCGACTCTGTTCTGACATCATCATTAAATTCTTCTACTGTTTTTATAGTTCTATATTTGACCAACCTATTTTTGCCATAATAAAATCTATATATAAATAATGATTTTCTGAAAAAAACTGTTTCATTGGTTCAATTTTGCTGCTCACTGTATTTAAAAAAAAGCTTTTGTCCCATATTTGGAGAACTACTTTCGTACTTTTTCGCAGCGAATCCGACGGCAATCGTGTGCCGCCACACCCAGTATATATTTGACGTGTTAGCAACGAATCCACTGACCCCGTAGTTCAACGATTCGCGAAATAAACTGATAAGAAGCGGTGGCTCGCATTTCGAAAAGGCTCGGCGGGTCGGGCCGGGTCGGGCCGGGTTGGGATTGCACTTTCGAGAACAGCGAAGCCACTTCAGCCGTATAATAAACCCGGCTCGATTCGGATGCCCCGAGCGGGTAATACATCTCCGGTAACACGCGCGTGCTCGAAATCGAAGGAATTCGAGTCGCGAGTCCGCGGGAGAGGAGCAGCGGACAAAAGCGATAACGTCGTCCGCTTCGGGATTCACGGTCGCCCAGGCGACGAGATAGCCTTTCGAATCGTAACTTTAAATTGGCCGACAGAGTGATATCGGTGGCTTACGCGAACAGCATCGCGGAGAGCTTTCCCATCGAAACGAACACATCCCGCCGCGCCGCGCCGCGCCGTCCCGTCGCGTCGCGTCGACCTGTGTCCGCCGTTCGCATCTTTTTCGTCCTTGCTATTCGATCTTGTTACACTGCTCGAACAATAAGCTAGTTTCCAAGTGAAACCTTCAAGTCATTTCCAACTGTATACCGGGTGGTCTACCGAAATATTTCCTTGAATTATTTAAGAAATATTTATCATGCAATTTGTGCGGCGTCACAAGATGAATACCTTTTCCTAGGACCATTTTATTCTCAAACTTTAGGAATAATGATCTCGGAAAAGAATATTGAAATAACTTTAGGACTCCTGTGAGTTCTATGCCGGAGTCATTCCTGGCTAATATTTCACTAATCCAGTTTTAGTCCGATATAAGACGATGGCTCAGGACCGGCTTTCGTCCTATTTCGGATGAGAGTCTAGTAATAAGATTGAATTCATTCAGACTTCTTAAAAAATATCATTTTTAGTTCATTTAACTACAATATAGTTTCCTTTAGCAAATATTTTTTGATTTCGTCATTGATTATTGTTTTTATAGTATTGGCACACTTTTTAAAGGACCATAACCTTTTAATATTGGACCGTACGACTTGGATTTATTTTTTAGAAGTTAGAACGATTCCTTTACTGCATGACGTGCAAATAATATTTTGAAAAAATTCCAATTGCAAAATTGCAAAAACACTAAAAGTTGTTGTTTACAACTTTTTTGTGTGGGCCTATATTGAAAATTTAAGAAAATTCGTTCTGTAGATCTGTATCAATTGTACATGTTCCGAAAATTTCATCAAAATTTCATCAAAATCGGTCAACGTTGAAATGAGCTGCAAACGTTTAAAGATGAAAAGGTTAAAAGGTCATCTTTAAACGTTTGGATTTCATTGAAACGTTGACCGAAGTGCTAAAATTGTGCACAATTCGACAGTACAGTAAAATATGACTGGACTACTTCAACTTTTAACTTTTACTAAAATAGTGTAAACAAAAGAAATAATTTAATAAACAAATTATTTTTACAATATGAAAAAGAAAACGCTGATGAAGACGTACTAGCAGGGTACTTGAAAGGACAATGCTCTGCTATTTTCAGTTTTATAGATAGTCCAGGCGATAAGAGACTAAGCGACACATGTCTCCCACACACCTAACGCAGGGTTAATAGCTGCGCCTTATCGTCAAAGCTTTGAAATTTTTCATTAACATTACAGTTTTTTATCTGTCATCGTTCACGTTGAAGGGGAGAAAGCAACCCTCGCAGTTGGGGTCAGAAACTGTATTTGATCGGGTATCTTGGAAACTGTTGGAGGTAGAAGAACATTATAAATGACAAAGTTGTGAATTTGCTGATAAGGAATCCTGTTTTGCAAGTAGATTCCAGAAAAATGTATTCGTTTTATTATCCGTATTACAAATAGCAATTTTTGTTGATGACACTGTATATTTGTGCGACAATGCTCAAGTACAAAACACGAATAAAATGTTTCGATAAAATTCAGTAATAATATCAAAACCGGAATGATATTCCCCCTATAATATTAAAATATTCTATATGAAATTAATTTACATCTTCTAAAATTATCAATGTTTTTACCATTTCGTGGTTAGAAACACTAGAAAAATCTAAGTACACTATCACATTATTTTCAATTTGTTAATAGAAGAATTTCGTATTTAATTCTGACTTCACAGAATAGATACAGACCATTTTTATTCTTCACAAAGTTCCCCAGTGTACTTATGGTCGTACAACGAACGGAACGTTAAGTATAATCCCTTAGAGAGTCGTGTTAACTCGACACAGTGCAAAATTTGGAAAAAATTTACCAACATCTGAAAAAAACCGAAACTTTCATTAAAACATAATTAAATAGAATTAAATGAAGCACGAAACGGTAAAACCATCAGATAAATCTGAATAGACTATTATATAATTTTTTATTTATCAAAAGACAAACCGTCGGATTTAATTCTGCCTTCTCGGGACAGACCGTTTCTACTTTCCACAAAGATCCTTACTCTACTTACGGTCGCACAAAGACCGTGCCGTTAACCATAATCCCTCAGAAGGGTGCATTAACACGGCGCGCACGGAAATTCGAGGAAGTTGCTTAATCCAAGAATATGCGACCGTATAAATGATATTTCCTGGAGAATACATAAAAACCGTGCGACTCAGCAAAACATGTAGCGCAGATTTCTTCTCCGCCATAAAACACAGTGGTCCCATTCGCCGTCGAAAAAATAGGTTCCTGCAAGACCGACCAGTACTCGCGAAACTGACTAGAAGTATCGCGGAAGTGCGGGTCAAGAGTGTATCCCCGGCCACAAAATTGAATTCACCGCGCAAACGATCCTCTCTATGGTAGCGCGTGTACGACGGGACGGGAACTTAGGGGCAGCCGATATTCGTGAGTCGGTGTTTACCGGTATACTTATCGCGGTGGGTTTGGGTCGGCCCCAACGGGAGGCGGACTCGTTAAAAGGAAGGTAAACGAAAATTGCGAGCCGTGTCGCGGCGGTTTTTATCGCCGGTGACGTAAGCGCGGCTGCTCCGCGTTGCTCGTTACATATGTTAGCCGGCGTATCACGTGCCTGGCAACATTAAATCCCAGGTAGTTTACGTGTCGCCAGGGTCCAGATAAACCCGTGATCGGTCAGAGTGGCCGGTTACACGCGTAACTCGACACTGCGCGGGTCTGACCGCGCTTAGGCTAGCTGTCCAATTGATGGTTGCTTTCGAGAGCGCTGGTGTATCCATTCAAGAGCTGCTTCGAGGTTTTCTAGTCTACGATAGGTACTAAAACGCACGCTTTGAGCTTACTTTCTCTGGTAAGTGGGTTTACATTACAGACAGGACCGTGCAAAAGTCTAACACTTGCTAGGGATATTTGTGGTGATGGGATTATTTTCAAGGTGGACAAAGTTATTGCCCCACCCTGTGTATGTGGATATATAGGGTGTACCCAAAATTCCTTCAACTCCCTGAAATGAGCGGTTCCTGAGGTCATTCGAAGCGACATTTCCCTTTTCCAAAATGTCCGCCGCGGCTTTGTTTAGGAGTAATTGAGGAAAAACCCGGACCAATCAGAGCGCGACCTACACGCGTGTTGGCAAATATGGTCCGGCGCGCTAGCAGAGGCGAAATATGACGAATGCCGTCCCGACCCATCGCGGTATATCGAAATTACTGTACTGTTTACACTCGTGTTTTTATGACGATACGTCACGATGTATTGAATAACACGGACGGTTTCCGCGTATCTGCGATGACGAAAGTCCTCGTATCAAGAACTTACAGACCCAGACGACTGCTGGCGCGCCGGACCATCTTTTTTCAACACGCGTTCTAGGTCGCGCTCTGATTGGTCCGTGTATTTCGTTAATAACGCCTATACAAACCCGCGGCGGACATTTTGGAAAAGGGAAATTTTGCTTCGAATGACCTCAGGAACTGTACATTTCAGGGAGTTGAAGGATTTTTGGGACATCCTGTATATTGGGTATGCGACGGATCAGGTACTAGCGGGAGAGGTGTTGACTATTTGTCCACTTGCTGGCGACCATACTAACTAGCCGCCACAAGGGGACAGTTGAATGGACTTGCGTTGTGCCTGCGTTTCATTCGGTCAGAGTTTCCGGTTGTAGGTTGTCCGTGACATGCGACGGTCTGCGCTACTTGTATACCACTTCAAGGCCCAGGATATTTGCTAGATCAACAATCGCTAGCCAGTGAAGTAGAAGAAGCTGAAGTAAAAGATGGGGAGCACTGTACACCTTCAGGCTTAGGATTTAGCGCACTTCTTTATCGGCGATCGCCAGAATGCGATCCACCCAGTTGCAACCCCTCCCGTTCGCTAACAAACCGCCTTCGCTGAGCACACCACCCTCGCCACCCTCTCTCCACCCACGCGTTGAACGCCGGCTGTTTCATAACTCATTACCGTGATTTAATTTATCGCCGCATTCGTTCGTACTTAGCCAGCAATTAGTCGGTCTCCGTGATTTATCGTTATTTAGTCGCCGCAGGATTTATCGTCTTATTTCCCAGCGTTCCCGGAGTTGAAATTATTACACGGAAGCGGACTGGACGCCGCGCGGAAGCGGGTGGAGCGCGCGACTCGAAAGGAACTCTTCGTGTTCCCGTTTAATGAACGTCAAAAATTTCGAGCTTTCCTGGTTCATTCTCCTCCTCCTATTTCTGCTCCTGATCCCCCTTTTCCTTCTCCCACTTCTCCTCCACCCTCCGTTCTATTTCCTCGTACTTACACCGCGGTGTAAATCATTGAACGGACGCCGCGGTAGTTCGAGCACTATACCGGGTGAGCCACGAAACGTGATCCGGTTTAGATTACTCTGTTATTAGCAGGCCCATCGAAATTATTTTTATCGAATATAGCACGGTTCAGGTAGAGCTTTAAGACGATTATAGTAAATCTTTGGTCAACTACTTTTCTCAGGAATTTTCAAGGTCACCACAAATTGCTCAAGGTCATCTATCTTTTAGTTGATATTGAGACGAATTCGGTAAAAACCATAAAAAATTTTGGTTTCATCTGGACCGAGGGAACATTTAAAAAATATCATTCACGTTTACTTACATGGTGTTCAAAATGGTGTCCATCAGCAATACACTCACGTAGCCGACAAATAAATTACTGCTTTGTCCTTTCTATGATATCTGCACTGAGCATTCGTGGGTATATTGAAAGATAAAGTTTATAAAGATGCTCCAACAATGTCGAAAGTGTACAAAATTATAGTTTATTTATTATTTATTTATTAATTTTCAAATACACGCCAGTAATTGTAAAATAACTTGTTACTTGTGTCAGAAACGTTTTGAACAAATTATGTTGTTCGAATTAGTTCAATAAATAGCGGTTAAACAAAATTTTGAAAAAATTGCTATCGGCCGGAACTGAAAGTAAAATAGTAAAAGTAAATTACTAAAGTAAATTATTAGTAGTAAAAGAAATAAATGAGGCTCGACGAAATGCTGAATATTAAACAAAACTGGTAAATCCTTTTTATGTATTCAATTTTTAAATTTGTCGTGAAAATTTACATGCGGGGCAACAACATTTTACTTTTACCAACCAAATAAACAAGAACGGTGCGAAACGGTGTACGTGCGAGAAATTTCATTAATCCACTGAACAAAAATAAACAAATTAATTGGGTTGTGCTATCGTTTCGTCCCCGAACTGTACTACCCCGATATTGTCAAGTTCGTTTAATCTGTCCACAGCTTTAAATCGCTCGTGCCCCTCGTAAAAGCATAAAGCCGGCAGTCTGCTGACAAATTAAAAGAGAACAAAATCCGCGTGTACCTCGTGGTAAGATTCCCTCGCGAGCGCTAAATAATTATGAAACAACCGAGCCAGGGGGTGATTCGCGATTGGCGCGACACGGTTCCGGAGGGACGGTCAGGTGAGGAGGGGCGTGGGCGGAGTAATCGGGGGAGAAGATGAGACCGCGGCATTAACGATGCTACGACGCGGTCTTTGAATGCTGCGCTGTTCTCAAAAGCTTCCACCCTTTCCTCGTTTGCGGTGCTCGAAGGACAAACGGCACAGTTCCGACTGCAGACCCTGCACGAGCGTACGAACGAACGAACGAGCAAACGAACTGTCGACGAAAAATAAAGAAGTAGAGGAAAAATAAAGACAGAGTGAGAGGGAGGGAGAGGAAGAGAGTAAGACACCGCGGGACAAAGAGCGCCAGGTAAAAGCAAAAGTGTTTAATTCGAGCGAGTGGCGTAGGCTCCGTCGTCGTGTCCCGTGTCCTCTTCGTTTCGTTTCTTTTTTTTTTCGCCGATCCCGTGCAAAGGTACAGCGGCGAAAACGCAAAGTTCCGAGCCGCGAGCGGCGCGGGGTTTTCCCCGGGAAAACTGTGACAAAACGAAGGGGGACAGCCGGTGGAACGGAAAGAGAAAGAGAGGCCCGGGCACAATGGACGTTCTTCTGGAAGATTAAAGTGCGCCGGCACGATGGCGAGCGAGCTCTACCGGGGAATGACTCGCGTTAAAATTAAAATTGCACACAAAAACTGGCGGACTTGACGGCGGATATCGCGAGCCCGAGGGGTGGCGCGGGACGGGACGGGCCCGTTCGCTTGTAATTTAAAAGCTTTTCGGTGGTTTTTTATGCCGGCCTTACGAAGACATTAGGGATCTGCGGGCGATGCGGTAATGCGCTCCCAATGACACTAGAAATCTCGTGAATGCGATATTCAGGACCGTCTCGAACACTGCTTGGACACGGTGGACACCGTTTGCAAATTGTTTGGGACGGGCCTGCCCCCATCACACTGTCCCATCAATCAGTACGTTCCCCCACTACTTAAGCCTTAATGCTACTTCTGGCGGTAGGGACCGTCGACCGTGTCAAATAGTGGGGGAACGTCACCTCACACCTTAGCGGAATGAAGAAGTGGGGGAACGGGCTTGACGTGGCCGCGGGCCGCGAGTTGGGTCGGGTTTAGGGAATGCTGGATTTAGGGTCCCTGAAAAATGTGAGATACAGCTTTCTTTCGATATAAGACAACGATGTTCTTTTCGAAATAAGGAAATCTCTATGTCCTCTTCTTCTTTTAAAGTTGCCCGCCCTCGATAACCCTTAATCCCAGAACGAGAGGGCATGTCATATTCCATCCTTCTCCAACGAACGATATCGTTGTTAAGCCGACCACTTTATGGGTTCCATAAACTCTCAGCCCACCAACAAAATCATCCTGAATAGGGCCTTCATCCGTAATACGGCGAAAGCCAGTACCGAGCCATCGTCTTATATCGAAAGAAAACTTTAGTTATGTAAGTACCTATACTTGATCCAATGAATCAGTTTAGTAAAGGTAAGCAGATGCATATACTAGACACTTGGGTGCAACAGAGTCGAAGGTTTACTTTTTAGATAGTTAACTAAAAGAGGCACACTGGTGCTACTATTATAATAGTTACTACTATTACTGTTACTACTATACTGGTGCTGTTATGATACTTTCCATTTATTAAAATTATTCAGAGAAGAAGTAAAGTTTTATTCTATCTCTGCTTCTCGTAATTGATGAAGATAATTTTTATTTTGCAGAAATATTTACAGTGTAATAACTCATAGTGAAACGTAAGGCATCAGTCTTTTCAATGTTTCTGATACGTTTGCATTTGTTTAGGTTAGGTTTTAGTATACAAGGATAGTATACTTATCCACCTACAGTTTTATTTTTTAATACATGATTGTTAGTTTTGAAGTTGAGTTAGATTTATAACCTAATTAAACCTAACCCAAACCTTTATGTTATTATGAATTATTAACCTACATCTACTTAAGTCACAGTCTGAGTTAGATCTAAATAGAAAAAATTAATAACTTAATAAATTAGAATTTGTTTATTAAAAAAAATTTCTGTGATTCTTTAAAATACAAAATAATGTAAGAAATGGTTTACAGTATACTAATTTTAATAATTATTTGAAGATAACATGAAGGAAAATAAGATTTTTAATTGTTTGAATAAATAGTCTTTAAATGTTTAGGTGAAGTAATGCCCATGCTCTGCATCGTGTTATGGTTCCAATTTTATCTTCAAATTATTCGCTAATAAGGGTACAGCAACGAATTTTTGCTCGTTAAAACCGTGCAATTAACTTGAGACGTTTTGTTTGCTGAAGAATCGCATGAAGAAACAATATGATTTATGAGAGCACTTTATACCTGGCCAAATAATTAGACTTACTGCAAGACTCTCTTCTCTTTGTTCACTATTTTTCCTGTTTTTGCTGCATTTACATTTCAAAGAAAATTACGATCATAATATTCATGTTACAACTAGATGCGTAACATTACTATATACGTATACACGTATATAAACATATTTTTCATACTTGTAATACTAAACTGGAGTATTTGATTTTAATTTTTATACATTGTATTATAAAGAATCGCTATAGAAAGGGATAGGTTGTTTAAAATAAAACTCAATGTGATAAAAAATTAAATTTGGACAAGGGAGATTATTTCATTTCATTAAAAAGAATATCATAATAAATAAAAGAATTCGATTATAGTTTCTATAAATCATTATACATACGCAATGTACAAAAATCCGCATTCTAATAGTTACATTATAGATAGATGTCTACTTTAAGTAGATTCAGAAGATTATGATCGGACAAGTTAGTGGATTCCTATTGCTTAGCGTGCTTAAAATCGATTTTTATTATCGCCTTACATTTGTATCATGTAAAATTTTCTTCCAAATTGTACCCCAGATACATGATATTCTCTATCCAGGGTGGCGGCCGAATAACATGTACAATGTACATGTACAATGTACAATGTACAATGTACATGATTCTTTATGAGAAAATATGAGAAAAAATATGAAATAAGATTTTTTCATCCGAAGCTTCGGTTTTGAGAAAATCGAGTTTTAAGATGCAGTGAATACGCGTACTATTTGATAGGGATCGTCTGACTCGTGTGATCATGACCGACTAATTCTACTTCCGGCGTATTTGAGTAGATGAAATTATTGAACAGAGAAAAAATTTTCTATTCGTTTTCTGCAGATGACGCAGGAAATTTTTATGTTGCATAACGATCCGCAGTTCACACATAAATAATAATTTAATTGTATTACAGATTATACAAATAAACAAAGATTGAAGTACAGCTGAAATTTATGTTAATTTAGGCACGGACTAAAAATTGAAAACCATGGAATCGATTTTGCGAAATTGTTTACAATCCGAGAAATTGTTTAGCAACAACATAATGGCAACGCTGTCCGACAACGAAGCGTCGGTTGCATCCGGGAACGCGTCCGAAATGTTTTCAGTTTCAGATTGAACGGGGAATAATTGTTGCGTTTGCTCCACACGTGAAACAATCCCCCGGTGCTGCGGCGCGGAACTTTTAGCGTTTAGGCGAAGTATGCGGATATTAAGGGATGCTGGGATGTTTAATTACGGAACTGCGGATGTTTATGCAAATGCCCAAGTTCCTAGCCTGACGCACCTACATAAAAACGGAATTACAACCCAGGTTTATTTCTTCTATTTACTGTTTACTTGACCGAAAAATAAGATAAAGAAGTTATGAAACTTCCAGGCCGGATTAAAGTGCCGACTTGAGTATGAAAGCGTTATGAGAGACAGCGGGAGAGATATTTTATTAGGAAATTACGGATGCTAATGCAAACACACTTTACTTACAGTTTTCGGGACTTATTCGTGTCAAGGATTAGGTACAAGTTTGTTTCTACTTTTCAGTATTTGCTTAATCCGGAAATGAGATACAGAATTAATTTATGAGGGCTGTATTCTTGTCTGGTAAATTCAACCCTTACATTATGTTTTAATTTATGAAGATGTGTTAAGATAGGAGACAAGAAACTGCATTATTTGTTTTGTAAAGTCTCAAGTGTTTCTAAATACACTTATCTGTGTATGAAATGTACAGGGTGTACAGAAATGTTTGGTCTTGGTCATAGGTGTATTGTACATGTTCGGATCGATTAAGATCTGTAAAAAAGAGGTTCCACAAAATTGACCTTGACCTTCAATTTCAAGGTCAACATTTCCTTTTATTGCATTATATTCTACGCATCATGGGGATAAAAGTAGAATGCAATGCAATGAAAAAAAAGTTTGACCTTCAGATTCAAGATCATGTACAATTCTGCGGCAACTTTTTTTTACAGGTCTTCATCGATCCGAAGATGTAAATAACAATTTATTTCTTCCTTTAAATATTGTATTAAGTTAAACCTAGTATATAAATACTCTCTTTTAAAAATTTCACTGAAAAATTTCACTGTTCCATATTTGACCAGCTGATTTTTGCTATAAATGCATAAAACACGAAGTCTAGTAATGCGAATTCTTCGCACGATTCCAAAACCGGGAAGTTCTCTTGATGGAGGAGAGTGCTGTCTCATTTTCGTCATCTCGATATTGCGATCGTAACGCGGGATTGCGTCCAAAGAACAATTTCCCGATCGCATATGAAAATTCGTGCACTCGCGAGCACGCGGAAGCGTCGCAACGCCCGAGTCCGGAGAGCTTTCGATAAATTGGAGACGCGCAAACGTTTGTACCCGTTCGAGATGCAAGTCGCGGCGGTGATTTCAGAGACCGTTTCTGTCCATCCATTAAACGCGCCTTCACGGTAAACGTCGGAGGAAAGGAGAAATCACGATTAAATTTTCTGAAACGGTCGGCATTATTTCCATCGGCGATCGATCTACAGCCGAGTGCTTTTTCATTAGGGCGGCATCGTTGTTTCGTTGAAACCAAAAGAACGAACCTTCTGATTCTTTTGGTTATTGCAGACGTTATTCCGTTCCAGTTTCATTTAATCGAAAGTCGCGGCTGGTCTGGATCGTTCCTTGATATTTTACAAGCGCCGAACGATATTTATTTACGTAAGATTGCGAACAAAATGGAATTATAGTTTTGTTTCCGGAAGAGAAGACGTGACAAGCAGCGTTACAGTTGGTGCTCCGAGAGTCGACGACGTAGAATTGGCTCTCTCCACCCGGCCAGGCAGCGCGAGAGACGCATATACGAACCGGCCTTTCTACGTAGGTGCTCACAAATCGCAGACGACAAAAGATATTAAAAAATAGTTGAAGTAAATGTTATATCTCATATTTCACCCCGTAAATGTGTGGAAAAATTTTTTTTTAATGATTTTTTCAGAAAACTTTTTGCACGCATGTATGGGCTGAAAGATGAGATACAAGTTTTACTTCAACCATTTTTTGTTATCTTTTGTCGTCTACGATTTACGAGCACTTACGTAGAAAGGCTGGTTCGAATAAAGGGGTTGATTTCTCC
Organism: Lasioglossum lativentre; assembly: GCA_916610255.1. Taxonomy (NCBI): domain Eukaryota; kingdom Metazoa; phylum Arthropoda; class Insecta; order Hymenoptera; family Halictidae; genus Lasioglossum; species Lasioglossum lativentre. The sequence continues at coordinate 22,185,842 of OU744355.1, forward strand.
CTTAAAATAAAAAACAGGCGCGAACGAAATGTGGCTAAATTATTAGGTAGGTCTAATGAACACTTGTGGAAAGTTTTATAAAAATCGGCGCATATCAGTCACCGGGGTTCCTTTGTTAGTGCCAGAACGAAAAGTTACGTCATATTCTACCCTCATCCGAATACGGCGAAAGCCGGTACCAAGCCATCGCCTTATATCGGAAGAAAACATTTTGTCGCACAGTGTAATTGAAGACACGAGACGAACACACAATAAGATGGCAACGAGTTCCTCATAGAAAGCAATTTCCGAGAGCAATCTCGACTTTTCAGTCGGACATTGAGCAGCCGTTCAAGCCGAAAGAACGATTCCTCGTCTCGTAATCCAAGATATACACCGTGCACCCTCCTCCAGGCCTAAAATTCTGATAGATCGGTTTACCACCCCTCGTGGACTCCGACAAAGCTGTCACGGGGGAGCAGAAAATTCTATCGAACCGGGGGAGGGACAGAGAGAGATAGAGAGAGAAAAAGGAGGGAATCCATCGGACCGAAACATTATCGACTCTATTACGCGACGGCTACAAGGAGAACTGACTGTTTTCACCACCATCCCCGTCCCCGAGGGTAACTTTCCGAGCATCGAAGACGCAATTCGTGACGTTTGGTCTCTGCCCATATAGGGGCTTGGCAACCGTTCGCAACCGTCACCGAAAAAAACGATAGATCGGTAAAAAAGAAAGAAATCTCCCCTTATTTCATCCCTTCCGCGGAGGTATCGCTTTCTACCTCTGTTATCGTGCGTCCTATTCTTGGTTCGTTCGCCAATCGGACGACTGGAGCTGGGAAACGCTTGAAAAAATGAATTTGGTAGCCTCGGTGGAGCGTTTGTGACACTCGAAGAGTAGGTGATATTTTTAAGACTGGGGCTTGTGACGTGTAAACAATTGTTTGGCGTTTTATTTACTCTGCGAGACCTAAATTATATACAGGGTGCGGCCGAATAACATGTACAAGCGGGCACGAGGTGGTTCCTTATGAAGAAATAGGAATAAAATTTTTTCATTTAAGTCTTAGTTTTCGAGAAAATCGAGGTTGAAAATGCAGCGAATACGTATACTATTAGACAGGAATTGACTGAGGCATCAATGATGACCTATTTTACTTCCTGCCTACACTAGAGCACGCAAACCCGGCGGATCTTTAAATTCGATTTTCTCGAAAACTAAGCCTTAAATGAAAAAATTTTATTCCATATTTTGTTCTTATTTTTTCATAAGGAATCACCTCGTGCCCGCTTGTACATGTTATTCGGCCGCACCCTGTATAGACAGTTACTTCAAACCCTTGCCCTGCAATATCCAGTCGGACTCATGATGATGAGTCTGAACAGATTCTAAACAGAGTCTAATAAATATGTTCTTAATTTCCATTAAACCGATATAAAATTCTATTTTGTTGTAGTGGATATATAAATATAAACATTCTTTTTTTTCTTTGTAATTCTGAACTATGAAGAATTTCTAATCACTATAACCACAAAATAAATAGTGTCAAGAGAACATCAAAATTGTAGAAAATTATTAAAAATCGATCGTTTGGTCGTAGGGGTCTTATTAAGCTCGCTGAGAATCGTGGGGGCTCGTGCCGGAGAGAAAGTAGTTTCGAAGGGATTTGACGAGCTCTCGACAAATTTACGGGGTAATGGCGGGTGTGGACGGAGGGGTGAGGAAGGAGTTGGTCGCGTTCCTCGAGAAATTACGAAACGGGATTGCACGGGGTTGGAATTTGGGAGAAAGTTAGGTCCGGGCTTGGGTTAGTCACGGCAGCATGACTGAAATAGGGGTTGGAGGGCGTACACTCTTGCCTACTGGATACTTGAATTTTTGCTAAAAATTGTTGATTATTAAAATTAAGCTCGTGAAACGTAATCGCATAAAAATTCACCTAGCCTTATTTTTCAAAGTCTACGTTCGGAACTCCTTAGCTCCTTAAAAAATTTAGGAAATTCGTCCGGTGACTTATGATCCCCAGGTGTATGGGGGTGGGTTTTGGAGATATACTAAGGACACGTTTGCTGATGGGAGCATCTGAGGAACAGGGAAAAAGTGGATGGGTGATGGGGCACGGAAGATGGAAAGTAAGAGGGGTCGCGAAATTACCTCGACCGGCATTGTGTGTCGGCTGGAGGGTTGCAAGCACCTAATTAGCCACTCAAACAGTGCCGGCACAAAGCGGCCCTCTGTTATTAAAACGACATAGAAAACTGGGCAGAGCCCTACTATTTTTCGGACAAAAGGAGCAGTCGATGGTCGCCGCGAAAGAGAATTCCGATTGCGTCTTCGGCCGATCCTCCAAAGACTGCCGACACACGCTCTTTTCCAGTCCCTTGGCGTCCCCTTCTTAAGTACAGGGTGTCAAGAAATTATGTGTAAAACCCGTTACAGCGTGATTCTGCACTTAGGATCGGCGAAGATTTGTTAAAAAGGTTTTCTACAAGAATGACCTTGACAGACTTTCACAAGGTCAAATCTTTTTTACGATCGTATCGTGTTCTACTCATCGAGAGGAACAAATTTCTCGAAGGAATCACTGGAAAAAAATGAATTGTTCTCTTGAAAATTGACGTTCAAGTTCAAACAACACATAAACTTACCTGATTCAGAATTTCATTACAACGTAAGAACATAACGTAATATAATATTAGACCAATAGGATATATCTGTGGCTGTACGGAAATACGCTGCATATCACAATTTCAAAAAATTTTAGTTTATGCATTAATTGAGCTTTAGAGTTTTATGTATTTACCAGAAAAAAAGACGTGAAAACATGAAAGACTCGAAATAATAATGCAATTTAGTCGATGTCCTACACAAAGAATTAGTGATCAAAACTTTAAACGGCGATATCTCGAAAGCGAAAGTATGTGACATTCGGCGTTCTTCGTTACAACCACAGATATAGGATCTAATCCCGTATGTCTAATGGTTATTCTGAAAAAATTCGTGAAAGTCACCTATTTTCACGGTCGTTGCACGAGAGACCCCCGTTAACGGTACCTATGGCAGGCATGTAAAGACACGCTCAACCCTTCAACAGTTTCCGGTTGGCTCCCCGAGTCAATAACCGGAAGACAGAGCCCGGGGCGGGGTTTAGTCCGGAATTTCGCGCAGTCACACGCCCTGCCGATGACAAATTGTTACGGACGTCTCGGGGCCTCTCCCCGAGCTAGGAACAATTAAACACAATCGAGCCCCGGAAATATTTGTTGACCTCGGAGCGGGAAGAGAGGTAGACAGAGAGTGGTCTGTTTCCCAGGATTTCGATCAAAATCCCTCGGTAATAACGTCAAATATCCCGGCGAAGTATATCGGCGTGGCGTGGCTGGTAGAAAAGCAAACAGAAGACGAACGGCGATAATGATTCTCGCCCCCTTTTTATTGAACGATCATAGGGGAGGATGAAAGGAGCCATAGGGGTCGGTTGATTAACGAAATCGACGCGTGTCACGCACTTTTCCGTGCTCGTTCCGTTCCGTGGCCCGTCGATACACGTTCACGTACAAATAGACGGTGGGGCGCGGTGGGGGCTGGTGAAACTTTCCGGTTATTAATTTTTTGTCAGAAGGCTCACGGGATTAATACACGCGTAGTCCGGGGCCAGCTTGTTGGTCGTAATTGATGCCAGCCACAGGGAAACCGAATCGCCCTTGGACAAGGGAACTTTCCACGGGATTCTTCGGACGCGTCCGATTAAATCAAACGGAGGAAGGGGGGAGCTAATCGGTACGCCGGGTTAATCCGGATTCGTGGCAAATTGGTTGCTCCAAGAGAACACCGTCTTCCATATTCAACGATCGAGAGGGTACTCGTGGCACCCAGGGATCGATGAAGACGCCGGTGAATAATGGGATTTCGAAACTATTTGGACGGTCCGTGACCCGAATTATCGCGGACGATGTTTGTGCGTAACCGGCACTCCTCACCCCCCTTCCGCGTGCGTTAACTACGCCTTCGTTGACAGATTAATGGCCGAGAAGAGTATTAGGAGCGACGAGTAATTGAATTACGAGATACGCAATTTCCTGTTGCACGGAGGAGGCGGCGTGTCTTGTACCTGGAAGTCGCAGGTAAAGTTCCGTGGCTACCGCTGCGCTGTAGGTAAAACTTGGTTGGAGATAGCTGGATGTTTATAGTGGTTGCAAGCTGGGATGCAGAAGTGCATTCAATTTTTTCGCGATGACTTTATGTAGTGGGTGGTTGCGCAAATATCCGATTCGTGACAGTTAAGCAAGCATAACTATTTGATGGAAGTAAAACTGATTGATCCCTCATCCATCCCTCCTAACAATTCGTAGAAAAATTAATCGGAAACTTCGTGACCTGTTTTAAATGCCCCACCCGGTATATTTAGTATTTAGTCTCGTTAATTATCGCAAAACATGCGACAAACACGTGTGACAACATTTACTACAAAAAATGTGCCGTCTGTCAATCCGACAAACATAATTTTCATTAAAAAATTCATAAAATTGTATTTTCTTGTGTAATCAATTCATAGATCTTCACATCCTCTTTGAAAAAGTATTAGAGGTCTCAGATCGAAAAATAATTAGTTTAGGGGTTACGGTGTTGCCTCGAGAAACGGCACTGGCTCAGGACCGGCTTCTGCCGTTTCTCGGATCATGGTATCTATTCTTGCCTTTGTTCTGGACCGACAGTTTATGGCTGTGTGGCCAGATCAAGACTTGTCTCCCACTCTACCTTACCACTTCTACGACACCGTTACCCGGCGCGGGCATCCCCACTCTTCCGCCACAGACCGGTCACATAACACGATGCGCGCACACAATTCGCGTTGCGTCTTCATTGTGACTCACCCGGTAACGGCAGAGAGGGGGTATCTGTATTCCCCTCAATTTCCCCTATCTGGCGATACTGGTTTTTTTGTTGGAAAAGACATACCCTCTGGTACTAAGCGGTGTCGAAAGTTTAACTTCACAAAAAGAATAGGGGATGGAAATGTCCTATTCTGAAACCAAACATTAATATAATAATTTTGTCTAGTGGTGGGCAGGTACCCGAGCCTCGGGTCGGGTTTTGGTGACTCGGGTCGAGTCGGGTCGGGACCCGAAAATGCGTGACACTCGAGTACCCGACGTCGAAATCGTGTCGGGTCGGGAACCCGAAAATCTATGACATCTGGGTATCCGAACATTATAAATTTTCCGATTCCCGACCCGACCCGACCCGATTTCGACTTCGGGTACCCGCGTATCACGAATTTTCGGGACCCGAGAAAAATACCCAACCCAGAACTCAAATTTCCGGGTACCTGCCCACCCCTAATTCCGTCCCGAAATCTCTTATAAACTCATCACGAAAATGGGATTCGACAAGCGAAAACATTGGTTTACACTTGGAATGATGGCATTGTGCTCGAGCCCTAGACGTCCTGTCTAAGCGAACGAGCGAGTGCGTTCGCAAAAGGGAGAGTGTCTGACAGCGATGCAGCGGCAGAAGAGAGGCTCCACTCGATTCAATTCAACGGGAGCCTTTCTGTCACCGCGTTTCTACGTTCTGCTGCTCCTCGCCTCGCCGCGTCGAGGCATTTCGTAATATTCTCCGCGCTAAGTCGCTTCTTTGCTAATTGAACGGTGTTCCGCGGCAAGGCGGAGACCGGGTAAACTCGTCGAGAGATAATTTCATTTGCACGCCGCGCGCCGCGCCGGGGCCCCGACACGACGCTACGATTTGATCGTCGCGTCGCCGGGACGCAACGGAGAAGAGGACATTTTAGAACATTGATTGTCTGACGCGAGAGAGGCCGACGACAAACGGAGCACGGCAGTGTCGCGGTGAAAGAACGGCCTCGCGAACGTGCGGCTCTGTCTGCGGGCTCGCGAATTCTTTACGATCCAGGAGAAGCGAGGCGCATAATTACGAGTGCACGAGCGCATAATAGATAGCGGAAAGCCGGTGTGCAGCCGGGCCCCTCGGTGCGCCGAGGCGCGCGGCTCTTTTCCGCCGTTCCAGAAACCACGGTCGATAGTCCGCGTCTGTGCAGCCTTGCCTCTCTATTGTCTCATTATCATGATCTGCGATTGTCGTCGACGTTTGTTCCCAGGGGTCTCTTCTCCGACGACCCTGAAAAACACCGCGCCGATTCTAACGATGTCTCTCCATCTGCGGATCTCACGATAGGGCTCCATCTTCCTCTCTGCATCTAGTTTCGCTTTTTTTTTTTTGCTCCTGGAATCTGTCGAGATGGGGACCGTTTACTTTGGGAGCGTTGGGAGTACTGTAGCCTTTACATTACGGTATTAAGTTTGAGAGAAATTGCATTTAACAGTAGAACTGCCGAGCACTAGTCGGGGTATTGCTTTATTCATCCAGAAACGCCAGATCCGGGGATTGACTCGAATTGAGGGGATACAGTTACCCCCTCACTGCGAGTACCGGATTAGTCACGTGATACGGTGACACATATACGGCAGAGACGAAACGCGTCACGTGACCGGGCCGTCGCGGAAGCGTGGGGTAATAGCGCCTCACATAACCGGGCCGTTGTGGCAGGGTGGGAGAATAGCGTCGTAGAAGGGAAAGCTAATTTAGCTTCCAATGAACTATAAGCATTCTTTCTATGTAAACAGTAGTTCATTGACGTCGTTTGTGCATTAAAATTAATTTTAAGCTGAAAATGAACATTTAATTGATGTAATTGAAACACATTTAAAATTCCAATCGCATTGATTAGACTCTATTGGTTTTTAATTTGGTTCTAGTAGTAAAGCCAATTAAGATATTCACTAAGTGCTACTATACAGAATAATTCTACACGAATATGTAATTTACCGTGGATTTTCGTATCGTGCAAATTATTGGACTTTTATTCAAATTATGTCAAATTAATGTATAATGAATTCTAGGCAATAACACGCCAGAGTAATCAACTATTACTAGTAAATTCAATTAGAGCTGTCAGTCAATGCCACAGCACGGAAACACTTTTACGTCGGTCTCCACTTTGTCGGGAATTATTGTATCCGAATTATTTCAGATTGATTGCATGAAGAGTTATGATCAATTACAGGTGGATAAGAACGCTTAAATTTTTATAGTCAATTAGAGTTATTTAATTATATTCATTTTTAGCAAGTTCGACATCACCGCGTGCTTGTGGTACTATCTAGCAGCTCCGCTCGTTAGACGACGCGCGACGCTGGGTGCATACCAATATGGCACCGCCCTTACCTCTCAAAAACGCTCAAAATCGCTCAACTTTACATGTGTATAACTTTTGAACCTGTGAACTCCGCACTTTAAAATTTGCATTTTCGGAGTATTCCTGTCAAAATCTACAGGATGTATAAAAAAAGGTGCAAAATTTTTGGTCCCGGAAAGAGAAGAATAGTTAATTATACCGAGATAGTTAATTACACTCATTTTTAGCAAGAAAAATAACGTATCTATCCAATGAAAACGTTATTAGGAATTTTGTTCTCGTTGTGTTTATCCTACCACGATGCTTCGTGAAATTCGAGGTTATAAAGTGGGCTTCCCTTTAAATGGAGGGATCCTGGAACACAGAAAATTGCTCTGCCTTATTGTGGGTAGTTTTTCCAAGCAATTACTCGCGCGGGAGTTTACGGTCGGAGTATATCGTAATACAAATTCTAGTCAAAGAAGTCACTCTACGTTTGAGTGTTCCCGTGGAAATGTAGAGCTGTAATAAGATGCATCTTCTTCATACAGGGTGGGGCAATAACTTTGTCAACCTTGAATATTTCCGTGAATAATACGAAAAAATGATGTTTACGAAAGTTGCATGGTATAGAGGGGGAAATATTGTGATATAAACACTTTTTATATGCGCGGAGGTGTTTCGGAGATTTCAAGGTCACCTTGATTTCTTTCAATGAGAAACCTACTTTTTGTATCATGAATCGATGGAGTATCGAATTCTGTGTAAAACTGTATTGACCTTCATATATCCTTGATCTAATAGTTAACGAGATATTATCGAAATAATTTACCATATGTATCACCATATTCTAGTTGCGGGACATCAGTTCAAGCCAGAGTCGCGAGATTAAGACTTGTGTCCCCACTTTATGTGTCACAATATCACGTGACTAATCCGGTACTGGCAGAGAGGGGGTAACTTTTTCTCCTGAATTCGTGCACCCTCTCCTCATCTGGCGACTCTGGCTCTGATTAAGACCGTATCAGCGACGCCACTTCGGCCAGCAGCCGGTCCGGGCTCGGGAGAAAAACTTACGGCAGTTCGGGCCGGGCCGGGCCGGTGTGGAACCCTAATTCTTTGCGCAGCCCTGTCGAAAAATTCGGAAAGTTTGCGCCACGTGCTATCGAGAGCTTGCGGCAGCCGGCGCGCTATCGAGAAAAACTCGAAGTAAGTGGGCAGCGGCGTTGTCAAGCGACCGGGCACCATCTTGCGGGGGATTAGTTCTAGCCCCTCCGAAACGACGCGACGCAAAAATAATCGCGCGCGCCGCGCGTTCCCTTAGGATATTCTCCTGGCCCATAAAACTATAATTTCGTTTCCGTGTCTCTACGTCCCGCGCCGCGCCGCCTAGCCTGTCCCTCGGCGTCTCTTCTGAAACTGAAAACAATTCCGGGCGATTCAATTTCGTTTCCCCGCAATTCGACCGACCAGAGAAAGATAAAAATCATCCTTGGGGGCTCGGATAAATTTCATCTCGTCCGGATGATGCTCCAAAGTATCGCGCTACTTAACAGTAGGATCCGGAGACGCGTTTTCCGACCTGAGAAACATTTCTTTTGTCGCCTTTAAATTATCACCAGCTCTACTTACGTAGGCATTTGTAGTGTAATTAGTAGACTGCGGATCTATATGCAAAATAACAAAATGTTGCATTGATTGCAAGACATAGAAACCAAAATAAAAAATTTTGTCTTCCTTTAATTATCTTTAAAAAACTGGAATTAATGTCCTTAAATCTTTTTGAAATGATCCCCTGCTTTAAATTGTACAGGGTGTAAAGAAATTGTATATGTCGCGACTATCATAGCGTGATTCTGCACCCTCGGTTTGGTGGAGATTGATATGAGAAGTTGCGATAAAAATAATTTGAAGCTCAAAAAGTTAAAAATTGTTTTTATTGCATCTTATTCTACTCATGACAAGGATAAAAAGTGTAGAAGAAACCATGGATCAATCGTTCTCTTAAAAAATTATAAAAATGTTTTTTCATTATTAAACTGATTTTATTTATATTATATTTTCTATATATTTATACATGTAATTATATTTCCAAGCGCTCCCTTAATAGCACGCGATACATAGAAACTCCATCTGACTGAGGAATGAAAATGTAATATAAATAATAAAATCAATTTGATAATGTTAATATCTTCACTGTAATTTTTTGAGATAACGATAGAGTTTTGACCGATAGTTCCTTTTGCATTTTTCAATCAGAGCCGCAGAGAACATTGCGGAAAAGGAAAATGTCGCTTCAAATGACCTCAGGAACTGCCCATTACGGGGAGTTGAAGGAATTTTGGGACACCCAGTATATTAATTCTTTCAAAGTGGGATAATTTTATAAAAGCCATGACTAAATCCAAATTCTTTTATTAAATCTGATGCAGTAGGTAGTAATTTCATTTAGCTGTCAAAAAATGACACGTTCAATGAACATTTCGCGATTTTCAATGGATGTACTATTTCAAAAAGAAGCTTAATCATTTTTCTTGCAATTGCAATTTCTAAAGTTAGTTTTATAAACGACTCGTTTTATAATTAAAAATTTCTTCATAAACGGTTGAAACTGCTGCTGAATTGATTAAAAACTGGATGTCTTTTCCAGAGAGCCCTACTGTGATGTGGGTTACAAATTAAACCTTCACTTATGAATTTTTCAATGTACTTTCAAATACCTTGGTTTTCTTATTGCGCCTAATTAAGTAACTATTACCCTGAATTATTCGCCAGAAGCTAAGCAATTAAACGAAGTTTTTGAAGCAGTGAGTGAAAACGGACCACTGTCTAAGGATTGTCGACTATAATTCCTATTGAAAAATTTATTAAGAAAAATTGATTACTAATTAACTTTAAACTATTCTTAAATAATCCAGCTTGAATATCTTAAATCCCTCGTTAATTTTTAGTGGTAAAAAATAATTTCAGAGTGAAGCATAATGTTTATACAGAGTGTCCCCAAAATGTTTTATTTCCTTGAAAGGGGTAATTCGTGAGGTAATTTGAAGAAGCTTTTGCCTTTGTGAAAATGTTCTCCGCGGCTTTGTTACGGAGTTATTAACTAAAATCACGGACCAATCAGAGCGCAACTACCATAGAGGGATTTCGGCTCGACCAATCCTTGATAACCTCTTAACAACAGGAGGCCTTCCAAGGAAGTACATTTTTGGGACACCCTGTAGTTTTCGAATATTTTATGGTCAGACATCAATTGTATAGATATAGTGTTTCAAAGGCTGTGGAATTCAAGTGGCACTATTTTTTTTTGTACTCAAAATAATATCCATTAGAATAGGGATTGATGTTCCATGACCAAACAATTTGAAAGATTATGTGACTACATGAGAGAATGGAATGAGTAAAAGATGAGTGGGTCAACCGAGAATCAGAGTTCAGCGCGTAGGCCACGGAAACAGTCGGAGTATATTCAGTGCGCAGAGAGTTGAATTAGCTAATATTATCTCTTAACATAATCCGTTTATATCGAATACAGTTCTACTAATATACACATTGCTCAATTCATTGTTCAACGTGCCTCACTGATATCAAGCATTATAGGAATGAAAACTTCCATTTCCTAGTCTTATAGTATTAAATAAGGATTATCTCGTAACAAACTGATTACCTTTTGTTGTCGGTATCAGGGATTTCGTTCGAAATTAAATATGCTACGATGGGCGTGAAATTACAAATAATTTAACTGTTTAGTACCAAACAACGATATATTGTAGATAGCTTTCGAAAACTGATTGTTCTATTTTCTAGATTTTTAATAATATTAAAACCTTATCTCTTTCTAATAAATTCTTTTATTTAGAATATTATAATCTCATTTAGATTTCTAATAATATTAAAATATTATCTTATTCTAATAAATTATTTTATTGGAATATTAGAATCTTATTTACTCGAGAGATTTTTATTTATGATTACGAATACTTTATTTACGAACTGTATTTATCCCTTTTGGTGCCGACTGAAAAATTAAATTTGGTTAAAAAATGCTTAGCCAAAGTTGCAATACTAAAGAGGAATCGATAAAGTAGAACAGGTCAGCATAACTTCTTCCCCGCTGTCGCTCCACGACTCGCACTATCAGGGTACCGGTTCCCCCACTATCAACTATTTCATATTGCCCCTACCGTGCTTTGCCTCGCGAGGATACGGCCTCCTATACAACAGGGTGTTCACGCTATTACTTGCCAGCGTTTTTCTTGTAAATAGCAACTATTAGGAAAAAATGATAGAGGAATATGTAGTACTGGTTTTTATGAGCAACACTTTCAATTTTATAACCAGTGTGAAAGCCAGTGCATCAAAATGCTAAAGCAGAGAGCAAATGTTTTACTTTAAAATGATTGTATAATTACTACCACTGGAAGGTACAGAATTAATTTCAACACCTGCGTCCACCTTCAATGACCCATCGCGGGGATGCATGGGTTCAAAGCGAGGGTTAAACAAAGAAACTTCTACTCAATTCGCAACCGGCAATTTCACATCCCCGACTCAAGGGGGTCTGAGATGCGAGGATCATTGCGACCCTCGGCTACCAACACCGACTCGCAACAAGGACTACCCCGGAAAGAGCAATACCCTCGATTTTCCATCAGACCTCCACTCATGCAATTTCGCCACCCTTCCTTGCCACCCCTCGATTATATTATGTGCAGTGAGCGGCGGAATTGAAGCAATGAAACCACTTTTTTCAGAAAATCATTGTTATATGCTCATTAACCCCTTAAGCAAGGAGAGCAGATGTATCTGCTCCAATTAATCTATTACGAATTTCTTACTGTTCATGTGTGAGTTAATTATGATAGTTATATTATGACCAACACAATTGTTTTTACCAAACTTGAATATCAATTTGTACCACAATATATTGGAGCAAACATAATTGTGGTCTTTGGTCTTGAATGTTTGAATTATTTATTGTTATTTTTGTCAAATTATTTCCTCTGTGTACAGATCATTCGAATTTATAAAAATACACCTTTATCAATAATGAAACTCTAATTCACAATTATTGCCGAAATAAGAGAATTTATAATTTTATAAATTAATTTTTGCTGTTTGAATTCGTCACTGAGATACACAAAATAGTAATTTATATTTTATTTCTGCGACACAAATGATACAGGGAAGAAAAATCAGATTATGTTTGCAGGTTTGAAAAAAATTACAGTGACTATTGTGTATAGTCAGTATAAAAGTGATATACAGGTGAAAAATGATATTCATTAAATGTTGATTTTTAAATGGTGGTTTTAATCACAATTGTTAATAAATCTCCTCCTCGTTTTCTAGATTTAAATGATTATAAATGGGCACATGATATTAAATAGATTCTCCAGGGCACCAATAACGATAGAAATAATTTTTTTCGGTGAAAAATGGTGTTTATTAAATGATTGTTCTACTCATAATTTTTAATAAATATCCTCCTTTTCTGGGTTTAAATTATTAAAATAGAGAAATAATATTAAATAGATTCTTCAGGGTGCCAATAACAAAAGAAATGATCATTTTGAGGAAAAATGGTATTCATTAAATGTTGATTTAGAAAGCAATACGCATTCGATAAACATCGATACGAGGACGCTAATTTTTTACCAAATGAACAATTAATTCTTCGATCGGGCCCAGCGCGCGTCGCGTCGAAGCGACCCAGCGCTGAGTGCGTTGGAGGTCCTACTCGCGAGTATGGTCGCAAGGAGAGGACCGAAGGTCGCCCAGGACCAGGAAATTTAGTTCCCGAAACGAGGGTCTAATCGCTGCCGCGATATCTCCTAGGACTTTACGATGCCGGCTGTGTCCGCACACAGGGGTCCGTGAGCATGTCGACGCGTGTAAGGGCCGACTGGAGCATGAGCATCGGCATGGTAGAGGAAGAGAGAGGGATAGTGCGAGAGACAAGAACATTTTGGGGAAGTGTTGGTGCGAGGGTAAAACATCACCGGCAAGATTACACCGGAGTTTCGCCAGTTTCCGATGTTTTATCGCGATGACCCAAGGGGATCGCGTCGCCCTGCAAGAGGGTGAGCAGAGTTGGCCGGCGCGGAACGGGGCGGCGCGACGCGGCGGCCTGGAAAATCGGACGAAACTTCCGAATAATACGCTTCTAAGGAAGCACGCCCCCACACCCCACGCTGCTTCCCCCTCCCAAGCGAATTGCGCGAAGAAGGCCATCGAGGCGACCCGTCCTACAGTGGTCAATTTGCCCGGAAACGTGGACGAAATTCATATCTTTGTTAGTTTCAGAAGAGAACGTACGAATATCAGATGCCCGCTTTATATTTTCATGAAGACACTCTCGGAATACAGTAATGCCTCGATACACGGTCCTGCGCAAAAGGACCACCACGTAACATACGTTTCGTACTCGAGTAGATCTCTGGCAATGATACATACAGTCAGCGAAATTCCCATTGTTCGACTAACAATTTCATGTGAATTGAATTTTTAATTGTTACCCATTGGAAAAATGTATTTCTGGTAAGAATTTAGTAATCCTTTAATTTTATGAAATCCACTAAAGTCTACTTGTATGTACAATATGTACTATTTACCAATTCATTAAGAAACTGTTAATCTTTCTGTTCACAATGTTAAATTAAAATGAAAGCTCAGGTATTTACAAGTCTGTGGTTTTGAAAACTAGTTAAATATGTCGCACTTAATTCACTGTATGTATATGTCTGCATGATATGTACATCATTATATAAGTGAACATTAAAAGGATATTAAAAATCGAGGGTGAGACAAATTTTAAGGATGAATACAATTTCATTTAAATTTACTTTTCAAATATGAGCGTAATGCTAATTCATGTTTTTAAGAACTGATTCGTGAAAGCAGCAATTACATGGAAGCTCTTTGCCATGGTAAACGTTCGTGCAGTTAAAGAAAAATTTTAAAACTGTATTTAACTTTATTCGAATATTTCTTATTCCGCTCCACTCCATTCAACAGAGCCGCACTCTTAGAACCGGAATCCAAGATTTTCATCGCGAAAAATTGAAGCATTAATTAACTGAAATAGACGTCCTGATATGTATTTATTTATTCAGAGAGGAATATTTTAATTTCTCACTTGGACATTCAAGTCCACTCAACAAGGAGCCATTTTGAATTCGTTATTTAAAATTCTTTTATTTGGTCGTCATTTAACCAACGACTTTAGAATATCCTATATATCGTTAAACATTCTATGTCTCGTTAAATAAATAATCTAGGAACCGTTATGGTCACCTTTCAAGACATAAATCACGATGAGTTTATAACATTTTCTGAAGAGATTATGGGTACTGTAGGATTTATTTAGGCATGGTGTCTAAATTTATGTTGTATATAAAAGTGACCTTATATAGTTTAAAGCAATAAATAAATAATAATATATTTAAGCACATGGATTTTAATCATTTAATTCCACCCTTTAGTAACAACGAACCCTACAATTTTTACCAAAGAATGAGATTTATGCTTCTTAAATAGTATATAAAAGTGGAATATATGTAAGGTCACGTGAAGGTCAACATGTTGCACATCATTGAATTTGTTTTTTTATGAGCTATGAGACTGTTGTAATGAAAATATGTAGTCCCATTTGAAAAAGCTACGATGCCCTTGAAATCTCGAAAATAGTGACCTTGCGTTAGGGAAGAGATGGACTAGCAATAACCTGAAAAAACACGATTGAAAATGTTACCGGATAGAGCAAATCTGATCTGGCCAGAAAAGGAGAATTGACTCGAATTGAGGGGAAAAAATTACCCTCTCTCTGCCAGTACCTGATTAGTCACGTGAACGGACTATGACGTGGGGGAATAGCGTCGTGAAAGGGGAAGGTAGAGTGGGGACACAAGTGTCTATCTGTCGAGTCCGGGTCCTGCCTGTCGGCTAAAACTCTGAAGAGGACTCCTCAAAGCCGCTTAACTAACTGACCCTCTAATGAGTCGCGCAGTGAGCATTCAACATTCCGAATTCGCGCATTAACTTTGATCGATTAACGTCCGAGCGATTCTCGTGGATTCTCCGCGACCAAGATTCATCTGCGATCTCGGCGAGAGGTTACTTTTCTCCTCCGCTTTCTGGCGTCGGATGATTTACGAGCGGCGCTGATAATTACTTGGTTGCGTTAATTTTCGAGTCTGATTAAAACGTCCGACTGAATCGGATAACGGCGGATAAACGGCTCGGAAAAAATTGTCTGCCCGCCGCAGATAACCTCCCCGCCCGAACTTATGCATTCACGGGCTAATCTAGATTCTCTTTTGGAGTTTTTAAGCGGATCCGGCAACGCCTCCCCCCCTTCGTGATTCAACGCGAACGAGGTGTCAGCTCGTCGGTGAAAAACGCGAGAAATCAGAGGATTATACACACTCTTTTCATCAGTTTCGTTGCCTCGACAACCGGTTTGGCAACTCACGCGAGGAACACATCTCCTCGGGGCAGAGACGCCTGATTAGGGAGGGAGCACGAATTGAGGGGAAACAGTTACCCTCTTTCTCTCTGCCAATACCGGACACATACATCGGGCCGTGGCGGAAGAGTGGGGGAGTAGCCTCGTGGAAGGGGAAGTGGGGGCACAAGCCTTAATCTGACGAATCTAGGCTCGGGTGGTCACTCGTAAAAGAAATATTCGGGAACACCGCGAATCAAACCCACCGGCATTCAAAGCTAATGAAGAACGTTTAGCTTCGTAATTGTTCGAACACCGGCCGGTTGAGTGGTTGACGAGATAATCGAATGTCGGGGATCTCGCGAGCGCATTCGCGAGCTCGTCGGAGGTACATAAATATTAGTGGGTTTTAACAATCACCCCCAAAAGATCTCACAAAATTCAAGTAGTCATTGTAATAAAAACTGCAGAATTTAATTTTATCGTAGATATTATTTCTTGCACAATATAATACAATAGATTGTGTATGTATGACTACCTCTACACATCCAAAAACCGAAAAAGGTTAAACTTCACCTGAGGAAACCAGAAATTTTTAACTTTTTTAAAATACAATTCTGTAGATTTTGACAAGAAAATGCCGAACATTCCAATTTCCAGCGATTTTCACCGGTTTTCACCGGTAAGGGCGCCGCCATGTTGGTATGTACTCAGCGTTGCGCGTCGTCTAACGGCGCAGCCACTAGGTAGCACCACAAGCACGCGGTGATGTTGATAACGTAGATTTCCAAGAATTCTCAAACTTCGCTCTAAATTCTCCAACCTTTGTTTTTTTTTACGAGATGGCAATCCTGTTTCCGGATTCCGCGCCTCCCCTGGGGGAGGGAGAGGACGGGAATATGTTGGCCCCCGTAAGGGGACGACCAGGGGGCCGGATAAACCCACTAATTCCACCCCGATGACCTGCCCAATGCTAATAGGCCCCCCACCAAACAACTTGGACTATATCTTCTCTTTGAGACCATGTATATGATTCTGTATATTTGAATTACTGTTCGACGACAGCTTGTTCTAGAACAAAGTATACATCTCAAATATCACTTGTTGATACATTATCGACATCACCGCGTGTTTGTGCTTCCATCTAGTGGCTCCGCTAGTTAGACAGCGACGCTCACTACATTCCAACATGGCGGCGTCCTTATTGGTCAAAACCGGTGAAAATCGCTGAACTTTAAACACGCATAACTTTTGAACCAGTGGATTCCTACCACTAAAACTTGGATTTTCGGCATTTTCTCGCCAAAATCTAGAGGATTATGTAAATACAAATTAAAAATTTCTGATTTCCTCGGGTGAAGTTCAGCTTCCAAGAAGAGAGCTCGCCTTAAGGAACAATCTAACACAGAACTAAAATTACAGTTGTATATTTGATTTGCCGTAGCAGAGCCAGCCGGAGGCGCTCGGTTGCCAAACATCCGGTGAATATTCAGATAGGCAGCTCGACGGCAAACTCAGGCAGGTATTTAATGAAAGATTCGTTTAGCGGTAGCCTAAATTCATAATTCGACGAGCAACGGGCACGCGAGGCGCGTCGAACGACTGTTAATTGAATTACACCGGATAATCGATCGACGAAGCGCCGTTCACCGAAAACACGATGCCCAGCCGATCGAGCCTGAGTTTAATAACAATTTGATGATTTAACGCGCGCGCCGCTTAAGTACACCGGGGCCCGAAATAAAGTTTGCCGGGACGCGAAAACCCTTTGCTCGAAACGGAACTTTTAACTACTGGCTCGCTTCGTTGTTTTTCTTTCTGCTCGTTAGCTTTATGACTCAAAACTAGACGCAATAAACATTCTATTGGCCCCGACCCCTAGCGTCCTCTCCCTCTATCTTTCTCCCTTCGATCCACCACCACACTCCGCCTCCCTCCGCCATCCACGTTATCTTTGCCTTCTTTCCGTAGGCAGCAGTCGTAAATACTTCCAGTTTAATAAAAATTCTAACGGGATCGAAACGAAAGTTCCCCACTCGCAGCGGTATTAGTTATCGAGTTTCTTCAATTTCGCTCTTCTTGGTCTTCCCAGCTTCTACGGGATTCTCGTTCATGTCTTCGAAACAGGATCCCGAGCTTTGGTCCTGACGATGAATCAATTCACCGTGAACTGTGTCTCTCTCTCCCTGGACCGTAAATTAAATCGACGGATAAACGAGCTAATTGCCCATTCGAAGAAACTGTGATTTCATAATATCAAGGAACAAATTGCAGCTAAACACACTTGAAAGTGTCTCGTGTGCGGGATGTCATTGACCCTCGGTCTCCTGCGAGTTCTAGGCCTGTGGCGGAGTCATTTCTGACCCATGTCGATATTTCACTAGTACATATTGACGGTCGTTTATCCCCAGCGCTACCCATTGTCGCTCGAGTTCATCCCCACTGCTAACCATTGTCGCTCGAGCACATCCCCACCGCTACCCAGTGTAGCCAGATTTAGACTTCCCTCCCACTCTACCAAACCTCTTCTACGGCGCTATTCCCCCACTCTCCGGCAGCGAGCATCGCTATGCTTTCGTCACGGCCACATGACGCATTTCGTCCTTGTCGTGCATGCGTCACAGTGTCACGTGACGCGTTTCGTCCTTGTCGTGCGTGTGTCACAATGTCACGTGACTAGTCCGGTACTGGCTGAGAGAGGGTACCTAATTGTATTCCTTTCAATTCCACCGGTCTGGCTACACTGCCGCTACCGGGCCGAGTTTTATCCTCATGAATATAGATTTCAGGAAGGTAAATGAATTTTTATACGTGATAATAATAGTTATAATAATAAAATATAATAGTTTGTGATATTATATTAGAGTTAATTCCAATTTTTAAATGCAGCATTTCTGATTAGTAAACTGCGTATTTTTGCGCAAAATAAAAATGTTCTGCTCCAATTGCAACAAACAAGAGTTAAAGAGAAATTGATTTTCTTTTTAAATAGATTAATAGATTGAGAAAAGTATGTTGTGATATTTTTAGTTTTTTTGTGTTTCACCTAGTCAGTATCATAAATGCATAAAATCTCTTCGACATTTGAAACGAGCATTAAATTTTATAAAGCAAACCGAGGTACTTGTTGATTTTCATGTCTGACAAATTGGAGACTCGAAACGGCATGAATAAAAAGAACGAGGAAAACATTGAACGTTATACGAATCCCGGTAATTTTTCAAGTGGCCCGTAATGGGGCAGTATTGTATTTAAACAACAAAACTCGATGCGAATTGTTTCTTACTAACCGGAAAATTGTAACGTTTTTTTTCCGTTGGTAGCTTTACAAATGCATCAAAGTGCACTGCCGTTCAACGGTTTCAAGTATTCTTTTCCCCTTAGATAAATGATACTCCTGCGAAATAAATGATACTTCTGCGTGCTATTATATCATTACGAGCATTACTCATACGCCATGAATTATAAATAAACTGTGTATAATGTATACCGACGTGTTTGTTATGGATATGGCACAAGCCTTTCGTTGTTTACAATCTGGAATTGAAAACATCATTCAGGTTCTGTTCAAGCTTGTAGTGCATACAGTGTGTCTCACTTAAGTGTGACCTCCAGAATATCTTCTTCAATTTTGATGAAGTAAAAAATTTTTTATGTGTACTTTGAACGGTGCGTGGTCAACGATGCTCTTTTCAAATAACTACATATATTTTCGTGTTGCATCGCGTAGCTCATAAAAAAATACATATGTACTGTGACATGACCTTCTAATGACCTTGAACTCCGAAGATGAAAGTCAAATTTAAATTTTGTTTGTAAGGAGAATACAGGCTTTGGGAGAAATGTTAACACCTGTAAATCTGTAGAAAATGTATTTCGTAGGACGAAGAATATATCGAGATAAATTGATCATGAAATTTTCAATAATTCACTTTTATTTACTGTATCTTTGTGCTACGGAAGACACTTTCTACAGATTTACAGGTATTAGCATTTGTCCCAAAGCCTGCATATTCCTCACAAAAGAAAATTTAAGTTTAACTTTCATTATCGTAGTTCAAGGTCATTTGAAGGTCATCTACGCGATGTATATGTTGTTGCCTGGCATTTTGAAAGATTTTGCAACGAAAAAATTACCATACATTGTACAAAATATGTATTTTCACTCAAGGTACTTGTTTAGAAAAAAATTCCATCAGTTTTCTCCAAAACAATTCTTAAAAATCACGTTTCTTTCAGATTACTAAGTAGACATTAAGATAAATATTTTTAAAATATAGTCTTATCAATTTTGAAAAAATTGTATGAATTAATCGAACGAACAATGAAGGTAATTTACTTGTCACCGCTTCCTTACTGCTAAATACATAATACTGACAACACGTCGCGACGAAGAACGGCCTGGTTAGCTAAAATACGAGCGTCGTCGTCAGGAAGACGAATTTCCATTTGCCCTCGGGACGGTTTCCGCGGTTCGATATTACGCGACCATACTGCGAAACGAGTATAACATAGTTCGAATTAAAGCTCGAAGGCACCGCGTAGACGTCAATCGGATTTCAGACAGAAATTAATCCATTCGCCGGGAGCTTCTAATCAGCCGCCTGCTTGTTCGATGCGAGGCGCTCGCACGCTGGTTCCACGAACGATTCGGATTAACCGGATTGTGGTATCGAGGCGAAGGGATTTAATAGGGCGGAGGAACCGCGAAGAAGATCGAAGAATGCTTCCCGCCGACCTCGATAACGCGTTTACGCCGCCTGTTAAGGATCACGGAAAACCTCGGGTTTATCGTGCGGCTGATGCTTACTTCGATTTTTAAGGGGTGGCTACATAGCTACTTTGAACGACTGAAGAATCAGAGAAGTTTAACATTTCTTTTATTGTAATAAAAATGAAATTATGGTTCCCTGAAAAATTAATGTGTGCGTCTTTTATTTTCGAAATATTTAAGTAGCATTTGCTGAAAAATTCAGCCAAATATCTTAATCTACAAGATCGTGGCAGCCATTTTATCAAAGCCATTTCTGCAGAATACTAATACACAGAACCCTTTCCCCATTTTCGAGAAACTTTCGATATTTAAACCATGATAATTTCGTTGAAAAAAAATAGTACAACAATATTCCTGGACTCCCACTACCAGTGTACCGGTTCCCCCACCACCAGTGTACCAGTTCCCCCGCTACCCGACCAGCCGTGCCCAGAATAATACGAAAATTACTACGGTCGAAGCATACAAACCACAGTAGATTTATATGTTACACAAATTATAAGTGGATCCAATCCGGAGACATCCTGTAATAGTTCACGAAACTATAAAGTAGTTTTGAAGTGAAACTTCTTTGCTGAGGGTAACAATTTTCTGATGTTACGTAAGTGACGTTACGGAAGTCCAGAGTCGCGCGAAAATTTAAACGGTTCGTTTTAAATCTTACAAGTATTTTATTTTCAAATTATTTTATATTTTTTAATCCATTTTAAAAACGTGGTTTTTTAAATAATTTTTTTTTTTTTAATTATCATCACAAGAAAATTTGAAAATGCTGCAGCGATAGCATTTTACCACCGCTCGGTACTAGGATCAAACGAAATGGTTAGAAATACATGGTTATGTTATGACAGCACGTGCAACTACGTTTACATTAATTAAAGTCAATATAATTAATTATATTACAGAGAGAAGAACACTGGACCATAGCATAATTTACATATCTATGATTTTCAAAACTTACCGTGTGTGGAACAGAAAAAACTAGGCAGTGAAACTTCTTGCAGTCTAGTAATGTTTAGAAGTAAATTAAGATTGGAAATGGTACATAATCCTAATGAAGTGGCAACAAGATCAGGAACAACTCTCGATGCAGAGTTTGCAAGACATTTAGACAAAATTGAATCAATAATATTTATATCATAATTTAGCTATCACAAGCCAATTGTTTCAATGATAGAATCATAGAAAATCATAGAAAAAATAATGAACGATCAAAATTTGCGACGCAAAGAAGACGAGCGTATGGGAAAGAAAGAGACATAGTTCATAGCATTTCCCATACGCTCTCCTTCTTTGCATCGCAAATTTTGATCGTTCATTATTTTTTCTATGATTTTCTATGTTTCTATCATTGAAACAATTGGCTTGTGATAGCTAAAATATTATTGATTCAATTTTGTCTAAATGTCTTGCAAACACTGCATCGAGAGTTGTTCCTGATCTTGTTGTCGCTTCATTAGGATTATTTACCATTTCCAATCTTAATTTACTTCTAAACATTACTAGACTGCAAGAAGTTTCACTTCTGCCGCGCGTGGTTTCCCACGCGTATGTTCTTTTAAGGGAACGGTTGACTTGAGACCTATAGTTCCTGTGAGACTTTTAATCTTCGCGATGACTACCATAGGACGCAATGAAAAAAAAGTTTGATCTTGGAAAGAGGGTTAAGGTCAATAATGCGGTCCATTTTTTAAACAGATCTCCGCTTATCGAGAGGTGCAGAATCACGCTGTAGTGGTCGCGACATAAAATTGTATCGATTATTCATTTTGTTTTATTTTTGCTTTCAGTATATTATCAAACAAGATTTGAAGATTAATTTGAACAAGACTATAAACGTAAAAATGGTAGGTTTTGATTGAAGATAAAGTACAAGTCTCGGGTCAGTATAGGATAGTTTCTAGTTATAGTGTGTTCAGTATAGGTCGCCTCAGAGTCGCCAGATTAACAATAAGACTTGTCTCCCCATTTTACCTTCCTCTTCTACGACGCTGTGCTTCCCCGCTTCCGCCAGATCACGTGACGCGTTTCGTCTCTGTCGTGCATGTGTCACAACGTCACGTGTCTAATCCGTAGTAGTGGGTGGGTACCTGAACCTCAGTTCGGCTTTTGATGACTCGAGTCTGGTCAGGTCGAGTCCCGACCACTACCCGACCCCATTTCGACTTCAAATACCCGAGTATCACAAATTTTCGGGTACCCGCCTACCCCTATTAATCCATATTGGCAGAGACGGGTAACAGTTTCCCCTCTATTCGTGTCAATTCCCCTCATCTGACGATTCTGCAGTGCAGAACCGGTTTCGGACGCGGTGATACCGGGAAATCGATTCAGCGGGACCGGGAATCCGTACGTTTCGAATCATTTCGGAGTTGGACTGGCCGAACAATTTTCAAGCGGCGCTGCGTTGTTTGCGTCGGACCAACCGCTCGGACCGCGGCGTGTTTATCTAATGTAAATTTAATACAGACCCGAGCCACGGCGAATTCGAAATAATTTTCGAAAGTTTTGTCCAGTTGCCGGAGTTTGATCAATTTTCCCTTTCGCGGATATTGTTTATTCTACAGACGGACAGAGAGGGGAGAGAGAGAGCGAAAGAGGGAGTCAGTGGGAACAGAACATTGCTAGCTAACGCGAATTTAATGCAACTCGGCTGTGGAATTAATTCGAGAATTACCATACGAGCCCGCGAGCCATCGCCGACGTTTCGTCCGGTTTTTACACGCCACGAGACACCTGGAAAAACCGGACGAAGCCTATATGTATTGGTGGCTCGTTCGCTTTTGTAATAGAAACGCTCTCCCGTGCGCGAGACTCTTGTCGCACCAGATAATTGTTATTTTGACCCTCGTTCAATTCCACTCGGGACGGAAATCCAACGTTTAATCAGTTTTTAATCAATAATCCTATTTGACGCCAGTGCAGTATTGACTTTTACTAACGTTACTTGAAAAATGTGATTTCGGTCTGGGCTAATGAAATGTATTATACCTGATGAAACGAACAATTCGTTTTCTATTCAACATTATAAACTATTTTATCAACTATTTTTAAATGTTTTTTTATTTAATATCATTTTCCCACCTCCTACATCATGTAAAAAAATCCTAGAGGAAAGCCAGCACTGCTTTACAAAAGTAGAGGCCTCAAGCTGTAAAATGAGTCCAGGCTTATGATTGTACTATTTCTTATGACAAAAGTATCAGAATTTAAATATCAAACATTTTTCGAGGATCGGATATGTAGTCTTTAATTACTTTTTGGATGCACTGTTTATTTTTTCTATCGAGATACCTTGAAATTCAAAGTAAAGCCAAATATTATTTTCTGTATTTTACTAGATTTAATTCGTTGCATACAATTTTTACATCGAATTAATAATAATATGTTCCGGATTGAAAATATTTATGCAAAATAAAAATTGTCTGCGTTAATTGCAAGATGCAGAAGATATTTATTTCTCTTCTTAATAATTTTAATAAGTTAAAAATACAATAGTATTTCTATATTCTTCGAATCTTTTTGATGTTGTGCATTTGATTTACTCGTTTTTAATTTATATTTATATTTCTCGCTCCCACGTCATTAATTTTATTGATTTTTCGACGAAGCTTATATAATTTATACATGAAGGTGCATACTCTAATACAGGCCCCGGCAACTTATTTCTCGCTGTCGCTTCACAACTCCCAGTACCAGTATACCAGTTCCCCCACTTACCGTGCTAGTCTCCCCACCCTCCTACTCTAGTCCACAGGAGTTTGGTGGGGAGAACCCAGGAGTAGGGAGAGGAGTCGCCACATCAACATTTGTGTTCCTCCTCTACCTTTCCCTTCCACGACACTATTCCCCACGCTTCGGCCACGGCCCGGTCACGTGACGCGTCCGGTCTCTGTCGTGCATGTGTCACAATGTCACATGACTAATCCGCTACTAGCAGAAAGAGGGTATTTTTTTAGGTGTCGGTGGGTACCCGAAAATTCGGGTTCGGGTTGGGTCGAGTATTTCCTCCGGGTTCGGGTCGGGACCCAAAAATTCGTGATACTCGGGTACTCGAAGTCAAAATCGAGTAGGGTAGTGGTCGGGCCGGGTCGGGAACCCGAAAATTTATAATGTTGGTATACCCAAATGTCATAGATTTTCGGATTCCTGAACTGATTTCGACTTCGGGTACCCCGAAATTTTCGGTGACCCGTCCACCCCGATAGTTTTCCCCTCAATTCATGCTCCCTGTCCTCATCTGGCGATACAAGATTCTTTAAAACCATTAATTGTCTGGCTCGATTTTAATTTAGCGATTCCATAAAGCTATGTCTCTGCATCCACCGACTAAAAAAGAATATTTCATCAGTACCAATCAGTTTACCGAGTGTACACTCTGCACACGTGTGTGTGTGTGTGTGTGTGTGTGTGTGTGTGTGTATCAAATGGAATGCTCACGAAGATTCGAAACATTTTCAATCTTCCCCCCCCGAACAGCCATAATCCTCAACAGAAAATATAAATATTCATTTCACTCCGCTATAGTAAAAACGAGCGTTGGGAGATCGAAATTTGCATAAATATCCGCAGTCCACTAATTACTCTGAAAGGATTTGCTTCAAGAGTTACGCAAACAATGAATGACGTACGAGAAGAAAAGTAGAAAAACTCTGCGGAATTCATTCCGTAACGATTCTTCCTTTCCATCAAGCAATGCCAGATTCATACACTCGTCTTTGCTTCAACGTTCGATCATAAATCAACGCACAACCTGGCATCTCTTATTGTCCTTCTAAGACGACTCTATCATGATCTCCAATACGAAGGTTGTCTAATTTTTATCACTCAATATCTCGATTTTGTTTACTTTATTATGCAGTCCTACATATCTCACAAATTAAATGTTATTACTAGAGAAATAGTTAAATAGTACAATTATATGCCGTGGGGCCTAATAAAATTACAATTATATGTCGTGGAGTATAATTCCGCGGCCCACATTTGGCCTGTTCCCCCACTTCTTCGTCCCCCTAAGATGGGAGGTGACGTTCCCCCACTTTTTCATTCCGCTAAGAAGGTGGGAGATGACGTTCCTCCACTTCTTCATTCCGCTAAGAAGGTGGGAGGTGACGTTCTCCCATTATTTGACACGATCGATGGACATACCGCCACAAGTGCATGGCATATCTTAAGGCTTAAGGGGCTAGATCCCGCACTAGAATTCCCCTAGAATACCCTAGAAATCTGGCCGAAACATGGGTTACGCGGTACCACTTTTCGCCCTTATACGAGCATATTTCTTGCTGAACAAGGGCTCATTCGATAGAGGAAGGTTAAATGAACGGGGCTCAGCCCACGATAGCATCCAGAAAATTCATCCAATGGCATAAAAATGGCTTGGATTACATGGCTGAACATCATCAATTTTGGCTTACTTCTAACACTTATATTACAAAATATATGCATAATTTCATATAACAGAGGGGCAGAGACCCGTTCATTTAACTTTCCTCTATCGAATGAGCCCTTGTCCAGCAAGAAATATGCTCGTATAAGGGCGAAAAGTGGTACCGCGTAACCCATGTTTCGGCCAGATTTCTAGGGTACTCTAGGGGAATTCTAGTGCGGGATCTAGCCTCTTAAGTAGTGGGGGAACGGACGGATTGATGGTGGGGACCGTGTTGCTCACGCCGAAGAACAAGTTGGACAGGCCTGCTGTATGTGACATAGCAGCCAAAATGATTTGGGATCATTAAATACTGTACAATTTGTAAAGTCTCCTGATTTTCATATAAACAAATGAAATTTAATATCAGGAAAAAGATTATTCTGTTACCCGAACACTTTAGTCTCCACATCAGTTCGGATATGGGAGGCTCTACTATATTTGGAAGATTTATAACTTTTCTGTGGCAAAATATTGTCTCCATATTTCGTGAGGGGACACGTTCTATTTAATAATGTTAGGGAACTATAAAGACAATGGTAGTGAATGTTTTAGACCATAACGATGGCGACAGCGATTTTTCGTCGTTCGAAGCCGCGTCTCCAGGATTCGTGGACGCGATCGCAAAGTTCCCGTTGTCGGCTCGATTCATTACCAAGAAGTGTCGTTAGCCGGACGTGCCCGGTGTTCTCGGCTGGCGGTGTAATAATTGTGCAATTAACCGGACCGCAGTTTCCGTCGAGTTTTGCCAAATGGCCGCGGTGGACCAGAACTCGCGACGAGAAGTAACAGTCCACGCGGGATTAGAGCTGTAACGCAAGGAGAACGAGGCGTCGCGTCACCACTATGCCTCAACATTAACTCTCGGGTCCGTTTTGACCCAGTTGTACGAACATGTTCCAGTTCTAATTTTCTTTTCATTCGGAAAACTATAGCGAAAGTTTGTACCAGTGCACATTTGCCTCAAAGGAGGCAAGACCGTCTCGACCATAGCGCTCACTGCCCCCTCCATAGCGCCGTTACCATGGAGAAAGAACGCGCTTCGCCTATGACTTATTGCTACGAAGGGGTGAGGTGAGCAGGTACTGTTGAGTGCTGACAAGAAGGTCCCCGGGGGGGCACAGAGGCAAGAGGGGCCTCCAGCTAGCTCCGCCCATCCCCACCTCTGACGCTCCCGTAGTCGCCGCGTGATCACGCCGTTTCGACTGCTTACGTCACACGACGCATAATAGTAGGATTCCCGTATTTACTCGAGTAGTGTGTGTAACTGCTTCGGCCAATAGAACGCTCTAGCCGAAATTGTGTGTGAGCCTAGCCGCGCCCCTTCCAAGCCAACCAATCGGGTGTGCATTCTTGCCTACGTCACCGCATTCCTGCCAGGGATCTTCTTGTCAGCACTCAACAGTACGTACGGTGGGGAAACGAAGGCATGAGATACTCACGACCGCGACGGAGGTGTTGCATGAAGGAGAGATTGGTGGGGGAAGCGTTGTAGGGGCCCCAATCAGAGTCGCCAGATTAAGACTTGTATCCTCACTCTACCTTCCCATCCTAAGACGCTATTCCACACGCTACCGCCGTGACCCGGTCATGTGACTAATCCGGTACTGGCAGAGAGAGGGTAACTTTTTCCTCTCGATTCGTGCTCCCTCCCCTTATCTGGCGAATCTGGTCCGGCTTGCCGCGACTGGACAACTCGCGCCAACGCGAGAGGGGAATACGAGTTCGCCGTAAGGCAGTGGTAGACACGGTTGGTGCCCCTCAAACGCTTGCTTCTCCCACCAATCGAGGCCTGCGCATTACTCGCGGTGGGTGAAGCCTATCCTTCCTCCATGGTAACGGCGAATACTGGTGGGGAACAGTGGGTGTTATGGTGGGGACAGTTTTACCTCAATTGAGACAAGAATGCCCATCACTGCTGTAAGACTAGCTCATATTCCCCTCTCGCACTGGCCGGCCGGTGAGGGGTAGCCGATTCCACGTCATCGACTCTCGGAGCACGGAAAGAAGAAGAGGGGATACAGATTTTCTTATTTCGGAACGAACACTGTCGCTTTATATTGGGACAAAAGTGTACAAAAAAATATGTAGTGCTAGTGGTGGGCGAGTATCTGGAAATTCGGGTTTGGGTAGTGGTCAGGCCGGGCCGAGAACCCGAAAATTTATAATGTTCGGATACCAAAATGTCATAGATTTTCGGGTTTCCGGTCCGACCCTATCACTACCCGATTCGTTTTTGATTTCAGATACCTGAAATTTCCGGGTACCCGAATATCACGAATTTCCGGTTCCTGACGCGACTATTAATATTTGAATGTACGACCATAGCTGGCCATGAAATCGTCAAAGAATTCGCCTTGGGAGGTTAGGCGTCCGATTAAATCTGCGCCCGACGAGATCGAAACAAAAAATCGAGGATATGGAAGGGAAAAAACGAGAACGATTTCATCCGTCCGATCGAGCGACTGCATGTACGCGTCGTTACCTGCATACGTGTCGGGAATATATCTTAATCCGGCGGAGCCCCGGCCTGAATATTTATGCGAGCCGGCGCGGCGCGGCGCGGCGTCCGCGTTGTAAATAGCGACGCTCCGCGCCGTTGTATTTTCCCCAAACTCTACGACCTACTGCGGTTAAATGAAATCGTCGGAAAGTTCCCCCCCCCCATCCCCCTCCTCGTTATAGTTTTTTAATTGTAATGAGCGTGGAAGCGCGCGGACGTTCGATATTTCCGCGCGTTCCCCGACATTTTGAATCGAATGTTTTGTCCAATTTATTTGACGAAACTATGGCCGAGCGAAATGGTCGAGGCTTCATGGTTCGCGGAAATTGAACTCTCGCGGGAAAAATTTTGTTTACTTAATAATAATAGCTTGGGAAGTCAAAGCTCGTTTCCTATTGTTGCATTGGCGAAAATGAACAATTGGATCGTGGGGAATCGTCGCGTCGGATTCATTCCGTGATCGCTTTATTAACTGATTTTTAATTGTTACGTTTTATAATATCGTCAGTAGAGTGTGAATGTTCATGCGAATTTTCGAAAACGTTATTTTTGCATTAATTTGTGTTTATAAAAGTACATAGAAGTTTTTTTGAAATGTTTATGAAAAACGATTTTGTAAGACAGGAAAACCCTGTTTGGATTATTAGATTATTAGTTTTTTTTGTAGGTGGACGCGTGAAAGACTTACGAAGGGCAACTTCGGTATTTTTAATGAAACCGTATATTATTTTATGCACCAACTGATGCACGTTTTTATTGTCTATAAGAAAGTGTTAACATATGTACTCCGAAAAATCGATTAGTTTGACCTTCATAACAAAGTTGATCTTCATAAGTCCTTGACGTGTCCACCTACATAAAAAAACTAATAACACCAGGAGGTAATATCTGGTGGCCCATCCTGTATGTTATTACACGTATCCTGAAATGGTATATAGAAACAAATTCCAGTTGCAATGGAAAATAAATTGAAATCATGTAAATGTGTGCTATCATTTAGTCACACGGTGTACATTAGGGTGGACATTAGCTATACTTGGTGACATTTTTTTTGCGAGATTTTTTTCACGCCCCCCCCCCCCCCCAAATTGTGCTATTGAGTAAGAAAATAATTCCTGCAAAAGTTGAAGTTGCGAAAAACATGAAATTTTGTAGGAATGGGAATATTTGAAGGAAAGACTTTTTATTATGACTAAATGTTCTTCTTGTGTCAAAATATTGATTATAATAGTACCAAAATGTAATATTTTCAATATAACAATTAACTAATTATCATATTTTTATAAATATTTATGATAAATTTTATGTATTTTATTGAGAGTACCAATTCTTTTGCTTGTATTCTTATACTAATTTAAACAGTAGAGAAATTAACGTTCGACATAAATATGTTATATTTAATCAGAGCATAATATTTTTAACCGGATGTGCTTCGCGAAAATGGACTTGTTAGCAGGAAGGTGGCGGACAGAAATTAGACAGGCTAATTAATGTGAAATAATCTTAATTCGTAACAAAGTACACTTGTACTTGAGTGCATGTAAGGAATTATAATATTTTTGGAGGTTCAAAATATTTAACTTGAATTTTCAGTATACTCATCACATTGAGCGCGCAGTTACTTCTATTTCAAAATTTCGACTTCTATTAAGCACGCCTTCCCGACGTCCGATTGATCTAAAACTTTGGATATATAATTTTTTCGTGACATGGAACAATATTTGGGGGGGGGGCGGGGGCGGGGGAGCTTGTCCAATATTTTTTGGTCGAAAAATAAGGTCCATCCTAGTGTACATTTATGTCAAGTGCTCTAACAATTTGAGCCGCTACCGTATCGTCCGGCTATTTTTGCAACGGTGTCCTGTTTGCAAGCAACATTCGAAACGTGATTGTCAACTGTCAACGATTACCTGGCCGGTGTACTGATCCGCTTGTGCAGGTACTCCAACGGCGGCGGCCCATTAATCCCACGGAGGGTATAAATCAAAGATAAGACCAGATTTCTAACGCACGAAACGCGAGCCCGCAATTTAATCCAATTATTCTCGGCGATTAGTCCCCTTGCCTATCGGCGTGTGTCTCTCGTTTCGGCGCTCGAGCACAGTCAGTCACCTAATTGGCCCGCTCGACTTACCGCCCTAATTGTTTGCAACCCTCTCTCCCCGATTTTGCGTCTCGTTATGCGCGCAGAGGCCGCCGCCGACGACGACGACAATGACGACAATGACGACGTGACGGCTCTCTCGCTCTCTGGAGCCCGTTCGCACCCTCTGCATTTCGACGATTTTCGACGACAATTGCCAGGATTCAGGACATACCGCTTACCAAACCTTCGAACGCAATTATCGTCGAATTAACCGAGTCACCGGTTTCGCGGTCGAACTTCTGCCAGCTGGCATCGCCTATCGATAGGGCCAATAATTCACGGATCGCTTCGCATCCCTCGCGAGGCCACGCCATCCGGAAACCGTTCGAGAATTCGCTGTCGAGAAAACGAAAGCCCCGCGAAACCTGCCATTACACACTGACTGTCTTTGAACTGCTGCACCGCGGCTCGTTCCCATCAAATAGGTAGATTTAATTCGAAAATTTATCAATTATAATACTAGGTGTTTTAGTGAGGTAACAATACTACACAGTATCTCTCTTCGTAACTGTTGCATTTTCGGGTCTGCCGAGCGACAGTTATAGAAGAGATTCTTGGGTGCTAGTCACAATTACTGTGCCATTGAGCTAATTTGTTAATTCATGAATTAATTCTTTGATTTTCGTTTCATCTGTTCCAAATGTATATTGATTCACAAACTCTTCTTTAAAGATATTTTTTAAACTTAAACATGTTAATATTTCACAATAATGCAATGAAAATGAAAAGAATGATGTTTTCCCCGATTAGTGTGCCATTTGTTGATTGATGAATTAATTAATTAATTATTTTATTTTCATTTCATCCATTCCAGAATATAGATAGATATATAATAAATATCTATATAAATAGAATAATGTTTAATTGTTTATCGAGAAATTGTCTCTGAAATAACATTCAAAATAAACGTCAATGAAATCAAAATACTGTCTATATATTTATAAATAATAAGTATCAATATAATATATGTTTAAATAATATCAATTGTCAAAAAAAGAGAATAATCAGTGAAAATAAAAGTAACAAATAATTTATTTCCAGAAATAATAAATAAATAATTTAATTGGAAATACATTTATTTAATTTTCGAATATTTCTGAAATAACTTTAAAAAGTAATTTAAAAGTAATGTTATTTAAAAATTTTGTTAAACGCCCAGGTCTCATATAGGAGACCGTATCCTCAAGGTCACGCGAGGCAAAACACGGTAAGTATCAGTACCTTTGTTATAGTGAGAGTCGTGAAGCGACAGCGGCGAAGAAGTTGCCTGTAGTAGGTTATGATCATTTAAAAAAATTCAAATTTAGAGGATTCAGTTTGTCGTTAAGTAATTAAATTGGATCGATAACCTTCTAATTGATATCCTTCTAGTTCGAAATTTCCAGAGCTCCAGAAAGGTTAACATAATTTCAAAATCCGAAAACCCGATTCTTAAGGAACTTTTAACTCGACTTGACTTCGTGATTGTGCAATCTGGATGGATCGGAATTCGCGAAGCATCAGCACGAACGAGGAACATTAATCATTCCGTAGAAGTGCAAACTTGAGGGCTTCTTCGGTAGATGAAATTTTAAAGAGTTTCAGCAAAAGAGTAATTGCATTCCACGAGAATGGGAAACCGTAACTTTAACAATAAGGAAATATCACTTAAAAGGTGCATTTTATTTGACAGATAAATAATGTGGTTCACAGTTTCCCGACTGCACTCGAGAAATAATATAATTGTCTGTCATTTGTCACCCTTTAGCTAAGATTTCCTCGTAGTTCCATAAAAGCGGTATTGATTTTACGATAACCATCCTGTAGCTCGTGCAATTGTAATCGAGTTAATAACATGCTGCTACAAAAGCGCTATTCGTACAGATTATTAGGTATTCCGAACCGTTATTGCATTATCCTTATGGGCCACCGGTGAAATTCGATTATGCTGTCACCCACGTTACTTTCTGGCGGGAAATCATGCTACCGGAAGTCTTCGACAGAACATTCGAAGAATCAGATCGTTGAAGCACTCTTCTCGAAAAATCGTAGACTTGTTTTTTGTGAATTTTCAAGGATGCTGGACATGCAAGAAAAGAGATTATTAAATCACTCTTTCTAGAAAATCATACTCTCATTTGATGTGAATTTTCGAGGCTATAGCTATCATGTAAGTTACCAACATGGCGACGTCCTTACCCGTCAAAAATTCTTAAAACCTTTCACCTTACGCACAACTTTTGAACCAGTGGATTCCTAACGTTAAAACTTAGATTTTCGGCATCTCCTGGTCAAAATCTACAGGGTTGTATAAAAAAAGTTAAAAATTTCTGGCCCCATAAACTGAAGTTTATCACAGAAAATGAAATAATGATTTGCGAATACATCTCTCGATATAAGACGATGGCTCAGTACCGGCTTTCGTCACATTTCGAATAGTAGCGGCAAGCAATTATGCCTGACAGTCTATGTGTTAAAAATTCGTATTTTTATAAACTTCTCAACAAATAAAATTAAGTGACATCATACAGAGAATTAAAAATCTAAAATTTCAAAATCAATAACTATTAATCACACACATGCACACCAATTTCCGGAGTATCGTTAGACATTAGCGATAACGAGCACGGACTGTCTGTAAACCACTTAAAAATCAATGGCAGTTGCGTCGAACCACATAAAATTTCCCATCATCGTTAAAAGAGATTTCTCCACAAGTTTCAGTAATGTTCCAGTTAATTTTCAATAAACTTTAATCGATTCTCTTGTCAATGATATGTTTTGAAAATCGCTAGACGAGTCGGCGGTGTCGAAACCATCACGCTGATTAATTATTCACCGATATTAATCCGGGAATTCGACGCACCGTCGATATAATGAAACTCTAAAATTTCGAGAAGGACGTCAGTCCTCGTGGAAAGTGGGGAAAATCAGTTTCCGAGCTTGATTAACCATTCAGTCGAGATGGAGGGCGTCGCGACGTGTGCCTTTCGCGCAGTATCGCGAAGTCTAGAAATAAAAAGGAAAAAGAATGGAGTAAAGTGCATCGGCACGGCCGGTCAGAATCGTAACGGGTCTGAATCCCTTGTTAGGCCGGCCCTGGGTCGTTAGATTTTTACGCGAGCACGTTACCAGCCTAATTTTTCACTCGAGGAATGGACCACTCCAGGAACAATGGCTGTCGAACGACGCACCACTCGAGAAACTTGGTCCTTTGTGCACTCGTTACCTATAATTCGGCCGGTATTCTCACCGGAATTGCGTTACCGAATACACACTAGAACTAGGGATTTCATTGTGTTCGATGATATTTTTCAGAAATAGCTGGAGCACGAAGTATAGCAGGGTTGGGTACGTTCCATTTTGGATGAAATAAAAACAAAAATTGTTGGATGTAATGGTTTATTACTAGACATTTCAAAATGAAGATGAAAATAAAAACAATTTAAATTGAAAATTTAAGAAAAAATAAATTATACAAAAATTTTTGGTACTTGACATAATTTGGGTAGGCCCCCAAACAGTGTTAGCCAAGGCCCCAAAATTAACGGTCCGCACACTGATCTTCAAGGTCATACAAGGTCACAAATGGAAGAAACATTTTGTATGAGCGTAGAATCATCCCCTCCACGTTTATACAATTTTGGACGACCCCGAAGAGATATGCAATAAAATAGTTCACGAAACTTTAAAGTTGTTTTTTAAGGGAACGGTTGACTTGAGACTTAGTTCCTTTGAGACTTCTGTTGTTCGTGATGAGTATTATAGGATGCAATCGAAAAAAAAGTTTGATTTTGAGAAAAGGTTCCACTATGCTGTCCATTTTTTTTATAGAATCACGCTATAGGTCGCGACATACAATTTCGAAATACCCTGTGCAATCCAATTGCCATTACTAATCAACAAAACGAGAAACGTATCGAAACGAATGAAAAAACTACAGAGAGCTATGATGAAAGATTTCTTTACGGTTCGTTTGGGAACGATGTTATTTGCGCGGGCTCTCCGCGTCAGAAGCCAATCTTGTATTTTTCCATATGCACCGTATTTTTTATTACACATCGGGTTTTTCCGACGCAGTTTTATAGAGAGCTCGTCCGCCGCGGGAAAACAGAATCGAACGAACGTCACGCTATTGTATTCATTCGGTTTTTGGGCTGAGATTGGCTGCGTGATTTCGGTAGGAAATCCAAGAGAAAAGGAAACAGGAGATCGAGTGTTCCGACGGTTGATTGTTAAACTGGAACGAAATCGTAAAGTTGTCGAGCCATGTTTCCGTAGAGTTGCGAATCGACGATGCTTCAGCTGGATGTTCGGGCTCCTCTTACGATAAATTAATATCGTAAGAGCCCCCTCGACACGGGGGTGTGGAATACCGACGAGTTATAATGATGTACTGTGCCGGAGAGTATAACAAACTCGATATGTTAACGCAACAACAGGGGAATACGTGTGTGCGTTCTGTTACAAGGGCACAAGTGCACTTTCGACATGTTCGCTGTTTAACTGTTTCGCGTGTTCGCCGATGGAATGTGTTCCGTCAAATATCCGAATATACATATAGTATGCACGCTATTCAATGTAAATGCGACCTTAGCGTTAATATTCTCTTGATGGTAGTTTTTTACCGGGCACAGGGCGGACCCGCTGCAAATATTTACCGGAAACCTGTGCTTATGACAAGTTCCACCGTGCTCGCGCAGAGAATGGAACGTTTATATTTATAAAAACGCTGCCTCTCAGAAAATAATTTTCACCGATGTAAAACGAAATCGTTCGTGAAGGGTTTCCAGGCTAATATTCTTAGCGAAATTATTCATGGAATTGCGAATATAGTTGTGCTGTGGTTTATTCGCGGTGTACCTGAACACGCAATTTTAATTTTTCGGTTTTCATTGTGAATTGAAAATAGCCGGTTTCGTTTAACATCTGACCAAAATTGGACTGACAGAATGCGCTACGTCAAGAGCAGTCGCGGTGGCTACATGCCCGAAGTCATTTTTAAATATTAATACCATGAATTGGTCTGTCAAACAAACAACGATTTTTCATCAATAGTTAACTGTTTGTGTTATTCTTTTAACTTTAAAGTTCTATCGGGATTAAAACAACACCCTTTATAAGCCCCTTTCGAACAATATAATCATTCTAGAATTCAAAGCAAGCCCGCTCATGGCAAGCATAATCACTGAAACATTATTGCTTCGGTTTGTAGTGTTCGGCAACCGCGAAACGAAACTTGCTCATTGAAATTGACTCGAACCGTTGAGTACATATTGAACTTGAACCCACGTTTGCTATATCGGAGTCGACTCGAGCGAGTTGAATAGAGTTTCGGGCGGACTCGCGCGATTAATTGCCCGCGAATCACGGGCGACGCTATTTGCCGGGGTCGAATGGATCTTAGAATCGTCGGGAAAAACGTCCGCGGGTACAGGTTTTTAAGAAGCCGCCGTCTTGGAAAGCTTTTTCGCGGTTCTATGGCGGTCGCGTTTGCACTTGAAAGGTGAATGCAATTCCTCCACTCGGCGAAAGTGGCCGCCGCGTCGTTAAAGAACACGGCTTTTTGCAAACTGCACCTGCTCCGGGACCGTTCGCATTGTTTCGCGTCATTATTCTCTTGATCCAGTTTCCATGGGGTATTACAAGCGCTTCCACCGAGTTTCGAGAGATAGGAGTCAGGCGGATAGAACCATATTTTCAAATTTCTCGACTCCAATTCGGATTAATCCCTTCCCCAATTGCAAGTCAGGCTCGGGACGAAAATTTCAAGCCGACATTAATTTAATATGAAACGCAGCTGTATTGTTCTGTTACCAATATTGATGTAGTAACTGTAGACATACAATAGATATAGATTACCTGTTTGTGCAAGGCAATTAGTATGTTTGTACTAAAAAAACTTTCCTAATCAATGATATGCAGTGGATTTAAAAAATATTTGAATATAAAATTTCTGACACTCGAGAATTTTACAATGTTCAACCTGTTGTAATTACGCAAAAACAATCGCATAGCATGATGCGATTCACTTTATGGTAGTTTAAAGCGTCAAGAACTTCACTTGAGGGACCCAGAAATGTTTAATATTTTTAATATAAGCCTGTTGATTTTGGTGAGAGAATGCCGAAAATCCAAGTTTTAATGTTAGGAATCTACTGGTTCAAAAGTTATGCATGTTTAAAGTTCACTGACTTTAAGCGATCTTGGCACGCAAGGGCGCCGCCATGTTGGTTATGCACTCATCATCGCATGTCGTTTATCGAGCGGAGCCGCTAGGCGGCGCCACAAGTACATGGTAATGTCGATAAGGTAGACTTGCTAGCAATCAGGCCTAACCCAGACCAACCTTCTGAATATCAATATGGTGGCGCCCATACCTGTTACAATCACTCAACTTTAAACACGCATAACTTTTGAATCAGTGAATTCCTAACAATAAAACTTGGATTTCCGAGATTTTCCGTCAAAATCCTACAGTGAAGATCAGCTCAGATTTACAAAACGTATTTTTCAAATTTTCATTCTAGGCCCACATAAAAAAGTTGTACAATATAACTTTCAGTATTTTCTCTCTAACTCCGACAGTTTCAATTCTTTCAACATTTTGTTTTTTACGTCATGTATAAACCCGAAATTGAGATAGGGAATAGAGTCGAAATGGAGATGGAGTCGAAATGGAGATAGGGAATAGAGTCGAAATGGGCCCCATCTTTCCGATACTTCGCGGATTTAGGCGTATCAGCAAGAACTGAATATTCTATGTTGTCTAGAATTCTATTTTGTTCTATATTGTATATGTTTTGTGATGATGAGAAGATTAGCCCCGCGACGGCACAGGGGCAAGAGGAGTCTATCACTGCATCCGCCTATCCGCACCTCTAACTTAAAATCCTGACCTTTACATCAACCACCACTCACCGTTTAATATTGTAATTTTTATAATTGAAAAATAAAGAATATTAGTTACAACAATTAATGTTTTCTTTTTTCCCCACATTGTACATACATATTCAATAGTAGAATTAGAGTAACATCTTCAAAATTTTGGGGCAGAGGAAAACTTTTGAAATAAGGCAAAAATTAAGCATTGTATTAGGAGAATATCATAGTAAAAGAGGTGGCAGGAAAATTTAGTGCCACCTCTTTCTCTGTCATATTCTCCTAGTAGAAAGACGAAAATTTTCAAAAATCCCGAAAATTGAGTTTTATATTAGGAGAATATGATAGCGAAAGAGGTGGCACGAAATCTCAGTAGTACAACTCAACGTCAAGCCAGGCGACCGAAAAATTTTCGAAAATTCAGTAGTGCAACTCAACGACAAGACAGGCGGACGAAAATTTTTTGAAAATTCAGTAGTACTACTAAACGTCAAGCCAGTCGGCCGAAAAATTTTGTTTTTCGTGTAAATTCTTGCGTAAGTCAGTAGTGTAACTCTACGACAAGTCGGACGTTCAGGAAAAATTGGTGGTTTAATAAATGTATGCGCAGATATACTTTTTTACTAGATTGTCTTTATTTATTAATTGTAGATTCATACATAAAATGTTTGTATTGTACATGTACATAACGTATATTCTAAATATTTAGAACACGAATGCACCGACGAGAGACTATTAAAGACCGGCTATTATTGAGCGGCGCAAAAAGTGGGCTCAGGGGGCCCGGAGATAAGTGGAACTTACAGTGATCTGAAATACTACATTGTTAAAAGTTCCGCTATCGACGAGATACTCGTCGGTGGTTCCGCGCACTCTGCCTAAATAGAACATTTGCTCGTGAACCACGTAAAACTGTGTCAGTGTACCGCAGGTAATAAATAAATGTAGAATGCTGACATTACCCATTCTGTAATTGCTTGGAAAATAATTACTTCTTCCTTATTGTTCACCATTGTAATCATTGTTTTATAATCGATAGTTTATAGGTAGTTTATAGATGTAGGAAAAATTAAAGTAACTACGCAATACCGGTTACTACGTAATACTCTAAAAAAATATCAAAATTTAAAATTAATTTAAAAATTATTGCGATATTTATAAAGTAATGATTAATAAGCAAAAAATATTCTGTTATAATTATAGAATAAAAAAAAGAATAAACACAATCTACATGGAATGACAAAATTCAATCGTTCGTATTGAGATCGTTAATAGGAAACAGAAAATTAATTCTTTTACTTATTTATCCGATAATACCACTTCTAATGCTCGACAGCATTAACTACATTTATTAAAGTAGAGGTAGTAACGAGATAAAAGTATTACCTAATTAAACTAACTTTCGACGTCTCCTATCCATATAATGCTATTTGGAGGCAGCGCGTATACTGTATACAAAGTATATTTCGTACAAAGTCATTTAAAAAAAATAATTCTATATGACTCTGTATGAAAATTTCTTGCAACATGATGCTATTTAAAAAGTGCGTGTAACATGATTTTATTTCATTCTGAACCACTGCCTGAAACATCATTCGCTGATCAACGCACTGTACAACGAAGCAAAGACCGAGCAGTCGAAGTCGAAAGACTCTCCGCGTATATTTCTTTGCCCGACGCTATCCTTCTTTGCGTCCGAAACTTCTGTCGTTCATTACACAAACAAATATCATGGGAATTATATCATATTTGATATCATTTTCATTAAAAAAAATACATCAAATATGTTAGTGAAAGTCCTATTAAAAAAAAAATCGAAGTCGTATGGTCGAATATTTAAAAAATTGTCCTTTGGAAAGTGTCCGAATATTACTGTGACTCTACTGTAGCTCCTGTATGTTTTGAAATTAATACACAAAATTCTTATTCTGCATAAAGATCCGTAGCCAACATGTAGATAACGGTGAAGTGAACTTTAATTTCAATTTTGTCCACGTTTTCGTGGGAATTTAGTAGCGAGCGCTGCGGGGAATCGCGCGTTCCTCGGATCCCTTTGGTTCGCGTGTCGTTTTCCTACGCTGTTTCTGCAGCCGACCATAAATTTAGTTCGTCGGTGCGGTGCGGCGCGGCGCAGTCCCCCGAAACCCGCGAGAGCACGACGAGAAAAAACGTCGACCTGACGTAGAGAGAAGGGTCTCGATTCCTTCAGTGAAATAGTAACGACACGCCGCTGAATAATTCCCCGTCAAAGTGGATCCCGGCGACCACGAACAGCGCTCCCTGAAAAATTTAAGGACAGCCGCTGCTGAAACCGCGGGAACTCGGGAACGCGCGCTAATGCGCTCCGGAAAAGTAAATACGGGCTGAAAGAATGCGCCCCGGGAAAGTTCGAACCCCCGTGCGCGGTCGCGAAAGGTCTCGAAACTCCATTGTGCCGAGTCATTATTCACCCGGACTACTTTTACAGAGTATTAGCGGCCCGTGGGCGTTTTCAGTTGCCCAGATATCGGCCCTTCCGACTCGTCAAGGTGCATGTCTTTTTTATGCTGGGCGTCATCCGTGTCGTCGACCGCCATTCTTTCTCTGAAATCGCTTAGGACAACATCTCTAATGGGTTAAACTAGGACAGGGACTTCCTAGTCCTCTGTCCTAAGCCTAACTCCTGTTAGGGAAGGATCTAGGGAAGGAACTAAGGAGAAGACTAGGGCAGAAGCTAATCAATGGATTAGGGAACTGGAGAAGGGACTACAGAAGATATTGAGTGTTATGAAAAGAATTGGGGGCTAGGAAAGGGACTAGAGGAGCTATCTACCAGTTAGGGAACGAACTAGGGACTGAGGAGGGGACTAGAAAGGATATTAGGAGTTAAGAGAAGAACTGGAGACCAGGGGTTACGGTAGTGATTTGAGGCTGAGAAAAGGACTAGGGGCTAGGGGCTATGGGCTATGGTAGGTTCTAGGGACTAGGAAAGAGACTCGGCGTTGAGGTAAGGACTTAGGGAAGGATCTAGGGGAGGAGCTAAAGGGAGGACTAGGAACTAGGGCAGAAGCTAGGCCATGGACTAGCCAAGGGACTGGTCTAGATACCACACAGAAACAAAATATTTGTGTCCTAGTTCGTCTGTCTGTATACACAAAGCAAAGGAGAAACACTCTCGCTGGTGTTCTCTCTCGAAAAGTGGTAGGCGATAAATCATAGCGCGGCGCCCCGTCGCGTCGTTGATCGAATTCTTATGAATCGCGGGGTTCGTCGCGAGCTGATACAGATTACCGATCGATCGGATACGGAAAAGTATTTGGCCGGAAGTAGCACGGGATCCGTCGGAATCAC
Source organism: Lasioglossum lativentre (assembly GCA_916610255.1). Classification (NCBI taxonomy): domain Eukaryota; kingdom Metazoa; phylum Arthropoda; class Insecta; order Hymenoptera; family Halictidae; genus Lasioglossum; species Lasioglossum lativentre. The sequence goes on from OU744355.1 coordinate 22,226,514, forward strand.
GGGGGCAATCGGGTCCGACGGAGTCGGTTGGATAGTCGACCTCGTTCCGATCCCGACGCTCGCCGCCATTTGTCTTCTCCGCCCGCGAAAGACTTCTCTTCCCCCGGCCATTCCCTGGCTCTCCCCTTCTTCGTCTCCCTCTTCGGGCCGGTCTCTTTCACGCTTTACTTTTCCTGCAGTTCCCTCCTTTCCGGGGCGGCACACCCGGCACGAACAAAATCATAAAAGTTTTAGCCTACAACTCCGAGACGCGAGGCGAGCTCGGAAAGAAGCTTTTCGGTGTTAGTCGTTCCGTAACGCTCCCAGTCGTTTGTGTTCCCATCTTGTTCGCGTCTATACGCCCCCGCAGCCGCCTCTCCCGTCGGCGTCGGCGTCCCGTCGCGTACGTGTCCGTGTAATCCCAGCCGAGTTTCGTCGGCCATTAGAGACAGCCGTCGGTCCTGAAAATCAGAAAACTTCCGAAACTGATCCCCTCTCGATTCTCGCGAGCCAATTACCTTCTTCTTCGCCGATTTATTGTGCGAACGCAGATATTAATTGTCGCTCGAATTCTGAGCAAGGAAACGTCGAACCCCGTGGATTATTTACCATTAGTGGCAAATTAGATGATCCCCAAATAGTTGCTTACAGGGTCTTAGTATTATTGTGTTAAATCCTATTTAATTTTAATCCTGATAAATATACAGTAAGGAAAAAGACTACGAGAGAGCAGGCATATTAATTCAATGTAGATTTTGATCCTAGCCGCAAGGCTTACGTGGAATTTTTTCCTTTTCTATGTTGTAATATTCAAGCGGATTCCTTTTAAGCAACTGCGGCTTTCGCACCGCGGGATACCCTACCGAGATGCAGAGAAAAAAGTGTTAAGCCATTTGCATTTTAATATGCGTCGCGCAAGTCTGAGGTTCCTTGCTGCGGCTTGCTCTGACCGGAGAAACGAAGTGTCTGTTTTTAAAACTGTTCTTCTTCTTCATTTCTTTTTTTTATTTAACGCGGAGAAATTCTAGGCTCGCAGGTAGCACCCCAGATAAGATGATAATGAATTTATTCAAATAGGATTCTGTTTGTGCTTGATGATAAAATCGCATGCATTTTAATATCACATCTGAGCCGATGGATGTGAGAGCATCAAAAATTTTTGACATGTCGAGAAGGATGTGTTCTTTGACCTGTGTTTATATAATCATTTCTGTTATTAATGAGAGTATATATTAAAGGGCCAAACTTCACCTCCGGAAACCAAAAATTGTTAATTTTTGAAAATATAAACTTGGAGGTTCTGGCGAGAAAATTCTAAAAATCCAAGTTTTAATGTTAGTAATTCAGTGGTTCAAAAGTTATGCGTGTTTAAAGTTGAGCAATTTTCATCGTTTTTGACCGGTAAGGGCGCCGCCATGTTGGTGTGTACTCAGCGTTGCGCGTTGGCTTCCGAGCGGAGCCGCTAGGTGGCACCACAAGTATGCGGAGATGTCGATAATGGGGTTGTCGCGGCTCCGCTCATTGGACGATGCATAGTACATACCAATATGGCGGTGCCCTTATCAGTCAAAAACTCTTAAAATCGCTCACCTTTACATACGCATAACTTTTGAACCACTAAATTCCAAACATTAAAACTTGGATATTCGGTTTTTTCTCGCCAAAATCTACACGGTTACATGAGAAAGTTAAAAAAATTTTGCGGTAAGGTACGATCAAAAGTAATAATAATTTTCGTTATTTTTCACGAGAAATTCCTACAGTTAAAATTGACTAATTATAAATTCCGTATAAAAATTGCAACAGTACACTACATGGTTCTCAAAACAACTTTGAAATAAAATATCTGAAATGGGTGATTTTTTTTCGTTTGGAAATTAGAATCATACTTTCATGGCGATGTTAAAACAAATTGTTATTTGCATATATGTTTGTGCAATATCATTGTGAAGAATGTCAGAGAAATAGTTAATTTACAAACGAAGGGACTGGAAAACATCAATAACCAATTTCGGGAGGGCAGAAAATCTTTCTTTGGTTGACGAAGAAAGGCGAACAAGCGAATTATAATTTTACCGGGAGAATGTGCATGACGAGGGAACGCAGCCGCAGGTAGTCAGCGACAAACTCCCTAAACTAATCCGCGTTTCTGTCACGGAAAGGTGGTAAGGAAAGCAAGCAGGTTCCGTTTCCATCGGAATAAATTAAGGAAATTCCGACGCTAGTGTTCAGGCAGATACCCGCGACACGACACGACACTTCGAGCCGCGCGTTCCTAGATTAAGAAAAGCCAGGCTAATTATTTACAAAGGGGCACACCACACCCAACTCGATGACCTTCAAATGTACTGTCAAGATTGGTACCCTAACTACTTTTATAGAGAAACATAGATTTTTGCAAGATCAATAAAACCGTTTTGTTTTTAATTATGTCTTTATGAACTTATTGCCAACAAAGTGACATTTTCATGATTAAAATAACACTCATGTCGAACCGATCAGTTCGGATAGTGGAGGTTCCATTCTATCGTGTATTAAACAAGTGAATACGATCCAAATTGTGTCGTGTTTGGTATCATATTAACGAGAAATCTGTGACGAATATATTGGTAAAAGTGTCATAAAAAAATAATTAAAAACAACAATTTTATCATTGGATTATAAAATTAACAAATGATGACTGTACACGAATTCGTACAGGAAAATTGTGCTTAGAATCATCTCAGGAATCACCCCGTTCATTTTCCTACGATCTTTCTGGGACACCCTGTATGAGCAAATTTATTTCGGAAGTTGACTTTGACAACACATCCGACTTCCTCTTTGGTAATAATTACCGGAGCTGGATAATGCGAAATATAACCGCGTGGAGGCTGACGATCAACCTTGTTTTGCAGAGCGTTTACAACCTGCTGGGCGAAACTCTGTCGAGGCTGCAACAGTACGCGGAAGCTGAGAGGTGGTTCCAGGCGAGTTTGGCCAGCCAGCCTGACCACGTGCCGGCCCACATCACTTACGGGAAACTTTTGGCCCGAAACGTAAGTAGTTACTAGTTTTCGATCGGTTCTCTTTCATCGGGGTAAGGGGTCCAGTTCCGGAAGTTTACCGCGGCCCGACCGATATCGTTTCGACGCTTACGAAATTTCGTAAGCAGAGATCACCGGGCAGCCGGAGACCCAGTGACGAACGGGAAAAGCCGAACGCTACGATGGATCCTGCGATAGATCCTCTCGAGTTTCTCGATCACCGGGCGAAGACACGTAAACTCCCCTTGCGGAACAGTATTTCTCACGCTACTCCTCGAGACGGGTCGTCTCCACCTAGCAAGCGCTGTTTTATCTCTTTTCCCTTCGATTTTTCCGCAGACAATTTTCGAATACCGAGAAAAGTTTTGCCTGACGATCTAACGAGAAATAACGGTCGGGATTTTCGGGCGGGTGAAAGATTCAATCGTGACCCCGGGTGAAAAATCGCGCATCGTACCGAGGAGGAGCGATCAGCCTTCGAGTCTCGAATATGAAACACGCCGACACGGGAAACAGGACAACGGGATGTAAATTGCTGGCTTCCTTCAAGTTGGATAGCTTACGTGCCAAAGAAACATAGTATTACAGGTTATAGTTTCATAAAAAGATAATGAGAAACAAAAATTTTATCATTGGATTATAAGGTCAAGGAATGATGGCATTTGACATCTGTCAGATATTTTTCAGAATTTTTGCACATGACGAAAGGCTGCCGCACACTAGACCGGCCCGACCCGTACCGGCACAAGGGGCACTACAACCGTCAATTAAACCACTAAATACAGTTGAAATTATACCGTGTTTAGTGTCATTTTAATCAGAAAAATGCCACAAATAAGTTGGTGAAAGTCTCATAAAAAAATTTTGAAAAATAAAGGAGTTTTGTAATTGGATTAGTAGTAGATCACACCGATATACCTGACCCGGTATCGGATTAACACAGGTAAGCCTAACGCGGCAAATTTACATTTCTTGGCGACCGAGACAGCTCGAGCTTCTTGGCCCCTCGCAGGGTATGCCTCCCAATGAAGGGGGTAGGCGAACGGATTAACAAGGGAGGTTTACGCCGATTTTAATGAAATTTTGGTACAAGTGTTTGGTAAAAACATATTTGACACATATTTTGTTATAGCTGCCGACATTCATGTTAAGGGGGTGAAAATAGGTCCCAAAGTTAGGGTGGAAAATTTGCACTAAAATAAATTCATTAAAAAATTATTATATTATATTATATTTTTTGTAATAATTTTTGTATTATTTGTTTAAATTTTATTGTCTTAAAATAATATTTAATATTGTTTATTTGTTACATATTTAGTACTTCCCCAGATAATTTAAATCATCAATGTAGTTGGTTAAAAATTGCTTTGTATTTCTTGAAATATTCATAATGTGAAGAAAAATGTCAACAAATACAAAGAAATATATAACCAAAGACATCGGTGATTTAAATTATCTTGGGAAGTACTGTGTATGTAACAAATAAACAATTTTAATTATTATTTTAAGCCATTAAAATTTAAACAGTTAATAAAAAAATTATTACAAAAAAGTTACATTTGTTTCGATAATTATCAGTGGGTAGGCATACTTTTTAATGAACTTTAGTGCAAGTTTTTTCCCGATATCTCTTATGGTCCATGAGTATTACTAAAATGTCACTAAAAAACTCGATCCGGCCCACTGTGTGCCAGGTCGGTGCTGGTCGGTACGATGCTGCTAAGTGTGCGCACGTTTTGTTGAGTCGGTTACGGACCGATGCCGGTGTTGGCCTGGCAGGGTAGGTGTGCGCAGTCCCATTGATTTACATTGGAGAAAGTCAAAACGGTGCCGGTACGGGTCGGGCCGGTCTAGTGTGCGGCAGCCTTAACTAGGGAAAATAATAAAAAAAACTAATCTTTTCATTGTACCCTATAACTACCCTCCCGGTCGAGATATAGGGTTAAAATTTTAGACAACAGGGTTTTTCTTGATGCCCTATTGAATGGTCCATCAGGCTTATAATTTGGTCCATGGGCACTTTCAACCATATTCTCCGGTTGTACCTTTTCAATAGTCCTGTACCCCTGAACCGATCACCGGGATTGCAGGCAGCAGCGATCGGCTAGTCTGGCCACGTAGCGACCCACATCACTTAGCAAACGTTCGACTCGGCACGTAAGTAGTTAGTACTATTTTGGCGCAGAGGCGGCGCGCCCGGCGATGTGGATTGAACGATAGATAGGCCGGGGAATCGGCTGATCCACATCACTTAAAGGGAACCGCCGCGCCGACGGGAAACAGCCTGCAGTTAAGCTGATTCCGCTCGATCCACTGACCGTTCCGTGTTCCGGAGCGGCCAATCGTTGACCGGAAACCGGTATTTCTCCTGAAAACATATCTAACACGACCGACGATTACGCTCACTGAGCCGGGAGAGATTCTAGACAAGCGATGTTTCCCCGTACGTGTCCCGTTTCGACAAAACGAACTCACGTCTTCCTTCCCTCTTCCCTTCCGGCTGCCAATATTTCGCGATCAATTAGAGTCGTAACGCAACACGCTTCCACACCACTGAAGAATCACGTTTACGCACACGCGATACTGCCTATCGATTACCGGAATTTTTATTTCTAACAGAACGTCGAGCCGCTCCGCTTTTGAATTGTTCATTTTTCCGAGCTCGAACTCTGCCCCGGATCGGCCCTGATTTAATTGTCGGCGCAATTTTGCGCTACGCTACTGATTATTGCGCGCTGCTCTCGCTCGTCCCGTCCAGTAATATCGCTAAATTGGTAATTTAACACTTGTTCCCGTCGCCGATACAAATTGCTATCAACTGTAAAATAATTCGAATTCAACCGATCGTATGGAACGCTCGTTATTCGATTAATAAATTGAGCTCGGCCCGTCGATGAAGGGCGCAGCTGGATATGGGGCTCCGCAGGGCTCTTGAACGAAATTAAACTGTCAATGGACGTCCGATAAATTCAAAAACGAAGGAAAGTTTTGTTGCAGGTGTCAACATTTTATCTTTGCCAATACGGTAATTTACAGGGAAAAAATCGGAATATTAGTCTTCCCTGCTTACAAGGGAAGTTATCGAACCCGTAAATTCAAAAAATTACTCTTAGAAAAATTCCAATATTTTCTTTTTCGTGAAATATCTCAATAACAATTGATATTAAACAAAGTTGAGACGAAAGTTGCATGGTATTATTGTGTCTTCCAAACTATGCAAAAAAATGTTTTTAAAAATTTTTTTTTGAAAAATGCATTTAACACTAAACCTACCACGGTCAAATAACCGGTTTTATATTTCCAATTATTGGAATTATAAAAATCCATTTATGGAAAATAATGGAATTTGTTCATGTATCTATTATTATATTGAATTATATTATATTATTATATTGAAAATTATAGACAATCTCCATAAATTTAGTGTTACCATTTTTATATGGCAATATTTACTAGGTACTTTTAATGCTTGGTACGTTTAGTGTTAAAAAAATTTGTCACGTCACAATGTCAAGTGAGCAATACGGTACTGGCAGAGAGAGGGGGTAACTTTCTTCCCTCAATTCGAGTCAATTCCCCTCATCTGGCGACTCTGGTTATAACACTTCCCATGGCTCAACCAGTACAATAAGCGTGAAAACTGGTACAGGAGAACAAGAAGAAATAAGAAAGAGAAGAGAAAAGGGAATGGAAAGAATGAAACATAATTCCGAACTTAGAGAAACAATTACGGAAGAAATATCGGCATTGTCACAGAGAGTATTGGCAACTGTACACATCCGGTTAGTACAGTTGCATTTAATTTGGCTCAAGGACACTAGTCACCCCCTTCTGCGTCTGCACCATTCCTCGATACCGTGGAACTTCGATACTTTGTTCCCAACGGGTCGTCCTGGCAAGATCAGCAAGGTAGAATTCTTCTTCTCTGAAATAATTTTGTTCTATTTAAAACAAAACACAGTTGTTGGGGAGCATCCTCCATAACGACACGCCTAATTTGTTCGATGTCATACCGCGGTGACATTTTATTGAATTTAGATAACGTTACCATAAGCAGCAGTTACATATAATGAAAATCGTAGTTACAACGTTTGAACTACAACTATAACAAATCTAGGCTAAACTTCGCTTTTGGGGAGCCAGAAATTTTTAACTTTTTGATATAAAGCTGTATATATTGATGAGAACATTCCGAAAATCCAAGTTTTAATGTTAAGAATTCATTGGTTGAAAAGTTATGAATGTTTAAAGCTTGTTATGCACTTTTGAAAGAGTTACTCCATTTTAAAGGGAGTATGGGGACTTCTTTGACTAACTGTATTTAAAGTGTTAATGTTAGATTACCGTAAATTTCAAAACAAAATTTCAAACAAAATGAGTTTATTAGTAACAAATTCCCATAGATTTGAATCAGCACAATAGCCAGCCTATTCACCTTCAGCGTATAGCTTCGGGCCTCCACATCTAATATTTAGAAAACAATGTTTCGCACATTCAGTGCAACATGAAATCCATATAAAGAACGCCGAATTATTTTTTTTTTGATTAAGTGTGCCGTACCTACACATCGCAGTTTTCTTTTTGCCATAACTTTTGAACCATGATGGCCCGGAAAAACATTTTTAACAAAATGCAATTTAACGTCCCTCTAAAACAAACATACATTTCTTACAAAAATTCCCTCGAAACTATCCGGAGCACCTAATGGAATAATTTAAATGCTGACGGTCTCTCGAAAATGTTGCGTGCCAGACTTTTTGGAGTCACTATATACATATACTTTTCTTAAAGTTCCACCATGCGTCATGTCGTGTGTTCCCAGCAGCCGGTAGTTCTTGCGCGCGCGTGAATCGCGATGCGGGTCACGCGTCGAACGGAACGGTCAATGAAAAGTCAATACTGTTAAACGATGCCGGGTGTAATTGAACGTTTGACCAATAAATGTCGTCGGCGTTGTCGCGCGAATGAATTTTCGTCCGTCTCGTTTTCGTAACACACGCCCGGCCACCGGGAAACGCCATCGAAATTCCACTACGGTCGTCGTGTTCCGCTCTCCTCTACGTCAAATCGAAAGAATCGAACTCGATCTCCTCGCGCAGGATCTCGATACCCTTTCTCGTTTGCGACGCGCGCGAGCACTCCTCGGAGACGACGTCTCGCGATCCCAATCACGTTCAAATAAATTCGACGGATCAGACGATCGAGGAGACGCCGCCGAACCGTGTCGCCTGACAACGTCAATAATTTTCCTGACTCCACGCGAAACATCCCGATTCCGTTTTCTTGCAAAATAGCACGATGGGAAAGTTAAATAGTTTTTTACAGCTCATAATTGTGTGCTCCATTATTATTAAGCTAGCATTATTTTTGTGTTTTTTTTTAGCGAAAGAGTTTTTCTGACGTTAATAGTTTTTTGTAGGTAGATGCGTAGAAGACATATGAAGGTCATTCGATTTTTGGAATGAAAACATATTTTTTATTGCACCATTCGATGCATTTTGATATTCTTTACAAGAAAGTGTTAACCTACTTATATGGGTTCAATTGCATTATGCATTCAAGGTGCCCATCATTTACATCATAACATCCGCAAATAGTTAACCTCTCCAGTCCTCTACGCGTCCACCTAAAAAAAAACTATTAACGCCAGAATGTGACCCTCTTAATGTCATTCAACTCTACGCGAACCATTTTCCGCTACGAATAATAATAATCAAGTAAATCGAAGTACACGACTCCATTTGTCCATAAGTTACGACGAATGGAGTATAAATTGCAAAGGCAGTGGCGTAACGGGTTTGGGAAAACCTAGCTTTATAGTACAGTTTTCTTTCGATATACGAGGGCGATGGTTGATTCGTAACAAGATAATCTCTACCCCCTCTTCTTCTTTTGAAGTTATCCACTTTGAATTGACCACTTGATGGTCTGTGGGTCGACTATATGGGATGAACCATAAACTCTTGGCCCACTCAAGAACAATGTCAAGCTGAATACGTAATATATGTCATACGCCGAAAGCTGTTCAACCTATCGTCTTATATCAAAAGAAAGCTGGGTTAAACTTCACCTGAGATAACCAGACATTTTTAACGTTTTTTTATTATATAATCCTGTAGATTTTGACGAGAGAATGCCAAAAATCTATGTTTTAATGTAAGGAATTCACTAGTTCAAAAGTTATGCGTGTCTAAACTTGAGCAATTTTCAGCGTTTTTGACCGGTAAGGGCGCCGCCATGTTGGTATGTACTCAGCGTTGTGCGTCGTCTAATGAGCGGGGCTCCTAGATGGAACTATAAGCACGTGATGTTGTCGGTAACGTAGATTTGCAAGCGCCACTACCCCCAGACGGACCTAACACTGACGAACCTTCTCGCGGCTCCGCTTATTGGACGATGTCCGAATACATCCCAATATGGCGGCGCCCATTACCTGTCAATCATCATATACAGGGTGTCCCAAAACTACTGCGTTAAATTGAAATGGAAGGTTCCTTGGGTCATTTGCAGCGACATTTTCCTTAACAAAGATGGCGTCCGCGGCTTTGTTGTTAAGGAAAATGTCGCTTCAAATGACCCAAGGAACCTCCCATTTCAATTTAACGCAGTAGTTTTGGGACACCCTGTATATATTAATTCTTAAATCTACGTTATTGATATCACCGTGTGCTTGTTCTGCCATTTAGCGGCTGCTCCGCTCGTTAGACGACGCGAGATACTGAGTACATACCAACATGGCGGCGCCCTTTCCGGTCAAAACCGGTGAAAATCGCTGAACTCTAAACAGGCATAACTTTTGAACTAGAGAATTCCTAACATTAAAACTTGGGTTTTCGGCATTTTCTCACCAAAATCTATAGGAATACATAAAAAAAAGTTAACAATTTTTGGCTTCCGGAGGTGAAGTTCAGCCAAAAACTGTACTGTTGCGCAGTGTACAAGCCCTACAGATTAGCATAAACCAACAAACGTCGAAACCCTACCGAAAAATGAGCGTCTAACGATCTCCCATTATTAATACCCCGATTATGCTTTGTTCCGCAGTCGAGTCGCGTGCTGGAGGCCGAGAGATGGTTCCTGAGGGCTCGCAGGCTGGCACCGGACGATTCAAGCGTGCATCATCATTACGGTACGTATAACGTGTCAGCCTCTCTAATTACTATCACGGGTCGTGGACGATCAGGTGCGACTTCTGAAGAAAGAAAAATCGTTCGACGATCGAATGCGCGAAAATGAGACTCGCATGGTTCCGGCAATTCCCTTTATCCCGCACCCTCTAACCCTCTCTATTCCTTTCTTTCCACTATCTATAGCGACTCGCGAAACGATAAGAGGGCCTCGTTCATTATTAAAGCAATGAAATACGACCTCTCGAGCGCGCTCCTCGCCGTTACCGAGCAAATTGGAGTGGCTGTCGACCGATTCATCCTTTGGTCCATTGTAACATCGGTATAATTGTTTCCCCGGGAACTTAGCGCATTTCGCGGGGACATTAGAGATTCTCTCCGATACCGGGAGCAGAGAGGAACAGGGATGGGGTCGTCGACAGAGTTGCAGGAGAGCGAGAGAGGGGTTGAGAGGGATGACGAAATAATAGCGGCAGGCCGAAGATTTCGTCGAGGGTTGTTTAATAAGGAAGATAAAAGAATCGTCGATTCGCGGAGCTTCCGTAAATACCTTTGTAATATTTTCCCAGGGGATAAGAGTGGATGTTGAAACGCCGGGGCAGGCTAATCGGGAAAAGAGAGAGGACGGTCGGGGAATGGAAGATGGCGGCAAGCCATCAGCCAGAGTAAGATCGACGGGTATTGAAATTCCAGAAAGACGTCTCCCGATTCGTACTCGTTCTATTTTCTCATCGTCCCGCGATTTCAACCAGAGCCTCTTTCGATCTTATCTTGGCACCGCGGTGGTTTTCTAGGGTTTTTCCTCCGCTGTCGAAGATCTGTCCGGTGTTTTCATGGACCCACGCAGGGGTCCACGGGAACGACATCAGTCAGCCGATTCGTTGCGGACAGGATGAATCCAACCACCGGAAAAAAAACTCACGAGTCGAGTACTATTTTTCGGGCCGGGGTGCCGGCAAAAACCACGCCGGTTTATCTCTCTTAGCGGCACGCGTCATTAGGCAGTGGCCCGCGGAAGGTCGCGCGATATATCACGCCGGGATTTATGGTTGGCATGCTTGACCGCGGACTGCCGGTATTTTTGGAGCAGTTTGCTTATACACCGAGCGACAAAACTATAAGACACGGAAGAAAATGAATGGAGAGTGTACTCTAGTGTGAATTTTCTCTACCTTAATTCCTAATGTTATTGTTTTATCTGTACAGTTTTACGCGATTTTCTAAAATTTCTTTACCCCATGTTTAATGATATTTACATCCTCGCGGGCTTGTGGTGTCATCTAGCGGTTCCGCTGGTTAGACGACGCGCGACGCTGAGTACATACCATATCCATAATCCATAATAAACCCAAAGCTAACCCAGATCTAACCCAAAATCTAACTTAATAACAATCTTTAAGTAAAATTCTATACCTAAAATACTCGCTACTAAATTCTTGCGCTGCCACTTAGCGGATCATCTCAGTAAACACCAATATGGCGGCGCCGTTATCAGTCAAAAACACTTAAAATCGCTCAACTTTACACCCATAACTTTTGAACCACCGAATTTCTAACCTTACGACTTGGATTTTCGGAGTTTCCTCGTCAAAATCTATGGGATTATATTTTTAAAAAGTTAAGAATTTCTGGTCCCCTAAAGTCAAGTTTAGCCTAAATTTTTAAATATTTCGCAATTCCGAGTTTCAGTGTGGCAAAAATACAAGAACTGCATACAATCTGCTGTTTGATTACAAGGAATAGATATTACTGTATTCGATATAAACTATTCCTTGTCAGGAAGCTCTAGACGTGTCCGTTCACAAATAATATCTAAGACTAGTCACGATCTCGGTGGATAAACTAGAAACTTTATTTCTTAACATACTGGAATAAAAGGTGCGTGATATTTCAAGAAATGCATTCTCATAATTTTGATAAGGAACTACAGACCAGTTACGTTGTCTGCCGGGAAGTTCAAACGTTAAGATCTTTATGTACAATAACTTTCACGGAATATTAAATGTGTAGACCCTATTAAGGGAAGAAAAGAGGGAGGATACTAACAAGTAGATCATGGATACCCTAACATCACGCGATCGTTAACGTTGTAGATCATTGATTTTTCCTCGGACATTGTGGATTTATTGTACAGGCCAAATCGGAGACAAAATCTATGTCATAGTTCCCTTTGAGGTTTTATGCTTCATCGTGTATGCTTCAAATTACCATGTCGAATTTCACTTGCAGATTTTCCAAATTAAATTTTATAAGATCTATAAAAGTTTGTAAGTATCATTCATTGCATACTTCGAATTGAAATTTATGTTGGACGGTACTAACAGTATTTTATTTAATTTAAAATATATTTGTTGCCCTTAAAAACTGATACATATTATACATAAATAATTACACCGAAATGTAACAGAGCATCAACAAATGAAATGTCAATACTCATAGATGAAATGTTCAGTATATCATTGACACAGATTTACAAAACGTATTGTTTAAATTTTCAGTATAAGCCGTCATAATAAGTAAAAAAACATACGCGTGGAAAACCACGCGCGGCAGAAGTGAAACTTCTTGCAGTCTAGTAATGTTTAGAAGTAAATTAAGATGGGAAATGGTAAATAATCCTAATGAAGCGACAACAAGATCAGGAACAACTAATACAGAAAAAAAATCATAAAAAAAGTTTCATTTCAAAAATAATGAACGATCAAAATTTGCGACGCAAAGAAGGAGAGCGTTTGGGAAATGCTATGAACTATGTCTCTTTCTTTCCCATACGCTCTCCTTCTTTGCGTCGCAAATTTTGATCGTTCATTATTTTTGAAATGAAACTTTTTCTATGATTTTTTTTTGTATTACTTGTTCCTGATCTTGGTGTCGCTTCATTAGGATTATTTACCATTTCCCATCTTAATTTACTTCTAAACATTACTAGACTGCAAGAAGTTTCACTTCTGCCGCGCGTGGTTCTCCACGCGTATGTTTTTTTCTTAATATGAACATTAACGCAATGATCATCGTTAATGTCTCTGGGTAATTGTTGAACCATCATATTTACACAAATTGGAACATTTATAATATGTCCTAGAATACCGTACTGGCCATGTGCATGCCTCAATCTTCTTATCTGCATATAAGGAATGCGTGGGGAAATTAGTCTTTCTGACACTAAATCCAGTGGTGGTAGATTTGGTGGCATTTACCGGATATATGAATCCATTGAATTTTGCGAGATTAGGGATGTGATTACGACCGAGAGATTGGTTACAACACTTGCATACACTAGTAAGATCCACGTCCGGGTCGACGCTTCGCAGTAATTCTTCGTAATTTTGATTTACACATTTCAAGTCACTTTGAAACCACAAACGATCACAAACATAACACACAAAACCAAACGGATTGTCTGTGAATTTTTTTAAAAATTGTTTATGAATGTTACGATGTGCAATGAAATCCGTGTATGGCGTACCGATCGAATGAAAAGTAATCGATGGTTGAGCGTCAATTCGCAAATCGGCGTTCCTGTCTCTGTAGTCGTGAGATCGCTGTTAACTAGATACGGCTTGTGGAATGTCACTGATATTATTATCGAAAATGTCGCGAATATTAGCCCGTAATGTTGTTTGTTGTGCTCTGTATTCGCGACAACGTTGGCGGTTAGACTTTGCTGACTGTTTAGATGGCTTGTTAGCACGTTTTCGAACATAAAACTTTTTTGCTCGTTCCGCCGGTGTTTTCGCCATAGCACGCACTGGCCTTGCTCCCCAACCTCAGCAGTGAGTAGTGGGGGTATACAGGACAGCTACCAGCGACACGAAAGCGAGTAACGACAATACCATCTAGATGGTGTTGGTAACGCGCTGGTCTTACTCACCATCCCCACCACTTCCGTTACACATTTTCGTGTCGCGAATTCCGTGACGCGAATAGGCTTACACCCCGGCATAAGAAGTTTCACTTCAGAAACAACTTTTAGTATTTTCTCTGTAATTCCAACCAATTGCAATTTTTTTCAAAATTTTTAACGTTGGGTAGTACACTAATTGTTCCAACTTCTTGAAAAAATCCAAGACAATTGGCTTAACACAGACCACGAATGACTTTGACCCATAGGTCATTGTACGCGTCATAAAAAGCTCTATCCAATAGTACGTAAAAAAGCATACCATTCCATTAAAAAAAATGTAGTTGACCGTCATATGTCCTTTACGCGTCCACCTACAAAAAAGCTACTAACATCAGATTAATGACCCCTCCAAACCAAGCATGTTCCATCTGATGCATTTCTTCCTAACACCAACAGCAGCCGAGTTATTCAGGTGGCCTGTTCCTGGCGCCTCACCTTCTATAGTGTCGCAGCTAGATCTGAAGTAAAAGATAGGGCAAATATCTGGAGAAGAGGATCTGTGACCCCTATTCTAGATATTTATACATTTAGTACTGCAAAGGGTTGATTGGTGTCAGCTGAACAATTAAAAATTGATGGTACCAGCTAAGACGCGCAGTATAAATTGGACGAATTCTGTTCCAGGACTGTTCCTGTCGTCGCAGGGTCGGCTGTCCGAGGCTGCGGAGGAGCAGCTCCGGGCCGCTGAACTTTCTCGATCTGATTACGAGCTGTCGATGGCGGCAGCGTCCGCCCTCCGTCAGGCTGATCGTTTAGTGGATGCTGAGGATTGGTACCGACACGCGGCCAGTCTCAGGCCGAACGAGGCCCGCAGTCACACGAACCTGGGCGCGATTCTTCACCTGAACGGGAAATACAAGCAGGCTGCGGCAGCATACAGCGAGGCGTTGAGGCTGCAACCGGGCGACGCGACTACTATCATGAACCTCCACAAACTTGCTACCATTCTGGCGTGACCTCGTGACACGGAGAACGGTGGTGACGCGTTCGCAGACAGAGACAGTAACCAGAGAGACGTGTGTGTGTATTATACGATCCCTGAAAAGACCCACTATCGACTCGCCGTATTACCTGACCCCACGTCTACCCGATCTTCCTCCCGATATTCGTTTATATCCGTCGACAGGCGCGGCAATGTCACCGGGATGACGTCCTCGGGGACCTTGGCGCGCGATCGACCCGTATCGCCTGCTATGGTATGTAAAGAATAAAGCTTCCTTTATTTTTCTCTAAACGGAGTTGCTGTTATTTCGTACCTGAACCACCGTCCCATCCCTGTCGCCCTGCTGTCATCTGTAGACTGCAGACTTTGTGCAGGTAATGTATTCGTCGTTTGCAACACTAGATTTACGGGAGACGCCCTCAAATTTTCAAATTCTCCCAAAATTTATGAAATTTTGGTTACAGACTCCTAAATGGGTTAACTTCACCTCAGACTGTTGACTTTGACGAGACGATTCCAGAAATCCTAGATTTTACGTTAGGAAATCACTAGTTCAAAAGTTAGGTGTTGTTTAAAGTTGAACGATTTTAAGCGTTTTTTTACCGGTAAGTGCGCCGTCATGTTGATATGTAGTGAGCTGTCTACGGTACAACATCGGACTCTATCGAAATGAAACGATCAGCTAGTGAACTACATGAGGTTGCAACACAAAAGGTGTGTGTCTGAGGGTGCTAGATTTTACAGCATTGTCAGTTATGACAGTGCAATGTTGCCGCATTATAAATATTAGCACAGACAAGGTATAGAAGTAGAGTAGACCAATCATCCAATGTATTTTTTAGTCTCACGTCCAAGGGGTTCTAGAGTGTCCAGATAGAACATCAACTGGTGAATCAGATCACCATTACCAATTTCGTGTCGCCTTCGACGTTACCAATAACTCAAAAATCTGGGCATATTAGTAAGAACCGAATATTTTGTATACTTTATTTATATTACGAATGTGTAATATGATTTAGAGACAATTAACACATAAGGCACATACAAATGTGAGTTCTTGTCATAGAAGCACTTGGTCGTAAAGAAAAAATATTATATGGTGTTGAAAAATCGGAAAAGCGCGCTCTCCAACTTTGAAAAAATTCGCATGATTTCAGGAGGAATTTTTAAGTTGACCTTAGAATGTATTCCTGCAGAAATTTTTTAACGTTTTGAGGACTCAAATTAAAGGTGGAGGATGATACTTTGTCATAGGGGTACTTTGTCACTGGTTATCAATATAGTATCTCGAGCATTTGCGGCAAATGGTGCTGGCAGGTTTATCCATCAGCTGCCGCAGCACAAGCAAGGTATAACAGTAGACTGATCATCTAATATAATTATCTGTACCTCGCCTGTATTGCAGTATTACAGTAGAAGTGTGACGGTGTCCCGAGTCTCTCTGAGCCAATCGACATTATTGTTATAAATGTTTAGAATATAAGTTATGTACATGTACAATACAAACATTTTATGTATAAATCTACAATAAATAAATAAAGACAATCTAATAAAAAAGCATATTTGCGTATATATTTATTGAACCACCAATTTTTTCCGAACGTCCGACTTGTCGTTGAGTTTCACTACTGAATATTCGAAATATTTCGGCCGTCTGGCTTATCGTTGAGTTCTATTACTGAATTTTTGAAAAAATTTCGACCTTCTGGCTTGTCATTGAGTTGTTCGACTGAATTTTCGTGCCACGTCCTTCAATATCATATTCGCCTAATATAAAACTCAATTCTCGAGATTTTTGAAAATTATCCGAAAATTTTGTATTTCTATTAGGAGAACATGATAGTTAAAGAGGTGGCACGAAGATGTTATGCTAAGATGTAATGGTATGATGTCTGATCTGAAAAAAGGAAATTAACTGTTGTAACTAATATTCTTTATTTTTAACCAAAAGAAATTACAATTTTAAACGTGTATCATGGTGAGATGAGAAGAAGGTCCCTGAACGGAATGCGGTGACTTGGGTACGAATGCGCAGCCGATTGGATCAGAGTGGAAAGGGGACGCCTCGCTCTACACGCATTATCGTCTCTAACCGAAATATTGGCTAGAGCGTTCACACATACTATGTAGCATGTGACGTCAAACGTCAACATTGAGACTACGGGAGCGTTAGAGTAGCGGATAGGCGGACTTAGTGATAGACTCCTCTTGCCCCTGTGTCTAATTAAACTAATTTTCACATCTCATCTCATAGAACAAAATAGAATCTTAGACAATATAGAATATTCAGTTCTTGCTAATACGCGTAAATCCGCGAACTATCGGGTACGTGGGCACGACACCAAAATAGTACGGGGGCTCTTAAAACCCCCTCGAGTCCTACACAGAAAAGCCCATAAGTAGCAGTGTCTGTACTGATCTTAAGTCTGTGCGCGTCGTCTAATGAGCGGAATGGCTAGGTGGCATCACAAGCATGCATTTGATGTCGATAACGTAGATTTGTCTAACGTGCTTTTGCTGCCACCTAACGACTCCGCTCATTAGACGTTGTCTAAGTACATACCAACATGGCGGCACCCTTATCTGTCAAAAACACTTAAAATTGTTCAACTTTAAACACGCATAACTTTTGAACTAGTAAATTCCTAACATTAGAACTTGGATTTCTGGCATTTTCTTCTCAAAATCACAGGCCTATATAAAAAAATGTCCAAAATTTCTGGGTCCCAAAGGTGAAGTTCAACCCAGTAAACAACTGCAATCATAAATATATAATTGTATAAATAATTCTATAGAAAATAAAAGAAAATATAACCCCAGTGGTTGTGATAACGTTTTAGTATTTTAATATCCAAAAACATGAGAGAAGCATTACTTATGTGATAGCCTGATATATGGAGACATGGTTGTGATTTCTGGTTGGAGAAGGCAGTCTTGTATTACGTTATTGGTCGGCAAATCACGGGCTGTCTTCCGAGAGAAAGTTCGAGCTAGGGAAAAATTTATGACTTTGAAAGAAATCGTCATTGAGATTCCAAAGTGTTTGCCCGGTGCTCGTTGTCTAAGTGTCCCGAGAAATTCATGAATTTCTGAAAGTGCGGGAATGCCTGGCCACCAAATAGGACAAGATGTATAGTAGACTCTCGACCTGGGGGCTAGAGATTGTATATGTATAGTAGCATCGTATTACACTTCAACAGTTGCCATTTCTCTTCGAGACTTTCGAAGAGTCGATTTAGCTTAACCATTAACGATTATCTCGATACTACACCGGCACAGAAACTATTTATTGTCTAAATTTATTATCCTTTCCTCTTTAGTTCGATTCCTCATTCTCGTTTTAGTATTGGTCAAGCTTGGACAAACTTCATTGATAGTAAAGGAGAACAACAAGAATTTTAGAGTAATCGTTACTGCTGCAATTTTTTATTTCAGGGAATTCATTCGGAAATAACAAGTTGGCACTATTTGAGAATTTATTTGTGGAAATTTTTATACAAATGCAAAATTTAAAATCTATTATAAGATAATATTAAACAGAATGAAACAGTATAATAGTTCGGTAATCATTTTTAAATATTTAAAAAATGCATATGGAAACTTTTATTCAAATACAAAATCCAAAATTGAGCAGCCGAATAATGATATAGAAATGTATAACTGTTATAAACTAATATTGAGCAGAATAAAACAATATACTATTGAGTAATAATTTTTAAAATATTTTATTTAATAAATGCACATGCTATTTCCATACTACATCGGTATAAAGAATATTCTGATTCTTTTTTCGTTTCATTCACGTATTACCATTCATCTTTGGTTCACCCACCACTGTTTCATTTTATAACTCGATCAATGTCTTCTAACGTAACTAGTCTTCGTTGCAATTAAGCCCTGAACGTTTGCGCAACTTCTAATTTGTTTAACTACTTCACCGAAGTTACAATTATAGAAGGAATCGCTCCATCTATTAACTCGTGGAGTGCCTCGCTAAATTCGCATAAGTTTCCGTTCATGTCACATGGGACACCTCTAATCCACGCTATGATAGGTATTATGGACATTCGTGGGTACGATATGTGGCATAACATTTATAAGTTAATCAGAAAAGTTTGTGTCGGTCTCTATGTGAAAATTTAAAAGACATACTTAACTTATATGTTCTTTGTTTTTTATATTTTCATCATTATAAAAATTTCACATTAAAATACATATTAAAAATATATAGGCCAATATCGTAATGTTTTATTCTTCAAAGTAATTCGAAAAAAACACGACGTATATTCAAATTCACTATTTCGTTCAGATTGTTTAATTGTATATTCCGATTCAACATTTCATTTAAATTGTTTCATGTATATTGAAGTTCACCACTTCATTCAGATTGTATCATGCAATAGTACGTTTGAGTTAATCTTTTAATTCTAATTAAAATAGTCGAATGGAAGATTGCTTTATATCAGGCCCATGCAACTTCATCCCAGCTGTTGGTTCACGGCTCCCACTACCAGTGAACCGATTCCCTCACTATCAACTATTTCATATTATCTCTACCGTGATTTGCCTCGCGTGACTGCGAGGTTGGGGCCTGCTATATATACAGGAGTGTATATATCTAATCTAACCTAATCTCTCGAACCCCTTCCTACACTCCACAGGAGTTTGGTGGGGAGGGCCCAGGAGTGAGGGGAGGAGTTGTCTGTGGTTTGCGAGCCGCAAGATTCCCGGGCCATTTTTTCTGAGGGAAGGGGAATGCCTTTACGCACGACATCCCGGCCAAGATGGAATGAGGCTAGAAACGTGTGGGGCCTCACCTATCCCCCGGTCCTACATGGGTAATACCCACTAAAACCACCTCCTTTCGAGGTTTTCCACCCGCTCACACCTGGTCCAGTGTAGATGATCACAGGGTCCTGCTATTCGCAATCGCTCTGACGCATCGGCCACCGGGACTCCTATACCTCTCCGGACATACTCAATTCCACTAAGTTGACCAGGTTAGAGGGACCCCACTGTACACCCAATCCGATCTGGATATTCCTAAAACAGCTATTTCAAACAAGTTCCGTACAACTCAAAATCCGAGAATGAAGTGATCAGAATTAACTCTCATACCCCCAACCAACAAATCCAGAAACATGGACGACTGCAACAGACGCCACCGCGTGCAGGTAAGTACAGCTTCCTCAAGTTTATCAATCAACCAGAAGACAATCAGCTAGCCGGCGAGGGATGCCGAGGTTTGCAGTAGAAGAATCTCACCTTGAACTTTCTGAAGCCGTGATGAATCACCTGCGAGCGGGTAGCCCGGTTCTTTCCTCTTTGAAAGAAAAACGGCAAAGGCTCGTGGGGTTGACCCTGATTCTGCCCTAAGGGCGGAAGTCGCGGCCAAACTTGCTCTTCCCGAGTGATCCAGGTCCAAACCGGGAGGCTCCATTAATATCGAATTTATTTGCACGACGCGGTGCACCGACTGGAATATTTAAGTTTACGCTTTAAATCACACCTCTCTCTCTCTCTCTCTCTCTCTCGAGCCTCGCCGGGGGACGGGCCTGTTGAAAGATGATAGAGGCGAGGGAAAAAGACGGATGAGGGTAATACCGCGAGAAATGTAGACACAGGGGGTTGCAGAGGAAGAGGGAGAAGAGGGAACGAAGCCACCTGTCGCTCTGCCAGAGACAATCTCGACAAACACTCGACAGGTGCCGCGCGGCGGTTAGCTACCTTTATTCGGCAAAGAAGTCGCTTCGTTATCTTTAAAGCGGAACTCGCCGAGACCAGCCAGCGGACGAGTGGATACCGTTTAGCCTTCTCAGTCCGGCTCCTCGTCGCATGCCATTTCGTTTCAACTCGATCTGAGGTCACGTGTCCAATGAATGAACGTTTAAGCTGCACGTCTGCTGAACTCGGCACAGTTTTCTTTCCACATAAGACGACGATCCCTATCCCCTCTTCTTCTGTTGAAGCTGGTGGAGCTTCAATTATGGAGCTGTCCGCTCGACACCACCTAGTGCCAGAACGAGAGGGTATGTCATATTCTATCATTTTCCGATGAAAGATCCATAAGACCCATGAACTCTCAGCACACCCACGAACAATATCAAGCCGAATAGGTACCCTCATCCGTAATACGTCCAAAGCCGTCACGAGCTGTCGCCTTATATCGAAAGATGTATTCGCAAGTCATTATTCCATTTAGTGAGTGCTACTTCTACAGGAACGCTGCGGCATTCTTAAGTTCTTACATACCAGTACACAATTCGGTTAAACCTCACCTTACGATACCACAAAATTTTGGACTTTTTTAATATTATCCTATAGATTTTGACGTGAAAATGCCAAAAATGCAAGGTTTAACGTTAGGAATCCATCGGTTCAAAAGTTATGCGTGTGTACAGTTGAGCGATTTTAAACATGTTTGACCGGTAAGGGCGTCGTAATGTTGGTATATACTCAGCGTCGCATGTCATCTACCGAACGGAGCTGCTAGATGGCAGCACAAGCACCCGTTGATGTCGATATATTCATATATATATACGATGATTGACAGGTAAGGGCGCCGCCATATTGGGATGTACTCAGACATCGTCCAATGAGCAAAGCCGCTAGGTGGCACATAAATTACCCTATTTACACAAACTTTTATAATCTCCAATATTTCTAAACCAAAACCGACAATTTACCATAGTATCAAAGAGGTGATTCCACCCTCCATACTCATTCTACAGCACAAAAAAGAGAGAGGGCAGGGTTAAGGACAAATTGACCTATTTGCACATACTTTCATAATGTACGAAATTTTCCGAAACAAAAAAGAAAATTTCGCATTCTATGCAAGTGCTAATACCACCCTCCATACTCGTTCTATATTACTGCAATACATCTAGCGTTAAGCACAAATTACCCTACTTACACAGAAAGTTTCCTAATTTCCCAAATTTCCAAAACAAAAAAATTTAGCATTCCATTCCCTGTACGCGTCTCACAGTTCAGAAAAGAAACAGGCCAGCGTTAAGGACAAATTGGCCAAGTTGCCTGTGAACTTTCATAATTTTCTGAATTTCCTCCCTAACTTCCCTTGTTAGAAAGATCGAAGGGGTGAGAAGGGGTTGGGTCATGTCAGGCTGCGTCAGAAGGGGTATAGTCCAACTGGCTAGGACGCGTGAAACATTAATGGGGTCAAAGGCGGCGGGAAAAGTGGACCAAGATCTGTCACTAGGGGTCGCCGGAAAAAGTTAAAACGGGTTGGGTGACCTTTTCAGTGAATGAACACCTCCCAGTGAATAAACATAATTCATATTAAACGAAAAAATAAATTTATTCAGTAATTGTATTGTAATTTCACGAATGTATCCCCAAAGAGGTCTAATTTTACCTATTCCCCACTACATTAATTTATTCAGAAATTGATATTCATTAATTGGTCATTTCGCCCATTTTTCATTTAATCCTATGCGAGATTTTGAATACACGCTACAACCATAAAATATTGTTAGAATTGTAGTTCACAACTTCACCTTATGGGACCAAACATTTCCGAACTTTTTAATTAATCCTGCAGATTTTGACGAGAAAATTCCAAAAACCAAAGTTCTAACGTTAGGGATTCACTGGTTCAAAAGTTATACGTGTTTAAAGTTGAACGATTTTAATCGTTTTTGAGAGGTAAGGGCGCTGCCATGTTGGTTTGTACTCAGACATTGACTAATGAGTGGAGTCGCTATGTGGCAGCACAAGAACGTTGAACAACTTTTCCCTGTACCTCTTCTCGGCCCGAATACGCTTGAAAATCTACGTTATCGACATGATATGCGTGCTTGTTGTGCCACCTAGCGGCTCCGCTGATTGGACTCCGCGCGACGCTGTACATACCAACATGGCGGCACCCTTACGTTTCGAAAACGCATAAAATCGTTCAACTTTAAACACTCATCATTTTTGAACCAGTGAATTTCTAACGTTAAAACTTGGACTTTTGCCATTTTCTTGTCAAAATCTACAGGTTTATATAAAAAGAAGACCAAAATTTTTGGTCCCGTAAGGCGTAGTTTTTTGAAGACTTTTCGTTCATGCCACGTGGGGCGTATACGACCCACACTTTTACGATTAAATAAAATTGTCTTTGACGTACACCTTACAATTTTTCAATAGTACAAAACCATAGTTAGCAAGAAAAGTGGACGCCCCACGCTTTAATTAACGCAGTATACATGATATTAAGATACCTATATTTAACTCTACAATAAATTTTTAAAAAATTCTTCGTTTTTTAATGTGATTTCCACGCGGCCTGAACGGAAAGTTCAGCGGGGGTCGTATACGCGGGGGTTGTACATTCCTTAAAAATACATAATTTTAATCATAAATAAGTAGAATTGATGTTCCCAACGCAAAGTTCAATAAAATTGAATATTCTTGTTACCTCTTGAAACCATTTTGTTAACGAAGACTTTTAAAGCAACCTCGAATTCCACAATAGAGATTCCACTTTGTTTCGATTTCTTGGAGTTTTTTCCCTCGCGTCAGCTCAGGCAACCGTCTCCACGGTCCTCGCTGTTAAATGTCATTGATTTTCAGTCCTGAAACAATTGAAGGTGGAACGTCTCTTCGTTCCGTTCCTTTGAGTCAGGCTTTTATTTTTCTACCCCCTTTCGGTTCGCGCGCACCCTCATTCAACATCTTGGCCGGCTCTTGTCACGCCTCCGCACCCCTAGTGCCCTCTTTGTTTACAGATTAAACGTATCGCTGTTTCGTCTAATTTTCTACCGTATTCGTTTCCCCGTCCCCGACGACTGAGCGACGGTAATTCTTATAATTAGTCACAGTCAAGACGACTTCGCGCGGAACCCTCTCAATGGCACACTCTTCTTTCTTATTTTTCTTTCTCCAGGTTCTTCGTGCACCGTTTCCGAGACGAGTCGACGACTGGCAACTGTTTTCCTCCTCAAATAAACTATTAGTAATTACCCGTCAACGCACACCGGGACATTTGCCTCGGAAAGATAGCCGAAAGTCGAAATGTTTATTTTGAACAAAATAAATGTTACTTTTTCTCGCGTTCCTCAATGTACTCAGGTTTTAATAGCCAAACCTTACATCAATGACATCAATCTCTATTGAATTTTGCAGCAATAATTATTTGAACTTTATAGCTCTTTAAACTGCACACCTACAAATATTTTATAAAACATAGTAAACATATTTTACCAACAAAGATACTGTTTTACTGTTTCAATAATTAAACCACAAGATTTGTAAACAGGGTATTCTCACTCTAACATAACGTACAGAATATTCAAAGTATTCCATTTTTGACCTTGTGTGACCTTGAAGGTCATTATGTCGTATACTAATTAATTCGTTTTGGCACACGTTTTCATATGATATAAAAAAACTACATAGCATTCCATTTAAAAAATTGGAAGTCACCTTCATTTCTACAAAAATAATGCACTAATGAGGACCCTGTATATTCCATAATACACATATAAATATACTCTAATCTTATCATGTTTTTTGGATATATTGATTAGACAGTAATGTACATTTATATTGCTTCAAATTGCTTAAAAAAGATATATTTGTTCGGAACAAAAACGTATGCAATCAATCTTCGTCGATCCAATAAATAACTGAAAATTGTCAATCCATAACAATAGAGGATATATATATTGGTTGTCATGTAACTGTAATAGTAGAAGTGATGCGAAAACCTGGGAAATAAAATCTTTTCACAGTTAAAAATTGAATTTAAATTGAAGTTGCATGCATGTCCTGTTAACAAGTTCAGTCATTTACAATTTTTACCCGATGACATTTTCGCCAGTATGATTGATTTTTGGTTCTTTATTTTATAACTATATTTATAATATGACAATATTTGCTTACTGCCTTAATAAATTCAATAGTCCGAAAATAAATAAATTAAAAACATTTGTAGTTTTTCTAATCTTTTTACTGTTTTGTAGTTCCCCTTCCTTTTTTTGTCATAGGAGAATATAATTCGCAATCTATACATTACGATAAAAATTATAGATAAATAAATGCAACTTTATTTTCGGTAATTATGCATACAAGGTTACGCCTCACCGATTTCAATGATTCTTTAATATGTTGTCAAGACGAAGATTTTAAACAACTTTTCCCTTTACATGTTACCGTCGCTCGGTCTTACTTTTCGAGACATTCGCGCAAAACTGCAGCTACTACTGCATTGAATTTTGTCTATACCTACACGTCCATGGCGCGCGTATGTGACAGCATGCTGCGACCGATCGTCAACTGTTTCTACAGATACATATACCGCGTCAACGAATTAATACATATAAAAAAAGTCTATACTTTTTAATAAAGTAAAATTCAGCCCATAATGTTTTATATTTAAAAAACCGAACCTTCATCATTATTTGTTTTGAAAAGTTCACGCGGTGTATACATTGTTTGACGATCGTCTTGATATATCTGTAAAAACAGTTGACGAGCGGTCACTCGTATAGGCAAAATTCAATGGAGTAGTAACTAGTAACTACAGTTTTTCACGAATATCTCAGAAACTAAGACTGAGCGGCTGAAAAAGTTGTCCAGAATGTTGAGTTTTACAACATGTTTAAATTTTATCAAAATCGGTAAGGTGGAACGTTTTATGCACGATTACCTTATTTTCTTTCTAGACCAATGCATACTAAGGGCGTCGCCATGTTGCTTGTGGTGCCACGTAGCGGCTGCGCTCGTTAGACGCCGTACGACGCTTATTGCATACCAACATGGCGACGCCCTCACCTAGTAAAAACGGTGAGAATCGCTGATCTTTAAACACCCATAACTTTTGAACCAGTGGATTCCTAAGATTAAAACTCGAATTTACGGCATTTCCTCGTCAAAATCTACAGGATTATATTTTAAAAAGTTAAAAATTTCTGGTTTTCTCAGGTGTAGTTTAACTGGTTGACAGACTCAAGAAAAGTCAGGATCTCCGCTACTCAATTTAATATCGGAAGAACCTGCAAACACAAAGGTTTTTCAATTCCTTAAACTCATGCTTGTGCTCTTCAAACAAAAGGAGAAAGAATATTCGCAGTACTTTTTTGTCCGTCTCGTTTCCTCTTCTTTCGTGTAACAATCAAAGCCACAAGCATTCTCCACAAAAATCTTTTCTCTATGCGGCAGAGAACAGCGGTGTGCGCTTAGCCTAAGGGTCTAAATCCCGCAAACACGGATGTCTCAGTAACCTAGATCATCTCCTTAACCAACAGATTCAAAAAACAGGAGTTCCGGCGCTTTTCTGTTGACTTATTATTACCCTAGAAAATGAATGATCTTCTTTCTTCGGAGTCTTCTACCAGTTCCTTCGCTCTCCCTTCCAAACATTCGCTCTCGTCAGTGTTTCAAGCTCCACCGGTGCGGCGCGGCGCCTCATTCGCGATTATTCCGGCGGCGTCGAACATCCCCTATTTTTCACAGTAACTTCGACGTTCCCGTTTGTCTGGTTCCCGTTCCCTTATTGACATTCCTCGTTTCAGGCTTTTTCTCTCGACCACGCCGTTCTTCTCCGTGCACTTCGGCGGGCAATAAGAGATGGGCCAGCGAAGTAGACGGACATATTTATTAATGCCAGTAGAGTCCCACGGGACCTTCGGCCATGCTATCCCGATAGAAAAGACCTGGAAAACAAAACCAGTGTGCTCTGAGGAAAATTTGCGAAAATTTCCGAAACGGTGTGACACGGTTAATCGATGAGTGATCACATTATTAGAGCTACTGAATGAAAAATGGATAATGTTCTCCATAGAGTTGCCAATTGTGTGTTTACAATTTGCTGGCTGCACGTACTGTTCGTACGCCACAAGAAATCCCTCGAGACGGCTGTGGGGCCAGGGGGTCTCCCGCTTGCTCCACCCATCTCCACTATTTCCACTCCCGTATTTTCGACCTTCAAGCTTCTGACGTCACCCGCTACACAGTAGTAGGACTTCTTTATTTTCGAGATACAAATTTCCTGACCTATCGTCGATATTTAACGTTTAAGTGGACTTCAAAATGTACTTTAAAAATGCAATAATTCATTTAAATTACATTTAATGTTATATTTATATTTAATACAACACATAATTCATGATTGACACGTCTTTCAATAAGTTACAAGAAAAATTATATAAAATTCATATAACTTCTATAAATGTTATAAATTGGTCGAAATTGCTAAAGCAGTCTGTTTGATCAGTATCGCAGCGGTTTTTGTATCTGTATCTACCGCGAAAATTAAACTTTAATTACCATTAACAATTAGATGAAACTGCAGAACAGCTACAATCTATCCCTTGATTTCGATGATGTCTGCATATGTTGTGGAAATCTATGTATATTTTGAACAACTTTTTGCGTTACATATTAATAATGGTTTCGCTTATTTGCCGAAATATTCATGAAAAACTATCGGTACTTACCAGTACAGTGAATTTTGCCTATTCTTCTACATTAATAATGTCACGGACCACCGTCAACATGCGAAGAAAAAGGTTGTTCAAAATGTGAAGATTTTCCAAAAATTATCTTACAATATGTATAAATTACTTAAATAGCATGTTTTCGTTTACTTCTGAAATTTTTCTAATCGATTTAATAAAACAATTAGAGATATGGGCATTATTTTTTATTCTTCCGTATGATAGAAATGTGTTAAACGAATGATCGTTACTTATTCATTTTCAATAAATTAATAATTTTGGTACTAGGGAAGATATACATATAGGACAAAATTGAAAGCTGTAACATTAATTTAAAATTTTAACCGACAACGAGTTAGAAGTTCCTAATACAGAATATGCGTGAAGTCACGTTCCTCTTGGATGCTGAGAGTGGTACGGCGGGAGGATGTTTAACGTCGTAGGATACATTTGATTCTGTCGTTACGCTACAGGATCGCTCGCTTCGCATTATCTCACTCGGTTTGGAAGAGTCTATTCACTCTCATCGTCACATGATCCAATTAGTGTGTGTGAGCGCTGTAGCCAATAGCTCGCTAGAACTATCGCTGCCGCTCAGACCAAGCGGACGGTTTGTTGTCCCTTTGTTGTGAAACTCCTACCAGGAGACTTCTTGTGGCGTACGGACAGTAGTTCCTATAATTAGTAGCTAGACTTTCATTCATACTAGTAATTGATTGTTTCAGTGTAAACTCGTTAATTTATGTAACTGGCTCTAATAATTGGATTACCCACTATAGGACACCATGTCAATTATATTCTGGGTCATTGATACATTTTTCGGCTGAACTTTACCTCAGTTCAAAAGTCATGCGTGTGTAAAGTTGAGCGATTTTAAGCGTTTTAAACAGATAAGGGCGCCGCCATATTGGTATGCACTTAGACATCGTCCAATAAGCGGAGACGCGAAAAGGTTCGTCAGGATTAGGTTACTAAGTCATCGACATCGCCGCATGCTTGTGTTGCCATCTAGCGGCTCCGCTCGTTAGACGACGCGCGACGATGAGTACATACCAACATGGCGGTGCCCTTACCGGTCAATCGCGATGAAAATCGCTGAACTTTAAATACGCATAGCTTTTGAACCGTTGATTAATAACATTGAAACTTGGATGTTCGGAATTTTCTCACCAAAGTCTACAGGATTACATAAAGCAAGTTAGAAAATTTTTGGGTTCCGGAAGTGAAGTTTAAAATATTTTTCCACTTAAAAGTTGTACAACTTGATTATATATTTCGAAATTTTGAATATTGAGTTTCTATCTTTCTCATCGTGAAAATGAATATGCAGAGCATTAGAATTATACAGAGTGTTCCATTTATGCGTGACCCTATCAATACCTTTTGTAATTGAGAAGACATAAAAAATATTTTATGCCTAATTTGAATGGTATTGAGTGGTCAGTATCTTATTATTACATCGCCATACTATTACATCGCCCATTAATTCGCCTAATCTGGCGACACTGCTAGACAGTGTCGAGCGGACAATTTCAGACTAATATGTCTTTCTGTCCCGGAGTGTAATTTCCTGTTTAATCTTTTTTCGGCCGATTATATAATATTTACAGATGACGAGGACGCGGACGACGACGCGGACGGTAAAAGTTCGAGGGAATCGCTACAAAGGGAAGCTCGGTGGTGCGGGAGCGGTCTCTCTGGACACAGGAAGCTTTTTAAAAAGCGTTCTGCGGTAGAGAGAAAGAAAAGACGACGCGACGTTAGCGTGAGCGGCGCCGTAGAGAGGAACGTACTTCCCGGGCGATACGGTACTTTTTCTTCGGCGTAATGGAATGTAAAGTTCCCGATTAAATTGCGTCTTTAAGCGATCCTCGCCGGTGAGATATTTTTTGTGAAAATACAGCCAAAGTAACCG
This sequence comes from Lasioglossum lativentre, assembly GCA_916610255.1. Taxonomy (NCBI): domain Eukaryota; kingdom Metazoa; phylum Arthropoda; class Insecta; order Hymenoptera; family Halictidae; genus Lasioglossum; species Lasioglossum lativentre. Next base: position 22,255,854 of record OU744355.1, read on the forward strand.
AGAAATATCGTTAGCGTGTCTTTAACGATTTCTCTCGTCCGGGGCTCGGGGGCCGACGCGACGCGACGCGGAGCTGCGTCTCTCGGAAACCCATTAACGGGTTCGGGAACATTGGGAGCCGGGCGCTGCTGCCGCCGCGAAAGCTGTTGCCACTGAAAACATTTTTTCAAATTATTCCTCTGTCACACACGATCGTCGCGTACAATACCGTGAACAGATATACGTATATACAGGGTGTCCCACGTAACTGTAGCCACGATTTTTCGAGCACTTCCGGTAGCCAGATGGAAAAATGTTTGGAACAAAATGAATTAGTTTCGAGTCGGTTACAGAATACAATTGAAAAGAAATTCAAAAATGAAATTAGTTCAGGAAAATTAAGGTCACCTTCATTTTCTTAAAATATCACTACATATTTTTTAGTGTACATAATATTATTGCTTGTGTCAAGACGCGTACGTTCAACGGCCTAGTATACTGTGACCTTGACTTGACCTTTACAGTAAGGTCTTAAGCTGTTAAGGTCTTAAGGTCTTCTGAAGGTTATCAATATCTTGACCAATATCAAAACTCAAGCGTGCCTTAGTGTTAAGGTCATGTCAAGGTCATAGTATACTAGGCCGTTGAACTCGTTTTTACATAAGCAATAAAAATTAAAGGGATCTTCATTTTTCATTGAATTGTTTCTATTGCATTTTGTAACCGACTATAATTTTGTTCCAAAGATTTTTTTATCTGGCTACCGGAAGTGCTCGAAAATTCGTGGCAACAGTTACGTGGGACACCCTGTATATACATGTATAAATTCAAGTCCCGCAAGAGCTGGTTCGTTTTCACCGAATCCAGCCAGGTCCTTTTAATACTGGAATTACCATACACGGGTCAAAATTACCCGTTTCAGACTCTTTGTTTTATAATGCCGTTATTGGAATCAAAACGGCGCGGCGCTTTTGTGGAAAGTTATTGAATCAGCTCGTTCGTTTCGTGGTACAACGAAACGAATTATTCCGACTGTTTTTAGTGTTAATAGAATTCGGATTCGGTTAAATATTTCGGACCCGAATTTCCGACGTTTTTATGACTGGACTTCGTTTTGAGTGCTTTAACTCTTGAAGTATGGATGTGAGATATTTTGGGTCCTCCCCACCAAACTCCTGTGGAGTGTAGGAGGGGGTTGGGGAGATTAGGAGTGTAAAGGAGGTTGTATCCTTGCAAGCACGCGAGACATAGCACGGGAGGGGCAATATGAAGTAGTTGATAGTGGGGGAACCGGTACACTGGTAGTGGAGGAACCGGTACATTGGTGGTGGTGGTCGTGAAGCGACAGCGGGGAAGAAGTTGCCGGGGCCTGTTTTAAGTGTCTTGTGTTTCTATTGATTTTTGTAAAAAGTATATAAAATCCGCAGTCTAATCGTATCGCAGATTTATTGCAAGAGTGAAGTCAAAAAACACAATTTTAAGGGGATCAAAGTTGAATGTTCTGAATTATTATAGCTTTCTAACAACGTTATATTAAAATGCAAAAATCAGTATGATAGAATTTCGAATCTGTGTAGAAACATAATAAAAATTTTATTATTCAATCTTATAATTTTTTTATCAATCTCATGATTTACGGTGCTAACGATGCAAAATTCCCTATTCGACCAAGAATTATTTAATAATGTGTTGTTACTGCTAGAATAATTGTTTAACGAAAGACTTAAGAATTATAGAAACAAAAGATGTAAGAAAACGTACATACATTTTCGAGAAATTGCATTAAATATTTGATTTTAGTTATTTACAGTGATATTATAATGATGAAACTATGACATTAATATAAAAATATAAAATCTACAATTAACACTGTACTCACTACATTTCACTATATTTCATTATCTGCAGGATAGAAAGTTAGATTTTCTAAAACTTCAATTGCATCTTGGACATGTAACCAGAGCCATAAATAATTAAAATTTATTTATATAAAAATTAAATAATTGATATCTGCCCATTTTCCATCAATATTTACCTTCTGATATCGAAATTACTTATAATAATGATTATCAATAACGATGGAAAAGCGTAATAAACAGTTTTGTTACAAATAACATTAAAAAACTCTCCACTGCTCGAAATATGAAAATAATTCTGAAGCATATGAAAAACGCGATAGGTATACAAATGATAAGGTGGATACAACATGATTAATGATAATGGGGATACTATCTATCCTATATTATAATATAGGCGCTCACAATATTGACCCTCGGGCTTATCATAAGGTAGGCAGAATAGTCGTCGTGATGGAGGTCCAGCCATTAATGTTGGATCAGTATACAATATTTCACGGTGCTTCATATTACACTAAAGCCCTTCAAATTATATGACAGAAAAGCAAAAGTGTTGCGAGAAAGGAATTTTCGAATAATGGAGCAATCATTATCCGCATATTAAATCTAATTTATTAAAACAAATTTCAACATAATTCGCGATTTGTTTAAACGTTGAGTGACAGCACCCGTTATTATATGAACCGGAATCAATTTTCCTCGTCGAATTTATGACAAAATGGAGTCGGTAAAATAAAAGACAGTAAAATTATTTAAATACATTAATAATACTACTTTATTACGTTGAACGCATTCGTATCATTAAGAACAGATATAAATGTATATCTTCTATAACTTGCAATTTATTTTCGTTGTTCGTGTCAACAGCTAAATTAAATTAAAACAGGATTCAGATATAATTAATGTTAGAATTGAATTACTATACCACAATCTAAGGAAATATTACAGTGTCCATTGCAATGAACGATCGCGTTCAACTTTTCCCAGGAAAATTGATAAATCTCAATTACATGAAATCATACTGTCAAAAATTACACACGGGCGTGACGAATCGTCAAATCGATCACTTTTTGCTATCGTGTTCATGGATTTCGATCGAAATCGTAATATGATGTAGCAGATGCCAAATTAATTCATCATTTTATTGTTTTTCATTGGTTATAAAATATACAGACCGAATTTTGCAATCCTTCAATATTTTCATAGAAATAAGCTTCTTTTTATCTGAATGTTATCAAATTATAGAATACAGGTATTAAGGCGGCTCCCTTGTCTGTTAAAAACGCTTGTAACCACTCAACTTTACAGGCGTACAATTTTTGAACAATTGAACTCCGCGCTTCAAAACTTGTATTTTTGGAGTTTTCTCGTCAAAATCTACATAATTGTATAAAAAATAGTGCACAAGATTTGGTCCCAGAAGGAAAAGACTAACCGTTTATCATTTAAGTTTTCTGTAATACATTCCGAAATACGATCTATTACAGCTCGAAAAATTTGCAGAGTGCAATTTGGCATTGTTACTTAATCTGGCGACGTGCACGTTGTTCAAAAATTAAAATATCTCCTGAAATATACACGTTTTAACTTTATGCTCTAATGTTGTTTTGTTCAAAATCACACGAATCGTCTAATATTGTAAACGAAAATTGTATTGTTGCTCCGTGTCTGAGCGAATAGGAACAAAACTCAAAATTCTACCCCGTTCCATCACTCACCCCCAGGGACAATCAGAAGTCACCCACCCAAGGATCAGCCCGCCCGCCCGCCTGTCGATCACCGAACCATAAAAATGGCGAGGTCCCCATATTCCTCGACGACCAATCGTTCGTTCCAGGCTGTCGTGTAGAAAGGGCAAAATAAAAGGAGTCGAAGGGGTGCAATCTCGCTGGGCGAGCAAGAGGAGCTAATCTCCCGACATAAAGTTGCTCGGGCGGAGGCAGCCAGCGGAGGTGGTTTAACGCGTACCGCAAATTATACCCTAACCAAGAGGGTAAGAGGGGTTGGAAAAGCGGAGGAAAGGGCCGAAGACGGAAGAATACGCTGAAAAGAGAGGTAGTCTTGAGAGTTGAAAGGGTGGAGGGGAGAGGGTGTTGAAGTTGTAGGGGTGTGGGGGAAGCTGGTGTCGGTGGAGGGGGATGCACGCGACCCTTTCCATGGCAATCTGTAACTTCTCCATTCGACGCTAACAACCAGCCAACACGAAGAGAGGCACGGAGCTCTTCACGGTCCGACTGTTCGACCTCTAATACCCTCTCCTTCTCGTTGGTCCGTTCGCCTTGGCCACCCCCTACCAGTTCAGTGACGAAAGTACGTCCTCGCAACGGCACGGCACGGCACGGCGCGGCGCGGCGCGGCGTGTTCCTTTGGCCCCGTTCCGAAGTGCCGTTTTTCGAATAAACAGTCTCGACGGGAAAGGGAGTCGTGGCTGGCGGCGGTCTTGAGACCAGCTTGGAGTTTGTTGGTGCGGGGAGCCGGCGGGGAGCTGCGGGGGGTTTGGTGCAGGGCCGGGGGGAGTGAAAACGAGCAAGTCCTTTTCGAGGAGCCCGTGAGTAACGTGTGGCCTGGTGTGTGGTGTGGTTTGGTTTGGTCTTGGTCTCGGCCTCAGTCTCGGTGGCCAAGCAGTAGCTTACTCGCTCTACAAACGTTCCTTGATGAGATCGACGTGAGTACCCGGAACTACCAGCGGCGCTCTCCTCGAGCCAGACTCCTTGAAAGTGTGGGTCGGTCGGCAGTCGTTCGGTCCCACGGTTAACGAACTGAATTTTCACAAGACGTTGCCCTTTAATGGCTCAAGGAACGTTTACGGCCACCGCGACGTCGTTCACCCGACGTCGAGACCATTCTCGCAAATTACGCGCGACCACCGGCCGGTTAATCTTCGACCGCAAACTTTCCGACCCCACCACCATCATATCTTCCGTCGTCTTTTTCTTCTTTCTTTCTTTCTTTTTTCGTTTCGTGCTATTTCTCCGAAGGGGCGGGGGTGGGGGGGGGGGGGTTTCTTTTTTACCGTTTTATTAAGCGTCTCCGTCGCGCCGTCGCGTCGTCGAAAACGAATCGAACGCGAGAGGCACCTGTTGAACAACGTTTGGCTAATTTCTCGGCCGCACCGTGTTCTCACGGGTAAAGCGATTCACGCCCCGCTCGCAAAATATTTATAACAAGCGTTAAACAATCACTCGATATTCGTTTGCCGACGGACGGTCCATCGGGCGATTTCATCGCGCTGCGGGAAGAAAATCAGACGCGGTGGTCCGAACATTTCATTTTGATGCATTCAAAGTAATTAAGTGGAATGAACCTTACAATCGCCCCACCAAGCTTTTAGTACCTATTATACGTAATTTCTATTCGTTTCGGCGGACTGAATACGAATGTGACTTACGTTTTCGGCGGAAATTACAAGGTCCCGAGATATTCGCGGAACACTTTCGCACTAGACGTAATATATTGTTTAAAATGTAATAGATATAAAAATAACACACTATATTTGTTACTGCATATTAGAAGTAAGTAGTAAGTAAGGTAGAGGTAAGTAGTAAACCCCAAAAATATATCTGAACACCAATTTTCAATACTGTATTATGTTAATATTTTCCTTCTGGGACCAAATCTTGTGCACTATTGTTTATACAATTATGTAGATTTTGACGAGGAAACTCCAAAAATACGAGTTTTAAAGCGTGTATATTAAGTTATAATTATTGAAATTATAAAAACGCGTTGGTGGGTGATGACTGTATTTTTTATTATTATGCACATATTATAATAAAAATCCTACAGTGTTTATTTCCGTAAGGTGTTTCACTTTTGTATATTTTGTGCTTGGTAGGTTTAGAGCAAGCCCGAGCAACTTCTTCCCCGCTGTTGCTTCACAACCCCCACTACTAGGACACCGCCCCCCCTCCACTTACCGTGTTTTGCCTCGCGTGACTGCGAAAATACGGCGTCCTATACATATACAGTTCGTACGCCACAAGAAGTCTCCTGGCAGGAATTCGACAACAAACCGTCCGATTGGGTCATTCCACACGAACTTTCGGTTCTAGCCGAGTTATTGGCTAAAGTGTGTGACGTCAAAGATAACCATTGGCTGCGAGCGAGGACCCCCTTTGCCCCTCAGCCGTCTCGAGGGACTTCTTGTGGCGTACGGACAGTACATACATATACACTCCTAATCTCCCCACCTCTTTCTACACTCCACAGGAGTTTGATGGGGAGCGGCTCGCGAGCCGCAAGTTGCCTAGGCCTGGTTTAGAGTCAACTCCTTTGAATTATTTGGAGTTGTCAGTCTTAAATTATACACCTAGACATGTCTTAATAAATTTTTAAAACATTTTAGAAATGCTCCAGCTCATGAATGATCAAAGGCTCATGCTTCGTAACCTAAGTAAATATGATAGGGTTAATAATGTGAACACCAAAGCTCCATAGGGTCCAAAAGGGCAGGCCAGGTACCAATATATAACATAACAATTATAAAACCGATCTAAATCCACTAATTAAGCGAACAAAAGGTAGTTGAACAATAAGATTCTCCGAAACCGAAAAATCGGTTTTTCCACAATTAAAAACAAAAGAAAAATTCCCGAGAGTCACGTCGTGGAGCACGAACCGTGTCCGGACCGTGCCGCGCCGGATAATTGTCGCTTACCGATCCGCTCGCAGCGAAAAGTCAGTGAGAGGCCGTGCCGGGCCGGGCCGGGTCGGGTCGGGCCGGAACCGGAAAAGCGATACGAGCTCCCGCGTTGCAAAAAGGAGGAGAACACCGATGGAGGAAGCGTAAAAGGACCGACCGAGCCAGAGCCGGTGTATATCGCGCACCTGTTGCCCCCCACGGGATCAGGATTTACATTTTAATAGACAGTAGACAGTGGAACCGGCGCGGCGCACTACTGGCGAGAGAGTTCACGGTTCCCGGACTCGTCTTCGAGTCATTAGGAAAATGGATCCTTCCTCCCTGGCATCCGTAGCTAGACTGGCCGATGACCCCTGTGGACGTCCGAGGGTTTCAGCCGACCGTCAATCAACGAAATTAAAGAAAAACCTCGGCCTAATTGGAAAAGTTTTTTCGTCGTATACACCTACACCGTAGAAATGCCGCGGTGTTTAAAACCCAGCTGCGCCGAAGGAATTGCGTTTAAATTAGATTACCGAGCTCGTAAATATTGGAATTCTACTACCGGGGGACGTCCCGCGTCCATGGGAACGTATTACAGAATATGAATAAATATCATTTCCCTCCTTCTCTCCCTCCCTCTCTTACCCCCCACCAAAGTTATTGTGCTAGCATGCTCTTCGTTTCCGCTTAATTTCGTCGACCCCATCCACTTGTTACACGTTATCCAAAGTCCCGGCTCTCGCAGCTATGAGAAAACGCACGCGCATCCGGAATTTAATTAGCTTAATTAAATTCGGATCCTTGCCGAGCCCCCTCCGCATGACCCGGACAACGTGCACCGTCGCGTCGGTTCGCCTGACCTACAATCACAGCGGAAGAACGTGTTTCGAAGCACCATTTCAGGGTAAACAACGGGATCGAAAGAGTTCTCGACGTTTTGAAGCGGTTCCACTTCAAACATGAACGGTAGAATTTTTTTAGAAAATGTTCTAATATTAGAACGTCAGTTCATGATAGTTATAGGTTTTAGAACAGGATTTATAAAATATCAAAATAATCCTTTCCCTGCAGGAAGAATGTCCAGGGTGTTCACTAGACAGCGTTTGCAAATAATAAATATTAGAAACAAATTAAAACATTAAAAAAGAGGAAAAAGTTATTACTGTTTTTTGCAAGCAATGTAATGGTGTCTGTAATTTCTTTTTATCTGCATTTTTTTCTAAGGCGATCTTCAATTTTCTAAATGGAATGATCTGTATTTTTTGTATACTATGTGAAAGCGAGTGCCGAAACGAATTCATTCATATAAGATGTAATGACCTTCAAGGTCACAATAGATATTAGAAAAAAAAGGAGAGGAAATAGTGTTACTGTTTTGGTAATTATTAGACTGCGGATGTTTATGCAATTAGCAATGTTTGTAGAGGAATTTGAAGAAAGTTGAATCAAATGAAGTCATGTTTTGAAATAAATTAAAATCTTACTAAATTCTATCGAATTTTATATTCTAGCATTTTTTGAAAATTTTCGAAAGCCATAAATGCACCAAAATCCGCAGTCTAGTAATTATATAGAAGTTGGACCTCGTGACCGATTTCGATGACCTTGAAATATGTTGTCAACAAGATTTTATTTGATTCACCTTTCTGGAAATTCGTCTACAAAACTTGCAAATTGCATAAACATCTGCAGTCTAATACTGACGCCATGATGGTGTTATAATCGTTGCTTCAATTAATAAACTTTATTGTTCAAATGTGTGTTTGTGATTATTAGAAATCTAATAATATTTACCAATTTTGGTGATACAGAACAATTCACGTGCACTTTAAATGTGCATCGTGCGCTCTGGTCTCGTGGAAAATAAAGGAACTCCGCAATGATGGACTGCGGGAAAAAGCCCGCGAAAGATGAGACAACGTTTTCCACGAATTTCGCCAGCTCGTTCACGAGTTTCAAGCATTCCTTGTGAAAAACGTTGATGTGCAAAAATTTCGCGAGACTCGGAAAAAAGTGCAGTCGCGATTAAAACTGACCTCCGCTGCAAATTTAACTGCAGCGAAGATTTAGTGGAAAATAGAACTGCAGAGAAAAATTCAAATCCCTTAAAAATGCAGGCTCTATACATGTACATGACATAGAATTTAATCTATCGTTCGTCAAAAAATACTCTCGGCATGTATTTATCGCAGAATGAGTAGTCCTTCAATTTTCAAAATATTAGACGTTCCACGATTTTCTTTCATTTTTTAGAGAACTTTCGAAATTCTGTTGAAATAGTGGATTTGATGCAATGAAAAATAATCGACACTTTCTTCACATCACTTTCGACGTTTTGAAATTTTTATCAAAGAAATAACTATTGTACATTTTTGAATATAAAAACGCGCACGTTAAAACATGGTTTTTCTTTCAGTTTTTGAACAGTAATGGATGAAAATGAGAATCTATTAATCTTTGTACATTTATAACATTTCATATATTTTAAATATTAATGGCAATTGTAATGTAATGTCAATCTCTTATAATATACTTAATGTTTCCTGACAACATAATGCCTGCCCATGTCTTTTCGAAAATATGCTATCTATTTCGTCAATTTTTAAACTGTTTGATAAATAGACTGCGGATTTTGTGAATTTATAAAAGAAACGAGCCTAAGAATGGCAATAAATTGTTCAACTTATTAAAATGATTCAAAAAATAAAGATAGTTATTTAGTTTTTGTTTTTTGCAATTAAAGTACAAAATTCTCATTTTGCGTAGAGGCATCCGTAGCCTGTTAATAAATATTACAGTTACTAATATATAAAATATGGCTGGAATATACGAAATAAAAATGTTCTAAGTCGATTGTAGGAAATGGAAATGAAAACAAAATGAATTCATTCTTTTAATAATTCTAATAACTTGAAAATAGTGTATGTTAACATTCTTGAGCTCTTTTAATGTCTTAACAACTTGGATGCAGTGCAATTTCCTTCACTGACTTACTTATTTGAGACATCTAATAAACAGGATATAATAAAAACTACCGATATGATAAAAAAATTTGTTCAAGAATTTTTCAATCACAACTCTATGCCCTAGTCTAATTCTTACAGTTAATAGAATTCGAGCAGTGAAACCTTGAACAATATAATGTGGCAATATGAATTCGGGGTTGAGTTTAATAAATTATCAAAAAAAAAAAAATTAAAAGAGGTATCAAAATAAACGTCTTCACTGAACAGCCGGATCAACGAAGGGTGAAAGATTAAAGGGACAGTAAGTTTCCCGTCGATGACGTCTAAAGCGGCCCCCAATTTTCCTATTTCTTCGCTTCCCTTGAGCCGGTATTATGTTGAATGGGGTTAGACCGAAATTGCCTGGCCTATAGCTCGTTCCCGAACAACAGACCAGCCACACCTATTCCATTTGACCCTCCCTTCCGAGCCAAAACCGAAGAGCAACCCTCTTCAGTAAGAATCCCCGAAGAAAAGGGAGAACTACTCATGATCCAATCGACGAAGTTAAAGCGAGCGCGAAATGATGCGGCGTAAACTCTGACATGGTCGACTTTCATTCCTTCGTGAGCGATACTGGAGAACCACTCTTCCTTGAATTCCGTTCGCACCCTTTCACGTTCGATGGCCCTGATCGAATCGTGATGCTTATTGATAACCATCCACGCATCTAAAGTAATTGAATTTTTTAACCACCGATCCCCATCCTCCATAGAACAGTGGTGAGAGGTCTGGGTTGAGAGACTTTATTAACAAATTGCCTGTGTCAGACACATTACAAAATCAATGTACATACAATCCACAAAGATTTAAAGAGTAATTGCTATAATGAGTGAATACTCGTCTAAACATTAACTTTTCAAAATTACTTTGATTTTGTAGGACTTGTCGGAATGGTCCAAGCAGTCAAATTTATCATCTAATTATATAAACAATTGATAAATAGCTTACCAGACGATAGTCCTTATTAAATGAGTTAATTTCACCACCTTAAAATAAATGTGGATGGCAAAAAGAAATCGCGTAATACGTGTCATCGTATGCACGAGTGTGACTACAGGGAGAAGAAAATTTAAAGGATGGTACTCCATATCAATATCAGACGAAAATGAAGAATAAAAAAATTGCGATATCGGCGTTGTTATTGAATTATTGAAAATTAAAAATCCGCCTAAAATGCGGCAACCCGATCAACGGAGGTGTACGCAAGTACAAGGTAAGCACGTATCTGTTACGTCACTCTATGACGTACGCAACGTACACCTCTGTTGATCGAATTGCCGCATTTTAGGCGGATTTTTAATCGTTAATAACTAAAAAATGAAGCGGAAATTGCAATTTTTTTTATTCTGCATTTTCGTCTTATATTTTCATGGAGAATCACCGCTCAAAGTTTCTCCCGCCTGTAATCGAACACTCCCTAAATATTCCCAAAGTTTCATAATTTTTTGAATTTCCGGGTTCGGGAACATCCGTTGTTAGTTATCCAGGGTTAAAAGCTATATGAAGTTTCTAATTTTCTCTTATTTGCCAGAATTGGTGAGATTTTGAAGCAGTCACGCTGGTGTCTGTGTCTCAAGAACAATCTTATTTTTCTTATGAACGCATAAAACCCACAGTCCAGTAATGGCCGTCGATTTTCCAATCAACCCTCTCCAACCTCCTCTATCCGTATTGTGCTTATTGTCCTTATTATCAGTGGCGTTTCAAGAGGCAAACCGCCCGAAGATATCCAGCTTTCCTCGACCAGTTTAAGGATTCCGTGTGCGATATCGGTACCCGCGCAACGATGGTCGCGCGAAAAGCCGGTCTAAAACAGAATCTCACGGCGACGACGGCGGTGCTTGTTTCGTCGTCGGCGAACGGCTAAGTCGCTTACTCCGGCCAGCGAGAGCTCGATATCCTCGATACCAGAAATAGCCGCAGGCTCACTGTCGAGGAATCGATTCCGGAGCCCTGCTGACACGGGGGATTTAACGACGTTTCGAAAAATTCCGTGGTCCATTGATCCCCCCGTTGCCGGCTTGTCGCACGACCCATCTACAGCCGACCCGAAACCTATCGCTGTTTCATCGGCCGGACAGTAAATTCTCCTCGGGTGTATTACATCGGTCAGACGTATTCCGATAACTGGAATATCACATGGGCCGCACCCCCCCCCCCCTCCCTCCCACCCGAGTCACGTGCGACAGCTAAAGATGAATTTAGACTTTTCACTTTAAATATACAGGGTGTTTCGACAGATATCACCAGCTTGATTTACGTCATTATTATTATTATTATTATTCGCAGCGAGGAATGTCTTGATGGAGATTAAATGCATACACTGATGTTTGCTCCGATATAAGGCAGCAATGCTTTTTTCGATATAGCGAGATCGCCATCCCCTCGTCTTCTTTTGATGTTGTACGCTCGACACCGCTGAATGCTAGAGCGAGAGGATATGTTTGTAATTATTAAATAGATTGAAATTTAAATTGAATAGATTTAAATTGTTTGCATTTATTGCAAGACACGGAAGATAAATAAAAATGTGTTACTTTTTAAAATTATCTTATTGAGCTGTGTTCAAAAACTATTGAAGCTAATTATTGCCAGGCCACGATTCTATGCCGTAACCCCATATTTATATTTCTCTTAGGAGTCATCGGTGAGGCATAAGAACGATCTCGTTTCGGGAGTTTTTGCCTTACCGGCGAGCTCAGCTGTTTGCGTTCGGCGACAACAGACGAGGTGAACGATCGAATTTGTAAACTTCGTTGCTTCGAAGGTACGTTCAACCCGTTGTTATTGCCGCGTGGGCCATCGTACCCTATTTTCCGTTTGTCAAATCCGTTGCCTACTTCCTTTGTCTCCTTCGCAGCACCGCTCGTCAGGTCGTTGCCCTAACGAACGTTGGTGCTTTCTTTTCCTTTCAATTTCAAAATTCTCACTCCTTATTCCTTCCGAAACCGATGACCCACCAAAGTATAAATAGGGCTGCGTTACTCGTCCGCTCCCTCTTAACGCTCTTATCACTCGTTAGCATCTACTTGCGTTTCGATTCTCGTTGTCTTGCCATTTCGTATCAAATATTTTGATACGATCTTTCTCGATCTCTATTCTATATCCTGTATTTGCTCTACTATTGTGTTTTACCTTGAGTTTTGTTATATTATATAGTATTTTCACCTTACACTCTAACTCTATCTACCCCTATCGTCACCTCTACACCTTTTCTTAAATTCTGTCTATCTTCCTTCGAGACATCTCCCGTCTCACTCGACTGTAGTATCTAACAAGCTGAAACTAATACATACACTGATGTCCTTAAATCTTTTTAATATGTCCACTGCTTTAAATTGTACGTACCCATTTTTGTCATAAATGCATAAAATCCGCAGTCGAGTTATGAGTAAGAGGGTGAAGGTTTTTTAGCAATATTTCAATTAAAATATCTCCCAAACTAACCAAGTTTTGATGCAGATTAAATGCTTCTAATAGATGCACGTACCGATGTTACAGTCTTGTTCCGATATAAGGCGACAATGCTTGTTTCGAAATAGGGAGATCGACATCCCCTCGTCTTCTTTTAATGTTATACGCTCGACACCGCGTAGTGCTAGAACGAGAGAAAATGTTTGTGATTATTAAATAAATAAATTTGCTAGTAAGAGAGTGAAGTTTCCTTAGCAATAATTAAATTAATTTAATTAAATTAATATTAAAGTTTAATAGTTGGTTTAAATTAATAATAATTTTATCACTCTCTGTATATTTGCCAGCGAAGTTCGAAAATGTCCGTCGACAAGTTTGACGGCTTTTGACTACCGAATTGTGCATTCGAAGCATAAATACTCGGATTCTGATCTTTCACATTAATCGTGGATCCAGAGTGTGGGAGTGTAAACTCGCCTTAAATAAAATATTCGACTGCGTTCGACCGTCGTATCGGCGTTTTTCAACGGTTACAAAGTGGCATCGCGTTTCGGACGTGCCGTCGGCTCAGCTCGGCTCTGCTAGCTGGCACCTGCAACCGGTGCGACGAGGATCTTCTTTTTCTTTCCGCGTGGCCCATCGTGGATTGAAATCTGGTTTGCACCGTCGCTGATCGATGTAAATTCAATAGCGACAGGTATCGACGTATCCGACGGACGTACCAGGATGAATCCGCTCGCAGTCGTCACTTTCAGACTTCTAATGGACAGTGAAAGAGTACCGGTTCCATTATCCGTCGGTTCGACACATTATCCGCACGTTTATCGATTCCGTTTTACGCCGCTGTCCTTTAACAGCACGCCGGATTGTTACATCGTTGCTCCGGGTCTCCGGACGACTGTTTCACAACCAGATACGGGTCGTGTGAATTAAGGGCTCGCGCGCGCTTTTTCGATTCAGGAATGTCCACCTTTTTTACGGCCATCAGAGGTACGGATTGTAGAAGTATTCCGGATTTAAAGTGCTCTGGAAATTTCAATTGTTGACAACATTCGTTTGATTTATTTCAGCTGCGGACGTATTCTAATTTAAGTTTGTTGCCAAACTGTATACGATCATTTCACAAAATTCGCGTCCTTTACTACATATCTCAAACAATTATGTTAACAATTATAACGAGATGCTAAAACTGTAAAAATATAGTATTTCATAACTTCTTCAAGAAATCAGCATTTAGAAATTAATTTTATTTTTTAAAATTCGATTTTGAAGCTAAAAATTATGAAAAATTCATAGATGTCGCATTAGGGTGGACCTTATTTTTCGACTATGAAATTTTGGCTTCCTCCTCTCCAATATTGTTCCATTTCTTGAAAAAATGATATATCCAAAGTTTTAGATCAATCGGACGTCGAGAAGACGTGGCACATCGAACGCGAAGTTTTGAAATACATATTAGAAGTAACTGCGCGCTAAATGTGCAGAGTATACTGAAAATTCAAGTGAAATATTTTATACCTCCAAAATTATCATAATTCCTTACATGCATTCAAGTACAAGTGTACTTTGTACGAATTAAGATTATTTATGAAAACCATAAATGTCTGGTTCATTAAAATTTTTAAAGAAAGCTCCATTAGTTGATAAGTTTATATGAAAAACTACAGAATTATTTTGAAAGTCCTGTGAATCACTTAGTTTAGAAACCTGTAAAGTGCTATGTAAAAATCTTTCTCCTAAATTAATTTTTAAATAAACACGTATAAAGATATTATGTTCTATATATGAAAATAACAAAGACATCCTCTTGCTATACATTTCTGAAGGATTCATGGACATATACCTAGCATGCAATATACTATAGCCAGCCCTCGCTTGATGCTGATGTGAGCGAAACTCATTGCGAGAGAAGCAGGCTTCATCTTTTTCCTCCTCTGAGCATGAACCTTCATCGTGCTTCCTTTTTTATTTAATCTTTTAACTTTGAAGGTCTGGAATGGTTTCCTCGAGGTTCCTTTTCCTGAACACGTCCACATACGTTCATCACAATACATCGGTAAAGTACATTACATACCGTGTCCTAATAAATGTAAAAAATCTGATTATTTCGAAACTATTGAAAAGCGTCTTAAATATAAATTAATTAGTAGGAAGGTAAAATCCTCTTGGCAAAGATAAATTCTATTTTATGTTACTAATTTAAGAGACGTCGAGGTCAAATTTCGTTTTTTAAATGGAACTATGTATTCTGCCAAGGTCATTTGCATAGTTGGAAACAAATTTAACATGTACATTTTTCCATATTGAAAAAAATTGTTTAATTGATGTTTTTAGGCCCGTTACTGTGGCCATGTCCGTAATAGGTCTCACATTTGGCATCATTACCCTATCTCAAGAATAAAACTTCAACAAATAGCGACTTCTATGAGTCCGAACAAAACCCAGTACGATACCTGTGTGGTCTCTTATCTCTATACCCTAACTGAGACCAACAGAAATTATGTGTAAAAACCGTTACAGCGAAGATCTGTTAAAAAAGTGTTGTGCACAATTGACCTTGACAGATTTTTTCAAGATAAAATTTTTTTATGATTGTATCGCGTTCTGCTCATCTAGAGGAACAAACTTCTCGAAGGAACCGCGGGTCAAAAATGAACCGTTCTCTTGAAAATTAACGTTAAAGTTCAGAGAACACATAAACTTGCTTGATTCGTAACGTAATATAATAGATCAATTCTGAACCCAGATTCTGAATCAAGTAAGTTTATGTGATAGCTTCGACGTCAATTTTCAACAGAACGGTTCACTTTTTACCCATGGTTCGTTTAAGAAGATGGTTCCTCACATGTGACCTTGAAAAAGTCTGTCAAGGTCAATTTTGCAGAAAACTGTTTTAACAGATCTCCGCCGATCCTAAGGTGCAGTATCACGCTGTGACGATTTTTGCACATGATACCTCGACCCCCTGTAGAGATCGCGAAACAAGAATCGGCATAGGAACGTGAGCGAAGTATCAGGAGGAAGGAAGCGACGTCGGAAAGTGTTTGGATGTCGGTGGCGGAGACACAGCTGCGTGCGGACCCGTTCGAATAAGAGAGAAAGAGAGATTCTGTTTCCGGCCACTAGGGAATTACTCGGTCGAACCGCTTCGTCGAGTTGAAAATCGTAGACGAGACACGAGAAGTAAGGTCGGCCCGTGAAGCGTGGTCTCTTACGTGTACGTGCAGGGGATACCAGTAGCTCACACCGAGCTGGGGAACCGCGTGTGTATCGAGGAAACGAGAAAGAGGAACGAAGAAAACAGGTGGAACCAGGAAAACAGACCGGAAAGGTGGAGGGGCTATAGGAAGGAACGAAGGGGAGTAAGAGACCGTAGATACAATAAAAGGAGCGTGTCCTTGCTCGGAAGCTGTCCTCTTCTTCTTTACCCTACCGGCTCTTCTCCGTTCTTTCTGTCCTGCTCCCTCCATTCTGGGCTCCTTCTTCCTCTAGTTGAAGCTCCCGCTTCTCTCTGTTTTGCTTGCTTTATTCTAGGCCCCCTCTTCCTTCATTATTAGCACCCCCTTTCCCTTTTCTAAACTTCCTCCTACTGCCTCTTCCTCTATTCTAGGCTTCCTCCTACTGCCCCTTCCTCTATTCTTTATTTTAGGGTTCCTCTTGCTCCCACATCTCTCTGTCCTGCTTCTTCTACTCTAGGCTCCCTCTTGCTCCCACATCTTTCTGTCTTGCTTCTTTCATGCTAGGCTCCCTCCTGCTCCCACTTTTCTCTGTCCTACTTCCTCTACTCTAGGTATCCTCTTGCTCCCCCTTTTTTCTGTCCTGCTTCCTCTATTCTAGGCTCCTACTTGCTTCCTCCTGCTCCAACATCCTCCCTCTTTCTCCCTCTTGCTCTACTCGCTGTTGCTAGCTTCTGCTCTCTCTCTCTCGTTCTGGCTTTTCCTTGGTCTCCCGGTTTCCTCGAGTTTCCCGCGACTCTCCTTATATTTGCCCCTCGCCGTCCCTGGTTTTTCGACCCCTCTCTTCTTTCTCCGTCCCGGTCCGCACTGTCCCATTCTGGCTACACTCCGCCCCAAACTTGAATCCAATTTTCCACATCACATCCCGCAAAAGTTACTCCGCGGCGCTCGGCAGGGCAGGAAGCAGCGCGACGTACCTACGACGGAACATTTTTATCTTCTCTTTGCTCCCGGTCGGAGTAAAACAATTTCGGAACATATTGCCCGCTACGGGTCTGGCCTTCTCCACCCCCGCGCTACGCCCCCACCTCCACCTCCTCCTCCTCCTCACTGGTTCAGCCACCCTCTGTCCCGTTATTTGACTCTCATGAAAGACGTAATAACGCGTGTACCTCCGTCGTTCGAGTTCTTCGGCCGACTCCTCCTCGACAAATTTGTACCGGCATCGTTTCGTGCCTAACTGAGACCGTTCATGGAGATGTGGGTATGTGTGAGATGAGAGTTGATGCTGAGAAACATTCGTTGATCATTATTAAACAGTGGATAAAACTTTATGGAAAATAAAAATGGTCTGCATTATTTCAAAGGCTCTGGAACCAAATAAACATTCATTTCTTCCTTTAATTAATTTTAATAAGTTGATGATAATGTTATATAGATACTCATTTAACTTTTGTGTTTTACAATTGTCAATGAAAATTTTTACTTTCCATAAATATTCGCAGTCTAATTATAAGAATTTTATACTGGAGAGGCAGGCTCGATCTATGTATAATAAAAATTCTGATATGGGACAAAAATAGCGCAGTATCGCCTTGCCACGTCGCTGTTTTCGTCCGAGGGTTGCACAGTTTTCTTGTTATTCAGGAGGAGGTTCCAATCGCATGAATATTTTATGAAAACTCCTGCGCGAAAGAAAATACACGTTAAGTATGTATATTTTTAAAATCTTATTCCTTACGTTCAGCGTTCTACAAGGAACTAAACAATAAAATATCGGTGAATTTGTGTCAGCACATTGCGTAGAACAAATAACATCTTTTAACAATTTGACTACCAAGCAATCTCAAAAGTTCCATAAAATCAAAGTAATTTGAAAAATAAAAATTGAACAATTAAAATATATGTATAATAACCCTTTCAATTTGTAAATCTACAATTTTGTACACAAAGAAATACCTAATACTGCGCTCCTCTTGTATTTTTTGGTAGGTGTCATTCAAAGGAGTGTTCCAAAAAGATTGAAATTATTAAATAATTGACCAATAATTTTGAATAAAATCTATAAAATGAGGATATCTACCAATTGTATTTTTATTCATTGAGATATCTTTAATTTTTCTGTAAAAACATTCTTCAAGGTAGGTAATCCCCTGAGGAATCAGCCCATTAGTAATGGGGTTAGGGATCAAAAAATATACAGAATGTTATTCTGGTATAAAATATTGTTTAGATAGCAGAAATAGTACAATTGATTCCAGTATCGTCGATCCATATTTATGTGATCGCAAAAATTCATTTTTCCCTTGATGATATCAACCCTTAGTAATGAGGTTAGAGATAAAAAAATTTACAAAAATTTACAGAATATTATTGTAGGTGTAAAATATTGTTTAGATATCAAAAATAGTACAATTGACTCATGTATCGTTTGCCCATGTTTATATTATCGCAAAAATTAATTTTTAAAACTGAACAAATAATTCCATCCCTTATTCCTGAGGGTCACGGTGCCCAACATGTTAATTAATCGATTCAGTGTTCTATTATGCACGCGATGCATCCATTGTGCGCGGAATGCAACATTTTGTTTCTAGTTTGGTACGCAGCATTTCCACGAGTTCCTCGCCGTTTCCATAGGCTGCGGGTAGAAACCGGGTCATGACCGACGACCGCCCGGGTCGTAAATTCTAATTCAAATAAAAATCGTCAACATAAATTTTCATAGGGACGGAAAAGATCGCCGTCTGGGGAGCGGCGAGTAATGTTGCCCAAACATTAACACCGTCCGGCGATCCCCGCGCCCCGCTGCGCCGCGCCGCTCGGAGGCGACGAGATCTTAACAAATTAATTTATATTCCGCGGCGGGGGCAATTTCGCGCTACTTCCGCGGCACTCGTCTCCGGAGAATACTTTGACGCACGGACGCGCCTGCCACCGACACGGGTTTTCAGACGTATTTCGCCGTTTGTAATAAAAATGTAATTAACCAAATTGCTTTCTATCCTCCGCCACCCATGATGCATAATTTAAACGGCGAACGAACTAGACGAACGGAAGCGCTGCAAAAGTGTTCGGGGCCACTGGAGAGATGGAATATTTTATATCGGCGGATAAATGCATTTAGTCGAATTTATTTCGAAAATTGGTGAGGTAAGCAATTTTTATGAACTTTTTTCGCCAGAGAAAATTATTGACAATATGGAAATAAATTTTCTTGGGATTGGTTCTATTATTCATTTGTTATTAGACGTTATTCGTGTCCTACAGTGAATAAATTTTTTCAGTTTCTTTGAATCGAACAGTACGTTTTTGAATTGAGCAGTACGATAATCCACGAATATTAACGAAACATGAAATCATAGTTTACAGAGAAATCAACAGAGAACAACATAAATAATAATGATTCGTTTACCTCTTTTAAACTGGTGCGATTTCTTCGTTCAAGGTCATCTGAATGTACGGTGTAGAAGTTCGTCGAACTGGTCTTATTATGTACTTATTGTATACGTATTGTACACTACATGATAAAACACCTATGTCAATTGAAAAATTGTTGATGACTTTGTTGATAACTCGATGAAAAACCTTGAAAGATAAAAAATTCGTGTGTTACAATATTTGTTGTTTTAAATCAAACAATCTTTATAGTGGCAACAACAACGGCGGAGATATCAAGAAATATATTCGAATATTTATTTAGAATATTTATTATTTAGAATATGTATAATGGACACAGATCTGCAAAACGTATTTATTAAATTTTCAATACCGACCCTTATCAGAATGTTGTAAACAACAACTATTAATATTTTTTTTGTAATTCCGTCCAATTGCAACTTTTTCAAAATATCTTTTTCACATCGTGTAGTAAACTAATTGTTCCAACTTCTCAAAAAAATCCAAGTCGTATGCAGAGTCGTCAGATTAAGACTTGTGTCCTCACTCTACATACCCCTTCCACGACGCGACGCTGTTCCCCACGCTTTCGCCGCGGCCCCGACACGTGACGCGTCTCGTCACTGTCGTACATGCGTCACAATGTCACGTGTCTAATCCGGTACTGGCAGAAAGGGGGTAATTTCTTCCCCTCAATTCCTCCCCTCACCAGGCGACTCTGCATTACTGTATCGATAGCAATCGGCGGATTTCATATTCGGTTGATACATATTGAACCAAGCACGGTGGCGGTGCGTCGCGCGGCAGGGTGAAGGAACTCATTTTCATTTATCTCCATTGAAAACGTCTCGCGCAAGTTTGTAAGTGGCCCCGAAGTCCGGAAAAGCTCTCGGGGGTTATGCCAGTGGCTGGTACAGGGGCACGTTCGTGCAATAACGGTAATCGCCTCGATAAGTATCTGCTCTCTTTGCCGGGGAACACATACTTCGAACTGGATCACGCTCTGCTCGTACGCGTCGCGGCGCGGCGTACTGCTCCGCAACGAAAAAGTCACGACCACGAAAGAATACAACGTATTAACGGCGATTACCCGGAACGACGCCGCGCCGCGCCGACCAGTTTCCACGATCGAGAAAGAAACCTCTTGCAGCCATTGTTCGACGAAGGAAAATATAGTAGGACTCTCGAAAAAAAAACGTTAACGGCGAAATTACCGACAGCATGAACGATGCGCTTAACCGGCCCGCGCGTGCCCGAAACGCGTCCCGTGTCCAACCGGCCTCGAACAACGTCGAATCATGTAAATGAGCGATTCGATGTGAGAAGAGACGCTTCACCAAAATTTATGGCCGTGCGGAAATTGATTAAACTTCTGGTTGACACTGTCCAGTATACCGGAGAGGAATTCGAAAATATTCTTTGCAACTTAATCCTTTCCACCCTGATGAGGTACGTACAGGGTGTCAAGTCCGGATCGATGAAGATCTGTTAAAAAAGTTTTGTGCAAAATTGACCTAGGCAAACTTTTTCGAGGTCAAATTGTTTTTATGATTGTATCATGTTCTACTCATCGAGTGAAATAAACTTCCCACAGGAACCATCGATAAAAAATGAACCGTTCTCTTGAAAATTGTTGTTAAAGTTCAAATTACACATAAACTTACTTGATTTGCAGTTCGGTTTTCATAGACAATTTCTTGACACCCTCTACAGTGACTCCCATTAATATTCGGAGACTCTTAAAAAGAAATATTTGTAATATTCGACCATAGCACTTGAATTTTTATGAAAAGTTACAACAATTAGTTTACTACATGGTATGAAAAAAAGTTTGTAATTGCAATTGGTCGAAATTGCAGAGAGAATACTGAAAGTTGTATTTTACAACTTATTTTATTGAGAATTTAAACAATGCATTTTGGAGGTCTGTGTCAACTATATATATTGTAAAAATTTCATGGAAAATCCTCTTTTAGTTTATTTAATTATCTGCTGCTACCTCTGTAACTATGTCAATAAATATACTATGTGTATAAAGACTTATTTAAATCATTATTTTCTACGGATAATTGAACTATTTTTTTCGAAATTTTTATTGTAGCCTGTTAATTTATAAAGTCGATATTGTGTTTGTGTAATTTTTTTAAAATCGTGTATTTTCAGTAATGTTCGTTTGAATACAGTAGCGCAGTTTTTAGGATGAAGCCTTTTTTTTCTTTTCGTATTGTTCATTCAACATGTTGCAAGCATTACCAGGGGTCAGAAGACATACTGACATCAGTTTTAGCATAGAAATTGACCATTGGATTCAATATATCAACATGATAATAAGATTAGACAATCTATGATCGTACAAGTGGAATAGGGACGACCTTTGGTCAGGCAAGCGGCATAGCGACGATTTATAGTCAGATATGTAGACCTGGAAAGATGTATGCCTAGACAAGTGAAATAGGGTAATCTGTGATCAGGCAAGTAGAATGGGGCCATCATTTTGACCGATAAGTGGAATAGGAACACTTTTATAGTCGCAAAACGAGAACAGGTAAATCAGTAGAAAGTAGAATGGTCGGTGTATGGTCAGACCAAAGAAATGTGTCTAAACAGGTGGACGGTATGTGGCCAAACAAGTAGATGGGGTAATCTATTTGTCAGACATGTGGAATAGGAACACTATTGTCATGAACGGTAAGCAGGGACCATCCAAATGGAGTTGTAAATGTTCAAACAAGTAGAATAGGGATGATGGTATATTAGGAAAAGAGAAATTAAGAATCGCCAGTAACCAAACAAATACAGCATTTGGTTAGGCAAGAATAACAATACAATACTATTGTTACGCAACTATAGAACAAGATCAGACAATCTTCTAAACTAAATAGTTATAATTAGACTGCTAGATTTCATCCCGTAATAGACGTTTTACGTTGAGAACAACATAATAATATTCTTAGATTTTTTATATTTTCAGAGTTTTATAGTTCACCCAGCTAATGTCTTCAAAATGCATAAACATCCGCTGTCTAGTTATAATCTATAGTCACGAAAAAAAGGAAATGTATTGGGTTGGAACGAAAGTTGGTAGCATTTTTAAATTAAATTTTAAGCATAAGATTAAGATATTTATTTATACGTTTGTTCGATAACATGATAAGTGATCTTAGAAATGGCAAAAAGTAATAGAACAGAATGGAAAATATATTATAATTATTATCGAATAAACATCTTAATTTTATCTTCGAATTCTAATTTAAAAACGCCACGAACTTTCGTTCCGACCCAATAATTTAAAAATCTAAATAAACTCGTCTTAAATCTGAATAAATAGAATAAGGATTTGGCCATTACCAGAAACGTAGAGTACGTTGGTTTAAGGTCGGACGAATTAAATGGAGACTATCCAATGGTCAAGAAGAAGAAGAACAGCGAAAGATTTATGACCAGACAAGTGGAATGAAATGGTCTACCGTCTGACAAGAAGAATTGGGACAACCTTATTGTCAAATAAGTAGTACAAGGAAATACATACGAGCAGGCAAGTGGAATGGGGACGATTTATGGTCAGACGAGAAAAGATGTCTTTATGCTAGACAAATGGAATAGGCACAATCTATAGCTAGATGAGGAGAACAGGAAAAAAATATATGCGACAAAGTGGAATAGGATGGTATACGATCAGACAAGTAGAACGGAGGTATCTCTATGTTCAAGGTAATATAATTACAGAAGACCTGCTGAACAAGTAGAATGGAGTACCATATAACCAGACAAATAGAAGAAAGGTGATTCTTTGATGAAAGAAGTGCAATTATTGATAGAGACATCACCAGACAAGTGGAGTAGGGTGATTCGTCCAGTAAATTAACATTTAAGCTGTATGTCTGTGAAAATTAGCATTTAATTTTCTCAGTGCTATTTCTATTAGAAGACTGTGTATTTGTTAAGGTCATATATTCCAGAACATAATTCTAACTGGGCAAGTGAAATAGAGCAGTCTATGGTCAGACAAATACAATACAGAAATACGTATGAGTGGGCTTGTGATGTGTGGTAATCTATAGTCATACATATACAATAAATACAAACGTGTGACTGAGCACGTGGAATGAGGTAATCTCTCGTTCTGGCAGTAGGCAACATCGAGCGAACAACTTCAAAAGAAGAAGATGGTGTAGCGATCTCTGTATTGCAGAATAAACATCGTCGTCTTATATCGAAATAAAACTGTGTACATATTAATATCACCGGGTCGACGTTCTTTCAGAAAGCCCATTCGATTCATCAGTGTGTTTCTACGATGATAAAGGATACTTGTACACTCTCTCGAGGCGGGGCACGGTTGAAGGAGCTCGAGACGGCCGGGCATATCCCTTTTACAGCAAAAGTCCCTTTTCATTTGTTCGGGCTCCTCTGACGGTGCACCCTTTAATATCACGATTGTCGCAGCGTCCTCGTCTCTCGCGAGGCAAAGAAACATCCGAAGCTAGGAGAGGAAGCCAAAGAACGCCGCGCTGGCAGACGTGGAGTATCGGTGGCGTGCGCCGCCGCAGATAACGCTCTTGTCATTAGAATTGCAAATGCTGTTTATGTCTAGTGCTAGATAAAAACTAACCGTTTAACACCGTGCCAGACAGTGTAAATATCGGCCGCGGGCCGCATCGGCGTACCTATACACCCTCCTCTACCCTCCAATCGATATCTGCGAATACCTTTTTCTTACCACTGTCTCGAACAAACGATTTCTTTTTCTCGTGTCCAGAGAACCCACCAATGGCTTAGAAGACATTTTACGACTTCTTTATCCGGGGGCAAAGAGGTCTTAGCCAAATTCAAAAAGAGAAGAGAAATCGAAAAATGGGGCTGCCGGCAACGGTACAGGGAGAATTTATACTGCTCGTTTATGGAAATTTATTACAAGCATATTAAATAACGCAGACTTAGTAAACATTTTGCAAACATACAGTCATGGACAAAATCAAATGGACACCCTTTAAAAACTCTTTTAAAATTGAACCAAACGACTTGCGTTTTTTTAAGATGTTAAAAGAATTAGTTGTATACATACTTATATATTGGTCGAAATTACTGAGAAAAAAAGTAGAGATCACGATTTTTAACTTTTTCATCTGTGTCTATAATGAAAATTTGAAATATGCCTTTCCCATCAAAGTTTCAGCAAAATCGATTAAGGTTGCAGTGAGCCACATATAATTCAAAATGGCAAGAATTGTGAGAAACTATGATTTAGATCCATTGTTGGCCAAAAATTCAAAGATTCTTACATCTTAGATCTACAACAGATATATTTTAAATTATCATCGTAGGCACAGATAAAAAAGTTAAAAATCGTGACTTTATTTTTTTAAATTAATTTTTTTATACATCACCCAGTAAACTAATTCCTTTATCATCTTAAGAAAGCTCAAGTCGTTTGGGTCCAATTTAAAAAAGTTATTAGTTTCAGAAGGTGTCCACTGAATTTTTTCTCCAACTGTACATATGAAAAAGTGGATTACGGTGGTATACGGGAAGACAAGTAGAACAGAGATATGTTGAAATTAGTGCAACTTGCAGAAGACTTGCTGAACAAGTAGAATAGAATAGCATATCATCAGACAAATAGACCAAGGAGGATCCTATGATCAAACAAATGGAATAATTGGTAGACTCATAAGGGGGTAAGTGAAGTGTGTTGGTGTATGGTCAACCAGGGATGATAGGAGTCATCAATCAACTAAGGCAGAGACAGGCATGTGTTTAACTATGTGAAATGGGATGGTCTACAATCAAACGAGTAGAATAGAGAAATACATGAGACTGGACAAGTGGAATCAGATAGTCTATGTTCAGACAAGTACAATCGAGAAATACATGTGTCTGGGCAAGTAAAATGAGGTAGTCTGTGGTTAGACAAGTACAGTAGAGAAATCCATGTGGTCAGGCAAATGGAACGAGGTTGTCTAGCATCAGGCTGGTAAAATAAATAATATTATTCATTTTCTTTAAATCAAAATAAAATCTTTCTATTGTTAATATTTAAACAAGAAAATATATATACAAGACGAATATAAATTCTCTTCTTCGTTTAAAGCTTTAAGGAATTAATGAAGACAAATCATTTCTGATCATTGCAGATGCACAAAAAATTGTAAATTGATTATGTAAGTGTGTTAATGTGAGTCAGTGAGTTACTATGGTGTACTCAATTCGTATTGTTAGTTTCCGATAGACATAGCATTTAAATAATACGTATAACGTGTATATTATTATTAGATTTTATGCATTTGTGACAAAAATGAGTTCGTAAAATACAAAAAAAACTTATTAAGGGAAGTGTTTATGCAGATCTCTTGCGAACCAAGTTACAACCTCAACCTGTCAAAAACACTGAAAATCGCTGAACTTTAAACACCCATAACTTTTGGACCGGTGGATTCCTAATATTAAAACTTGGATTTTCGACATTTTCTCGCCAAAATCTACCGGATCACGTTTAAATAAGATGAAAATTTCTGGTTTCCTCAGGTGAAGTTTAGTCCTCGTCTCATGTCATTGCAAAGAAATCGCAACGAAAAGTACTGGACACCCAAATGAATTACCATCTGAGTTAATACGTGCGATGTAACCGACTTAACAGGTTAAAGGTAGTGCCAACTTTCCGTCCGACATGAAAATTGATAGCGTGCGTAGCTTTCGAAAAGATATTTTGAACCGACCGTGTAATTTTTAGGTTGTTACACGATGCTCTTAGACTCAGTGGCGGCTAAAGGGGAGCGTATCGGTCTTGAAGGCATCCAATGTCGTTCCGTTTACTCCTCGCGTATGCGACAAACGTGCGAGATTACCCTCCGATGCAGGCGAGTAAATATTGTCTCTTATTCGAGCCGGTTATACGGCGCTTATGTATCCACCGGCTTTCCGCTTGCCAACCCTCCCCCCCCCCCCCCCTCCGAGACCGCGGCTACCCGCCGCGAGTTTAGCTACTCGGATAACCTCTCGTTGATTCTCTAATGACGATTGGGCCGTCGATTTGTTTTGGACGTCGACCTTATCGGGAATGTGTTGCGGTCAGACGAGAACCTCCTCGACTCGAAGCCCCGTCCCCTTTAAGGGTCTCATGTAGACGAGCCCAAATCGATTTTTTTATTGTAGAGGAGAGGGTAGTAATATGACACACCAAGGTATTGACCAGTACACAATATAGATAGTTTTAAGAATGGTTATTTTTTGCAAAGTCAATCCTTGTAATTAGTAGAGTACAATGCTAGTAGAAAAAAATTTTTCAATGTTTAACCTAGAATTTGCAAGCTCAGAGTCATTACCTCAGTAACCACCAAACCGAGGTTGTAGTATCACGTTATGATGGTCATTACTTAAAATAATGTAGCTAAATCAATTACAAAAGAATTGTGACATTTATGTCTTAACGTACCATTACGTCGTGAGAAATTCATGAAAATTGTTCAATGTTGCAGCGTTTACGTGGGACTGTCCCTTTAAATAGGATATCTCCTGTCCGGGATCCTCTCGCGCTTCATTATATCATAGAGAAATCGTTAACGACGCTCGGTGACTTTTATACGGGGCCGATTTAACGTAATTAATGTTCACCGGCGGACGAACGCGGTAAATTCATTGCTGTATGAATCGATTCCCAGTCGCTCGGCGTCGCGCTCGCCTTTCTTCCAGTTCAATTTAATTACGCCCCCCCCCCCCACGTGTTTCCCTTTCCACTCCCTATTTTTCGATCGACGTCTCATGGGTCGATTCGCGACATGCTACATGACGGCGGAAAGGGTTGATCTACGTGAATAGAAATCCCTCGCGATTAGTATGAAAAATTCTGTTGACCCATAGTTTATATTAAAACAATCAATTTTTATACATACAGGGTGCGACCGAATAACACGTACAGGATGTAAAGAAATGTTTGGTCCTTGCTGCCATAGGTGTATTCTACATCTTCGGATCGATGAAGGTCTGTAAAAAAAGGTTACCGCAAAATTGTCCTTGCCGTTGAATTTCACGGACAGATTTCTTTCTATTGTATTCTACGCGTCATGGGGATAAAGTGTCAATTATCTATACTCAGATAAGGAGGACAGAGAAGTTACTAGACAAGTGAAGTGAGGTGGTCTGTAGTCAGTCGAGTGGAAAAGAAACTCGTATAAATCATATAAATCGAATGAGAACAATCTATAGTCAAACAAGTAGAAATGAGAAAAATGTATGGTCAGACAAGTGGAATAAGACTGATATATGGTCAGACAAGTGGCGTAAGGTTGATCTACGGTCAGACAAGTAGACCAGAAATCACTTTATTATCAAATCTGCCGGTGATTACGAAAGTGGCGTAAGTCAAAATTCCAAAAAAATTGATCTTTTTCTTGTGTACTATTTTTGATTTTACTGATAATTATATAGTGACCTGAAAAATTTTGTAGTACATATTATATGTATATCACATATTGAATATTATCATGGTAAAATATTTTTTATTTATTTAAATAGCTAACCACTCTAAGTGGTTAATGGAAATATTTCGATAGGACATTTCCAGCGCTAGCTCGAAATGAAGTCCCACCACCTGGAGGTCTAACCCCGGATCTTCAAGATCAGCGAAGATCGAACATTTCGCGCACCTTGCGTCGCGAAGGGGCCACTCCAGAATCGACAGAAAAAAAGACTAAGAAGAAGACAGAAGAAAGAAACGGGACAAGTAACTCGGAATTGCCGGGCTCGAGCATCAGGCGAGATGTCCTCGGGAGACCGTGGGAGCGGAAACTTCGAGGACGTCTCTCGGCCGCGGCAAAAGTCTGTGCACGCTCGTCTCCCCCGGCGCGCGCGTCGTATTTATGCAATCAACGGAGTTTTCCGGGCTCCGCCGGCGAAAAATTCAACGAGACACGATTCACGGGTCTCGCGGTCATATGCTGGACTGTGTCCAGTCTGGATACCGAGGCGTGGATACCGAGCAGACGTTATATTCGTT
This sequence comes from Lasioglossum lativentre, assembly GCA_916610255.1. Taxonomy (NCBI): domain Eukaryota; kingdom Metazoa; phylum Arthropoda; class Insecta; order Hymenoptera; family Halictidae; genus Lasioglossum; species Lasioglossum lativentre. The sequence continues at coordinate 22,284,302 of OU744355.1, forward strand.
CCAGGAGGGGCGGGGGGGGCAGGGGGCGGGGAATTAAGAAGAACGGATCGGTGCCAAGACCCTCACCCTCCCCAACCCCCACCGATCCCCCCACACCGTACCCCGACTTCCGGCGAACGCATCGAACGTGCACACGAGGACCGTTCACGGTGAAGAATACTCGGGATAGGGAATCGCGACGCGTTCCGTCGCGCGACTGTCTTCCGGGCTATCTATCCCCGACGTCTAGGTATCGAATATTCTCCGGAGGGAATTCCGGCGTGCTCCTCAACCCTCTCTCGCCACCCTCACCCCCGGCAACCCTCTATCTTCCATCTTCCACGGCGATACCGAGAAAATTCGACGTTCCGCGTCGCCGCGGCTGCCAAAAACGCGAAAACGGAATCTACGCGCGCGATAAGAGCGGACAAGATTGTCTTCCTAGTTAGGGGATGGGGGTGAAGTCGTTTGAGGAACGAGATTTTCCAATTTGCTGGAAAAATTACTGGAATATACAACCCCACGAGCATTTGTGTTGCCCTTGTCTGACGACTCCTCATTGGAACTCGCTCGATTCGAGTGAGAGCGAGTTTGGGGTTGCTTGGTGGCGATGATACAATTCATTCGAATAGGGACCCTTTGGATGTTTATTTTGCTCCCACTCCTGCGAGGAATGCTCGTGGCCTAGGGGTTATGTTTAGGGTGGATGGAGGATTTAATTGCGTGAAAAGTAGTGTGCCAGATATTAATATGTTTGGGATGTGCTGGGACGGTGTTAGTAAGTATTCAGAAAATACGATTATTAAATAAAACATCAATATTTTTGAGAATCAGTATTCTCTGTGACTCTCCTATCTGGTAAAGAAAATTAAAAAAATTTTGTAGATTCATAAGTTCCTTCTAACATTTTTTTATACCATCAATAATAAGTCTGCATTATTTTCAATATACGAATATTCCTGAAGAAAGAAATGTCTACTTGGTTCCTTCTTCTTCCGTTCTTTAACGTCGTTTCTTGGATCTGGTCCCATATGACAGTCAATTTGATAAATTTCAAGAAATTCTCTTCTCTTTGTTTCTATCTGAACACTCCCTTGAATTCCGCGAGGATTTGAATTCTATTGCGTGGTTCATCCAATTTTACGCATTCCGGAATTATGTATGTGCTGCGCCTGCGACTGGTAGGTGACAGACAGTGGTGGATGAAATAGTATTCTAACAAAATAAATTATATTCTCAGACTAATTCTTAAATTGCTACATTGATTAATTTGAAATAGTTGTTTACTATCGTATTAGAAATATTTATTTGATTTTACAAGTATATTGTATAACAGGCCCGGACAACTTCGACATCAGCGTGTGCTTGTGGCGCCACCTGGCTGGCTGCGCGCGACGCTCACTACGTACCAACATGGCGGCGCCCGTATCGGCGAAAATCCCTGAACTTTAAACACGCATAACTTTTGAAGAAGTGGATTCCTAAGATTGAAAGTTGGATTTTCGGCATTATATCGGAAAAATCTACAGGATTACATTTACAAAAAATAAAAAATTTTGGTTTCCTTAGGTAAAGTTGAATCATAAACTTCTATCTCCCACAAGGATCCACAATCTCTTAACGATCTCGCTTTCGTCACGGCATTAAGCCTTGCAAATAAAAGTCTAACGCTATTCAAAAGCCATCATTTGATGATAGAAAAATGCAGATCCGGGTGTCCCAAGGAAAACCGAGCGGCATCGAGTACCCGTACCAGCAAACGCATTAAGTCGGCATAAATCAGTCGTTTGGCGGTCTGTAATCGCTTGGCGGAAACGCGGTGGGAATTGAGGAGCAGCTAGACAGTCGATCGTGCCAAGGAGTCGAGGAGCGAAGTGGTCGGGCGGTTCTTTGCGGGTTCGGTTGTAGAGTAACTGCGTGGCTCGATAAATCTGCCGGCGGGCACAGAACAATTCGAGTGCGGGGCTCATCCGGCGTTTACCGCACGATAGAAAGTATCCGGCCGCGATGCGGCGCCGAAGAAGAAGAGCCCTCCTTCTCCTCGTCCTGTCTTGGTCCCGTGTGTTCGCCCTTGCTCGCTGAAATAACGAGGAGGAGGCCGCAGGGAGCTCTGCCAAACACCGCGATGCATCCTCGAAAATTGAATGCAGGAACGGCGGGGAGAGAGAGAGAGAGGGAGGGAGAGAGGAGAAACGCGGGGGTGGACGCAATCTGTTCCGTGGACTCGGAGGAATCGCGAAATCCGTGGAACGCGACGTTTCCTGGCGGAGACACCGCCTGCCCCCTCGGGCTCTCTTTCTTCTTCTCTTCTCTTCTCTCTCCTCTCTCTGCTCTTTCTCTGCGTATCGTCGAGAGACATTTAGTGGCACCGCGGAAACCAATATCGGCCCCGGAGAAATTTCGCTCGGCCATGCTCGGATAGAACCGGCTACAGCATCAGGAACAGGAAGACGACGACAGACGGGGACGAGGGGGCACGCATACTTGGAATAACGTCTCCGAACACCGGCGACTTGTTACGTCGCGTCGCATCGCCTAAGTTCCGCGACAATACTACACTACACTCAAAAACGGGTATGTGCAATTTAAAAAAATTAAAACCGAGGCCGAGCGGCGGTAACGCGTATACGAAACAGTTGTTCAGAATGATGACATTGAGAACATATTTCAAAGTCATCGAGAATCGGCGAGGAATCCGCACAATTACCGAACACTTTAAGAGTATTAAATATATTATTTTCACCATATTGAAATTATTAGTGAAAAATATAAAACGATTTATTTTATACAATCACAAATGTTTTATTTTCCATACAGATTCATAGTCTAGTCATTGCCGACATCACACATTACTACCAACCTTCACGCGAAAAAGCAGGTCGTTTAAAGAAATCAAGGTGACCTTGAAATCTCCGAAACGTCTTCCCCCATATAACAAATGTTTACCTCACGAAATTTCGCCCCTCTATATCCTGCAAGTCTTGTGTGTTACATTTTTTTTCATATTATTACACATGACGGGAATATTCCAGGTGGACATGGTTATTGAGCTAGTCTGTACAGTGTCTTATAGTATTGTCGTCAAGCGTCGCGACGCGGACGGGACGCGTGGGAGAACGACAACCGTCCGACCCCCGACTTCTCTGCATGGAATACTGTTCCCGTGGAGATACCTCCATGGGACTGGAATGTAATAATTGCGACGAGACCGTATACTCGCGGATACATTTGTTCTGCGCGCGGATTCCGAGCGGAATCGTGTTCCACGCAGCCATCAATTTCTCTTATATTCAATGCAGAAGCTGCGCTGCGTTGTCGCGCGAACAGGCAACGGATGGTGGCTGGAATTGTTTCGCTCGTTTTGGTTGGATACCTATCAAGTACGAGCTGAAGGGCGGGTTTAGAGATTGGAAGCACGGGAATATGGTTTTGAATGGGAACTAATAGGGATTGTGATGGTTGTGGCAGTTTTTAATGGGTTTCTGTTTAAAATATACAAGGTGTACCAAATTTTCACGGCCAAAATTTGTCGGAATATTCTGTGGGTCTAACAAGAAGAGGTTACGTCTGTCGCCAATTTTAATGAAACTTTTTGTGGTGATTCCAAAGACAAATTAAGCAGACAGGTGTCCAAGCTTTTTTGCCAATACAGTATTTTATCGATAAATGTCCCAAATATCTTACACATAATTGTCCCTGAACTATCCCCACTCCTGCGGGGTATACCCCGTGAGGGGCCACAAAATTAGAGAGTCCTCGGCCGCCGAGAAGTGTAACATGATACGGGTCGGGTATATCGGTGTGAGACCAGGAAACCACTACTAATCCAATAACAAAACTTCTTTATTTTTTATTATTTTTTTATGGAACTTTCACCAACATATTCTTGATATATTTCTAATGAAATTGATACCAAAAATGATATAATTCCGATAGATATGTTTATTTTACATTTCCGTTTTAATTCGTTCGCAACGGGTTAATGAAATCCTTTTATTAAGAGGCAACCGGATAGCTACAAAATTATTCAATCGAATTTCCGTTTTTCCGAATTTGATTCCGTTAATTTGTACACGGTACTCTTTATTAATTTTAATGTTGTTTTCGACAACAGACTACTTCACCCAAAAATAATGGAGAGAACATTTCGAGTACCGTGGAAATATTAATGGTAACAAATCGGACAGTCGATTGAATAATTATATGTACTATGTAGCTATCCGATTGCCTCTTAATAAAAGGATATCAATAACCCGTTGCGAAACTTCCATCGCACGTAAATATCATCGGAATTATATCATTTTTGGTATAAATTTCATTAGAAAAATATCAAGAATATGTTGGTGAAAGTTCCATAAAAAAATAATAAAAAATAAAGAAGTTTCGTTATTGGATTAGGAGTGGTCTCCTGGTCTCACACCGATATACCCGACCCGTATTATGTTACACTTCTCGGCGACCGAGGCCTCTCGGGCTTCGCTATTCGTTTTTACGTTCGGCAAAAGTCAAAGAATAGTATCCTTCACACATAATTGTCCCTGGCCGGACCCGTGGTTGGGACAATTATCGATAAAATACTGTACTTATTCTTTACAAAAATACATATAATTTTTGAATTTTTTCCCAAAAGAGTTTCTTCAAACTAGATGAATTTAATATTTCTGGTACATTATTTACAACCTATTAAAGTTATTCACAAGAGAACTCAATTTTTATGTAACTTTACTATCTTGTAATTGATGCAATTTTTATTTTGCGTGGTGATCCGAAATCTGATTAATTATATTTTAAGAAAGGAACGTGTCGAATAAGAAATTGACAGGATGGGAGCGTTCAATTATGTGCGATCGAGTGTCCCTTTCTGGAAAATATTCCACCCTCTTGAGACATCCACGGGGAGATAAGAATTTTTCTGATTTCCGAACGCCTCGCAACACCCTTGTCACAGTGAAGGGACAAGGGGAGTCAGTGAAAGAAACGCGGACAATAGAGGAGACGTATGAATACGGAGAACTTGTAACTTTCGAGGCCCTCCTGTCCTGACACGTCTAACGCCGATGTGCTATTGTTCTGTCCGAAGGGGGAGCAAGGCTCGAACTATATCGAATAAGATCAAACATCTTGAGACAGTCGATAAATGTTTCACGAGCTGTTCAAATATGTAATTGACGGCTGCTCTATAAAAATCTGCCAGATGTAGACCATTGCACATGAATATTCTTCCATTCTTATTAGTAATAGTCGTACGTTCAAGGACATACGAGACCCTAACTTTGTAACAATGCTACAAAATACTATGTTTTAAGTCGAACCAAAGATAATTGAGATTTCAACACTTTTTTGGACAATATTTAACCACTGAAACTTGCCGAATTCTTCTATTATTATTAGACTTAATAATTGCTACTGTATACAGGGTGTCCCAAAAATGTTGTATGTCCTTGGAAGGGGTGAGTCCTGACGTCATTTGAAGCAACTTTTTCCTTTGAGAAATTGTTTTCCGTGGCTTCGTTAAGGAATTATTAACGAAAAACACGGACCAATAGGAGCGCTGTTTCAGCAGAGAGGAGCACTGGCATTGGTCGAGCCGGAATCCGTCCAAAATAGCCGCGCTCTGATTGGTCCGTATTTTTCGTTAATAACTTCGTAACGAAGCCGCGGAGAACATTTTCGTAAAAGAAAAAGTTATTTCAAATGACCTTACGGATCACCCTTCTCAGGCAAATACATTTTTGGGACACCCTGTATTGGGTGGGGAAATAACATTGTCCACCTTGAATACTTCCGTTACTTGTAATAATATGATAAAATGGTATACACAAAAGTTGCATGGCATAGAGGGGGAAATATTGTGACGTAAACAGTTTTTATGTGCGCGAAGGCGTATCGGAGATTTCATAGTCACCTTAATTTTTAAAATGGAAAACCTACTTTATCGATGGAGTATCGAATTTTGCGTAAAAATGTATCGACCTTCACATGTCCTTGATCTAATAATTAGAGGACGTTACTTAGAGAAGGCAGATTAAGACTTGTGTCCTCACTCTACCGTCACCTTCCACGACCGGCCCAGTCACATGACGCGTTTCGTCTCTGTCGTGCATGTGTCCGGTATTGGCAGAGAGAGGGTAACATTTTCCCCTCAATTCGTGCTCCCTCCCCTCATCTGGCAACCTCTGGTTCGCGCAACCTACTAGCTCAGGTATTAGGTACGTATTGAAACCGATTGGTCACATTGAGAATAAATGTGCCAATAGATTAATTTTTCTATAAATCCTCCAGTAAAGGCATCAACAGCAATAGAAAAATTAAAATCAACAGACGACAAACAAATTCGAAACTGGAGCAGCCGAAGTAAAACAAGACGTAAATCGTTCACAGCGTTCCTCCAGCTCCTTGCTCGACCTCCGCGCCGTGTCTATCAGCTTCTCCACTTAACCTTTGGCTCCGGTGCTCCTCCAATCAGTTTCCGAGATCCTGTTGCCAGGACTAAAAGAATCTCAAACCAGAAGCCGAACTCCTCGCAGCTCTGCTCGGCGCCGAGTCGCGAGATCGGAGAGGTCCCTCTCGAGTTCTTGCCTGCGTAATTGGCACTTTGGAGCGGCGCGAGACCGACAGTGGGTGTAATAAAACGCGGAGGATCGAGTAAGGGAGGGGAACGGGTGCACCGTTGAAAGATTCATTGCTCGCCGCCAGGCCGTGCGGTCTTTGAACCGAATTTTCTCGGCAGCTCGCCTCTAAATGAGGCACCGAATTAAACGGCTGCTCCGCCGTTTCGCGTTGATCAAATCTCGGAAATCGGTTCGATCCCCGCCCCTCTATCGAGGACAATAGCCTCCGTTCCCCCGTGATTCGATTCCTTTCTTTCAACGTCCGCAGAAAATATGAAAATAACGGGAACGCCGCCGGTTGCCACTTCGTAGTCGCCAGATGAGGGAGGGAGCACGAATCGAGGGGAAAATGTTACCCTCTCTCTGCTAGTACCGGATTAGTCACGTGACATTGTGACACATGTACGACAAGGACGAAACGAATCGTGTGGCCATGGGGGAAGCGTGGGGGAATAGCGTCGTGGTAGGGGAAGGGTAGAGTGGGAGACTTAATCTGGCAACTATGCGTGCATTAGTATGGCGGCTGTACAGGGTGTTTCGAAATTATATGCGCTGACCAATATAGCGTGATTATGTACCTCTCGATGGAGATCAGTTGAAAAAATGGACCGCAGAATTGACCTTGGTCCTTTTCTCAAGGTCAAATTTGTTTTCTTTTTTGCATCCTATAGTAGTCATTGGGACGAACAGAAGGTTCAAAGGAACCATGGGTCTCAGGTCAACCGTTCTCTTAGAAAACGACTTTAAACATTCGTAAACTATTTTATTCCATATGTCTACAGGGTGTCCCAAATGAAGGGGTCGATCTGGTCAATCGAGTCTAGTTATTAGTAGAGATGTGTATGTAATTTTTAATTTTTGTATACAAATTTTAAAATAGTGGAATCAAAATCTGATTTTCATTTGCAGTATCCTTAGGAGATCTGGACTAAATAGAAATCTTACAAAATTCTATCAAATTTTATATTCTAGCATTTGTTTAACATTTTCCGAAGCCATCTTGAATTGCAATTGTCTCAAGAACGAGGGTACCGACGAGATTTCGTTATTCTCGATTTTCGTCTCATTTCGCGCTATCTTCCTGACCTCGTTCGGTACCACGAGTTTCGAAGCTGCGGAGAAAAGCGAAAAAAAGTTAGATTTTCCAAAGCGGTCAAAGTAGAAAGTTTTGGTCAACGAATGCGGAGATTGTGCTCGATTTTTCGGGAAGCGCGCGCGACCCGGCCAGGCCCGGGGTCAACAGGAAACCAAACAACAAAGGCTTGCTCTCGAAACTATTCCCGGTTATGGGGTACACTAGCTGGTCGGGCTCTATGGTTATGACGGATAGGTGGTTGCCGTGGCAAAAACCGGCGTGCGTTTAATCAGCTTACGCGGCCATGTTCCCGCGAGTCACCCCGCAGCGCCCCGCGCCGCGCCGGCAAAGAGGAGAAACGAGCGGGTAAAAATACGGCGATTACGATCGAGCGGACACACGGTTGACGCTTGCCGAATAATCGTGACTCTCTATGCTCATGGAGGCCACGCCACGGCGCGGCGGGTCTGGCCGGTCGCCGTTTTTATACCGGGGCGAGGCTCGCGAAAAAAGGAACAAAATATATAGGAAGGGAAAAAAGGTGGTGGGTTACGGGAAGCACCGGCGAAGAGTACCTTGGATGATATTTGTTCGCGTTTGGTCCGGTCTTCCAATGTTGATTTTCATCGTAAAACGAGCAATTGAACCGTCCGCGTGCTGCGCTCGGACTACATAAAACCTCGTGCGCGCGTGCGCGCGCGAGAAGGAATGAACACGGCCCCCGAGAAAACGAATTAACGGTCTACCTCAATGAAATAGACCGGCGAAAAAGTTTCACGGTTATTTAACGTGGGGGCTCGAGTCGTGTACCTTTGCTGTACAGTTCAACCAATTGGCATTCTACAAAAAATCGTATATATACGAATCGATATGACTCCCGCTGTTGCATCTTCCGAGGTGTTTGCCGGATCTATCGAGCTGGTCCGACTTGGTTTTGTCAACAATTTAACCTAGAAGTGAGTATTCACCTGAGGAAACCAGAAATTTTTAATTTTTTAAAAAATTGAATAGGAATCGCCGGGCGCGTCTGAGCATGGTCAACCAATTCTACTTCTCGCGAATGCTAGAACACGCCGATAAATTTACAAGCTCGGTTTTCGCCAAAACGAAGCGTCAACAAAAAAAGTATTATTCGTTTTTTATATATATTTTTGTGGATAGAATCACTGGCGACACTCTGTATATGTATGTGCAACTTGTCTTTAGTGATACTATCACATTGAAGTATCACATTGGGGGCTTCCAAAAATTTTATAAAAATTCCCTGATATCGTTTTGAGTATATAATTTAAGACTAAGTAACCCAAATGTTCCAAAAAAGTTAAAGAAACTTCATATTCGCAATTGTTTGCAAGATAGTGACGAAAATTAGTATAAAAAAATTTAGATGGGTCACGAGAGACCCGAGGATACCATTGCATAAATATATAAAGTATCTTATCACTTTATCCAGAATTGTATATCGACAACTATGTCCTACGGTAACATGTACAAGAAAAAGTTGTTTGGAGAGTTTGACCTTAACAACACAAGGTCATCGAAATCAATACGAAGGGCGAACTTCTAAATAATTGTCTGCGTTGCCGAGACTACAAAGAGGCATCATTAATAATAACATAACAACAAAAACAAATTAGCAGCAACACAGGTTGCTCGATCGGATCTCCGAAATAAGATGTCCATCGAACGTTCTGAAGTTGAAAAGAAGAAAACTAGTTAGGAAGGCTAACGAGTGGAAATTTCTTGATTTCTCGGCGGTGGAAACTCCATCTTGTCCAAATATTTAAAATGGGGAGTGAGAGGGGGTGGGGTTGGGGGACGATGGTTGGAAAACGGCGCGGACGGGGATGGTACGCTGCCAGCCGGAATTCATTTATCGCGAGACGGCAGCAGGGCACTTAATCACGCGACCCTTTCGTTGCTTTCATTATCCCCCGCGCCTTATCGTTTCATAAAGATATTAACTCGGCCAAGTTGGCTGAGCGCGAGTCAGGCTTTACGAGGATCCCCGAGGCGTCTTATTGAAATCACCGGGGCCAGAAAATTTCACGGAACGGTATGCAGGATCAACAGCTGCGAATTAAACGACGACGACGACGACGGACGACGACGGGACCCTGTTATATTCCTGTGCTGGGACAGACAGCCGAACCGTTACGCTTCGGTGGCAACGTGCTCTGGGCCACGGGATTCGCGGTTCCCTTCTGCATATATATACCCGGGCGAAACTTTGTTGCCGATTCAGTCGAGCTGCCGAGACCCGCGATGCGATTAGAAAGTCACGTGGAGCCAAAGCATGTTTCAGGATGTGTGCTTAAGGAACGGGGATCTGTTGACAACGGCAAGTCAATCGAGAATGATTTGTAGTATACGTTCACTGGTTGGCTATCGAAGAAACATATCCACTTTACTTCGAAATACGATCTTTTAGGCTTTCAGATTGAAACGTGGAGATTGGTGTAAGAATGCTACCGCAAAATTAAATTCAAGGTCAAAAGGTCAACAACCTTTTTTTTATTGGACCGTATTCTAGTCGTCACAAGGATAAAGAGTGCAAGAGAAACCATGGGTCAAAATTCAACCTTTCTCTTAAAAAATTGTGGCAAGTTTTTTCGTTCTCAAACTAATTTTATCTATATTAGATTTTCGGTATACATATATCACATATCAATCACAAAGAATGTGACCGAGTAATGAAAATATAATATAAATAAAATTAGTATGATAACTTCACCATAATTTTTGGGGTGGAGAGAAATCTATATTATCGACATCACCGCGTGTTTGTGCTGCCATCTAGCGACACCGCTCATTAGACGACGAGCGACTCTGACTACAGCCAACATGGCGGCGCCCTTACCGGTGAAAATCCCTGAAGTTTAAACACGCATTACTTTTGAACCAATGGATTCCTAAGATTAAAACTGAGATTTTCAGCATTTTCTTACCAAAATCTACAGGATTTCATAAAAAAAAGTTAAAAATTTCTGGTTTGCGGAGGTGAAGTTTAACCGTATTTTATTTGAATCATGACGTTCGTATTACAAACATTAGTTCTGTTTTACCATGGTGCACAATAACGTTGGGTAACACGACAGAAAGGTTGAGAATCACTGGCCCGCTGTGCTCGAGAATTCAAGTCAATTGAAAATGATTTGTTTCAGGTATTTACCGCTTATTTACCGGGGCACACGGGGACATCCGTCAGCGATTCAAGCTTTCTTCGGCGGGGTATGATGGTAATGTGTAAACTTTTGCAGCGATGGAATTACGTTGGTAGTCTACCGCATTGAGATCCGACTCGTACGTTCGGTTGATTCATCGTCGTGAGGCATTTTTGTTCACGGCAGCCAGAGAGAGCTTCCCCGGCTCGTCGCGCGTATTTTTCACAAGTTTTCCCGAGGAGCTACACACCGAACTTTGCCTAAGGGATCAAACTTTTGAACATAATCGTAGGTGGGTTTATTCGTTTGCAGGCGTGTAAGCAGTTTCTGTGGGTCCACAGGTAAAAATAACTTGTCTAGTCTGATTACTTCGCTAACTTTGAAACCTGTCAAGCGTAATACGAAGGAAACAGAAGCGGGGTTCAGAAGTTTCCCTCGGTATATTATATATACATATATATGTATATACACAGAAGATACTAAAACCGCGATCCTGTTAAAACTTTGCATATTTTCAGTTTGTTATAACGCAACTGGTCTGCGAGGAATCCCGCTGTCTGTCAAAGTATTGGAACCGTTTAAGTAAGTGCACAGTATTAGGTTGGTAAAAAAACAAATGTGCATTTCATCATTATGAACTTCCTGCGATTTTTCTGAAGGGATGTGTTGTACCTCATTAGATTCCTATTAGTACATTAATGAAAAAAATGATGCTCCGCGGGTTCTATCTTTTATTGTACAGTCAGTCTCATAACTGATGGCACACACTTTAAATCAGAATATCCTTTTTATAAATGGACCACACTACCTCAGTTTTCCTGTTAAGCTACATGGATTAGTTTACTAGACGGTATGTAATGAAAATTTTGGAAAAGGTGCGTTTATTCTCAATAAGAGAAAAATTGAAAACGTTGCTTTTTACAACTTTTTTATTTGGGCTTGTGTTAAGGACTCAATTAATGGTAATCGAGAACCTTTGATTATTGCACTTGGCGCCGACCAAAGTTCGAAGGACCACCCACTGATGTAGGACTAATTTAAATCACTCACATTCACTTGTGGATTGAACATCTATTTATTTATACACGCAACCTGAAGGATACTTCTAACTATCAGCTATGACTCTACGGTTAAACTTCACCTGAGGAAACCAGAAATTTTGAACATTTTTTATATATAATCTTGGAGATGTTGGTGAGAAAATGCCGAAAATCCAAGTTTTAATATTAGAAATCCACTGGTTCAAAAGTTATTTGTGTTTAAAGTTCAGCGATTATTCACAGGTAAGGGCGCCGCCATTTTTGTGTATAATGAGCGCATCGTCTAACGACCGCAGCCGTTAGGTGGCACCACAAGCACGCGCTGATGTCGCACAGGGAAATCGCATTGAAATTAGTTGATATTTGAATTATTGTAATTTTGAAACTATTTATGCTATTTTCATAAATCTTGGCTTGTTGGAAAGCGCGAAGCCTATGCTTTAAAACGGATTTTATTGCATTACGATACGACTCTTAGTTCACGAGATATCGTCGTGTGAAGACAAGGGTAATTTTTAAAACTTGACTAACAACCCAATCTCACTTTCACAGTATATCTTTCTCTCTCCTGTACTCACTACTTTCCTACACCAACGCACCGTAAGTTGGGCGGGTCAGTTTTTATTATTAGTACGTTCTATTCCTATAGAATATGGGGCGTCCCCCACTCCATTCATCTTACGTGAAAACTTTGATCTCTTAAATCTCGAGAACAGATTGAGGTATCGAGATGGGGCAAAATGCATTGGAAAGAGCATCGACTGTACTATTATCTGCACGTATGGACAATGATAACTTCTTTGTCCTTACTGTTGTGATATAGTGTTGGTCAGACAGTATCAACACAAGACAACATTTATTTTGGGGGAGCATAAACTATGTCATTTAGCATTCACATTAGTCAATTTTTTTCCAAATCTGCAAAGATTGATTTTTGTCACCGTATCATTTCTGCGGCAGAAATAAAATATGAATAACTATTTTGTGTATGTCGGTGATGAATTTAAAAGAAAAACTTTTATTTATAAAATTATAAGTTCTCCTATTGTAAGAATAATTGTAAATTGAATTGTAGACACAACATTTTTTAAATATAGCAAATGTAGTTTAAATATAGCAATAGTACTTTTTAGTAGGGAAAGATAAAAAGGATTTGACCCAATCTGTGAAACTACGTATCGATCAGGATAGATTGGCTAGGTTCTGTCATCTTGGATTAGATCCTTTAATCATTTCCTATGAAATTCTACTTTCTCAGCCTTTCGGATCACAAGATAAACTGACCAATGTCTCCTCTTTCACAGGTACCCTCCGATACTGTACACATCCACTCATGACGATTGCAACATGTATAGTTTCCTATCCTGTAGATTGTAGATCTACCTATATCATCGAGCCATTCAACGATGAACAAAGAATTTAATTTCCTACAGTGAGCTTTTAACTCCCATTCAACCTGTCGATTTGACACATTTCTGTTTGGTTTTTAAAAAGCGGTACGTTCTGCACATTATGCTATATTTACCTCATTACATCTTATTCTTTGCTTTTTTTTATTCGAATGCAAGGAGAGTAAATACTCTGTGAATATGCAACATCAATGTACATAACAATTTAAATATTTTTGTGTACACGTGTCGCATATAACATGTGTAAATAAGGATTTTGTAATCATGGATTTTAACCAGTGGATTCCTAACATTAAGACTTGGATTTTCGGCATTTTCTCGTCAAAATCTACAGAATTATATAAAAAAAAAGTTTAAAATTTCTGGTTTTCTTAAGTGAAGTTCAGCCCAGGCCTGGACAACTTGCGGCTCGTGAGTCGCAGACGACTCCTCTTCCCACTCCTGGGTCCTCCCCACCAAACTCCTGTGAAGTGTAGGAGGGGGTCGAGGAGACAAAGTCGCGTGAGGCAAAGCACGGTAGAGGCAATATGAAATAGTTGATAGTGGGGGAACCGGTACACAACAGATTTTATATTTTATATTTACAACAGAACCCACTGCATGAAACATGACTCGGTCTAGTCCACGAAAAAATTTAAAATTTTTGTCGTTCCATGTGCAATTTATAGCAAAATTTTGAGGTTAAATTTTCGTACTATCTATCAAAATATCTATTTAACTTTTGTTTCGTGTAATTGCTTCAGAAAATGTTAATTTTGTATGAAGAAGAGCAATATTTATTAATAACCCGTCTGGTACTATTAAATCCATTAGTAACCCAGCTTGCCAAACAAACACGCTAAGAACAAGCCAATCGATTTGACAGCAAACTCCCCGCAGACAAAAACTCTGATCAAAATGAATTTGCGTGCTTGCCATCGGAATATCGAACTCAAACACGATCTGCCGCCAATGCAGTCTGAATTGATTCAAGGAGCCTCTCTCGCAGGTATCCCTCGCGGAAAATCTTCGACGCGGATCGACCAACTTCCCGGATTCGAGATCGTCGATCCCGCGGCACATTGTTTCGCCCGGAACGCGACTATTCCCGGGTTCTCTCCGGAAGCGCGCAATCCCCGACGAACTTCCGGTAATCGTGTGCATCCGCGAAGAGCCCTTGTCGCCAGGAACCAGACGGAGAATGGAAGACAGGACGCGGAGGACGATGGGAGAGGCGGAGGGATGGAAACAGTTGAGAAACGAGAATGAAAGAAACGGTGGAAGCGGAGAGAGCCAGACAAAGCTAGCACACATAGAAGATAAAAAATCTTCTATAATCAGCGATCCAAAATAACGGTTTTCACAAAAATTTTCATGAAAGGTATCAGGGGTAGAAATGTGTTCATTATAATGTGACCTTGTATGATCTTGAAGATCAGTGTGTCGTATACTAATGAATTAGTTTCGGCACACGTTTTCATATGATATAAAAAAATACATAGCATTTCATTTAAAAAATTAAAGGTCACCTTCAAAAAAATAATGCAGATAAAAAAATTACAGACACCATTACATTGCTTGCAAACAGCGGTGTAATTTTTTCCTCTTTCATTCGAAAGAGATTTCATATTTCATCAAATACTACTCGTTGCATTATTAGAAATGTAAACAATTTTTGAGAAAATATAAGTAGTACTAATAATGAGACTTTGCTATTATTTTTTATGAGAACTATTGGGGAACACATGATTCCTGTGACACTTTTTATTCCCATGATGCGAAGAATACAATGCAATAAAAAAAAAATATTTGACCTTGACACTGAAGGTCGAGGACAATTTGGCGGCAACTTTTTTTTACAGATCTTCGTCGACCCTTAGATGTAGAATACGCCTATAACAGCCAGGACCAAACATTTCATTACTACAAAGAGTGAAAGGGGAGCGTTCACAGAACGAGCAAAACCGTGTTGCTGGCATACGCAGCCGTGCAAGCGCGTACACACGTGCACGGTGGAGTTGCTTTAATGGACGCTGTAGGTAATCGTCGCTGAAAGTAATTTACTTGCACGCGTGCCGCTGATAAAGCCGGCTGTTCGCGACGCTTGGTACACATTTTAAAATCTACTTGAAAATCTAATTAAAATCGGTTCCGCGCCCGAGAGCCCTCTCGCGGCTGAGATATCGATGTACAGGTGCGAATGACATCGGGGGAACAGAACGAGCTAAATGGTACTTTCTGGACCAAAGAAACCATTACGCCGATGGAATTAGAGCAATTTGAGAGAGAGGGCTCTTTTTTACCGATATTAATATCGAACGGCTATTAGCGTTCCGCAGGGAGTGCCCATTGGCGAACGATCTACCTCGCCGAATGCCAATGGCGTTCGCCGAGAATCATCGCAGCTGGATGTTAAAATTCATTGAAAAACTTCCGTCGAACAGATGACGGTGCAGTATTTTCTCGGTAACTGCGAAACCTTTTTCAAAGGGTTTGAGTCAAAGTGCCTCTAACCCAAATTAAACCGCCGATGGGCCATTCTTTGTCTTCGCCGGCAGGGTAGTTACAGGGAATAATCGGATTATCAGTCTTTGATCTATCTTCCCTACTCATCCCCTATGTGGCCGGCGAAGTTTTCGACGTTGTTGTTCGAGCGCCGCCACAGTGTTTCACTCGATGGACAAATGTCAGAAATTCAAAGTCTATCAAATCTCGTAATTTTGCTATCGTAAAATATTAACGTTAGCACGTGGTCAGTGAGATTTCCAGAATAAGCTATATTAATCCTGAAAAAAGTACAGTTTAGTATAAACATAAAGCGATTATTAATAATAATTAATAAGAATTATCTCGCACTCATACCAACTGCTTCACAGTAATTATTTCCTACGGTAACGAAACGTAGTTTCTAATATTTCTCATAATTCTTACATATCAAAATCTTCGTAAAATGAATACGTAATGTTTATTGCAAAGATCAATGCACTTTTCCAGGTATTTGTTTTTTTCAATTCGGTTTTCAGAAGTTGTCTTTAATACTGTAGTACCTTCAAACCTGGTAAGCAATTATTAATATCAATGATGACAAATTATCCTAATTTTTTATATGAAATGTTTATTAACTTCAAAGTGATTTTTAAAAACCGTATCTCCGTGATTTTTTTCGTATATTACTGTCGGACATATTAAACTTTATGTTGACGTCAAATTCAGTTGCCCAAAGTCCAAAATGGAAATATTAGTCAATCATCGCAAAATGGAAATATATTGTTATTTAATTGTTTTTGTTTTTATATTATTTTTTCACTAACAATTTAAGAAATTCGATAAATCAAAGTAATTTTTTTAATAAATAAGATGTTCATAAGTTAAGTTGTATGGAATCCACTAATTCTTTTAACCTTCTCACGTTCATCAAATCCTAACCTAATTTTTAAATCGCCGATAAATGCTCGAATAATGCCACCTCCCACTTCTGATAAACGAAGCATTCAAAGGGTCAATGAACTCCAAGAATAACCTCCTGGGGCCGATCAGTAGGCTGCGAATTTTAATGCAGTCATGGAAAAATTGGGTGGGTAAGATATAAAATAGTGAAGCATTAAAAAAGAATTGAATGTTGAATTGGTGAATTAAAAAATTAATAAAAAAAAATATTGTTTTCAATACACTGAAATGATTAACGGATAAAATAAATTTTTATCTTAGCCCCCTTTCTCCCACAATTGATGTATATGTATAGTCTACTGATCAGCGATCCTCACCCGTTCTCGTCTGAATCGTCGACGTTTCAGGCGCAATTCCATCTGGCCAATGAAATTAACATACTGGTGCACCCCGTTCGACTCGACGCAGTCGGGATTTATGCCGTGAAGTTATCGCGAGGATACGGCATTTATGAGCCGGGTAACATAATTAACGGTTTAACTGTGGGTCAGGTTATGACCCGCCAATCAGCAGCGTTGAGGCGACACGAGGCTGTGGCTCGAGCAGCAGGCCTCGATGCCGACTTATTGGCAGAAAATTGGGGTTAATAGAGCGTGATAGCGGCGGAGGTGTTCGCAAATTGCCGGGAATTTAATTAAACCGGCCGCGGCGCGGCGCGGCGCGGCGCCGCGTCGGTCCGGGAGAAAGAAGCTCGCGGAGGAAAATATCGGGTTGGGGAAACACGTATACCGGCGGATTATTAAAAGCGGAAACAGTACACGGGGTGTAGCGAATCAAAATTTAATTAAGAGCGGACGCCTCTCCGCGAGGCGATGCGCCCGTTAAGAATGACAGGGGTCTGCCACCGCGCAGCAACACCGAGAGAATATTATTTTAACCGGGAAGAAAGTTGCTACTTCTCCCTTTTCCATTGCATTTGGTTCAAAGATCCGGATCTCGGCTAACCGTTCAGCGGATAGTCCGACTTTTAAACGGTTCTCGCGCGATCTTTTCGTTCCGTCTTTGCGCCGCAGCAAATTAATTTTCTTCAGGCCGTGATTCGCCCGGCGGGGTTTAATATTTGTGAAAGCGCTAGCCCCGCAGCGACGTCCTTCGCGAACGCAATCCCATCGTGGTCCAAAGATAACATTTCGTTAACCTCGTTTTCAATGTTCGACGAAAACATTAACGGCCAGCATCGAAACCGGAACACAGGGACGCGGTCAGAGTAACAGAGAGTAAGAGAGAGAGAGAGAGAGAGAGAGAGAGAGAGAGAGAGAGAGAGAACGTTAGTATCCGCTGGCAGTTTATAATCGCTTCGAAGCTGTTATTTCGTAGCGAAACTTTGAATATCTTGTAAACAGATTACGATTAGCATTTCCGCACGGCACTCTGCCGAGCCGACCAGTTCCATCGCGTATAACCGGTCCCAACGAGCACGAAAGTTAGACCGAAAATTCGCTAATCGTCTTCGACCAGCCACGCATACTAATTATGCTAGAACAATTGGTTCTTCTCTGGGGATCGGTTGACAACGATACTGCGACATGACGAGCAAACTGAAACGAAATATTGTTATCGTTTACGCACTGCAGGCCTGTCCAGATAACGGAAGGGAGCACGAATTGAGGGGGAAAAGTTACCCTCTTGTCAGTGCCGGACGAAACGCGTCACGTAACAGGGCCGTGGCGGAAGAGTGGGGACCAGCATCGTAGAGGGGATAGGTAGGGTGTGGAGACAAGTCTTCATATCCGGACTATGGGCCTGTCCTACCCGGGGCCCGCGGGCCCGTTCTCCCATTTCTTCACTCCGCTAAGTAGGCAAGGGACGTCCCCCACTATTTGACACGGTCGACGGTCGTACTGCCAGAAGTACATGGCATTTGAATTGGTGAGAAATGTGAAACAGTTTTCACTAAATACATGAATTTATTGGTAAAACTGAAGCGTAAAATCGAATATAAAACTCGATATATTTTCTGCAGCTTCTGCCATTTGCTAAATGTTTATTGGATTAATTCGATTTTTACAAGCTGTTTACTACATGTTTAGTATTATAAGGCCTGTCAAAGCCTACAAGAATTTTTTTGAAATATCAACACTTTGTCCAAGTTTTTCATGTTAAATGTTTATCAACTTTGATTCGAGCTTTAAAAAAAGTACCACAAAGCATCTCTCCGATTTATCGAATACCCCTGCTGGACACATTAAACTTTAAATAGCAATTGATTTCATTCAATTATTATTTCCAATAACTCGATAAACAAATATAACAAACAAAAGTTGGCCAGTAGTTGTGCGACAATGGATTGCAATAAAAAAAATTAGCAACACGGTTTTTGCATAACAAAAAAAATAAAGATGTGATCGAGATAGCCCAATTCACAATTAACTGTTCAAAAAATCGTAATGTAAAAAATATCACACGACCCCCAAGTCCTGAATAAACCAACCGTGCGACGAGTTTGGCAAGTTGCAATCGCAACAAGGCCGATTTCGGCGTGTGACGAAACAAACGCTTGGAAAATGTCGGCGCGGCAAGTTCGGGCTTTTGAATAAAATCACAACCGTGAATTCAATCGAATTAGAGCGAGCCGGGCCGGAAGCCAGGCTGAATGGATCCGCAAAATTGCGGAGGCAACTCTTCGCAATGGCGGCGGTCGTCATCCGTCGAACCAGTCCCGAGTAACATTCATTATAGAAAGTCCGCGAAAGTCAGCAATCGTGTTTGCGCACGTGGCTCGCGGTCTAAGTCTGCCAGTGAAATATTGAACGGGAACGACGCGGCGCGACGGGCCAACAATCGGCAACGAGTTCGTCACGTTAATGGTGAAACCCGGTGGAATATTAACGGGGCATAATGTTTATGCCTGTGGCCGGCCGGAGCGCAGACTGGACCGGGTGAAATTAAACTGTCGCGCAACGTTGATGGGGTCTCGTAAAAATCGATGCGCGTTGTGAAGCCGAGCGCGACGTACCGATCAACTCGGGGACGTTCTATTTTTTTTTCGGTCTCTCGTCGAAAACGATCTGCATTTTGATTATAATGTCGCCGTTCGTTCCAACGGCGAATAATTTACAACGTTCTCGAGTCGCTGTCCGGGCTCGTGACGGATTTATTTCAATATATCCGCCCGAAAGAAAACCCCGGGCCATTAACCAGTCCCGGGAAACTTCCTCCCCGCATAATTACGTATATTTTATGTTCTTTCAAATTCAAACGGTTCGATAAACTAAGAAAACATTAGGAAAAATTAGAAGAAAAGTGAATACTGTTTTGGCAAAAAAATGTTGGATATTCCAACTCATAAAAAATTTTGGGCCAACTACTGTATTCCCCCCGTAACTGTAGCAAAGATCTCTATCGTAACTGTAAAAATGTTGTCCACCTTAAAACCAGTCAAGCGGCAAACACACTCACTAATGCATGCGAAGCAAGAGATGACAATTAAAAAAATTTTTGATTTTTATGAAACATTTACCATCGTATTCGTCTCGTTTTTCTAATTAGAATGACACCAAACACGATATAGTTACGATCATAATTACTTGTGTAACAAGCGAAGTTAAGAATTCGTGTACCTCTACCGTAACTGTCAAGTCCGAAAATTTGCTTGTTACACATGTAATTATGATTACATCGTGATGGGTGTCATTTTGATCAGAAAAACGAGACAAATACGATGGTCAAAGTTCCATCGACGAAAAACCAAAAATACGAAATTTTGATTTTTGAATTTAAAAGGCATGAACAAGTCCTTTGATGTTTGCCTAACCTCTTTCTTTTCCAATCGCTGTCCTTCTCTACGTTCGGCACACTACCACAGAGAGAGAAAGAGAGCGACGGCTACGTCACTTGGTGGGTAGTTCGCGGCTGGCGGCAGTAATTTTCAATCGACAACCGATACGACCGGCGAGGCAATGCGTAGCGACTCGTTAAAAGTTTACGTCTCCCAACGCGGCGGTATGTTAGCCTGCACGTCCCTGAATCGGGCTCCCACACGTATCTTCTGCCCGCGGAAAACCTCTTCGCATCTAGATAGGACCGTATTTTTACCCGCGAGCCTGTGAGATCAGGTGCGCGCACGTAGAGCCGGACGGTGCAGCTGGTTGCAGCTGCAGGTTGCAGCACGCGACTGCACGAGCCAGTCCGAATCGTAGCAGTTACTGCGGGGCCAAGTTAAAGTACTTTCGAGCTCTCCATCGGGCGCAAGTAGCTCTGCTAAGTGGACACGTTTCTCGTTATTCTTGCTAGCTGCTCCCTCACCTAATCTCTTTCGCTGCTACGATGTCATTGGCTGCGGCGATAGATGGTCCTTGATGATCGAACGCAATTTTGTCAAACAACACAGCTGTTGGTAGTCCAGTAAATAGCACCTAACCCATTCTGACTTATCGTACCATATACGGTGCAATTTATCAATAAAAATGTTCACTGACGCACTTGCTCAACTTATGAAGATACACGAGTCTACTGCACGATACATGCCATACATACAGTGGATCCAAAGAATATTTGATCCAAAATTTATTTGTAGGGTTTGATAGAAGGGTACCCTTAATTTTAAGCAAAACGAAAATTATTCTGGAATTAACCCACCATGACTACATAGATAGACTACATAGTAATGAAAATTATCAAATTTGGTAGAAAAATTGTGTCACCCCTATACAGTGTCGCCAGATCAACCCAGTGTCCCCAATATACATTCCTCTTCTACTACGCTATACCCCACGCTACCGCTGCTACCCGGTCACGTGACGCGATTCGTCTCTGTCGTGCATGTGTTCGGTACTGGCTGAGAGAGAGAGGGTAACTTTTTCCCCTCATCCGGCGACTCTGGTAACGCGAGGCAAGGCACGATAAGTGGGGGAACCGGTACACTGGTAGTTGGGGGACAAACAAATTTTTATTTGATTCCAGTACCTTATAATTAATACAGACAATTTTTATTTTGCATAAATATCTAGAGTCTAGCCATTGGAATGGTAAATGCATTATAATTTGTTCCTAGAACCGAAAATAATTTGTGAACCTAATAGTTTCAATTTTTATGATTTAGAATATATACATATACACAAAGATTAGATATTTACGGTAAAATTGAGTAAGTGTAATCTAAAGCAGTGGAATAAAAAAATGTTTAAATATCAATGTGTCAACTGATTAAAATAATTCAAAGAATGAAATTTCAATTTGGCTCCCGTTCTGTACAATTTATACAGACAATTTTTATTTCACACAAAGATAAAGACATGAATATCACCGAGTATATTATAATTTGTCAGAATCGTCGTTAATTACAGTTACCTCGTCGGAAAAATATGTTCATTTCCGAGACGACGATGATGTACTTCCGGGTACCTCGTAGCTCATCGTGTTAGAGACAATGTTGGTTGCACCTTTCGCTGCAGTTTCTGGTACGTTACGACACAATGCCGAGGAATATAACGGAGCCAATAATTAACGACGCTAATTATCAAACAATATGGGTCAGCCATTCACTCCATGATCATTCACCGCGTCCACGTATGCTCGTCGATAATTAATTGAACGTCGGCCGCAACAATATATTGAATTCTGGTGTTTGATAGCTAACGATCCTCCCCTGGCATTCGCGTTTCATTATTGTCGAACGGCATTATGGATCGCGGTGATATTTCTATGCGACTTTCCGAACGCCAATCTAGAATAACATTACACTCGAACGTTGCTTAGGATGCTTCAGGGTACATGGTATATAGTTAATGTTATTTGTTTGTTGGAGTATCATTTCTGTAGCAACAACTTCGTTTTGTGAACTAATTGGAACGTTAATAATCGTTTCGTGAATGAAAAAATCACATAATAACAAGTTCTGGAGCAATGTATAAGATTTAAGGCAAGAAGAAATAAAATGGATAGGATTTCTTTGTAAATTAATTATTAAAATTAAACATTGAAATCACATAAATTAGTAGAAACACTAAAGGAATTTAAGAACGTCAATACATTCTTTCCAACCTATTAAGATTGTTAAAGGAGAAAAGAAAGTCTCCCTACTCCTGGGTCCTCTCCACCAATTCCTGTGGAGTGTAGGGGGAGTTTGGGGAGATTCGGAGTGTATACAGGGTGTACCAGATAAAGTGTTACAAGCTGTTTTCTCAGAATCTAATGAAGATATCGACCTTCATACTGTTTTGTAAATTAAATGGTTAAGGGGGGGCTAATATTTTAGTATGTATTACATGTTTTTGGGGTAATTTTTTCGGAGGAAAAGGGGGCAGCCTCCAACATTTGTTAAAATGGAAAGTATTATTGATTTTTTCTTATTGTGATAGCTCTCATTAAACTGAATAGTATTTAGTTGCACCATTTTTTTACTATTCTACATACTGGTAGTGGGGGAACCGGTACATTGATAGTGGGAGTCGCGAAGCGACAGCGGAAAGAACTTGCCCGGACCTGATCTATACTATTTCCTGCAGTAGATGTCAATAATTTATATTTTGCGTAAAGATTCGCAGTTGTAATAAATTAAAATCACATAAATCTTAATGCGTGCTATTTTTCGTCACGCGGTGTAGGAAATATGTCAAACAATTGACCGAATATCCAAATCTTTCAGAGGAGGATAAAATATTTCAAGTGAGAGGAGTGCAAAAAGAGTACCCGGTTATAGACATAAGAGTTAAAACAAAAAGATCCGCTAAAAGTAGGGCGCGGTAAGCGTGCGCATTTAGAGGAGAAAGCTTCGAATCGGTACCGAGGAAAATAATCAGGGTAGAAGCGTTACGTGGACCACTCCTTTTCACGACGCATGAATATAGACTTTGAAGTGAGAGAGAGAGAGAGAGAGAGAGAGAGAGAGAGAGAGAGAGAGAGAAAGAGACCACGTGAACGAAAACGTTGCTTACATAACTGCACATTCGCACGGCTGTTCCGCGGGTGTATTGTGAACGGACGCTTCCATCTCGGCGCGACAATGGAGACAACCGCGCGCGGATGATAACAATTAATCGTCGCGCTCGGAGACTCTGCTCCCGTAACTCGGTGTTGCGTTTTGTCCGGCGACGTATCGACGTTTTTGACGGGAGCGCGGACCATTGTCCGCGAGATATTTATCATCGCGATTGCGGCGAAAATAAATTATCCCTTTTCGGGCACAAAGGACGTCGCGAATTTTTTCCATTGTGGCCGACGCTCCTGCACGCGTCGACGGAGAGAGAGCTCGTTGGAATGCCCTTCAGAATTACTCGATCCGTCATCGAGTTCTATGGGCAGTGTCATTAACGCGTTTAGTAAGGGTCATTGGGGATCGTCCAGCCGTCCGTTTACACAGAATGTTGGACTACAGGTGGGAGACAATTTAAGGGGTGGTTCTCCATGACAACAACAAAAAAATTACAAGACGAAAATGGAGAATAAAAAAATTGCGATTTCGGCTTCGGTTTTTCGTTATTAAAAATTACAAATCCGCCTGAAAAGCTGCAACCCGACCAACAAAGCATCAAGTGGCAGATCGGGACCTAATTCATGCATTTACAAGTAAAGTTTTGACAATATGATTATGACGACCTTGACAACATATTTCAAGGTCATTGAAATCTGAGAGGAAGACAATTTTCTACAAGTTCACCGAAAACTGTATTCACTGTGTCCATAAATATTGAAGGAAAACCTGTGACGGGACTCGAATTCCCGGTCGATCTTGCATTTACAGAAACTAAGGACTGCGCGGTCATAAAATGCAAAACTCCACTGATTATTTGACCGAGTTATTCCTGCATCAGCTGCATGAAAAAAAAAATCGGCGTGTCCCATAGCGAACGATAATTCGGGCAGCTTTGTTAGGATCGATCAAGCGCGTTTATTATTCGCGGGCTCGGCGAGTGCGTGTGCCAAAAAAAAAGGAAGAAAAATTTGCGGGAGAGCCAGTTAATACAGACCGCGGGAAAATTCCGAGCTAGGAGGGCAGGCATATCCGGGCCGGGGGTGAAAAAATCGCGGGGCAAAAATTGTTTCGTCGCGGCGTCAGCGCGGCGCAGCAACGTCGGCCGGATACGCGCTTGTGTATCGCGCGGCTGAATTCTCACGCACGATAACGCGCGCGATCGCTTGTGCACAAGCGCATCCCAGCCTCCGGCCAGCCATGAGTGTTTCCGAGGCACCGACTAGTAGTTTCAGGTATTTGTCCCGTTGAAAACATCGCGGCGCCCCAGCGACGATAACACGATTACGAAACGTCGCGTCGCATCGCGCGGAACCGTGAACGGAAAATAACGTTTGCGCCGCTGGAAACAACGTAACGGCCACTCGATTAGAGCCGGAATCGATAGGAATGAGCAAGTGGCTGCGATGAATACTTTGATTGATTTTTTTGTTTTTAATAGCCGGACTGTTTCGCGTACGCGCGCCACTCGTGCTCAAGCTCCGCAGAATATCCCACACGCAAACAGGACTAGCTGCGGGTTTAAAGCTGTGAAAAATAGACAAAAGTTCCGACAGGAGAAACCAAATGGTTGCGTGATTTAGTGTGTTGCGCAGCTGCCTACCTCAAGATCGCCAACTTCTTTTTTAAAATATCCATATTTTATGCATCAATTCACTGGCGATGCACTGTTCGGAGTCACTTGGGTTTTACTAATAATTGATTTTTCTAAACCCCCTGGCGCGTTCAAGTGTTCTGAGAGGGCTTCAGAGATTCAATCCATTGCTTCAACACCAAACCATGGAATTGAACTGTAAGACAAGGGGTAATAGATCATCTTGGTGTTTTTGAAATTATACAACTATACCTTTTTGTACACCAATTGAGGCTTACATCATCTTAGGGACCCAGAAATTTTTAACTTTTTTAATACAATCCTGTATATTTTGGCTAGACAATTCCAAAAAACCAAGTTTTAATGTTAGAAATCCACTAGTTCAAAAGTTATGGGTGTTTAAAGTTGAGCGATTTTAAGCGGTTTTGACCAGTAAGGGTGCCGCCATATTAGTATGTACTCAGCCTACCGCGTTGTCTAACGATCAGAGCCGCTAGATGGCACCGCCAGCACGTGGTCATGTCGATCTCATCATTGTACCACCTTTCAGAAAGGTTTAATTTTTTCTTCAACACATTGAATGCCACGCAAACTTTGTGTTCCACACAAGTTTCATCTGTTTCACTCATCGAAACAATCAGCGTTGTTAATAACAGTTAATTATTTGATAATCAAGGTTTCACTTTTATAATACATTCACAATAATTTGATGATGGCAATCATTTTTAAATAATTCAATAGCGCCGGTCGCCAGTGGTGCCCGCGCATTTGCCGTGTTAAATCAACCATTTAGTTGTGTCATATAGTGTCCTTGTTGGTAATATCCTACATATTGTATTTATGTTCATTATGGTAAAATTTGAATCACCCGACGTATCTGTAATTATTAAAGGCGTTCTAGAACAGTGGTGGACAAGTTTAGTGGTGGGTACTATTATATTATATAATATAATATGCAAAACTGACCAGATAAAAACTTTGATTGACACATTCAACAGTTTCCGTAACAGACTTCAATTCACACATGAAATAGAGACCAACTCTTGTCTGAACTTTCTTGACATTAGTATAATTAGGAATGAGAAAGAATTAAAAACAAATTGGTACCATAAATCGAGCTGGTCTGGCAGATATATAAATTTTTACTCCTTCCATCCGTTGCAACATAAAGTCGGCCTTATAAAAGGTCTTATTGACCGTGCCATCTTATTAGCGAATCCAGAATTCAGACCGAACAATCTGTCACTAATTAAAAATATTCTCAAACAAAATGGTTATCCTGTCAATCTCATTTCTGGTATCATCAAAGAGAGGATTTTTGATATATATCATCCTCTTTTCGTTGAAAAAAGAAAAGAAGAAAGACGCATAAAAACAGGTCCAATAAACCGGAGAACCACAGTACCACTAACGATATCAAAAGAATTTTTAGAAAGTCTGGAATTCACACAATATATAAAATACCGTTATATTTTTAAAAAATTGTTTCCACCAATAAAAGACAAATTGCCACTATTAAAAAGTTGTAACGTAGTATACTCAATACCATGTAAGGGTTGTAACCAGACATACATAAGACAGACGTCTACACATTTAGATACACGTATTACAAAACACAAGCGTAATGTATTTCAACCTCCAGCACAACACACTACTGCCTTGACGAAGCATTCATTAGAGTTTGACCATGCATTTGATTTTGAAAATGTCAAAATAGTTCACAGAGAACAGAAGTTACAACAAAGATTATTATTGGAAATTATTCATATGATTAAACAACAGAGCGTAAATCTTAGATTTGAACTCCTAAGATTCATGAATATTACGCAGCATTACTAAACCAGTAACGTGTCTATGATGAAGCTTCCAATCACACAACAATCAACCTCTAATGTTCTCACACACAAACCTTAATGCACGGAAATTATTGTTCAAACATTATGACTGCTAATTAATTTACCATAACAACTGTATGGTATATAAGGGAGTGTACTGTTGCTACAATGGAATACTTGATTCATATTTTCCGCCAAATATTGACTTGTGAAACATAGATCGGTGAGCTCTGATTGGTCTTGACATTCTACGTCGTCCCTTTGTTTCTTCGTATGATCTGGTTCTTCCCTAACATTCGCATGCCTTCAGTGCAGTGCCTATCAGCATGGTGTATACATGCACTCTTTGCAACTCATCAACAATGAATTTTTAGAATAGTTTAAACAAAGCAAGTAAGTTAAATTAAAAATTGTACCATTCAGATTATCAAACATACATTAATTTATACAACACTTTACAGACGCAAAATTCTCTCGATAATGATCCACAATGGGATCGAAACGTTGAGAAGTAATTAATTGCAAAATTGCATAAATTTAGTAAAAGATCAAACCTGTAGCGCCGACAGCACGAATTATTCATTTAACGTCATTACGATCGATATAACAGAATGTTTATATTATACTATCTTCGAAACAAAAATATTCGTACAGTGACGTTTGCAACATTTAAGGTTTCCACATAATACAGCTCCAATGGAAAGTGTTTTATTCACTCTTTTGTGTTGCAAAGATAAAGGATACAATTTGTTTTCTCCGAAACCGCAGCAGGTATCGACTTCATTTTTATGTAAATTAAACGGGACAGAGGGTTGATAATTTGCTGTGCAACAAGTTTATCTAGGTCAACTGCTAAGTAGACAAAGGCTCGCTCTTGTTTTTCTTCCCTTTTGTTTTTTCGAATGAAATGATGTATTATTTTTTTTTTTATTCGGAACCCATACACTCTCGTCCCACTCAAGAACACTACCGAATAAGTACCCTCATCTGCAATACGTCAAAAGCCGTGCCGAGCCATCGTCTTATATCGGAAGAAAACTATACATTGCAAATTCTTCCTCTTCCATGTTTGTTTTAAATACTTACTGTTCAGGAGAAATTCACCATCTTCCCCCAAACAAAATAAGTGAGCCCGCATCACTTCCATCCGACTGTGTACTGTGTACACCCCAACGAATTTTTTCCATTGTTCCCGGTGCGCTCCGCGTCGGAAGTGGGTCGCACGTGTTACCGAAACACAGCCGGCATACGGTAGGTGCGCGAACTTGCGGGGAATCTGGTTAGATCCCGGGCTAAATTGGAACCCGGTGTCATTACCCTCGGTTGGATAACTTCTTTCCCCGACTCGTCACTTACCCCCCCCCCCCCCCCTCCAATGACTACATAACCTTAATCCGTCCAATTCCCAGTCATTAATCTACCTGGGTAATCAACGGGAGTCAGACGCGTCAACTCTGTGGCGGAACATATGATCGAGTCCTCGCGAGCCGATCTCTCTGGAATCATCGGGGTGCATCGTGGTCCCCGGCGACCCTCGGGCTGCATTCTTTCCGGTCGCAGCTGTCTCGGTATCTGCTTGGGACTCGTGATTCGAGACACGGAAATTAAAGCGCGATGGATAGGTCTGGGCGGGGGGTGGAGAGAGAGAGAGAGAGTTAGAGAAAGGCTCCCAGAAACTGTGCTGGCCGTAGAAACCGGGACTCGGGGTGTGCTGTAGGGTGGACGAGGGGGTAGAAACGGAATTAGAGAGAGGGGATGGAAGAGGAACGCGGGCGTTAAATATGCATGCCGGGTAAAGCGGCAACAATAGAGGTCTCCCCGTTCCCTCTTGGTTCGCAACCCTCGACATAGAAAGAGAGGGATCGAGGAAGATCGAGGGAGCTAGACGAGGAGCAGAGAGGAAGCTGGGCCTCGCAGTTGATCGCGCAACCCGGGCGCAAAACACACCCCGCTAATGGCACCCCCGGCACTCTCTGCTCGTGATACCCGCACCCTCGCAACCTTCTATACTATATACCACCTACCTATCCAGCAACACTCACCCTCCAGCCCTCTCTCATCCGGTTCGCAGCTACAGCCTTGCTCCTGCTCTTCCTACTCTCGGTTCCCCGATGCTCAGCCTTCCCCTTCGCATCTGCTTCCGCCCCCGCACCTTCTATGTTTCCACCATCCCCCGGCCCCTCACTCCTGCACCGCCTTTCCCTTTCCACGATTGTCCGTCTCGTTTTCCACGATTGTGCGTCTCGCTTTCCACGGCAAGCTCGTTGCCCTTTGCCCTGTGCTTGCTCTGCCCTCGGCCTGCGCCCCAGGATTCGACCTACTGTCTTTTTAATTCCGTTCCCGGCTTTTCGTGTCTTTTATGTCGTGCCAGAGAGCTCGAGGGCTGTCGTATCGAGAGACCGATTCGTTAGAAAGTCGGTCGCGCCGATAAAACGGCCTCGAGTATGTGCCCGCCGGCTGCTCGTGAGCGTGAAATTCGGTGGCGCGGGCGGGGGGTATTCGTTTGTTTCAGGGGTTCTCGATATCGACAAGCGGGCACGCGCTGCTGCCGCTGTTTGGACGCGTTTGGACACTTCTGGATTTTGGTTTCTACGATGATTGCGGCCACAGTGTTCGCCGGATGTTCGGGGTTTTTTTTTAATCTCGATTGTACGTTGGTGGGATGCAGGGGGAGTGTGAACGCCGCGAAGGGGAAGTAAATGTTTCGCTGTTGAACGGAGGACATGGTGATTTAGCTGATATGTTGCGTTAGCTTGATGTAAGGTGGACTTTCAGTCGCTAGCGGTCAAGTATACATAGATGCGGAGAGGTATTGAGCAACGTGAGACTGTTCCATGCTCGTTGCATTTTCATGATGATCGGCAATCAAGGAATGCGGAGTTTGCACAGTTATCACGACCGCCTCTGGTACAGGCCAGAACATGGTAAATTTGGCAACGCTGTCTCAGTCCGATTTGAAGTGAATTGAAGTCGTTCGCGTTATATCACGGCCCTCTCTACTATATGCTACTGCCCATATGCAGTAGCTTGATCGGACCAGCTGATCGGACTGATGTTCGGTGTGTATGCGGTGTTGCCACATTACATGTTCCGGCCTGTACTAGGGACCTCCGTGGTAGGAGTGTGAATACTCGTAAACGAAACAATTGCCTGTTAAATGAGGAAAATTCGTAAGTTGTTTTTTTTTAATAAATTACATTGTTTTGAAACAAAGTAGATTTTATAGAGGTGAAGGTATAAACGCGCGCGGATTACAATAATGCAAACATTTTTATGATAATTGTGGCACTGAATTGCGCCAACGGAGTTTGATGAATGTTAAGAATGTCTAAGTTGTACGCCAATGCACAATACTGGCAGCATTCCTAAAGCGTAATCATTTGTTTGTCGAATGGTGAAAGCCGAAATTCGCAAACTATTTTACCTGATAAGTTATATTATTTTAACACGTTTACTACCACTGATAATCACTGATAAAGTCTGAAAAATAACAATATTTCTTTTATTTGTCTATCTGAAAACATAAATAAATTATAAATGAGAAAATATAAAATTTAGTATGGTATCACGAGAGGAATATGCACTTACATTCATACAGTTGGTGGTGATGTTTTTGTAACTGTGATAACAACAAATTTTATTCTTCTTAACATTCATATGTGTTAACTGTTTATAGATATAGAACTCACAAGTTGTCAGAAAAAAATATGATCAGTTCTTTTAAAAAACTGAGTAATTTTGATTAATAAACAATATCGTGTTCATAAAATGTTCAAAACCACTCTTAACTGATTGAAGCAATGACTAAAGTTATTTTGATTTGTAACTGAAATAATTTATTGAATACTAGCAGAATGTTCAATCTTAATTTTTCTGAAGATGAGGATATACAAAGAATGTAGTTTCTCAAATTTAATTTTCTCGAAAATGAGATCACAGATAAAAATATCTTATTCCGTAAGATCGATTTATTTTTTCATCCAGCATAATCCTAATGAGATCTTACGTAACCTTCTTTCGTGTGTAATACCCATTAACACTTTTGGTACTGGAAATTTATCCATGACTTTGAATAAATAAGGTAATACTATATGCAAGTGTCAATCTGTCGAAAAATTCTATCCAGTTTTGAAGACTGTGTTTAACAGAAATTACGCTGATTAATATATTACACTAGTACAATAATTTTCCTGGTGGAAAAAAAGTGATATAATGTGACAATCATTTTTGACTTAATTATACATACAAAACGTACAGAGCTTTTCTCATTTAATTTCAGATTTAATTGTGACTCGTTACAAATGTAATTGATTACAATTTAATAGCTGTGATTAAACAGAAGTCACTTACAGTCAACAAATTTATAATTGATCGATTGTAATTCTGTACTTTGATAATGAATGAAAAAAAGGATATTAAAGATACTCGAACATATATATGTTACAACCTAAATGAAAATAATTTTTACTTTGAGTATTGTTACTTTAATTTATTTTTTCTGTAAACTTCTGTAAAAATATCGACATATTCACAACACAATATTAAACCATAGAATAATTCTATACGTACAACTAGACTGTCAATCATGTTGGGATTTGGTGTATAATAACTCAACTATTATAACGAACTTTATTATTAACCGCACGTAGTCTGGACGCCCTAATCTCAACCTTGTAATCTGCTTCTACTCGATCGTAGAGCCTCGACTCGCCGATTTCCCGCTAAGGGCATAGTTCACGCGATTGTAAGTAAATCGTAAGAGACAGAGTATAAATTTCATTCTTTCTTTAACAATTTTAACGAATTCAATACATCAATATTCTGAACTTCTTTTGATCTTTTCACTGTTTGAAATTTTAACTACCGCAGTCTAGCCACAATTAAATCTATAAAAGTCTTATTTTCACTAAACTTGAGAATCCGCAATTTTCCAAAATTAATTTGGTGGGGCGCGTCGCGCGGATGGTAACGAGATCTACAAATTCGTATTCGGCGTGCAAAAATCAATAGGAAGCGCCTGTTCAAAGTTCGAAGTCCCGGGGAAAAGTTAAAATTCGTTCTACAATGTTACCGGAACTTATTCTGGATATGGAGTGCGAATTGAAGGGACTCGATGAGTCGCGTCCTCTCCTATGAGAATCAATCTAACTTGCTCGGACGAGAGCCGGCGGTGGGCCGTGCTCGGCAAATTATTTAACACGGTGTAGCGAATACTTTCGCAAAGTCCATCTCCATTACCCGACTTACCTCGAACTCCACTCACACCGGCGTCGCAGCTAACCTCATAAAACTTCGGCCTCGGTGATAGCTTATTCAATAAACCGTGCGTTGACCAGATCACGCCGGTCCCTTGGCGTTTCATCAACCCACCCGGAGAAAGGCGGAAAAGAAGAGGCGAGAAATGGAACCTTGTACGTACCAGGGATAGCGAGAGGAATCGAGCTAACTAGCCGAGATACGCTATAGCGCGACCCGAAGAAGAAGATGAAGAGGTAGGGTCGAGACGGTTAATTCGCGAACAGCCTACTCCCCAGGTACGTGATATCAGCACGGTGGCCTGCAAAGCGACTTTTCGTGGCCAAAACCCGACATTTCATTGGCTCCCTCTGAAACTTGATGATAAATACTCTTCAATTCTGACAAGACGAATGCTTTTCACGACTTCGTGCCAGCCATGACAGTAAACGGCGCGGCGGCCATTCGTGACTGGACGATTTCGAACCGTTTGTAAAATCCACGTAACTTACTTACGTATTTTGCTTCATACTATTTACAATATTTGCTACAAATATATTTACTATTATTTAATATATTTACTAGATTTTTTAATATATTTACTACTATTTAATATATTTACTATTATTTAATATATTTACTAGATTTAATATATTTACTATTATTTAATATGTTTACTAGGAAAATTGACTACGAAAAAAACTCCGGGTCAGAATAGATCAAGTCTCGCCATTCGAGGACTAAGATCGTTTGCGTTTATAAATACATATAACATTCGATAGAATTTAGTACGATTTTTATTTATTTCAGATCTAGAATGACTACCACCACTGAGAATAAAATTTTATTTGACTCCACTTTATTAAAATCCTTGAAAGAACATTTTTGAAAAAAATGAGTACGTACAATTTGAAATAGTGAAAAATTTGAAAGACTTCAAGAGTATTAATATGTCGTTTCAACTACATTGAAATTACAAGTTTTTATTTTGCATAAAGATCCGGAGTCTACTGATTACAATGGAGCTTACTTTAATCAATAAGTTTTATTTAGGGAGAAGTTATGTTTGTGTAAAGTTACATTTCATATGCATCCTAATAGCTATCGGTAGACTGCGGATCTTTATGCGAAATAGAAATGTTGTGCATCAATTTTAAGCAACAGGGGAGAAATAAGGTTTAATAATTTTAATAAGTTGGGTCTAATGCATTGATGTTATTAAATCCTTTAACTTTTACACTGTTTTAAATTGTGCCTACCCATTTTTGTCATAAATACGTAAAATTCGCAGTCTGGTTATCAGCTCAAAGAAGGGAAATATTGTCACATTCAAGTTGAGAAATTGGATTTCGCCCACAAATTACCACTCTGCAGACCACAGTGCTCGCAGAAGGTCGGAAAAGTAGACGCGGGCTACGGAAAACGCTACTATAGAGTATCTCGAGGAAGGAAGCAAAGAATAAGAAGCAGAAGAAGGGAGGGTTAATTCTAGAACAGCCTACATCCCGGGAACGTGATATCGCCACCGATGGAACTCGGTGACCGTTGCTCGAGCCGTCTAACGAGCCGGCAACTCGTTTTACTCGCGATCTCGAACACTAAACAGGGTTAGCTTGGCTCGACTTTCATTCTCTCGAAGTCGTCCGGCGCGTTTCCACGATCGAGGGGGAGAGGGGTGTGGGTGGACAAGGACTGGGGGTGTGCAGTCTCCAGGTGGTCTGGCATCCCGAGGAACCCGGCTGAGGAAAGTAAAGAAAAGAACCTGGTAACTACGGACAGCGTCGGCGGGCACCTTGGACGAGAGGATAGGGGTGCGGAGGAAGGGGGTCTAGGAAGGAAGGAAAAGAAGGCTGCCAAGGCTCTTTGGTCTCGGCTCTTGGGCGGTAACTCGATTTGTCGCCCGTCTTGAGCCAGATGGATCGGAAGTAGACGCGAACGCCGGCCGCATTTCAAGCAGCCCATATTCCCCCGCCGCGCCGCGCGCTGTGCCGTTTCCTGTTGGAGCATCGTCCCTCTAGGTTCCCGTAGGTTTCCCCGTGTTTTGCCGGCCACTCGTCCCCCCAGCCATGCGATCCATTCGTGGAGCAACAATCGGTACTTGTTTGGTCCAGCGGAGAGTACTTATTGTTAGAGTCGAGTGACCTGGCGGGCCATGCGGCCAGACTCGGGAATCCGCACGATCGAAGTTGGGATTAACTTTGGATTAGTTGGACGTCTAAATATTACACGGCTCTTTCAGGAACTCTTGCCTGGCCGCAGGAGGAGCGTAATACACACGCGCGCGCGCGCGCACGCACACACACCAGGTACATCCACGTACGTGGACGTCTCGCGATACCTTGAAAGTTAAATTAATACCTCCCCATGGATCTTGGGAACGAGCTCGGCTTCACGGAAAAAGACAGAAAAACCAACGCATTGGGAAAGAAAGAGAGAGAGAGAGAGAGTGACTCGATCGAACGGTGCGAAATGAGACGTGTTCCTGTTCAGTTTCAGAGCCGCGCGGGCGAGGGAGAGAGACCATATAAGAAGTTGAACTTCTGTAGAGTCGAAGCGTCTCGGGCCGATTTCACGAAAAGACTCCGGCTAAACACCGGAAGCTACGGAAACTTCGAAAGGGGAACACGTCGAGGTTCGAGCCCCGACGATGGGCACGGTGTGTCTGGTCGGGTCTGGTCTGGTCTGGTCTGGTCTCGTTCACGAATAAGCATCTGTCCGAGAACAACATTGAAACTTTGTAACAAGTATCCCTCGTAACGACGGGACCAGTATTACCCTCGGATTTTCCTCGAATCCGGCAGGCATCCTCGCTCGATATTAAGTTCACCCCTCGGCTCGGCTGCCTCGACGCGACGGAACGCTCGCAGATTTCCCGCGTTCCGCAATATGCCGCGAAACACGTGGAAACTATCGGTGCGGATCGTCACGATCGCGAGACGCTCTAATAGCGTGGCACGGCGATGGTAAACGCCGTGAAATCCGCGCTGCGTACATGCAATATCGGCGACCCTCGCTGTTTATTCTTTCGCGGCACGAGGGAAGAGAGCGAGGCGGCAGCGATTAAAAAAGATTGCACGGGAACGGTGTACAGTTAGTCACGAACATCTACGGTGACTGTTGCGTCGCGAACACATTGTACCGACAAAATTTATTTTGGCGACTGAATTCCGCTAGTTTTGTGGAAGTTTAAGAAGTGATAATTTCTGCAAAATAATTTATTTCCTTGTAGGGTTCTGGCTCCTCCCTCGATAGCAATTGACGTGTCACAAACATCCAGCTGCGACATAGAGCTATTCGGAACTTTCTCAGTGCGACCACCCTTGGGCCCAGTAGTTTTTATGGAACTACTTCTTCGGGTCAGCCTCGACCCGACCCGAGGAAACTGGGCTAGGAAGCAACTGCTCACGCATTTCCTTTAACTATTCTATTGGTTAGCAATGTTGACGCCAACGAGCAGCCCGACAGCGGGTGTATAGTAGGGAGGACCTTATTTTTCGACCAAAAAATTTTGGGCACGCCCCCCCCCCCCCCAATATTGTTCCACGTCATGAAAAAATGATATATCCAGAATTTTAGATCAATCGCACGTCGGGAAGGCGTGCCTAATCCAGCGCGAAGTTTTTAAATAGAAGTAACTGCGCGCTCAATGTGATGAGTATACTGAAATTCAAGTTAAATATTTTAAACCTCCAAAAATATTCTAATTCCTTACATGCACTCAAGTACAAGTGTACTTTGTACGAAATAAGATTATTTCACATTAATTAGCCTGTCTAATTTCATATTAATTAGCTTGTTAAAAATAGTATGCTCTGATTACATATAACATATTTATGTCGAACGTTAATTGATCTCCATTTTAAATTAGTATAAGAATACAAATAAAAGAATTGGTACTTTCAATAAAATACAAAAAATTTAGCATAAATATTTATAAAAATATGATAATTAGTTAATTGTTATATTGTACTAATATAATGAATATTTTAACACAAGAAGAACATTTAGTCATAATAAAAAGTCTTTTTACTACCCATTCCTACGATATTTCATGTTTTTCGCAACTTCAACGTCAATGAGGCACGCCTTCCCCTTATCCGATCAATTTCAACTTTTGCAGGAATTATTTTCTTACCAAATAGCACAATTTAGGGTGGAGGCGTGAAAACAATCTCGCAAAAAAAATGTCACCAAGTATAGCTAAGGTCCACCCTAGTGTACAGGGTATCCCAAAAATGTTGTACTTCCTTGAAAACGTTTTAAAGTTGATGCTTTACGCAGGAGTATTAGCTATGCTGACGCACAGTGCCGTTTCCGCAGGAGTGTTCGGATTAGAATCTGAGGAGCCTAATTATGGCCGTGATGCGAATCGAACGCGTTACGTCACGGTAGAGTTTTTTCCCCGAATACTAGACATTGTCTTATCCGACGGGAAAAGAAGGTCGACGACGTGGATCGGTGCTCCTCTGGCGTTTCTCGGTCTGTTGTTCTCTTCGCGCCTCGAGAGCTCGCTATTTCAGCCTCGAGATGCGCGCACACCGCGCGAGAGGCAAAGGAACTCTCCCGGCTCTAAGAACCCTACAGACCCCTGACCTCGTTTACCAGAGTCGTTTAGTAATTACTAATCCCCGCCGCGATCCTTTCGGCAACTGCCGCCCTTTAATCACCCTCCCGCGAATTTATCTAATCTCCGCCCCCGCGAGGGCTTTATCTCGCGAAATGTTTCGTGAAACCCGTCGACTCTCGCGCTTACAGAGCCACGTCGCGTCGATTCGCAAGAGCGAAACTTCCCAACTTTTGAAAGCTCGCTTATTAATGTCGACGGTTGTTGACGTGCTACCCATTTATTTATAGTTTCTTCGCGGTGAATGGTAATTCGGTCACAGTCAGCTTACACGAAGTGGAAAAGACTTCTCACGTGATTTGCATAAGTTCTAGTCGCAACGTGCTATTTTCCGTAATAAAGAGGGAACGGTCTATTTTAAATTGTTCGTATAACTTTCGAGTAGTGTTCGATAAAATTATTGGATAAATTCTATTTAGTTGTGACTCGTGAATAACGTTTATTAATGTGTTGATCGAATAACGAATTAAATCAAGTTATTTATTATTTACAATTTTGATTAGCAGGTGCAGACCGTGCCCTCGTGTAGAGGGCAGGTTGATCGCACTAAGAGCGGACCTAATCTTCCTCCAAGAGTAATAAACATCGGACAAAATCGGAGTAAACCTTGCTGCAGGAGGGAAAACCGAATCTTATTTAAATTTCTAAATTATATAATTTTAATTTCATGTATTTTCAATAATTTAAGCATTTACAAATTTTAAAATAATGACAATTTTGCCCGATATTTACTCTTAAAGCAAGGTTAGGTTCGCTCTCAGTGCGACCGACCTGCCCTCTACACAAGGGCAGGGTCTGCCCTCGATTTGGTATGGAATTCCGCCTGTGAACTTTGCACTCAAATACCGTGGGTAATGGCGCGACAGATGGGTCGAAAATCGACAAGTGTTGGTGTCAAATTCATAGCAATTCAAGAGCAGGTTGCTTATTTGGGATAAATTCAAACAGCTAAAAAGTTGAGAAACGTTGTCAAAAC
Organism: Lasioglossum lativentre; assembly: GCA_916610255.1. Classification (NCBI taxonomy): domain Eukaryota; kingdom Metazoa; phylum Arthropoda; class Insecta; order Hymenoptera; family Halictidae; genus Lasioglossum; species Lasioglossum lativentre. The sequence goes on from OU744355.1 coordinate 22,322,180, forward strand.
AATCACAATTAGTCGCTTGTTTTAACGGCGTTATGATTTTTCAAGGGTAGAACCAGAAATAAACAGCTTTGTTTACTGTCGAATCGTTCAGTCTGAATTTGCGATTAATCTTCCAGCTAATTGTCTAGAACTGTACACAGATTAATTAACCAATCGGATCCAATAATGCGCTCGAATACTGATATCGAATTGTAAATTCACCGACAGTACTTTTCCATCTGCCACCGGTTAAAACTCGATATCTCCCATAGTTTTAAACCCATTCCATCGGTAATTAATCTAACTTCCAATCACTGTAAATATGTTACGTTACGCCGGTATGCACTATTCCGCTTTCATACGGTTTTTCCCTGTAACATTGGAAGCTGCGGAGCCATTCGCAGTTTACGTAGCTCATGTTACCGTATAGTGTGTATCGAATTTCGCGATCCATTATTTCCAAACACAATGTCATAACGTTATGGGGGCCAAACAATTCCACGGGAACTAGCTCTGTTTTTCGCGTTCTATGCTGTATGTGCCTCTGGGTAGCGGTCTAAAGAGATGTCGGATTTTAACGATCGTGACCCCTCGCATCGTTACAAATTCCAATAGGGGCACCGTGGCAGATGAAACGAACCGGATTCACGATTGGCACGGCGCGGCGTTGGGATCATTCGAATTTTATCGCTCGTTTCACAGGGAACGATTCCTATCGCTGCCTCGCTAATATGGCAACAGGATTGAAAATAACCATTGGCACCGGTTCTGTTCTGCAACAGTATTATTGTTCCAATCTCTTATTATTCCTTGAGAAGCTTGATAACTTCAAGCTAGATAAAATACTAATTATTAACTCTTTAATGAGGATAATCACGATAAAAAGAATCGATGAGGAAGGTAGGTCACTCAGTTAGCCAACCCTGCTTCGAGCAAATTTTTATCAATGTTCCTAATCGTACGAGCAAAAGGCGGTCATTTTAGTGTCAAGACCATGCTTGAATTTACTCTTAAAGCAAGGTTAGGTCAGCTCGTAATACGACCGATCTGCCCTCTACTGTGAGAGTCAAACTTCTTGTCGTCATATAATATGTTTAGAAAATATTAATAATAATACAGTTGAAGAAGACTAAGGTACTGTTTATTATTATCACTCTATTACATATAAAATAAATAATAAAATAAATCTTCATATACAGCGTTTCTCATCGACTACAAACCCACATAACCTCAACAAAAATGCATAAATAGAAGCACCGAGTCGTAAAGTGTGGATGCCCTAGATTAGACAAATGTTACTAATACTTGAAAAGCGATTTACTGCTAATGTTACCAATACTTGTACACACAAACACCAACTTGAAACTTTCTTTTGTCGAGCACTGTATTGTAATGTGTATTTGTCTATTACTGTAGACTGTAGATAGTCGACGATGAGTGATCGGAAGGTCCGATATTAATCTGGAAACAACGGGGAACGGGGTGAAGCTCGGTGGTGCGCGTTTAATTATCCATAAAACTAAAAACGCAGGGTCTCTTCCGGTCGACACGGCCGGTGACGCGATGTTAAATGTGTTAGCGGAACAGCGTTGGCTGGGCCGCGCGTCGCGTCGGTTCCGCCGAGCGAAATTGTTTGGCGTAGCCTTGGTCAAAAGAAAAGTTTCATTAGCCTAATGAAACGAGTGACTCGGGTAAAAAGCTAGGCCGCATCCGGGACAGACCGGAGGGGGCTGGTATGGCGCGGCGAGCGGCGCGGCGCGGCGTGGCGAAAACGAGATGTACCGGCCATGCCAGCACTTTAATTAGAGAAATTAAATTTTCAAACGAAACACGCGGCCGCGACCTGGCCCGGCCTTCTCCTTCCCGTACACAAGCATTACCCTTTTCCTGGGTCGTTGTCGTAAACAGAGGGTGGGTCCGGGTTAAATGGGCAGCGTCGAACGGTGACACGCGTTTTTCCCTGTCCGCCTGGCTCGCCTTGTTCTCCGCGGATCATAAAGTTGAAATTAAAAAGTCGCACGGCCCCTCTGCCTTGCTATTTTATTCCAACCAGTGAAGAATCCTGCCTAAATGTCAGCCTCCTGATGGAGGAGGATAAGAATACTGCTCTGCAAATATTATTCTTCCGTGATCTACTGCGGACCTGAGCACTTCTTTGAAGTAACATTATTTAAAATATTATTTAAAGTGTCATGTTTTTTTATTTTCTGATTACTTCCATGCCTGTGATTACTTTTGAGATAGCATTACTTGAAATACTATTTCAAATAGCATGTTATTTTATTGTATAATTATTTCTGGTAACATGTTATCTTATTTGGAATAATTATTTCGGACAATTATGAAATTGATCTTTAAAATTATCTCAGCTCTGAGTCCAGTTTATACTGACACCCTTTGTTGCATATTATTTTCAGTATTATTTTAAATTAAGAAAAGATCTAAGGAATTTTTTTTTAGTTTAAAAGATCTGTGGAATCACCGCATTCAAGGCAATACAACATTTTTCGGGCATACAGTGTATACAGTGACTTACAGATCTGTTCACAAAAGGCTTATTTGATTGTTCAAATTATACGTAAAATATCAAATTTTGTGTTAGAATTGTTGTAAATGCTTCGTGAGAGAATTTTAAAACAAAGGTCAACAGAAATAAACGTGTATTATAGAAAATCTTAGAAATACGAATAGATGCAATCTTATCATTTCTAAAAGGTGATTTCAAAAATACATTTAAACGAATGTGCATTTGTGATGTTCTAACCATTTTTATAGAATATACGAACAAAATTTAAAGAAATGTAATATGAGAAATATTGTTTCTAACTTTAATTACTATATTTTTATATCTGGAGTTTTGATCGCAAGAGTTTAAAGTTCTAACAGCTTGTACAATTCTTTTCTTCCAGCTCAGATTTTCCATTTCCTACATTTTCCATTTACGTACGTTTTGTGCTTCCTTACTTATACGTTATTTGAGTTTAAACTTTAATGGAATTTAGTTGTACGGAAGCCCAACATTTGTTTTACCTTCTGGGTTAGATTTTCAAACAGCCCCTGGCTACACCTCGTCGTTGCACAAAATTCTACGTTCCGTTATAATTGTAAAGCTTCTTTACACTCGTATCACAATAAAACCGACTCAATAATGTTAATAATTAGTCGACAGATTTGTTAAATTTTTCAAACTTCTGATTTCCTAAATTCCAGTGTTTAAGAAAGTGTAGACTTTTATTTTGTATAAAATGTACCAGAATCTGTTGTTTCGAATTACAGATTTTATAAATTTATTTAGAAAAAGCTACATTAGCACAAAGATTCATTAAAGTGTATTACTTTTAAAAATATTTCTGAGTTAGTATAGCGTAAGTTAGGGTAGCGCGAATTACGTCCGAAGTTACGCCAACATATAGACACCATATTTAATAATTCAACCAGCGTACCGAGACACCGACCGGCAAAGAGGGCGCGACCGATCGAGCCACGAAGAAACTCGATTCGATGTTACTTTTCTCCGCGCGACTCTAAACTAAATTATGCTCTGCCGACGAGTGCTACTGGCTTGCGAACGAAAACAACGCTAATTGAAATCCCGCTCTCGTATCTCTTTGCTTAAGTTTTCGCGACGCCTTTCAAACAGCCGACCAATATTTTCTCGGAACGACACATTTTCTATTCGCAGTCCTTTCCTGATTTGCGTATCAACGTTTCGACGATAATAAATCGATTAAAATTATCGCTTCTCGGGAAATTACACAGTGAATAACTGGGACGAAGGATTAAAGGAAAATGGACATTTTGTATGACCAGATCCATTCAAATATTTGCTTATTAAAGAACCTTTTACATATTAAAGGACATACAGTAAAGCCTTGATCTAATAAAACGGAGACATTAGGATCTAACAAAAGTAAATTGCCTATCCCCTCCACAGCGGAGCATAGCCCACGAGGGGCCGAGAGGCACCAGCAGCCAACTGAGGCAATATCGTCCCCACCATAGCGTCCACTGTGCCTCTCCAGTAAGCGCCGTTATCGTGGAGAAAGGACGTGCTTTACGGAATAAAGGGTGGTGGGGGAAGGAAGCGTTTAATGGGCCCCACCGTGCCTAGCGCTGCGATATGTGGTCGGGTATATCTCTGTGGTTGTAAGGAAAAACGTCGCATGTCACAATTTCAAAAATTTGAGTTTATGCATTAATTGAGTTTTAGACTATAGGATTTATCTGTTTACCAGAAAAAAGTCATGAAAACAAATTCGAAAGGCTAAAAAAAATAATGCAATTTAACCGATGTCCTACACAAAGAATTAGTGATCAAAATTTTAAACGGCAATATCTCGCAAGTGAAAGTGTGTGACATGCGGCGTTCTTCCTTATAACCACAGATATACCACAACTAATCCAATTGCAAAACTTCTTTATTTTTCATTACTTTGTTATGGTACTTTCACCAACTTATTTGTGGCATTTTTCTTATCAAAATATTTTTCTCATAATAATCCTAAACAAACTTATTAGATTACGTTACTGCAGACTTGTTGGTCCATGATTGCAATTTCTATTGCTGTCGAATGTTCTATTAAAAAACTCTCGTCCATGGACTTGAAAAAATTTTCAAAATAATATGTTAAATTAACCTGCATATTTGAAATTTCTTTATATGTAAATACTATTTTGAAAAATTTTATCTACCAGTATCATTCAAGGAGATAAAAATATTTCTTTCTATTCACCAATGTATCTCAAAAATCTATTTTTCCTCGGTCTAAACGTAACTTTCCTCAGCGTTTCCATTCGTGCGGCTCAAAAAGAGACTCGCATGGGTGATTTTTATGTTACCACCGCGGGAAACCATGAACCCGGGCAATCCCGAACCACACGGGTCTCGAAGAACACCGCGTGTTAACGTTGAACGCGATATCGCGGCCCGTGGGAATTCCGGCCGCGCCTCCGGTAATTCATTTTGCCCGCGATCTGGGACGCTAAATAAGGTTATCATCGACTTCGCATCTAGCCTTTCTTCTTTCCACCGTATTCGCCTTCCCCCTGGGCAAGGAACTCGGCTACCGGGCGTAAATTCTGTCTCCCATTTTTGTCGGACCACCGCACCGGGCTCCTATCTTGATCAGAGCTGTAAACAAGCGCGGCGAGAGGGACGCGATTCAATTCTGCTACCACGCCACGCCACGCTACCCGAAAATTCGTCTGAAATACGGCTGAACCCGTTCACAATGGACCACGATGACGATCTGAAACGTAATTGTTGTTATTTACCAAAACATTGTACGAACTCTAGCTCTGTCGAGCTTAGAATATACAATTACTCACGTTAACTCCCAAGCAATGAAATTAGACTATTTTTACATGCACAATTTTTTCATTTGGTACAGGAAAAAATACTACCAAAAGATTTTTTAGACCCCATACCTTTTTGTGGAACAAAGTGAATGAACGCGAAGAAAATAACTTGTAATAGTAATGTAGAAGATATTGTAATTTACATATTACAGTAAGGCCGTGATCGAAGAATATCCCGTCCACTTTTTATTGCAGTGCCTTGACGCCTCCATCTACGAAAAAATTAATAACATCAGATTACGAGCCCTTCGATATCAAGTAAGTTTGGTCCGATGCATTATCTTCTATTTTCAAAAGCAAGCGAGCTATTCAGATGATCTGTTTTAAATTGACTCACCCTGTATATTAATGTAATATATAAAAGAATTTTTTAAACAATTTTCCACCAGCACTTTTAAATATAAGCGGAAAGGAGAGACTGAGAGAGTGTTTCACGCTTTTCTGAATAATTAAGGACTTTCGCCAATTCTACACAGATAGTGGCAGATTATCATAATATTCGTGAATTCCCAAAAGCATCGCGCGCCTAGCACTTTATTATATTAGGTCGGTGCATACGAAATTGCCGTTTCACGTCGAGAACGTGTGAAATTGTTTTTTACTTTCTAACACCCTTTTTCATCATGATAGTTTCTATTAACTTTCGGAGTCCGAATTATGTACTTTTATTATAAGTGTGAATGCGCTTTTCAAGTTTCCTTTTTTTATTCTCGAAATTTTTATTCTGGTCAATTGACGCTAAATGCTTACAGGCTATTCACGATTGCAAAATATAAATTGTCTGAATTAATTGCACGATACGGAGATTATATAAACATCCATCTGTTTTGTTAACAATTTTAATTCACGGGTGAGTATAACTCGACCTTTAACCCTCCGATGCCTCCGAGTTCTAAATCTATGCCGGAGTCATTTCTGAGTCACACCGATATTTCACTAATACTGTTTCATTCCGATAGAAGACGATTGTTCGGGACCGGCTTTCGTCGTATTTCGGATGAAAGTTGATCGTCTATCAGGAGATGGCAGAAACTCCACTCTTGACGCCAGATTAACACTTGTGTCCTCACTTAGAGTCGCCAGATTAACACTTGTATCCCCACTCTACCTTGTATAACGCTATTCCCCATGCTTCCGTCGCGGCCCGGTCACGTGACGCGTTTCATCTCTGTCGTGCATATGCCCGGTGCTCGCAGAGAGAGAGAGAGTAACTTTTTCCACTTAATTCGTAGTCCCTCCCCTCATCTGGCGTCTTTGCCCCCACTCTTATGCATAGGTTCTGGCGGGAACGGTCGACACAAAAGCTCAGCGTCACCACATCGCTTTATTCCAGTCACACTAATACACGCATTTGCTGTCTTCGTTATGAGATTCGGTCAATAGCGGAAGACGTGTAGCGCGGACTAGGGCTATCACGTGATCCCTACAAGTTTCGCATTGCCGTCTCGTACTTATGCGGCTTGACCATGTTGAGAATATGCGAGAGGCTCGAATGTAGTGGAGACAATCTTTTAGCGATATCTTTCGTTGGAAAAGGATAGACTATACCGGGGATGGGCATTTTTGTCTCAATTGAGGCAATGCCGTCCCCACCGTAGCGCCCACTGTCCCCTTCCAGTAAGTGTCGTTACCATGGAGAGAGGACGCGCTTCATGGAATAAAGGTTGGTGGAGGAAGCAGGCATTTGAGGGGCACCAACCGTGCCCACCCCTGCGCTATACCCTGCAGTTCTGACACTAAGCGGTGCCTAACAACTTCAAAAGAAGAGGGGATAACGATTTTCTTATTTCGGAATATTAAGCATCGCCTGATATTGGAATAAAATTGTACATATTTACGGTCGCTCGAGCTTATCATCACCGCTATCGCGACAGGTGACGAATGACTCCGGAGGGTTAAACGTTCGCAAGGATGAACGAAGATCTGTGCACATAGTTCGTATCATGCTGAAAACAGTTCATTATCCAGGAAGGACCGTCGGTTCCGGGCAGGTGCAAAGTGGTGCATCAAAGGGGGATGCGTTTCATTCAGCTAGACGTGCTAAAACGGGGAAATTCATTTCCATTCGATATCCGGGTGACGGGAACAGTGCAGCCGGGCGATCGACCGTGCGCCTTGGGAACGAGAGATGTTCCCGCGCGTCGTTCCACTGGTTATCATGATACTCGGCGATCCAGGAAATTATGCTTCTTCGACGGAGGAAGAGAGAGAGAGAGAGGGAGGGGGAGACTGCTAGGATTTCGCCGGGATTCCATTCCAGTATAGCTGTCGCGTTGTTTTGCGTCTCGGCGGACCGTTGTCACCGTTCAACGGTATTTTCCTTCAAAACGCTTGCAGGCTCTGCGTCTGTTCGACTTGGCGCGGCTCTGCGACGCGACGGTGATCCGGGCTTGCTGTTTCTCGCGTCGTGAATGAATGAATGAATGGTGATTCGCGACGCCTCGGCCCAGTTTAATTAAAGGATGCTAGAGACGTGCGATGACAGCCGGCGAAGAGCTGCTAAATTAATTACTCGTCGCATTAATATCTCCAGTTGCAAGTAGTCGGAATAAGTGGAAAATATTTCTACCGAAGTGGTTTCAAGTCCCCAGACACTCGTACCGTGATATCTGCGTTACGAATCAGTCTGAATGATCTTCTTTATTCATTTAAAGTCATGTCCGTCTCGAAGCTATCAGCGACCATTGATTCAGCTTTTGCCACAAATTATATGTAAATTGTAATGGGGAACATTTTGAGCATTACTTGCATTAAACATGATTTACAGAGAACATCTCTAGATTTTCACCCCGGAATTACTTATATTTTTTTATTCAGGGTGTAATTCTTACTTCAACCACAAGATTAAAATTTATTACGATAAAGTAACTCAAGGTGACTTTTATAATATTGATAAAAAAGCAAAACAGAAAATTATTATATTGTATGCTTCAAACTATACAACTTTCGTTTTAACTATTCTTTCATGTACCAAATAATTTATGTATAAACTAGGTAACACACTTAGCTCGATCACCCTGCATATGAGCAACGTTATAAATTGACCAGGCCCGGGCAACTGTTTCCCCGCTGTCGCTTCACGACCCCCACCTCCAGTATACAGATTCCTCCACTACCAGTGTACCGATTCCCCCACTACCAGTGTACCGATTTCCCCACTATCAACGAGTGTAGGAGGAGGTTGGTGAGATTCGACGTCTATGCAGGGTGAGCCACCTGAATAATTTCTACAATTTTTGGGATAGGAAGAAATATTTCATGTGTATAATATCTTTTTTCAGATGAAGGTGCTTAAAAGATTTGAAGGTCCACCTAGTTTTTTAAAAATGGAACTACATATTTTTGAACTCTTACATTTGTAGCCTTTACGAGTCAATTCCAACGGTATAATCATTCAAGGTTATTCAAGGTCATTTAAGGTCATAAACGTAAAAAAGAATGAAAAATATAATTTTACTGTATATAGGAGGCCGTATCATCGCAGTCATGCGAGGCAAAGCACGGTAGGGGCAATACAAATTGGTAGTGGGGGAACCGGTACACCTGTAGTGACAGTCGTGAAGCGATAGCGGGGAAGAAGTTTCCCGGACGACCTGTTCTGAATGATCGAGTTCTGCTGCAGAGAAACTGTGTAGCACAGAGAAGGCGACTAAATAAATAAATTAATAAGATACAGTGACGTTTCGTAATCAAATAGGAGGAGATATCTCCGTTGAAAAGCAAGTAAATTACAATCCTGTTGCATTTAATCAAGGCTCCTCGTCTTGGCCAAAAGAGTCATATCCCGTTTCTTTCAAGCCTCGCACAAATGGCTTTGAAACCGCCCCCCTCCGCCCCGGTGGACGGCGTAAACTACTACGGCGGCACAGCCGAGCGACAAATGCGAAAGAATGTTCGAAATTTAGCCGACAGCTTTCGGGCGCAGCACGGCGTCTTCGCGGCGAACCCGGCCTCCGACTTCCGACTTCCGGCGGCATGATTTATGAAAAGAATAGCGGCGCGGCCGTTTTCATTAGCGAGCCCCGTTTAATTATAAGCCGAGACCGGGGCCGCGGAATTCCGCTCACCGGTCTACTTTTCGACAGCGTCGCTCGGCTTCGTTTCATTCGCGACATCTCGCGCGCGTCTTTCGCTCTTTTCTTCCGCGCGGAACAGAGCCGTGCCGAGAGCGCTGCGGTGCGGCGACTCGACGCGTTTTAATTAATTTCGAGTTCCCGCGCAACACGCATCCGTACTTCTCTCTCTCTCTCTCTCTCTCCCTCTCTCTCTCTCTCTCTCTCTCGCTGTGTGTCTTGAATTGTCAGACGATCCACCCGCGTTTATGGTAAGCCTGAACTGTTTACTGTCATTTTTTGGACGTTTATTTAATGCTTTTGGCTCTGAGTCTTTTTTAAACCTGTACGGTGCAGAGTACCAGAGTGTGTAGAGCAGTAAAGTAGCAGAATGGTAGAGTAGTAGAAAGCTAGAGAAGTAGAAGGGTAGAATAGTAGATTAGTAGAGTAGTAGAATAATAGAGTCGTAGAATAACATAGAGTCGTACAATAATAGAATAGTAGAATAGGACAATAGTAGAGTCGTAGCATAATAGAATAGGAGAATAGTAAAGTCGTAGAGTAATAGTACAATAGGAGAATAGTAGAGTAGTATTGTAGACTAGTAGAGTAGTAGAATACTAGAGTGTGTATAGTAGTTATAGTATAAATAGAGAATCTTAAAAACTACCTCATAACTATTTTTATTTAAAATTATTAATCGATTTCAAAGTTATGGTTAATTACCTGGAGGTCCTGTCAACGAACACGTCCATAGCTGAGCCATCTCAATTTCAATATTAAGACTATAACTTTTTTTAAGAACAATAATAATAAATCTTCCGTCAAGTACACTCCACAGTGTTACAGAAAGTTCTCCGACTAACGTAAAATCAAGATAAACAGTATATCCCAACACATCGTAAGATTAAATATCGCGCGATTCATTTCCCATCTGAAGTTCCGAAACTGGATTAACATTGTGTAGAATATCTACCGATTATCTTTCTCAAACCTGTGCAATCAGCAGGTGATTAATTAACCCAGGGTACCACAATGTAAAGTCATGTTTACGTTACCGTTGAATGGTGCATTGACTGGAACAGCGATACTAACCCGTGTAACCTATGTTTACCTAATAACGCTTGTCAACACAGTTATTATTAGAGAATTATTGTTGGGGCATTAGCAGAATGTACATAGGCACTGCAAATAGATAGTTCAGAGTATAATGAAAGCATAGTGACTGGACGAAGATGCATGGTCGAAGACGACGCGACGTCTCGCTATAAGTAACATTAGATTGCGTGCTTGATGGGACGATGGCGGATTAATTCACTTTACTAATTCACTGAGAACGACTCTATTGGCTATGTATTATACGAGGATTATAATGTAATTTTAATAAATCTCTCGTTCGTTTAACTCTTCGTGCTAGCATCCTGTAGCAGGTACTTGTCATATATTATCTAGAGCAAAACCTCGATAATGGATCACGATCCTGAGTAGCAGAGCTGCATTATAAAATAGGTAGGCTAGACAGAGTCTAAGTTATACGATAGACGTGGAAAGGGCTTACTAAACGCGTGCGTAAAACCAACATTACTACAAACTATTAGGTAAATCAAATTTTATTAGGATCGAAATAGCGTGGGGATGTTACACAAATCATTGTTATGATAAACTTTGGCTTTTCTTTCATTTGTGACCTTGTGTGATCTTGAAGATCAGTGTGTCATATACGTATAAATTCGTTTTGGCACGCGCTATCATATGATATAAAAAAATACATAGCATTCCATTTAAAAAATTGGAGGTCACCTTCATTTATAAAAAAATAATGCAGACAAAAAAATTACATTGCTCGCAAAAAACAGTATAACTCATTCTAGTTCGGTCATTCCCGAATGCTTAATGATAACCATTCTTAATAACAAGACTGCGGATCTTTATGCATTTATGAAGAAATTGGTTGGATGAAATATAAAACAGTAAAAGATTCGAAAAATTTAAGAATATTGTATTGTTGTTTTTAATATAACAAAGTCATTAAGGGATGAAATCAATTTTTATTTTACTCCTGCATTCCACAATCAATGCAGAACATTTCTATTTTGCATAAAGATGCGCAGTCTATTAATAATATTATTAAATTAGTAACTAAATTAATAAGTTAATAACAAAGAATTATTAATAACAGTGAATATTTTTCGTACATATTCTCTAATAACATTTCCCCCGGAAATCAGAAATGATTTATCCCACGGCCACAAAATTGTTCAATTTATCCGCACATATCCAGCATCGCCAACTTTTCCATGAGTTAACACCCCGTCTTATGCATCCCACTCGACACACCATACCCCGATACCCAGATTCCATTCGCGTAACAGCGTGAACCGCTCGCGGCTTGTCGTTCCGCGATCCAATCCCCTGAAGCGTTCCGCTGCATCAACAAGCCCGAAATAAAATTAATTTCAGCAACGAGCGGGGCTTAAAGTCGTCCGCTTGAGAGCTGCGGCCTGGGACCGACCGCTCGGATGCGGGTACGAGAGCACGAGCACAAGCACCGGTACAGATAACGGGTAGATCCATGTGGCGATGGCCGCGGGGCCGAAATTTCGCCTCGGTTTCTGAACGGTGGCGAAACCGGTGCATTTCCGCAATTCAATCCGCTGTCAATCCTTTAAACCCTTCGCGTAGGGAAAATACGCGCGGCTTCACGAGGGCGCGGCCGAGCCTAATACATAAATCCAAAGAGAGAGAGTGGTCGGGAGAACCTGCGGCGCGGCACATCTTCCTCTCGGTATTAATTTTCAGGCGGGTGCACGCGGTGTCGGCGGTCGGGCCGGGGTCGGGCCGGGTCGGGCATCGAGGCTGGCTGGCACTGCGAAGGCTCTGAAGGCGCTTCAGCGGCGCGGATGTTAGTTTAGCCGAAATATTTCAGCCGGACGTGCACCGTACCAAGCCACTTCCGGCGCGAGCCTGCACCGACCGTCCGAGCGGAATACACCGTATTTTCGTCTGGCCCGTAACCGCCGCGAGCCCGCCGCCAGCCCGCCGCACCGCCCCCCATATACTCGATTAACGTTGAAACGAACAAAGCTTCGGACGATGCGCCCACGCGAGTCGGTACCAGCGTCCAACAGCGCTGCGTGGCGCCACGCCGCGCCGCGCCGCGCGTCTCGTTAATCGTCCACGTTAATAATGCGCCTGCACGCCACGCTCCGGCGAACTATGAATGCGCCAACAACAACGCTTAACGCGCGCAGAAATGGCCGACGCTGTAGACCCAGACCAACCCCTGCTGGCTCCATCGACGGCAACAGAGTTCATGGTAATCGCGAGGGACATTGGACACAACGCTGATACACCGGGGACAGAGTCGCCAGATGAGGGGAATTTACTTGATTCGAGGGGAAAGGGTTACCCTCTCCGTGCCAGTACTGGATTAGTCACGTGACATTGTGATACATGGACGACAATGACGGAACGCGTCACGTGACCGGGCGGAAGGGTGGGGGAATAGCCTCGTGGTAAGGGAAGGGTAGAGTAGGAGACAAGTCCTGATATGGCGACACTGCTGCTAGTACCGGATTAGTCATGTGACATTATGACTCACGCACAAAGGAGACGAAACGCGTGACGTGGCAGGCGGAAGCGTAAGGGAATAGCGTGATAGAAGGGGAAGGTAGAGTGGGGACACAAGTCTTAATCTGGCGATTCTAGCGATTAATCTCTGTTTGTATTAATTTCTATGTATACATAATATATTGTGAGCATTAAAAAAATAGTAATTTCAGTGCTTGTCATATGAAGAAATATTGAAAATTCAATTGCAACGGTCCCCTTTATTTTATTTACTAGTAACTAACAATAAGATTTGATTTCCCGTTTACAATATTGGTTTATGCTGCAATTATTCGTGTAGCATTTAGATAATATTGTAAGTATGAAAAACGAGATCATCCCGCATTAATGTATCCATTTAAAACACACTTGGGGTAGTTGCGAATATCAGCTCGACCAGAATAACAACGGTCCATTAATCAGTTCGCAGACTCCACTCACGGGGATCGTCCGCGTGGCTGACGTCCGCTTAATCGCCGACGTTGTTAACGGCAAAGGATTAGGATGTTAGACAACGTGAATAGCCATAGTGGCCACGCCTTCAATGCATAATAACCGCAACAGCAATAATAACCATCTCACGTTGATCTAAACGTACCGAACATTAATACGTTCCCCAGTAGAATTATTTGTGACGACGTCGATTTTGTATTTCGCGTAAACAAAAAACCAAATTCATTTTATGCAAGTTTAATATTATAACTGCAGATTTTATGCATTTGTGACGAAAATGATCAAGTGCAATTCAAAGCAGTGGGCAAATTAAAAGAATTTAAAAATATCAATGTTTTCGTTTGAGCTGATTAAAATTACTGAAAAAAGAATGACATTTCAAAAAAATTCGTAAATATCACCGCTTTCCGAGCGCACTAAACCAGGTTCCCCTCTTAAACTCAACAATTTTGTGCAAACGTAATTTTAATGAAAAGTTATATCTACGTTGTATACGACACACCGATCAATAATGTTCAAGAACGTCGGAATCGCATAACAACTGCATGCAATAACATAAACGTAGACGCCCTAATTATAGCGACAACGAAAAATCCAATACGAAGGGCGTAGCTCGCAGTTTGAACATATGATGTAATCTGATTTTTTTTTTTAATAATTTTCCATCAAAATTACGTTTGCACAAAATTTTCGAGTTTAAGGTCATCTCAAGGCCATAGTATAATACTCTGTTGAATTCGTCTCTACGTCAACAACAATCCTATAATGTCCGAAACATATGGTGCCATTTTAAAAATTCGCCATTTGAAACATTTTTTAATCACACTACCGCAAATGCCTAAAAAATAGTGACGAAACTTAATGGGTACACCCTGTATAAGTTCGATCTGATATCCTGTTTAATAGGTTTGTAAAAACGTGGAGTAATCACAGACCGATCGTGACACATGATTCCCGGCATGAAAGAGAGTTATTGTTCGTCTTGTTGCTCGGCGGATTCAAAACGAACAGGTCTATAGATTTTACGCGGCTGGTCATAGCTCGAAATAGAATTTTCGTTTTATTTGGTCATAATCTAGAGGGCGAAAATTTTTGCGGAGCGGCCGCAGTCCCGGGATGATACGCGGCTTATCGACAGTCGCGTCGAATCGATCTTCGAAGCAACGGTTGCGCGTTTTATTGCGCGTGCCGCGCGGCCATCGAGGAACTACGTATCATAAAAGGGTAACAAGCCGATAAAAACAGAGCGCGAAAAAATCGTGACTCGAACGCGAGCCGATCCATCACTCTTCGCCTCCCTTTTATTTTCGAAACGCTCCGTCAACCGGCTCGCTTTTACTTGAACGACACGTATCCAGCGTGTCGATGGGCCACGTCCAGCCGGATGAGATGCACAGTGATCCAGAAACCTAAATGCCAGCGAAATTAACATTGCAGCGAACGAGCAATACTTTTTTTCGATTTTATGCATTTTTCGAGCGCGTGGGGTTAACGATCCTTTACCAAGTTTTAAACTTTGTTTCATTACACGTTAAATAAATGGCAAGAGTTTCTATTGTTTTTAACCGTAGTTATTTATTTCATACGTTCCATTGTCCCCGTGCACTACGATTTATTTTACGGTTACAGTGATCAGAACTTCTTTGT
Source organism: Lasioglossum lativentre (assembly GCA_916610255.1). Taxonomy (NCBI): domain Eukaryota; kingdom Metazoa; phylum Arthropoda; class Insecta; order Hymenoptera; family Halictidae; genus Lasioglossum; species Lasioglossum lativentre. The sequence goes on from OU744355.1 coordinate 22,337,278, forward strand.
TGTTCTGAAACCCTTGCCCTATGATTTATTTTACGGTTTCAGTGATCAGAACATTTTTGTAGTTCGTAATTTCTTAAAAAAGGAGAAATTTTATATCTGTTGTATGTCTATATGTACTCCAATAGCTGTACATTAACAAAATCTAAATGGACTTTCATTTCGGTTTAAAGGAAATTAATACCATAATAACATACTTACTTATTAGACTCAGTTCAGAATATTCAGCGCGATCCTGACACGATATTGTAGGGCAAAGGGTTAATTTTGTAGAAGGAAAAAATTTATATCTATTGTATGCTTATTTCTGGCGCGGGCAACTTCGTCCCCGCTATCGTTTCACTACTCCAACTACTAGTGTACCGGTTCCCCCACTACCAGTCCACCGGTTCCCCCTACTCCCACTACTAATCTCCCCAACCTCCTCCTATATTCCACAGGAGATTGGCGGGGAGGACTCGGGAGTAGGGAGAGGAATTACCCAGGTCTCGCCTATACATATGTTCTCTAATGATTACAGTCGGCCGCAAAATTATTCGGCCACCCTTTAAACACGAATAACTTGTTATAAAATCGATTCAAACGGCTTGAGTCTTTTTTTTAACATTAACATTGGTCAAAATTGCGAAGTAATGATCATGATCTTTTTATGAAGTATTGTCGGTTTGCAAATTGCAAATGTACGTTTGGCAACATTGTTAAAGTGATTTTGTCAGCTGGAGAGAAAGTATATTTCCCGTAATGTGGCTATAATAATTTGATTGCTTGCTGTATACCTCTAATCAGTGAAATTATCCACCCATGTATTTCTGTAGAAAAATACTTGCAATCTTTAGATTCCCTGATTGGTGCAATCGGTTGTACGATCAATGTGGTCTAACGAGTTCGTGCGATTTCTCAAGAAAGAAACGCATACGGTGTAACCATTCGTACAGAAAAAAATTTACTGGTTGTTCTGACGTGTCCGTACCGCAGCTGCATGCAACGCAGGATATGAATCTTTATGTTCGCCATTTTAAAGCCAATTAAAACTAGTGTGAAATCAATAGCAGTCACTTGTTATGGTACGTCTAATTGCGAGATTTATTTTCTTCTCTTAGTAATGTTAATAACAATACAAAGAAAATAATTTGGTATCCATAAAACCTTTTATATCAATTGAGACAAATAGAGACTAAATGGAGATTTATTTTCTTCTCTTAGTAATTTTAATAACAATACAAAGAAAATAATATAGTAGTATCCTTAAATCCTTTTATACTTTTCACTGCATTCAATTTCACCCACTCATTTTTGTTATAAATATATAAAATTTGCAGTCTACATATAATTAATGAGTGATGATTTGATTAGAAGTAATGATTATCTTTCAATACATCAGTCACGCGAGGTAAAGCACAGTAGGGACAATATAAAATAGTTGATAGAGGGGAAACCGGTACACTGGTAGTGAGAGTCGTAAAGCGACAGAACAATCATCAAAATGATCCGATCATGGGATTCACCTATTTGATCGAAAGTGAGGAGCTAGAAGCCGAATGCTGTAATTTCGAAAATCATCGATTGGCTAGCCAGCTTCTAATCACCATGGTTACAGTATTCGATTAACTGTTTCAACTTCCTGGCGCGTGTCAAGGATACGGAAGTTCGTAAACCCGCAAACCTTAATTGAATAACTAACGTTGAATTTAATAATGATTTGAAACTTGTAATAAATTAGTATTAACCACTTCTGTTCGAAATTGATTGACAGGTGCGGTCGATAAGCCGTCCAAAGCAATAATTTTCGTAAAATGTTTAAATATCGTGCGCTTAAATTGTAGAAAATATGTATGAATGAATATGAAAATTATGTGACAATGTGTACTATAAATGATTTTCTTGTACAGTCTTCAAACTTAATTTTTTCGTTAACAATTGTTTTTAAAAACAGAAAACATCAATATACAATTTAAAAAGTTTGACAAAAACGTTAAAAGTTATAGCCAACATTTCAATAACTCAGAAATCGATCATTTTATTCTAAATAAATAGTAATTCAATTCCAGAAGGCGCTACACGGAGTCGCCTGATGAGGGGAGGGAGCACGAATTGAGGAGAAAAGTTTCCCCTCCCTCTGCCTGTATCGGATTAGTCACGTGACATTGTGACACATGCACAACAGAGGCGAAACGCATCACGAGACCGGGCCGCGGCGGAAGAGTGAGGAATAGCGTCGTAGAAGGGCAAGGTAGAGTAATTTATAGATATAATATATTGTGAACATTAAAAAAATAGTAATTTCAGTGCTTGTTATGTGAAGAAATATTTAAAAATTAATTGTCCTCTTTATTTTATTTTCTATCTTCCATTCATTATAGCCTCGTGGGATTATACTATCTTGACAGTATTGATTATTATTTCAGGTTTTGGAATGAAACTCTCCTGGGTCACTCGATATACAAGCTGCGGTAAATAAATCTCCCGGATTTGGATCTGGCATTGTTAGTACATTGGTAAAGTGAGGGAGGCTGCGGTCTTTCCATAGCAAAATCCTTCTGAGTAGCCATCATGGTTTACACAGCTCACTGTAGACTCATTATAGAAACATGCATCAAACCAATAATTCAAAAATTCAAAGTTGCTATACACCAAAAAGTTACTTTATTTCCACCGCAAATACAAATTCATCAAGAATTGAAAGTTTCAAAAATCCCCAAAAACTGTATATCAAAAATGAAGATTAATGTTCAGTTAACATGATCTTTAATTACTAATTTTAGAGTTAGAAATTTCCTATCTAAATTTCAATTTTCTGGTTTAACATGTTCGCTATGTCACGCATGTTCTACGATCACCACTTTGTGTTTCATGTGAAGAGAATCAAATTAATTTTGTGCACGTCGTTATTTAAAGTTGCAACGCATATTTGGAGAATTTGTGGCTTTTTTCTGACAATATTGTTTTCATATTTTATGAGAGGGAACGCTGAATTTCACAGAATGTTATAACTAGACTGCGAATTTTATTTATTTATGGCTGCAATGAGCAGATGAAATTTAAAACGGATTGAATGTCGCCATATTACTTTCAACTTATTCAAATTAATAAAGCCAGAAAAATTTCCTGTTCGGCTTCTGTGCCCTGCGATCCATGCAGGAAATTTTTATGTTACATAATGGTCCACATATAGTTATAATTAAAAGATTAAAACAAGGTAAAAAATTTGTCAGATTAATCTTTGGGTAAGTGTACTCTGAAAGGAATTTTATTTAAATACGTTTAAATTTTGATGATGTGATAAAAAATCTTGTACTTGGAAGAGTCTACAGAATAGTCCTACATAAGAATAATTTGCATAACTTTCATGGGTAAGATAGAAAAAATTCTTAAAGTCGGAAATATGACCTGATTAACACTTCAATGTTACCTCCAGGTCATAATGTAGGTTCATATTATAACTTATCATCAGAGATTCACGCCCACAATATCATAATATAGGCTACACTATTGAACTCATCTTATACTACCATGTGAAAATGGAAGGTGACCCCGAATTTTCATTACAACCTAACTCTTAATAATTTAATTTGCAGAACGTTGAAATCGACTCTTGTTCGAAACATTTTTTGGTCAGACTATTAGAAATGTCAGAAAAATTATGAGCATAAATTTTGAACCAGCCTGTATAACGATCGTCTATTGGCTACGAAGCAAGAATTGATGTTGGCCAGTGCCATTTCGCGCGACATAGTGAACTGTGCTACATTTCAGTAATTCGTGAAACCTTCGAATCCGCCCCGTTCCACGGTGGGTCCGTACATGTTTAATACCGGATGACATCGTGTGAGAACGAAGCCGAATGATCTATTATCATCTGGCCTTGTTGCTGGAGCCCGGATCGTCGGGTTTACCGTATCAATTATGCCGGCACTTTGCCGGGTAAATTATGAACGGCCGGTTTGCGTTGCGCGCGAATCGGGTTGGCTCGTGAATTTTCCAACGGCCGTTTTTCAGCGTCGGCTCGAGACACGGCGAATAAATCAGGAAGGCCAGGGGTTGGGGAAGTCGCGTCGGGGACAGGCGACGGAAACCGTCGCTTGACCTTCCGTCGCTTGGCCGCAACGCGACCTTGCCGGCTAGAATGACGCGACCCTACGGAATATTTCATCGCGGCTTGCACCTGATACCCTCCCCTAGATCCTTCTGACCTTTGCTACTCGAGCCGAATGAAATCTTTACCTGTTCGGGAGCCGGAACTTGTCCCACTGACGGGGATGCTGCTCCTCTTTCTCTACTTGATGGATGGCGCACCTACTTTTCCAATCTTTCTAGCATTTTACGTTTTGTTTCTTCGTCTTTCTAGCCTTTAAAGGATCGCACCCTTTGCTACAAGCTTTCTCTTAGATGAGGGGTCGGTTGATATTGTCTTCTGACACCTGATGCTGCTGGAAGGCTCGCTAATACGTTCTTTTGACCCCTAATGAAACTAGCTACACAATGGTACTGTCTTCTGATTCCTGATGAAGCTACCCAAACACTGATACTGTCTTCCCATCCCTGGTAAATTTAGAAGGCTCAGTGATGCTGTCGTTTAACCTCCAATGAAGCTAGCTGCAGATATTGCCTCCTGACCTCTGATGAGGCTGGCTACACACTGATACTTTCTTCTAACCCATGACGAATGTGACGTAGTGGCTGTTCACTGGTTTAGTTAAATTTTATTTTTAAGTGAAACTTCTTTGCTGAGGGTAACGTATTTTGTTATGTTACGGAAGTGACGTTACGAAAGTCGAGAGTGGCGCGAAAATTTAAACGGTTCGTTTTAAATCTTACAAGTATTTTATTTTCAAATTATTTTATACTTTTTAGTCCATTTTTAAAAACGTCGTTTTCTAAATAATTATTTTTTTCTTTTTAAATTATTATTTATGACAATTTCGCATTCATCACAAGAAAATTTGAAAATGCTGCAGCGATAGGATTTACCGCCGCTCGGTAGTAGGATCAAACGAAAAGGTTAGAAACACATGGTTATGTTATGACAGCATGTGCAACTACGTTTACATTAATTAAAGTCAATAGAATTAATTATATTACAGAGTGAAGAATACTGGACCATAGCATAATTTACATATCTATGATTTTGAAAACCTACCGTGTGTGGAACAGAATAAATATCTAAGTAAAAGAAGAGGTATATATATATAAATTACAAAATTACATTTAAAAAACATACGCGTGGAAAACCACGCGCGGCAGAAATGAAACTTCTTGCAGTCTAGTAATGTTTAGAAGTAAATTAAGATTGGAAATGCTAAATAATCCTAATGAAGCGACAACAAGATTAGGAACAACTCTCGATGCAGTGTTTGCAAGACATTTAAACAAAATTGAATCTATAATATTTATATCATATTTTAGCTATCTGAAGCCAATTGTTTCAATGATAGAATCATAGAAAATCATAGAAAAAATAATGAACGATCAAAATTTGCGGCGCAAAGAAGGAGAGCGTATGGGAAAGAAAGAGACATAGTTCATAGAATTTACCATACGCTCTCCTTCTTTGCGTCGCAAATTTTGATCGTTCATTATGTTTTCTATGATTTTCCATGATTCTATCATTGAAACAATTGACTTGTGATAGCTAAAATATGATATAAATATTATTGATTCAATTTTGTCTAAATGTCTTGCAAACACTGTATCAAAATTAACGCTTTTTACAATGGATTTTACAATTACCTACAGAGTTTCGTTATTGAAATCCAGGCAATCCTATCCACATGGTAATCCAATATTTAAAAGGGTTCTCGTAAGAAGAGTAGGGAAAGTTTCGTCATCAACGGAAAACTGATGAGTTACGAAATTTTATGTGAGTGGTGAGGGAACGTATATCGAACGGTTAGGCACTAGATTAGGTGGTTGGTGCGACACTACGATCTTCATCTTACGGTATATTACCAATTTATCCTTCCCAAGCTGCTTCATTAGGTCTCCAGATAAGAGATCCTACCAATCGAACCATTTTTGCCTTCACGTCTTCTCGGTAAAATAAAATAGTCTTTTTATTTGAACTCGTTTACATCGAGAACCCGAAATGCAATAACCGAAAATAAAAATAGGTAGTCCAAAAATAATTTTGAACTAGCTTAAGAATAAAACAATTCATTCGTGCTTTCTATCACTCATTATCAATAGTTCAAAAAATAAAATTAAAGTGGAATGCTAAACTGAAATTATTTAGAATATGGTCTACTACAGGAAAACAGTCAAATACCTCAGCAACGGTAAGTTTTAGGACAAATGCATCTTAGTACTTTTATACTCAGAATACGCCAATCTTTCGGAATCGAGCATAAAAAATATATAACTTGTGTAACATTTTCTCGCATTGTTTGAAATAACCAAAGATATTTGAGTGGACAGAGTTCGTGAGATACATTGTATATTTGATCGACCCATTTTCGTAATAACTGCCCAAAAACATCCCCCAATTTAATAATAATTTCCCTCGCATATCGTTACAATATCTCCACTCAAATTAACCCGCTGATTACGTCGAGCCCTCTCCACCATCCCTCCATTCATCGGCAACCCCCCGCCCCGTCCATCTTTCGCCGTAGTCCCTCTATTTCATTAAGCTTTAAATGACCTCTCTTAATTACTTATCGATCGGGCAATAGGATCAGTCACGACGATTACGTTTTAGCCGGCCCCGTTCTTCAGGATCAACCGGACTGCGACTTTCTTATTTGTGTTGCGCTTTATCGAGCCGCTTGCCCGCCCGCGCTTTAATCCCGAACGGCTCTGGATAATTAAAGAAGATTTTTCAGTGGGTAAAAGCCGGGGTCCTGTGTCGCTTCAAGAAACGCAAAACCCGAGTTCCGTCTGAACCGTTTACCCTGCGTCGACTTCGCTCGCGCAATTTAGCCCTCGCCAGGAATTTTCTCTCCGGGTTTTCCTTGCCCCCCCCCCCCCTCTACCTAACCCCTCCCTCTATCAGTCTCTATTCTACACGGAGAGAAACTCTGGTAGCGAATCGTCGATTTGCTGGATACGCGGTGATTTGAATTCCCGCGGGATGGCCGAGCATGGCGGAGCAGGATTGTCTCTTCCGCTGGAACTTCTGCTGGAACTCAATTTTGTGGTTTCGAGAATTTTCAAGGGAGCACCGCGGAATATTCCTTATCGGTATAAAAGGGGCCCCAGTTCTGACCGAAGTCTGCGCCTGATACTGCTGTGCCCGCAGAATTCGAGAAAACTGTATATTCGGTAAGGGCTCCGCCGAAAATGGCAAGTGTCCCCCGTTCGTGGAACTAATCTCTGTTTTAGGAAGTCTAAGCGACGGCCCTCGGATTCACCGTGTCACACAGGATCCCGTGTCATCCCGACGCGTACAAGACCTAACCCAATTCTACTTCCATTTACATTCTCGGACCCTCGGCTGCTGAACACCGTCCTCTAATAATACCGCAGATACCAAGACGCGGTCTAGAAGGACGAGACGTACTCTTACCTTTTGAACTGACAGAACGTAGTACAGGTGTGTTTCACCCACGTTTATTACTATTCTGTGATGAACCGGCCGGAATATGGCATCATTAACCTGCTGTGGGATGACCTGGGTCGGGGGTGATTCACACTTGTCCGGGCGGCCGATCTAACAGTAAAAATTTTAGCATTTGCAAGTTTAAGGGTATAAAAATGTAGGTCGTTGGATTCGTTTTGACATCAGCTACGATATTATGAAGCCAAACATACATATACAGGGTGTTCATTTGAAAACTTTCCAGCCGAATATCTCGAAAAATATGAAAGATATTAAAAAAGTGTAAAACACGTGTCCAAGGATTTCGAGGGGGAAAGGGGGGCGGCAGTATCAGTTTTTTATTTGGGTGGCGTTTTCAAGGTCATTTGAAGGTCAACTTTGTTTTTTCAAATGGAAACCTATATTTTTTATTATGGGATCTTATTGTACGTAAAAAGACCAATAATTTTCGTAGGATACTTTTTTTTATCCGCGCACTAGTTTTGGAGATATTTAAAGAGAAGTAGAGCGAGGCATACTTATACTGCGAGAAAGTTTGTAATTTCTTTATAACTATAACAAATTTTCAAAATTTCGCTAAAATCTACAGGATTGCATAAGAAAGAGACAAAAATTTCTGGTTAACCAAGGTACAATTTAACCTCAAGATTTCTCAAAGTTTTAGTCAAAGTTCAGTACAAGGTTAACATTAGAATATACATATGTACGCAGAGTGATGGTTAACATCTGTCTATCCATAATTCAAGATCATTGAAATTGGCAAGGAAGTAGCATTTTGACAAGCTTACCTCGAGTCAATTTGGTTGAAGCTGACGTCTTGACGTATCCTCTCGTCTCTCTTTTTCAAACCCAAATGCTCCTACCACAAAGTGTGATCTTCCACCTTTAATATGAGCCCACAAACGTTCGAAAATTCCAATAAGAATACATACTAAAATTGGCTTGAAACATTTTCATATTTTCGAAAGGCTGGCGGTTACGGTTTTAACATTCCTTAATCGTACACAGAAGCGTTATTGTTGTCTATTAGTAGGTCAGTGGAACAGTTCTCGGAACGTGACGTCATGTATTATTGCAAAGCGAATTTTTGGTGCAACGCAGATATGAACCGGCGTTCTCAATCGCGCGCGAGGCCATCGTCATACTGAATCGACAGAGAGATGGACCAATCGCCTCCCCTCCCCTCCAATCCGGTCCAAATTCCGCGGCAATCGCCGATCGTCGGGGACTCTGTTCGAGTCTCTCTGTTCGTAGCCCCCCACCACCGCGCCCTCCCTGCGATTAAAATTTTTTTTCGAATCGTGTCGTTGCCTTCTCTTGTGTCACGACGATCGATTGAATTTACACGAATTTGTTATTTGTGTTTTATCGTGCAATAGAAATCTAGTTTATTTAATTTCGATTTCACATTCAACTTTGTAGAGGTTTGAATCTCGCGCTATACGAATGCGGGGTGAAGCATGTCACGATCGATCCCTCGTCCACTCGTTTCTAATTTTTGTCACTTCCGTGCGGACGAAATATTTAATAAATATTTTCTATTGATTCCGATTTATTGTTTGACGGTTGATCGATTGAAATTAAATGAATTTAAGGAAAACGTATCCATCCATCCAAAGATCACATTTTCTCTTCAAAGTATTAATTTACCGGGGATTCATGAAAAAGCTAATCGCAAATTTTTTTGTCACAAATTAAAATAGTAGGTCATTGTATCTCCTCTCTCTTTCTCTTTCCAGGTATTTCATGAAATTTTTTATAGCGTAATAAATTTGGGGAGGGGGGGGGGTCGCCATCATGTCTTTAAATGGGAAGTAGTATTGATTTTTTTTTTATTGTAATACCTCTCGTTAAACTCGGTAGCATTCGGACCTTTCTTTTATTGCGCGTACTTACAGAGTTTATTTAATGGTTTAATTGCTGGTAAGTAGTGCGTCTTCGACCGTGCCGATCCCAATTCGGAGGCCAATTGGTCGCAAGGGTCCGACCGCGGTTTCGTAATGTAGATGAAAGTCAAAGTAAACGCAAGTACGTTTGGTTATTATTTCCGAGCTACCTTCCGACCTTGTCGACCGCGTCAATTGTAACCGTAACGCAAAAATTATACGACGCGAAGCAGACACCGGTGATATATGGTGCGTACCGTTTCCGTGTTGCATCGTTCGATAGAAATCAATATTATTTACCTTAATTGTTATTAAAATTAATTCTGTGTTCAAGGGAGTTATTTATTTTTCATTGATTTAAATTTATTTTCGAATCGTGCTGCCTTCTCGCGATAATTTACTCTTGTGTCGTGACGATCAATTGTATTTATTTATTTTTAATTATTTATTTAATTTACGGGAATATTAATTCTGATTTCGTATTCAATATGTGAATGATTTATTTTCTACGAATTCGGATTTATTCTTCGATGGTCCATCGATTGAAGTTAAATGAATTTGTTAATTCTGTTACAGAGCCCGTAGGGTATACATACAATACTTCAAGGCTGCCTATCTTGATGCCTGACGCTACCTACCTGGATGATCAATGACGACATCGATAGCTGAGATCGAGGGGCAACGTGTCGTGCTTCCTTCAAGGGGGAGAGAATGTAAGTACCAATATCTTCACAATTAAACTTTATTATCGAACATGTTCTTTTCAAAGTATTAATGAAAAATTGTACAGTTTACACAAGTTGAATAAGTTTTCCATATGTATTATATTAAAAAGTTTCCACCCCTTTGCTATTTTTATTTAAAATATCACTTGACTAGACTTTTTATATCCTGATGTGGAATTGTGCGAATCGATTTTTTAACATTTTGTTTCTTTTTTTTATTCTATGTCTCTAACGCAGCTTTCTCTTTCCCGAACAAGTAGTGAATGAAAACACAACTGTATTATTAGATTTGATTAGTAGTTGATTTTGACGAGAACAGTGACCGAGTCTTTCGACATTTCAGGTGCCCATGCTCCAACTGCAACGAACCACTGCAAAAGTGGTCGCAGTCGAAACGGTTGCTGTGTGTGGTGCAGGCATACGAGTTGCGAGAGAATCAGAACGGGTTGAATTAGGGTTGCAATTGTGGAAATTTAAATTGAAGTAGAGAATGTCTGGGGCGAGATTAGTAAAGGTGCGGCACCTACTCTTCAAGTAGGGGAACTACTAAAAAAAAGCCAGCGTTACTAGGCTTCGGCCTATACTCAAAGCGGCCAGCTTGTGGAGTGTATACTCGCCAGTTGAACTAACGTTTTGAGCCAAGGTGCGCATCTGTCCTGGCATTACGACGCGACGTCCAGGCAGGTGGATGGTGTCATTGCGTTTTGATCCGGGGTGGATTCTATGGGCTTGGAAACCCAGTCGCTAGCTGTTTCGTCAAATTTTTTTTTTCATTGCATTGTATTCTACGCATAAAAAGTAATAACAACGTCTCATTAGTAGTCCTACTTATTTTCTATTCTACAACTGAGAAACGTAGCGTTTGTGCTTGTGCTATCATTTTGTTACTTTTGCGTACTACAAAGTTTACATTTTAAAAATTTTATAGAAATTTTTATTCTGGACAATATTGAGTATTCTATACATGCAGGCATGTCAAAAACCAGCAACAACATGGGGAATGTATTTTTATCAGTTTTACTACAAAAAATTAAAGAATGCGTGTGAACTTATCTCATTTTCCATGCTCAGGGACTTCCCCACCGACTGGATTTTGAGCCCTCCGTATTGTCTTTCGAAGTACAAAGAACGAGGCAGAATTGAAACACGAAAAAAGAGTAAGAAAAACTGACTTTGCTAAAAAAAAAAAAAAGAAAACAATGGATTTCGTTTCCTTGACCGATGGGAATCGCAGTGAGCATAGGGAGCGGTTCGGTTAGAAAATTCGAGGGTGCATTCCGCGCACGGAAACTGGCGTGCCCATACACATATCCGGGACCGAAAACCAGGACTGCTTGCTCCGAGTTAATATTTAACAAGATTCGACAGGCCGCGAAACAATCCTCGTGAAACGGATACAAACCGAAAGGACCGCAAAACAATATTTCGATGCGTTAGCAGCTCCCGCAGCGAACCGGTTTAATATTTCACCGCGCTCTGCAACGGTAACGAAGAAAACTTTCAAAAGATTTATCTATATATACATACACCAACGGCCCCGGGAAAACGTAATTGAAAATCTCTCGGGCGCCGTGATAACGTGACCACGTACCTCACGAACTCCCGCGGAAACTTGCCCGTTTCGCGTCGATAAATTATTTTATTCCGCGATTATAGAGAGAATCGCGCGAACGATCTATGAACCGTGTCAGCTTTGATGCTCTCGTCGCGCGAGAACGAGGAAAAGAAACGACAGGAGGAAACGTTGGAAAATCGACGCGTCGCGGAACGCCACATACGAATGTTACAGTGTTTATCAAAATTATGTGTAGACTATCTATACTATTCGTCGAGAGGATAAAAAGTCTCGAAGGAACTATGGGTCTCAACTCAACCATTTCCTTAAAAAATGACTTCAAAATTCCATAAACTATTTTATTCCATATGTCTAGAGGGTGTTCCAAAATAGTATAAACGTGGAGAGGACAATTCTGCAGGAGAAAATCAGTCGAAAATATGGAATAAGTAGTATTATCTCCGTAACTGCGGCGAAGGTCTCTACCGTATCTGTCAAAATTATATCCCCACCACTGGAGCGATTCCCCTTGGAACCATTGAACGAGCCTGCGGATGTCGAATATATGTGTGACTCTAATTAATACAAGCGAAACAAAAGATTGCAACTTCCTAATTCTTTATTTTTTTACGGGACGTTCACTATCCTGTTCGTCTCTTTTTTCTGATTAAAATGATACCCAATACGATATAATTACGATTATAATTACTTGTGTGACAAGCGATTCTAGTCTCGGACATCACATTTACGGTAGAGATACGAATTCTATAAATGTGAAGTCCGAAACTTTAATCGCTTTTTACAGAAGTAATTATGACCGTAATTATATCGTGCTTCGCAGGGGTATGCGAGAACCCGAATTCCAGAAACCCGATTCCTTCGGAAATCGGGAAAATTTTCGGGAATCCCGATTCTTTCGAGAACCCGACCTCTTCCCGACTCGTCCTGACCATCGGATTCCCGATATTTCAGGTTCTCGCACACTCCTAGTGCTTGATGTCATTTTAATCAGACAAACGAGACGAACACGATGCTGAACGTTTCATTGACGAAAAAATATAAATAAGAAATTTTAAAAGGCTGCCACGAGTCCTTTGATGTTTGCCGAACCCCAAAATTCAGTCCCTCTTTCTTCATCAGTCGCTATCCTTCTCTGCGTTCGGCGCACTCCAAAGAATGTAGCACGTCTACTGTAACTTCGTCGCTCGGCAGACGACGCGACGCGACAGTTACGGAGATACTACTGTATTCCAAGACAAAAGGTTACCCATCACTGGCTCGCACGCTTTTCCCAGCAATTCCTGCGCGTGCTCGATCATCGAGCCCGATAGCGATGGGTGGGCAATCATCGCGATCGTTAAAGACAGCTCGACAACCGACGATCCTTGGATAGCGGTGCTCTCAGACGACAATGACGTCCCCGTGACGCTTATCTCGTATCTTTAATAGATGGTCCTGGGTTCTCACGCTGCTTGGGCACGGATGCGAAAATTTGCGTCGTCGAAAGAGGCCGACACCAGGAGGTGGAGCCGACGGGACCGTCCTCCCGCATTTAATCTGCCGACAGTAGACGCGATCCGTCTTTGTTGTCGTTCTCGTCGACGGTAGCGTCGTCGTCGTCTTCGCAGACGTCTGGCATGTCCTTCTTTAAGAGTCCCTTGCTCGTCTTCGAGTGCATTCGAGTACACCGTCGGCTCCTCGGAACCGTTACCTCCATCCGCGACGCGTCGCGACGCCAGCTACAACCGACGCGACGCAACCACCTCGTCGCATCCAAAGCCCGTCCTCGACGTTCCCGTTGTTCTCTTCGCCGTTGTTACGAGCAGAAGCCAGTTGACACAGTCGGTGACTCGGCCACCTGGGAAATACCGGGTAATGCCCGCAAAGCTGGTTTCCCCTCCCTCCAACCCCCTCCGTTTCCTTACTCGGTCCTCTTTATCTCCAACTCTTACCGCCCACCCGCGTCTCCACCCTCAAAGTCTTCTTTTTCCCCGTTGTCTGTCTTTCGTCGGCCTCGTCTCGCCAACATGCGCTCTTCGAAGAGCAACAGAGACAGTTTCTTCTTTCCACGAGCAGCCGACAGGCAAATGCGAACGAGCATCCGCGAAAATTGCCCCGACTTCCGTCTCGAGTTCTGTAATCAGGATTAGAACCTCGCCGCACGACGCTGATGATTTAATTTATCGAGCACCGAGTCTCTCTATCCGAAGTCGAGGCTCCTCGCGACGAATAAAAACTACTCTAGATTGGCCATTGTAGGAAGTTCTTCGAAATCCGGTCGGAGGAAACATCGATTGCCGGGGAGCTAGCCCCAGGGAAGGTTGCAGGCGAAACTTTTTGAACTGTGTCCTTAACCTTTTGAGTGGCTATGACGGATGTAATCGTCATCACTGTGTATTACAGGATGCTCGGGGCATATAATTCCCATGAAATTAAATAATGTAACACTCTATGTCGAAGTCGAATATATTTGCTTGCGTGTAAGAATAATAATAATTATTATTATAATAATAACTATTTCTTTTTCTTTTTCTATACAAATTATTCTAAGTACGCATGGCTTTATTGCTCATAATGGGGCAAGGCCAGTGCCAGAAGGAGAAAACTATGCCGAAAACTGCCTCTTTTATTGGCCCAAGGACTAGACTCGGCAGACATCATACTCGTGAATAAAGGAACTTTGGTATTAAAAATTCGGTATGGATAAAAAACTATTTATTTTGCTCTCTTTGGATACAACTTATTGTAGGTAGGCGTGGCTCAATATCCACAAAAATAAGCAAGTTCATTCGATACAAAAGTACACAGAACACCTACACCGTACGCTCGTAACTTAACCCTTCGATGACCAACAATTTTTTAAACGGTCGTAGCCCAACAAGGTCCCCAGGGACCTTCTGTATTAATATTGCTTCTGATGCGTATAATAGTTTTTTTTTGTTAACCCTAATGGTGTTATTTCAATTTTCATGTGTTCCTATGTTTGTGTAGTATTGCAGAATGTGTATGGATATGTATTTCGGCAGATAAGAATAAAATAAAAATCGGCGGCGATCCTTAGGTCGGCAACTATGTTCCGCACGGAAGGGGCGCGCTGTGCCGATCGTGCACATGCGTATCCCTACACAACCACTTTTCGCAGTAATTTCTTCGCAGTACAGCACTTTATCGACAATCGTCCAAACCATAAAACACGAACAAATTACATGAAAATATCTGCATGACCAAAAAGCAAGAACAAATTACATAGTAATCCCCACAAGGTCCCTGGGGACCTTGTCGGTCATCGACGCCATAAATGACTTCAACCCGAGATTGTGATGAAAAAATTCACGGAATCGTGTCGAAACCGATTGTAATCGCTTCTAGACATCCCATTTATAGAAGTCACAGAGGCTGCGGCTGTTCGGACGAACCGTATTGAAATGCCGCATCATTGAAAACGGCAAAGGTCCCTAGGGACCTTGTTGGTCATCGAAGGGTTAATAAGTTTATTATTTACATTTTCTAACGATAATTTTCTGAATATGTTTGTTTCGTTTAAACAACGCGGTTGTCAATTTCTCTTCTTCGAGTTCGCATAGTGATTTGCATGCTCTTTCGTCTTCTTGCCGCCGCACAGGAGACGTTTGAATACTCTGTAGATGGCGTAGAGGGTTACCAACCCTATAACTGCGAATGCAGCCATAACGTCGACGAGATTGCGAACGTACCACGACATGTTCGAAGCTTCGCTCTTCACGTAGGGTAAGCCATTGCCTCGGCCAATATACTCTGTCCACCAAACTGCCGTTTCCAATGGAGTCGCTGGTCGATCTCTGAATGCTTTCGATAGTCTTCGAGCATTCTCACTGTATCTGTAACAGAAGGTTATTTCAAGGTTAGAAGATTTTGTTAGGTCAACAGATTACATATTTTTTAGTAAGTTAGTACGTCAAATTACAGCCTGCAGAAAATTCAGCAAAATTAAAATAATTTAGATTAATTGTTATTTAAAGTAATTATTATTTAATGGGCTGAACTTGCTCTTGGGGGTCCATAAATTTTCGATTATTATATGTCTTATCTTGTTCATTTCGTCGAGAAAACTCCAAATATCGAAGTCCCAGACCGCGGAGTGCACTCGTTAAAAAGTTATGAGCGTCTAAAGTTCAGTAATTTTCATTGTTTCAGCTCTGTTTTTGACAGGTATGGCCGCCGCCATATTGGTAAGTAGAGAGCTCTTCCGTGTAGTGGCTCAGTGGCGACGCTAGATGGCAGCACTAGCGCGCCACCTGATAGTAGCCTGGGCATATTGAAGGGGGAATTCGAATTTCTAGGTTTAGTGTGTACCGAAATGGCAGCTGCACGGTTTAATTTCTCGAGCTTGCCTAGATGTGAGGAAGAAGCCCTCGTTTGGGCTCGAGAAAATGGTTTGTTACGGGAAACTAAAAAGTGTCGTTAAGGTTTTGTTCTGAGTTAGTTCTCGGTTAGTTCTGGGTTAGTTCTGGGTTAGTTCTGGGTTAGTTCCGGTTAGATTGTGAAAGCAAAGAACAGGCGTGGAAAGGAATGGAGTAAGAAGACGGGTCCGAGTGACATGCCAGAAGCGGAGCACGGCCCGTTGAGAAAATCCTCGCATCGGAGGAGGGAAAGGGTCCAATCCCGGATGGGTCCTGGGAGAGGGGTTTTAGTGGGTATTACCGGTCCTTCAGACCGGTCGAGTCCCACACTCTCCCCGGCAATACGGTCGGGGGGGTTAGTGCGTAAATGCATTTCCCCTCTCCCTTAACAAAAAAAAAAGTTCCGGTTAGATTGTATTTCGATTTTGTAATTGTAATTGTAAAAAATTTTGATATCTTGGTTGTGTGAGTTGTGAATGTTAAAGCTTTGAAATTTTTGTGAATAAAATGTAGCTGTAATTAATTTTATTAAGTTGGGAAAAAGAGGTGTAGTTGTAGTTATTTGAGATTGGGTCTAGGTTTGGTCTGGGTTAGTTCTGGTTAGATTGTGTATCGATTTTGTAATTGTAAGTATGAAAAATTTAGATATCTTGATTGTGTGTAAATTATGTTATCGGCATTGCTAAGTTGTTGCGGGATGTGCGGTGCCGCGCGCAACGCGATAATGTACCCGTAACATGTGCGATATGGTGGCGCGCTAGTGCTGCCATCTAACGTCGCCACTGAGTCACTACACGCAAGAGCTCTCTACTTACCAATATGGCGGCGCCCATACCTGTCAAAAACAGAGCTGAAACAATGAAAATTACTTAACTTTAGACGCTCATAACTTTTTAACGAGTGCATTCCGCGGTCTGGCACTTCCATATTTGGAGTTTACTCGACGAAATGAACAAGATAAGATATATAATAATCGAAAATTTATGGGCCCCCAAAAGCAAGTTTACCCATTTAATGTAATTATTATTTAAAGTAATTATTAACATTTTTATTGCCACGATGGTCATATAGGGGCAGAGTTGCCATATCAGGGGAATTGATTCGAATTGAGGGGAAACAGTTACCCCTTTCTGCCAGTATCGGATTAGTCATGTGACATTAACACACATGCACGACAGAGACAGAACGCCTCACATGACTGGGCCGTGGCGGAAGCGTGGGGAATAACGTCGTAGAAGGGGAAGGTAGAGTGGGGAAACTCTGTATAGGGGTGACACAATTTTTCTACTGAATTTGATAATTTTTATTACAATCTATGAAGTCACAAGATGGTGGGTTAGTTCAAAATTTTTGTTTTGCTTATAATTAAGGGTACCCTTCCATCAAATCCCGCAAATAAATCAATTTTGGGGATTTGTTCCACAGAAAGGATTAGGTTAAACCAAAAATAGTTTCCACTTTCTTTGTTAAAATTTATGCCAATGCGGCTATTATTAGACTTAGC
This sequence comes from Lasioglossum lativentre, assembly GCA_916610255.1. NCBI lineage: Eukaryota > Metazoa > Arthropoda > Insecta > Hymenoptera > Halictidae > Lasioglossum > Lasioglossum lativentre. The sequence continues at coordinate 22,354,858 of OU744355.1, forward strand.
CCTTTAGCTACAACGCGGTTGGCCAAGAAGCTGTAAGCTCCAGTAGAACTTCTAGCAGAACTTCGGAGTAGAACTTCTCCACCACGAAGTGCATGTAAACTAAATAAGTAATGTCATGAATGTTTCGACGACTTAAACTATACATTTTGCCATATTTGCGTTTATATTGAGTTGTGACATAATTTCATTCGGTTGCAAATATAAATATGTTCTAATTTCAACAATTTAGTTGTGACTTATTGCAAATGCAGATAACTGTGATTAAATAAAGCTACTTGTGATCGATGATTTTATAATTGATTAATTCTCTACTTTCTTAACAAACAGAAAGAAGATATTGAAGATAACTAAATTATGTTACGAACCAATATAAGGTAAAATTGGTGTAAATTATATTTTCATTGATTTCCATTTGTCACACTTCAGGGCTATAATTATTTGGATATACAGGGTGTCCCAAAAATCTTTTATGTCCTTGGAAAGTGTAATTGCTAAGGTCATTTGAAATAACTTTTTCCTTTGCGAAAATGTTCTCGGGGGCTTTGTTACGGGGTTATTAACGAACAACACGGACCAATACAGTGGACGGATTCCGAATCGACGACTGGTCCTGGTGTGTGTGTGACGTTGGCATTGACCGAGCCAAAATTCGTCTGCTGTAGGCGCGCTCTGATTGGTCCACGTTTTTCGTTAATAACTCCTGAACGAAGCCGCGGAGAACATTTTCGTAAAGGAAAAAGTTATTTCAAATGACCTTAGGAATCACCCTTTTCAAGGTAATACAACATTTTGGGGACACCCTGTATGTGTAATAGCATACTCCTAACTTGGTATGTGAGCAACAAGTGAACCACTTTAGTGGCGCTTCGCTTCAAAGCATGACTTATTGTTAAAGGGAAGATACTTCAGTGGCTCGCAGTAGCTAGGGAGTTAATACATAATTGCGATTCCTTTTAAACAATCCTCTTAAGTGTTTTCCTATTGTCAGTTTAGAAGCATTCCATATTTTTGCAATGTCTGCAGTAGATATTATTTATGATTCGTTCCAACAAATTATACAAACAATATATAAAAATTATAAAAACTACCCAATACCATCACCCGCAACAAATTGCTAAAAATGAACGATCCTTTTATGCGATTTGATGGGAGAGTACAGTTAACGTTCCACTATGGCGCAGCGCGATGATGATCGTAGGAGGCGCATACCTCTCAGCTTTTTTCCGCGACGCAGTTAACAACGTTGCCCGGGCATGCGTTGCAGGTTGCAAGGACTGTTAAATAATTCATGAAACACGGGGATCGATCGACCACTCGATACCCGCGACGAGCGGAAAAAGATGCCGCGGGATACTTTATAAATATCTCGGGGTGCTTTTAACGGGCCGCCAATCGGTCACCCGGAAACAACCTTTTCCATATCGATCAGAGGTCCAGAAAAGCTGTCTCAACAACAGACACAACCGACAAAAAACAACGGACCTTTTGTGGCAGTATTGCTCTTTGGCAATCATTTATTCGGAACTCCCCATTTTGCATGGAACTCGTAGATATCATTTTGAAAATCTTTACTATGACACAATGCAACAAATGAACGAAAATGGTCATGTCAGTAAGTAAATACGGTACTATTTCCATAACTGTCGCTGAGGTCTCAACCGTAACTGTCTTACAATTAAATGGAAATATTTGCTGAACTATTCACTTTTCGACACAAGTAGTTTAATAGTTTTTTATAACTAATGGCAAGTTGCATCTATTGTTGTATGAAAAAATACATCATTCTATTAAAACAAAACGAAGTTGACCTTGATATGACCTCGATGTGACCTTCACACGTCCACACACAAAATAACTGATAACACAAACATATGCCACACTCGATATCATTCAAATATAATCTGAAACATTTTTTGCTACGAGTAATAATAGCGGGAAAATTAATATGTCAAAATCGGGCAAGACACCTTGTATAGTGATGACTAGACTGCGGATCTTTATGCAAAATAAAAAGTTGGTGCACCAATTGCAAGACACACACGCTAAATATAAATTTATATTTTTCACTAATAATTTTAAGGTAGTAAAAATAATATATTAATGCTCTTAAAGTCTTCTAATTTTTTCACTGTTCTAAATTGCACGTACTCATTTTGCCATAAATGCATAAAATCCGGAGTCTAGTGATGACGATTATATTCGCTATAGTTAAAATGTTATACATACAATAAACCTATATGGCTGTAATAGCATTTCTCGATCAAAACGCTTCATAACTATACTGTGAATCTTTATGCAAAATAAAAATTCGTTTGCATTAATTTATTTCTCTATTTAGTGGGTATGTTAAACTGTTAGAAATATGTTAGTACTCTTAAATTCTCGTAATCATTTTATTTTTTTAATTACACCCACCCGTTTTTGCCATATATGCATAAAATCCGCAGTCTATTAGTAACATTTGGCAGAATAGCACACTAATTTTTTCGATTTTTCGAAAATGCAGGCCTGTCGAGCCCCCAAAAAATTTGGGTTCTGTCCAGGCAGCTGGAAACAGTTTATGGGTGACAGAGAAGCAACAGAGAGCACGAGGGCGCAGGGAAACACGAAGACCTTTGGCGAAAGGGGTGTGGGCGGTGCGGAGGCGGGGGGTTGCTCCTGGCCGTGCTCGCGCTCGCAACCAGCCCCGACGACCCGGAACACACAATTTACCAATCGGTATTCTCCATTATTCGTGTTTACAGCTGCAGGCCGCGAATCAACCTGGTCCCCCTGTTATTTGCCTCGGTCAAATTCAGTCGCAGCCCTGCGGTGGTTTTGAATTAACCATCAATTTTAAGCGCGTTCGTCGTCCCTTCCGCCGACGTCGACGTCAACGTTGCGCGCTCGACTCCGCTCGCGGACCAACGCCAACGATGCGATGGCTCGCAGGGTGTCGGATGGACATGGGTGTCCAGGAAATTAATTTATTGTTCCATGCACAACAACCGGCAGTACAATGGAACACTGAGAAAGATGAGCGAGCTTCAGGTAATATGGGAAATAAAGTTCGATGGTCCTCGATATTTACAGGAATCGGGTGTCTATCACAAGTTGATAATTTTGACCGAGTATTCAAAATGGGGGTTTGTCAGTTTAATCTCGCTGTAGTCTTCATTTAGACATTTATATAATTTTCTTTTATTAAGCAATTTTACTTTCCATAGGGCAATCATTTACAATAGTCTTTAGATGATATATGAAACAGAACAGAATTACATTATATTATTTTATTATTTTATTATATATTTTATGTTTTATTTGTTATTTTGTGATACAGTTAGTTGGTAACAGTACAAAATAAAAATATTTTGCACCGATTGTAGGCGCCATTAAGTCGTAGGCAAATTAATTCCGTCGCTTATTAAATTTTTTACATTGGAAACATCATATAACAATATTCTTAGATTTTTCTAATCTTTTACTGTTTTATATTTTACCCAGCCAATTTCTTCTAAAAATCCGCAGTCTACTTATTACCTATCTCGGTATTACATTGTTTCTTAAGATAAATTGTTGATAACGTATTTTCCTGGTAAGCTTCCAAGTTTTAAGAAACAAGTATGTAAGTTTACGTAATCGTACAGGAAGTTTGAGAAACAATTGTGTGATGATGTAAAAGAACAATTCATTATCTGTAATTGTTTTAGAAATTATGAATCAGGATCATTAGTTAGACCCCACTACCAGTGTACCGGTTCTCCCACTACCAGTGTACCGGTTCCCCCACTATCTAACTATTTCGTATAATAAATGTATAATAAGTTAATTCATACAATATTAGTGATATAAAGAGAATATTTTTTTTGCAAGAGCGACAGCTCTAATATCAGCCTATTTGTGACATAGTGCTACAATTAGATAAATAAACTGTTGGTGTATGGTAAAGGATTAATTATACAAAGAAAATATTTTGCAAGAGCGAAAGCTGTAATATCAGCCTATTTGTAATATAGTGCTCTAATTAGAGAAATAAAAGTCCATGTATGGTTCTAATTTATTGGTAGTGGCAGTAAATTTTTCTGAAATAAAGGTTTTCTTTGTAATAAATTGATTCATAAAAAGTTAATTACATGAAGAGAATACTTTGCAAGAACGAAGGCCGTAATATATTTTAATGTTAATAGCCAAGGGACCAGGGATGAAACTTTTCTAAGGCCAGCAAGCTCAGGATACGACGACAGGGTGGAAGTTACGGCTCTGTAACGAGTAGCGAATAATACATTTACATCCTTAAGGGTATCACCTTCGAAGCCACTCGAGCATGTCTCGAATAACTCACTATATCTACCATGAATGCTCTCGGGAGGATCCCTGTAGGGGAATACGTTCTTCAACAGCCGGAAGATTTAATAGGTAAAATGAACGGAGGTTCGGCATACTATAGTGACCTTCCGGTATAAAAATCCAGTGTTTAGGCGTGCTGCAAATTACCGGTTCATAAAATTTTAATTGCGCTATTAAGAATTAATATTAATTAGTACGGAGCACAATACTTACAGATTTCTGTAAATATTTCAAAATGTCAGCCACGATTGTTGAAGCACTTTTTTTTGCTTCATTATATCTTTTGTAAAATTTAAAACAAAAAAGATAAAGAAACAATACAGTATTTGAAATTGCTATTGCATGAAATGAATCAATATTGTTTCTATTTTAAAAAAACACTATTGAAGATGCTTGTACGAAATAAATAATTTCAAATATTTATTTCTTATTTCCATTTCAACTAAAATTTTCCCAGGTCTGATGTAGCCAAGTAATATATTATCTCAACGATTATTTTTCAAATAATTTATTTCGATAATGTCCAAGCCTGGTTCCAACCAATTTCGGCATTAGAACCGTGCAGAAACCACCCCCTGGATGCTACTTGGTCGGCCACAAGGGTGCGATAGCATTCCACGGATCACGGAGCCATCATTCTTTCGGCGACCGCAATTAGAATCCCCTAACCGAATAATTCCTCCGCGTAGGGTGCCGCAGATGAGTTGTGCGTGCACAAGCTCTGTCCCGGAAGTCACATCGTGGAAAACGAAGAGGCCTCCCCGAGTCCCTACGATAACGTTTCAAGTACTCGGGAAGTAAGTTCGTAACATGCCTATGTGTACGGTGCGCGTGGGTATGTGTGTGCTCGGGCCGAGCGACAACGATCCCAGATATCGTGGGAATTATGATCCCCCGGAGATACGAGTCGTCCTCAGAAATGGGGATAGAAACGGTTCCTCGCCTAACTTTCGCTACATCTGCCTGCAGACTTTCCTGGCAAATAATTTCGCTCGGTTTCCGATAACGCTACCACCACCCAACCACCCACCTGCCTCGAACTATTCCCTAACCCTGACCGAAAGAATCGCAGGAATTCACGAGCTCCCGAGGAAGATACGATCTTCGTCGTTTTCCACTTCATTTGCGAAATCTGTACGAAATGATCGTTGGACCGGTATGCCTTTATTACTAGTGCAGCATTCACTCCGTAACTGTCGCGAAGGTCTCTACCGTAACTGTCAAAATTGTATCCCCCACCACTCTTGGAACCAATCAAGCGGTAAACATGCCAGCGAGGGGTCGAGTATCGGTGAGACTCGCCCTAATGCAAGTGATGCAAAAGATTGCAATTTTTCTAATTTTTTATTTCTTTTTTCGTAAAACTTTTACCATCGTATTTGTCTCGCTTTTATAATTAAAATGACACCCAACACGATATAATTATGATTATAATTACTCGTGTAATGAGCGATCAAGTTTCAGGCGTGAGAGGCGTCGGCGAATGGAACAGAAAGAGAGGCAGAGAGTCGAAGCGTTGAACCTCAATCCCCCTTTCTTTTTCAATCTCTACATTCGGCACACTACAAAGAATGCAGCATCTCAACTATAACTGTCGCTCGGCAGACCAGACGATGCGACAGTTACGCAGAGATTACTGTATATGTATACATGAAGTAGAATCAGTAGGTCATGATCACGACGATTTTCTTAAGTAACGCCTATGATGTATACCGGGTGGTTCACGAGAAACAGGCCACCTAAATAGCTCCGTTAGGATTAGATATCGAAGGATATGTTAGAGAGGAAAGTTGTACTGTTAAAAGGGGCAAATATGGTGATATAAAAAAATGTTCCGATTGTAGTCGTTTTCAAGGTCTTTTGAAGGTCATCGATGATTTTTAAATAGCACCATATATTTTTAACTTCACAGTGTTGTAGCTGATGTCAAGGCGAGTTCAATGATGTGATACACTATAATCTACAAATGACCTTGAACTAGAAAATTTATGATAAGGCAATGATAACTTCAAAATGTGCAATCATTTTATTTGAACTAAATTAAATGTTCGAAATTATGATCTTGAGCAGTAACACAAACATTTAAACGTTTTACAAGGCAATCAATTGTACTTTCAATTGTTTCTGTTGGAATGGATCTACAAGATGTAATTATTTTTCCTTGCATTTTCTCTGGTGTAGTCGGTTGATCGCGATATACATCATCTTTGAGTGTTCCCCACAAAAAAATCAAGAGGAGTTAGATCGGGTGAACGAGCTGGCCATAGTTTGTGTCCATTACGTCCTATACAGCGATTTGAAATTTATTGTTCACATTACTCGACGAATTTCTAAAGGAATATCTTCTAAAAATATGGGCAATGTTTCTTCTAAAAGCGTAAGTTTGTTGATAATCTTGTTTGTGTACGCTTAGAGATCACCTTCCGTTAACAGTATACGTGTTATGAGACCGAATGGCTTAAGAAATTAAATTTCCGTTGATCAAACAGAGTAGTCAAACTATACTTATTTATGAGTCCAAGGTCATTTGAAGGTCGTAGTGTGCCACATCATTGAACTCGCCTTGACATCAGCTACAACACTGTGAAGTTAAAAATATATGGTGCTATTTAAAAATCATCGATGACCTTCAAAAGACCTTGAAAACGACTACAATCGGAACATTTTTTTATATCACCATATTTGCCCCCTTTAACAGTACAACTTTCCTCTCTAACATTTCCTTCGATCGCTAATCCTAACGGAGCTATTTAGGTGGCCTGTTTCTCGTGAACCACCCGGTATACAGGATGTCCCACTTGAAGTGAACTAAAACCCACTTGAAGTTTCAAACAAAAGTTACATGGTTTCGAGGGGGACATGATTTTACGTTAGCAGTTTCTTTGTAGATGGGCATGTGAAGGTCACTTTCAATTTTTTTAATGGAACCACGTATTTTTTAATACACCAATCGATGTAGATCATTATTGGGTATTTTCTTTCTTGGGTATTTGGGTATTTGGGTATTAGGTATTTTCAAATATTTAAATTCTTTTGAAATGTATTCCTTTTAAAAAAGGGCTAATAATAACAAAAATGGCATTAAGAAGGTAACTCAATACATTCTCTGACTATCTTTTCTTCTACACGTGTAAAAGTAAAGAATTTTTTATGTTAAAACTAGCACAGCTTATTTAAATTTTCATTTTAATTTACATTTTAATTTACACTTTAATTTACATTTTCAACTTTCACTTTCCATTTTTATTTTATAATTTTTCCCTTAAAAACCAACGTTATTAAAGAGTGTTATGTATACAGGTTTCGACGCTGACTAGACGGAGCATGAGATCTTATTAAGTCTCGCTTGATTGGCCCTGTATTTCACAAGGTAATTTAACATCGTCGTCACACCATGCGTCTGTGGATAACATGTCGTATTTGTTTGGGAGTATGTTGTACCTACAGACAGCGAGACAATGAAGTAGTAAACGCAGCAAACCTATAAAGAGAGATTTGATTCCTGCGGTCAACAAAGGGTATCGTGACACACTGGGGAAATTCCTGCTCGCTCATTATTGTGTGATGTGCACGCGTCTTACATTGCAGCTGTTCTTATTGGATAGTTCTGAAATTTTAAATGTTGACAATCTTTGCGCCTTAATAGGTCCATGAGCTAACACACAAGGCTTCTATTAGCCGTCTCATTGGTTTTACTAGCTTTTGTAAGTCACTCTATTGGTGGTTTCGAGTACATACACCGGTATATTGAGGTAGTAAACCCGGCAGTACCCACCTAAGACAGACCATAAAAAAGGTTTGTCAGACAGTGAACGATGAGCGTTATGACAGAAGAGAAGCGACACTTGGTCTATAGCCCGGGAAACTTCTTCCCCGCTGCCATAACTCCCACTACTAGTGTACCGGTTCCTCCACTACCAGTGTACCGGTTCCCCCACTATCAACTATTCCCCCACCTACAAATTTATCGTACAATATTGGTTGCATTTATCTTACAATAGCTACATCTATTCAAAATAAAACCATAAAAAGTTGGAAACTTTAATTCTTGTTTCAATTACCATTTTTTTGAAAATAAGTAAGGTGATTTATGGACGGGAGTGTATACTGCAAATTTTATGCATTTATGATCTATAAAAATTTTCATGAAATGAAGTTTCGGTAAATATTTACTTTAGGGGAGACATCTCCGATGACCTTGACCTTGACATATGTTGTTAAGGACAACATTCTGAACAACTTTTGTCATTACAACTACCCGGCGCTCGGTCTTAGTTTTCGAGATATTCGCGAAAATAGAGTGATTGGAGTAAGTTTCATTGGGATAGATGGAATTTCACGATTTCGTCAGCATGGTCGAGCCGGCCTAACTGCCGGCCCTCTCCGTCCCCTTCACGACCTAACCCAGACCTCACTCTGTTCGCATGATCTTTGCATTATAGTTGTCATCCAGAATTTGAAATAGTACTGGAAAAATAGTACAAACAGAGTGAGGTCTGGGTTAGGTCGTGGAGGGGGCGGAGACGGCCGGCCTGGCCACGCAGACGAAATTGTGAATATCTCGAAAACTAAGACCGAGCGCCGGGTAGTTATGATGACAAAAGTTGTTCAGAATGTTGTCCTTGACAACACATGTCAAGGTTAAGGTCATCGGAGACGCCTCCCCTAAAGTAAATATTTACCAAAGTTTCTAAAAACACAAAGATTAGTGTAATATGACATAGTTTTGAATTGCATTTGGATACACAAAGAATTTATCACTGAAAACGAGGTGCTATGCGATTCTACTCTCTCCTAATTGTACCACATCGTTACACTCAAGTATACGTGGATTGTACTAGATTTTAACATTTTTTATACGGACGATGCTTATATAATAATTAAAGATCTGGCGAAAATTTAAATTCAAACATATAGTGAATAGAACAGAAATTATAATATAAAATCACAAATAAAATACGAAATATAAATAACAAATATAATGATACATTTTTTCTATGAAATATGTCTGAACTAATGCTGTAACACAACTTGTAAAACAGAATGTAATTTACTCAAAGCAGATAATATTTGTGTAGCTCAAAATGTAGACTGGAATACACAGTCCCATTTTCAGCACGTGTTAAATTTTTTCTTGAATTAATTACTAATGACCTCTGCTTACCTGTAATGTAGATCTCATGAAATAAACATGATTCAGTATGTTATACGAGCTATTCAAATGAACATGTTGACCATGACTTTGAAACAGAAACAACTTCATTAGCTATGCATCATACCACAATCTCGATCATATCTAGATCTCACATCACAGTTTTGTAAATTTTAGTAGAGTATTTCACCGAAGTTACAATACAATTTATGTCGTATCAACCTAAATTATTTTTATCTATCTACTGCTTTAAATTGAACCTACTCACTTTTTTCGCAAATGCATAAAATCCGCAGTATAATTATTTATTATCTCAATGTTACAATGACAATAATCTGCGTGAAATTAAATTAATCCCAAGTCCATTAAAAATACTAAAGTCGTTTGGTCCACTTTAAAAACAAATCTCCCTTTTTAACTCTCATGTCAAGATCCTTTCATACAAACGTTCAATAACATTATAGTCAAACTAACTTCATAGTTTCAACGCAACTATTATACTTTTACGCCTCAAATGTAGAACAATTTATAATTATCCAAACAAGAGACCTATAAGGGGTTAATACAAACCAGTTCACAAATTTTTGAGTTCCGACCCGAGGCTCGGGTACCCGAAATTTTCCGGTACTCGCCTACCCCTAATCTTTAAACATCTTTTTGGTATAATACAATTATTAAAAATCCTATTGATAGGATAGTAAACGAAGTGTTAATCCAAACGAACCGTTTTTCAAAAACTGCCGAACCCAGGTGTGAAACTCGTTAATTCGAAGGGAGCTCGACAAGAAGAGTTTCCTGAGCGGAGGCGGCTTCATTTTCCAGTTGAACTTCGGGGCGAGCGAAGCGCGCGGCGCGGCGTAATTGCGACGCGATTTGTAATACGATCCGAAATTTATGGTTTATAATTTAGAAGACGGCGGGAGAATCCTGAATAATGCGCCGGAAGATTGGGGAGTTGTGGGCGAGGGTGGGTGGGTGCGAGTTCGGTTACCACGGCTAATTGGGAGAGACGAGGAGGCCTCTCGGTTCGCCGCGATAACGTTACAAGCCGGAAAGTAAGTTGGTAACGTGCCTGAGTTGGCTGGCGAGCGACAACCAGAGCAGAGCCGAGCAGATCGGAGCGGAACAGAACGGAGCCGAGCAGATCGGTGCAGAAGGAGAGCTGCAGCAGGCTAACCAGCCGGTTCCAGGCGAATCGTAAAGTAACTTCGAAGGAATTACGAGGGGACGAAGATTACTTTGCGCCCGGGTCCGCCTCGAATTTCGCCAACTTCGCCGGCCAATATAACGCATGACGAGACTGGCAAACTAACTTTGAAAAATTCCTTTTCCTCGGGAAATTACTTTCCACGCGGGGTGGTGCGCGAGCGCGTTCGCGAATATTTTAATTGCGTGTAACTGCATATTCAGCGGCGTCGTGTTCGGGAGCTCCGTGGCCGGGAATATTCGTGACTCGTTTCCAGAAAATTTGCAAGCGGCAAAGGACCGTGGCGAGATCCCGATAACCGGAAGTCTCATTCGTTATGTGCCCGCTCCCTTCGCACTCACCACCCCGGAACATTATCTACCGTCGCACGCGGAGTTTCTTTCGGGATAGTGTTCGCGAACTGTTTCGCAGCGACGCGCTTCCGATTTTTGATCGATTATGTTGCATACATTCAGTATCATTATGGCGGGCTGAGAATCATAGTGGTAGAAGTCAGACCCGGCCAACTTTTTCCTCGCTATCACTTCACGACTCCCACTACCAGTGTACTGGTACCCCCCCCCCCCCCCCCTCCCCCCATCAACTATTTCATATTGCCCCTATTCCCCATGTAGCCCATTTCCTGAACTTCTCATCAGAAGATATACAAGATTAATTGCATTTTTAATTAAACGCTTTCTCTGCAGAGCTCTATCGAGAATGCCCTAAGTGGGCGTGGTTTCATTACTCTCGACCATGACGGAGCTAGGACAATGTTCTACAGGGCAATCTTTGCACATGGCAAGCCTCAATTCTACATTTCTTATAAATTTATTAAGTAGTGTAGAACTATGCTGTGTTTGTAGACAATGATCTAAGTGGGCGTGTCTTCAATGCTCTCGACCTCAGCGGAGCCAGACCTATGCCCCATAGGGGTAGTTATGTCTTCTTCAGTCTAAGCTCTTTCAAATTTGAATTCTGAAGACCCTATGAAAACTTTGTAGGAAAACTGTGTAGAATGCTCCGAATGGGCGTGGTTTCCACACTGTTGATTTCTATGGAGCCGTGCAAATATAGCAAACTCATAAGGCAAACTCGGCCCCAGTCAATTCTAAACTCTATACTTTCTATCACTCTAATTCTGGGAATCCCATGAAGACAGTCTTGAAGTTCTTCTGTATAAAATCCAATGACTGGGCGTGGTTTCCTTACTTCCCATTTCCACAGAGCTGAGAGTGCCTCATAGGGCAATCTATGTCCGGGTTAAGCCTTAAACTCTAAAATTCATAAGCATCTAAAGTACGAAGATCCTTTACTTTTATAGTTTTTCTGTGTACAGTGCTCTGGACGTGGTTTCGTTACTCTCGATTTCTACGGAGTTAGAAATATGCCCCACAGGGCAATCTGTGTTCAAGTCAACCCTAAATTCTATAATTTTTGTTTGTTCGACAAACTGTATTCATAAAGAATAAGAATCTTTTTTATCCTCTTATGACTTTATTATACTATTATTTTTTGTACCAAAAAAAATAATTCTATACTGTTTAATTAGCCAATAAATCACCCCTGAGGTTTAGAAAGTGAATATAAAATACTTTTATTTTAAATTCCCAAAAGTTTGCTTGAATAATGCACCCCAGGGTCCCCCCATAGGGGATTAATTGAAAATTTTAACAGATTCGTTCGAACCTCGATTAAATAGATCTATAAAATAAAATCAATATTAAACCCCTGCCCAGGGTAAGTTGTATGTGTGTGAAAAATGGAAGGGTGGGTTAAACATTTGAAAATTGTAAACCACGTTTATTCCTTGGCCCTGAGACCAATTAAAAATGAATAATAATAAAAATTAAGCCCAAAAATATACAGGGTGTCTCACAATTTTGTCATATATCTCGTCTAATTCAGTTTTGTCGGTGAACAGTCAAAAGAGACGTCGTTTCCAGTGAAAAACGCACGTTAAGGATTGTAATTAGCTGCTACCCCCTCGCCGCAAATTCATTAACGTTGGCAGGATATTATCGACGCGTTATTCCACGCCGGAAACGAGATACAGCTGTAACACGACCGCGAAACGCTTAACAAACAGCCGGCGAAACGACCGGCGCGGTCCGCGACCCCAAGCTAATTGGGCTAGAAGCAGAAAAGTCCGACACCGGGTATGTTTCATTTGCACCTGACACAAACAACGTTTAAATCCTCAATTACAGTCGCTCGGCCGTTACGCGGACAGGATATCCGTTTGACGTACGTGCCCGTTAATTTTCGAACGCGGTTCCTGCGCCGCGCCGGTGGGGTAGGGGGATGCACGAGCGACACGAGCTACACACGATCCGAAACGTTTCCGTGGAAATACCGGGGCCCTTAAATTGTTTTGGTTAAGGGCTTTCTCCTGTTTCGGCCGCGTCGAATGTCCGTGATTCGGTTGTTACCCAGTTCGGTGGCGAACGTAAGTATTTTCGCGTGATTTGCAGAGCCGCGTTCGAGTACGTCATCGATGAACATCGGAGTGTATTATTAACCCTTCCGTGATGAAGTCTGATACCCGAAATAATTTTAGGTTCAATTTATTGTTGCGACTTAAATATGTTTATTGTGCTCTCGAATTTTATTTATTATTTAGGGGGTACGCAATCCCCTGTAAGAGAATCTAACATATTTTTTCGTTTATAAAGATACTGTAAATAAAAGATTTTTCTAGGCAACATTAAGCAACATTCTAGCTTCATTTTCATATTTTTTTCATTACAATATATTAAAAAATGGTGGAGTTGTATAACATTATCTAACTCCATGTCCAGCAAAACCTTGCTAGCTTGCACCCAGCGGTAAAAGTGACTAGAATATAAAAAATGAAATAGTTTTGTAGGTGGACGCGTAGAGGACATATGAAGGTCAACTCAAAGTAAAGTATTTTTCATCCCAGTTCATCTTCAATGATCTTGAATGACCTTGAGTAGTAACCGAATCAGATAGTACATAGAAAAATATATCATTCCATGTAAACACCAACAAGTTTCGTCGTCTGGCACATTTTTGTCTGTCACCAATAGCAGTGACTCAGACGGCCTGTTTTAAATGGTTCACCCTGTATACATGTACAAGGAATTGTAATTATATAAAATTAATGCTGCATCAATTGGCACCTCTGCATTGATTTCAAGAAGTGTAGGGATAGCGACGATGCAACACTGGTTCGGATAATCGAGATTCAGATAATTGACGCTCTGCCGTAGCTGATAATTTTAAACTGGATGCTAGGAAATTAGAATTTAGATGGAACATTAATCCTCTTATTAGACGTAGTATAAATAGCTCGTAATTTAAACTGGATGCTGGAAAATTAGAATTTAGATGGAACATTAATCCTCTTTTTAGAGTTAATATAAATAGTTGATTATTTAAACTGGCTGTTTACACATTACAATTTAAATACTATACATGTAACCATGGGTCAAAATGGACCCATGAACGAGGGTTAAAGATTCTACATGCTGTCCCATAGAAAAAAGGTAGTCTTGTAGTAGCAATTCTTATGTGTACTCGTTAAAGGAGATTATCCCATGATTGTCTCATTAATTAATATTTTGCTGTAGAGTGACATTTTTATACCTCATAGAGATTTTTTTAAATGATATATTATTTAATGATGAATTTTTTTCAAGTAGAAATATTTAAAATTGTAGGAGCTGTATTTCCTCGAACAAAATCTTCTTTTTTTTAAGTGTCTCATTGTTTAGCACGACTACAATAATGAGATTTTGAAGCCTTTGAAATATTCTGAATGAGCTGCCACTGACTTTTAATTAGTTAAGAAGAAGCTAGATATAATTAAATAGATGAAAGGCTGAATACGCTTCGCTTGAAATTACACAACGATATCGTTTAACGCGTATTAATTTGAACAGCTGCTTCTGATGGAAGGTTAATTAAAATATATTGACACATAATATAAAAACAGGTGTATCACTGTTTGAATTAACTGGTATATGTATATTTGAATATGATCAAAAGCATGGAGAACACTGCCTTATTTATTTTCTGATTCCTACTTTACGAATACTCTTTCGTTTCTAATTATAAACACTCGTAATCGATATTTCCGAATCCAACTTATTAAACAAGGAGAGTCTTTAATTTAAATATGAAATGAACAAAACAATTTATTCGCAATATGATTTTGACAGAAAAAGAATTTATTGGTCCAACAATAAGTAAAAAATGAGTTAACATTCCACTTACCGGAAGTCCCTTACAAACTCCATAAGTGAAAATTTACCAATTCATGTTCTAGATCAGGCCTGGGAAACTCTCCCTACTCCTGGGTCCTCCCCACTAAACTCCTATGGAGTGTGTGTAGAAGGATGTGGGGATACTAAAAGTGTTTCCATAGGAGGCTGTACACTGGTAGTTGGTAGTGGGGGAATCGATACAGTGGTAGAGTGGGGGAATTGGTACACTGGTAGTGGGAGAACCGATACAGTGATAGAGTGGGGGAACCGGTACACTGGTAGTGGGAGTCATGAAACGACAGGGGGGGAGAAGTTGCCCGGGCCTGATCTATACAAAATATTGTCTATCTACTATAACTTGAAATATGTTAAAAATGAATAAAGTGTTAGTAACAATACTCTCACAGTACATTACGAAATAAAATTGTTAATAATCATATTTTATAATGTTTACTTTAAAGAAATTTAACACAATGATTGTTCTGTTTTAAAATCCTTCGTTGCATCATGAAGCACTACAATGGTGTGCTGATGAGCATACGTCTAATAGCCCCGCGGGGAATCGAAAAGATTAATTAAAACGAAAAGATTCACGGTACAGTCAGCGGAAAGAAAACATTCTTCGTAGTGTTCCCGGTGTTACTCGTTAGCTGAAAATTCGTCGAACTGGAGCGCGAAAGAGCTGAAAAGAACGTAGTCACTGTAAATTCGTCACAGCTCCTTAAACCAACTGCTCCCCTTTTTCACTCCGCCTGGGATCTTCTGGGTGCTGCATTTCATTAATTCGAAGTAGTCGGTCACGGTTGACGATGACCGACCCTCCAGAGCCCATTGGACCTACTGGCAACTGATAATGATTCGCCGGGAAAGTTTTTTGTAACTTCTGATTTAAAACTAAAGGTTTACTAAAAGTGATTAATTTACATTACTTTACAAAAATAACGTGAACGTATCTATCCAAAATCTTAGCCACTTTTTAAATATTACACAGGGTCTACCCGTTATGTTTTGTCACCATTTTTTAGGCATTTCCGGTAGTGCAATTAAAAAATGTTTCCGACAAAATTCAGTACTTGGTGGGTTACATGTTCGCATATTCTTAAACCTCAAGAAATGCTTTTTACGTTAAAAAGTAATGGTCAAATTGAGTTTTTTAAATGACGTCATATGTTTTTGAGTTTAAGGTCATTTCAAGGTAATAGTATAATACAATCGTGCTCATAAGTTTGATGTAATATATTGACATTTTTCCTTTCAATCTCAGAATACTTTGGATAGAATTTCCTTATTTTCCTATTAAAAAACAAAGGATTTTTATTTGCCAAAAGAATGGCAGGAACTTATTCGAGTAACTAATAAAACTGATTAAATTGTTGCGTCTACGGCGGCGACTGCGGATTAATTCGAAGGCAAATCGATAAAGCAACATTATGCCGGTGTGAGGCCGAATAAAGGCGAGACGATCACATCCTCGCTTAGTCGCGGCGAGCTTATCGAAGCTCCAGTGGAACGGTGAAAAAGGAAAGAACGAAGGTGAAATAGCCCTCGGGCCCCGAGCTCCGATCCAATTAGATTTTTAATAAAAGTTTACCCATCCCGCCGCTCTGTCCCGCGAGTCACGTACCGGTTTGCGTCCCTACAGGCTGAGAAAAAGATTAACTGGTTCCCAGGGTAACCAGCCTTTTGACACCGGACTACCGGATGACCTAGTGCCACTGGCGGATTAATGAGTTAGCAAACCGCCGTCGATACTTGAAAATCCCATGGAACTTTTACACTTCCATACTTAGTTCGTCTTGCGGGAAACGCGGGGGAACGCCCACCGCACAATAACTTCTATTTGCAAGCAATGCAATGGCGTCTGCTATTTTTTTTTTTCGAAATTAAGGTGGCCTTCAATTTTTTAAATGGAATGCTACGTATTTTTTCATATCATATGAAAGCGTGTGCCAAAACGAATTCATTCGTATTCGACACACTGATCTTCAAGGTCATACAAGGTCATGAATGGAAGAAACATTTTGAATATTTCGTGTACAATTTTTTGAACAGATCTGAGAATCAATTTTTACTGTAACATATTAATTATAAGAAAACCAAATTTGCTATTAGGGTTGAAAAAGTTTCAAAAAGTTAGTAGAAAGAAATACTGCCACAAATCTTTTGATATGTCTGATTTTATTTTAGTGAATGCAATTTTTATGTTTACTAATTCGATATTACGAACGCCTTAATCAAGAGACTTATTTTCTCGTGTAATTGAGATGTCAATTATCGTCAATCATTGTCTCGGTGATTCCCTTCCCGCTGCGAGCATAATGTTATAGTATCATTGATTTGACGCTTGATTAACACGTGTCAGCGCGATGTTTCAAACAGAGCAACACGCAATTGTCCTAGACAAGTCGGAAACATAAATATCATTGGAAATGGAGATACTACTAGGAAGTGCGCAATTTCCGTTTACCGTAAATTCTCACTGCGAAAAATTGGACAATCACGACCCGATCGGAATTAATATCATATACGTCCCACGGGGTAGTGATTAATTGACACAATGATAAAATTGGACTCGCCGGACACCAATTCTTGCGCCATCGGTGTTATTTATTGGCGCTATCATTTTATGTAATTTCTTGCAGGACGATCATAATGTTACCCTTAACTAATTAATATTTCTTCTTATTCCATAACATATCCTAACTCCTTTAACACAATTATTCTTCAATAAAGTAAATATCGATTATTTATCATCCACAGGGTGTCCCACAAATGTTGTACTTCTTTGGAACGGGTGGTCCCTGACGTCATTTGAAGTAACTTTTTCCTTTGCGAAAATGTTTTCCGCGGCTTCGTTAAGGAGTTATTAACGAAAAACAAGGACCAATACACCGGACCAATACACCGGATCAATACAGGACGGTTACTGCCTCGGCGACTAGTCCCGAGCCTGACTAGTCCTGAGCGTAGCGTTGCTATTGGCCGAGCCCGAATCCGTCCGCTATAACCGCGCTCTGATTGGTTCGTGTTTTTCGTTAATAACTCCTTCACGGACCGGCGTAGAACATTTTCGCAAAGGAAAATGTTACCCCAAATATCCTCAGAAATCAACCATTGTATAAGCGATGATGTTTAGGACCATTCACAGCTTTGTCTATCAATCTTCTAAAACATATTTTCGAAGGCACTTGTAGACATGGCGAAGGCAAAGAAAAAGGGTGGTTAGAGTCACTTCAAGAATCACCCGTTTCTTTTTCTAGCATTCTTTCTGGCACACCTTGTATTACCGTGTGGAATAAAGACGTATCATCATCGACAGCAAACGATTTACGTTTCCCACCACGTGACCGGTCCACGGTGACTACTGTTTCTGTCTCATTGCCCAGAATTTGCCAAGTTGTTGGTGAATATCAGGGCGAACGGGTTGCGAATACGTAGATTTCACGTGTCCGCCGTCCCGCCTCGTGATAATTTAGAATCGGTGCCTCGGACAGCCTGAACTTTATGCATCCGTGCTGGCTGCCAAGGTTCCCGCCCACCCTTCGAACTCGAAATACTTATTTCGCAGGAGCAGCCACGCCGAATGTCTTCGGGGTACGTGTTCTACGTTAAAGACCGCCTTTGGCCACAGTCTATGCGGTTTCGATTATTTAAAGGGCGACCTCATTTCCTCTTGAAACCAAAACTCCTCCCACTGAAGAAATCACTGGAGAACGCAAGAGCTTCGGAATGTGCGTGGACGTTCTTGTGAGACATTTTTTCTGTGTATCAATTCTGGGCATAGGTTGCCCCGTGGGGCATTGGCTTGTCAAAGTCAAGAGCCACGAGACCACGCCTACATGGAATAGTGTGTACAGAACAAGAGTCTTCAGAACCACATTTTTAGGAGATGAATGGCTTGGTTTAGGCATTCAGACTTGATATGAGCAGAGATTTCCTTGTGGAGCATTGCACATAGCTACGTAGAAGTCGGGGGTCACGAAACCACGCCCACTGAAGGGTTCTGCACTGAGAAACTTCAGAACTAGGGAGTCTTCGTCGAGTCTCCAAAACTGGAGTTTTAGGAAGTATGAAGTTTAGCATGAGCAGAGATTGCCCCATTGAGCACTGTCCTAGCTTCGTATAAAAAGCAGTACGTATAACTTTTTGTGAAAAAACAAACGCTGGTCTGTTGTTCTATTTTTTTTAACTAGTTTAAATATCAAGATTTCTTAGAGAATGGCAAATTCAGCGTTCGAATACTTTTCGGGACCACGGTGTACAAAAATTGTGTGAATAGTGCAGTCGCCATTTTACCACAACAGCCCGTTCACGCGGGAATTTCGATAACACAGAAATGGTTTATCCAAAGGGGGTGCGCAGAAGGAAGAAAGCTTTGAAAAGAGGTAGGCGAGTCAAGGAAAGCGCCCTTTAACCTCCATCATTTCGAAATTTGCACGGCGAGCGGAACGGTGCGAGTGAATCACGGCGAATCGTAGTAAATCTCTCGCTAAGGAGGGGTTTTTCTCGTGACGGGAGCTCTCGCAGAGCCCGCGTCGAACGCGTCGTCTGCGGAGCCTGTCTCAAGAGATAAGATTTTGATCTCGTTATGCAGCGAGAGAGTCTCATTCGGCTTGCGCGGGGATTGAACGAACACGGCACGGCGTCGTTTTATTTGCCGCGTTCTCGCGTTCGCCGGACTTATTAAGCCTCGGTGTTCCGGATAATCCCGGCAGACGCCTTTGATCTTACAATAATCGAAACTTCCCGGCCGAATTTCATTCTCCGGGCGGGCTTCGAGCTGCCGCCTCGTTTCACCGGGCTAGAGATACGGTTCGCGCTGAATGGAGTTCGCGTTTCGCTGGAAATTTGCGATCCCGTGGGAAACACCGGAAAGACGTTGCTCTGGAACCGGGTGGAATTAAACGACAACGCACCGAC
Source organism: Lasioglossum lativentre (assembly GCA_916610255.1). Classification (NCBI taxonomy): domain Eukaryota; kingdom Metazoa; phylum Arthropoda; class Insecta; order Hymenoptera; family Halictidae; genus Lasioglossum; species Lasioglossum lativentre. The sequence continues at coordinate 22,374,674 of OU744355.1, forward strand.
GCAATCTCTCGAAACCGACGCGATCCCGAGGCCCACTTTTCTTCCGTCTCCCATCGATCCTCCGGCAATCCTGCTCCGAAACAGCAGCGACGCCATTGCACGGAGTTAGAATCAGTGCTGGCAGGGGAGCGACCACGAATGGAGGGGGGAGACACTTCACGTGAATAGCGCAGTAGAAGGGGAAGGAAGATAGAGTGTGGACACGAGTCTTGATCTGACAAACATTGGTAAAACCGCAATTCGCTATCCCCGAAGCACAGTGCAGGGTGCCCTCATGTTTCGATTATCTTTGGTCTCACCCCCCCCCCCCTCCTCCACCCCCAAATTGTGATCATGAGAAAATGATTTGTGCCAAAGGAAGCAATCGGACAACCTGTCTCGCATTTGTGTTAATTGTGAAATTTTTATTCGAACTTGTATTTGATGAAAATGTGAGAGATAGTTATCAGAAAAATATTTAACACTTTTTTTTTTATCAGACAGCATCCACGTTGAAAGGGTGAAAACAGCCCTTACAGTTGTTAATTTCGCCCAATTTTATTTCACTTTCACTTGGCTCTTGCAATTGATGCATAATATTTTTATTTTGCATGAAAGTACCTTCGATCTCATTGATTTCGATTTTTTCCGCGATTTCGACGATGCCGGACCAATACGCCGCGTCGCAGTTCCGTTCGAATCGTCGCGTCGCGTCACGTGTACTTCAGCAGCACGTGAACAACCGCATCCGAATATCCGAGGCAGGGATAAGATTTCCGGATTTTGATCTCGTTCTATCGCCCTCCCCCCCTCCGAACTTCGTTCTCCGTTCCCCTACTCTTTCTGGCTCCATCCTACTCGCCGGACGTCGAAATTTTCTTCCTAAGGCCCTCCGCCGTATTACCCGGGCGACTTATCGAGTTACAAAGACGTATATCGTCGGGAAGCGATTGGATTTTCCCGACCACCGTCTAGCACCCGACGAAGGAGAAGCCTCTGGGGAACGAGATCGCTTTTACACACAGGGTGCTCCGAAATACGCACCCATCGAACACCAAATGGGGATTCAGCGATTTTTAATTGCAGACGTCGGAAAAGTTGTAGAGGGTTATCAATAGACTGCGGATCTTCATGCAAAATAAAAATTGTCTGCATCGGTTATAAGAAATGGGAGCCAAGTAGACACTTCGTTCTTTGTTCAATAATTTCAATAATCTACAATTTTTTTTAATTGTCCACTATTTTAAATTGCACCTACTCATCTTTGTCACAAATGTAAATCTTTGTCACAAAACTAATTTTAATCGGGGTTTTAAGAACATAAAATACCAGTGTTTTCTGACTCCCTAAATGTTTTTACTGTTTTGCAATTGATCCAGTAATTTCTTGCATAAATGCATAAAAATCGCATTCTAATTATAAAACAAACACTATTTGATTACATAACATCTTTTTCTGCCTTGTTATCTTAACATTTCTTTTAGACCAGAAGATACAAATCACGATAGATGTGTGATGAAACACTTTCTTCGATCTCTTCAAGAATTATCTTAATCTGGGGACTAGATAAAAAATATTTTCCAGTGAATCGACACGAGAAACTAAATGGTATACTAATTGACAAAGTTCAAAAAACCGGCCGCGATTTTTCTCAAAAATAATTCCACGTTAATTACAGCAGACCTGGGCAACTTTTGTAGTACACTGGTAGTGAGAGTCGTTCAGCGACAACGGGGAAGAAGTTGGCTGAATTACAGTGTCATTTAAATTTAAAAAGAATAGTATACAATTCGTGTAGCGTATTGATACGCACACAAGGAACATAAAATCCCGTTGCAGCATCGAGTTACAGCGTGTCCAAAACAGTTTCCATTTTTTTCCGGCTAAACTCTACCTCTTAAATTAATAATGATCTCTCTCTTTTCCAGCTCGCTTAACGTATTCATTAAAATCCGGGGATGAAGTATTTCCATAGCATTCCCGTGATGGTTTACTGTTACGCGTGTACGGTTTCCGGTTTCCCCGATCAATTAAACGCGAAAAATTCTGGCGGGCGAAGGGGAAATGATACGGTGGCTCGGAAAAAGTCGAACGTACAAACAAAAAGCGGCGTCTATCAACGTTGCGGAACACATTCGATCGTTTCGAAGGCGTCGAAATTATGAAGTCGTCGGATGGACGGACGCGAACGTCTGTATTAAAGCGTTTTCTAAATGCGGCTTTCGTGTACATCGCGCTGAATGCATTATTCAAACACTTGTACCCGGTACACGTACCCGCGCCCGGCGGTACCCGTACACGTAACTTAAATAATGAAATTCAGCAGATCCGCGGAAGCCGGCTTTTTGCTCCTCCGCAGACTCGCTTTAACTCCGGAACGGAATATATTCCCGGTAAACACAATACCGAAGACGCGAAAGTTCCATTTGCAAATAAGCAACTTTTTAATCCGTCGCGAGACCGGCAGGCACAGCGATACCTGCGAGTCAGCGAACTTTCGGATTCGCGGATCCAGAGGTATCCTCCAGGAACGAGACACTATCCGAACCGAACATCCTTCCCTCGAGGGCAACATTCGCGAGAACGAAGGTCGTTCAAATTACAGCGCACTGACATGCTGCCGAACCGATTCCCTCCTCGTTCCACAGGCAGAATATTCGAGGCTGGGTTCGATGGGATTAATCCTAGGATGCTCTGGGCCTCTGGAGATCTGACGAGACCGCTCTTCGAGTACTTTTCTTGGAAATGTACAGGAGAGCATACGGTAATTTCAGCGGGTCAAGTTACCGATCCCTATGTAATACCAATTTTTGTCGTAACTTTTTAATGAAGCTTTAAACTACTTATGTTTATAGAGAGTGTCCCAACTAACTTGAGCATCTTGAATATCCCGTTTATTTTTTAAAATGTCAGAGGAAAACATTATTTTGTTCACATTAAGGGACTGGGGTGGGATATAAAAATTGTTCTCAAGGTCATATCTTTCGAGATTTCAAGGTCATTGGAGTTTTTTTTAATGGAACTACATATTTACACCATCGCGATACGATAGCTGAGGTCAAAGATGTAACAAACCACCTATAATACTATGACCTTCGCGTGACCTAGAGTACAAAAATTTCATGAAAACTAGGCAATTGATGGAAATAGCGAAGGATTAATTAATGAAATTTAATTTTAATAAGTACTGATGTTCACCAATTTAGATATGAGGATATAGAAAGATCTTACAAAGGATGAACTAATGGTGTGTCACGGCCTTATGTTACCAGAAATAGCAAACACGTTTCTTATAGCCTCAGTTTCTCCTTTCTGATTGTAAACATTCAGTTTCTCCTTTCTGACAAAATTTTTCTGTTAAAGCCCGAGACATCCTGTACATTACGCTATTTAAAAAATTGTTACAACCAAATGGCACATCGTTTCAACATCTGTAGGGATCTAGGAGCATAAACGAACCGTGAATTAACTAATAAAAAATTATCGAAAATTGAACTTTTTTCCAGCTAGAATCGCGTTGGCCCACTGTGTCGTCCTGCTCTTGAAAATAGAGCTTCACGGGTGCGCGTACTCGCCGGTGAAAGGAAAGGGCGTGTGTGGTGCGGCGAGGCGTGCAAGCTGCCACGTAAAGCCAACAGCTAGCAGCCAGTAGTCGGAAGGTTGGAAGGGTGGTGGTAGTCAAAGTTTCGGCAGTTTGTAAGGAGGTACGAGGCACGCCTCTGCTCCTCCGCTTCTTCTTCGGTTACGGCTGAGGGATAACATAGTGCAGCTCCGTCGTCAAGTTAGCCCGACACCCGACTCACCCTTTCCCTTCGTACCCCGTTCATCCAACCTCCCCCTAGTCGTTTCCAACCCCCTCGATCCCACCCACTCCCGCTTTGTCCTCGGGTTTTTCGCTCGGTTCGCTCCCTTCATCTATCTTTCTCCGTTTACTCTGCCCTCTCGTGCTTCACCCTCGCCACCGTCCGCTTTATTGCCCTGTTGTTCCCGTCCTTATTCTCCTCGGAGCGTAACCCTTTTCGCCCGACGAGCTCCAGCTTGCGGAACCGACCGCCATCGCTATCCGTCCCGGTGGCTCGTTCGCCAGAGCTGGTCCTTTTCCACCAGCGGATTTATTCGAGAGAGGCGAAACGAGCCCCCGGATTCTTATCCGAAGAGCGCGCGCCACGGAATCCCGGTTTTGTTGCCAGAGCTGCGGTTTCGGACGCGCCGCACGTCAAACGGAACGCCTACTGTCCTGCACGATATAATAAGATGGTTCGCGCATGACGACCAGAAAGGATTGATACGTTCTTGACAGGAAAGATTGTGCACACGATGCTAAATAATATTTTAACAACTAATGTGTTAGTCGTAGGGGTGTGTGGGTATTCGAAAATTTCGGGAAAATTCGTGATTCTCAGGTACTCAAAGTTAAAATCGGATCGGGTCGGTAACCCGAAAATCTATTGCATTCGGGTATCCAAACAATATAAATTTTCGGATTCCCGACCCGATCCGAGGCGATTTCGACTTCAGGTACCCCAAATATCCGGGTACCCGCGTATTGCGAATTTTCGAGTCCCGATCCGAACTCAGGGAAAATACCCGACCCGACCCGAAATCGAATTTCCGGGTACTCGCCCATCCCTAGTTATTCGCAAATTCTAGTGTCCCTTGAGGGTTGAATTGACGCAATGGTAAATCATCAAATGAAATTGAACACGTATATAATAATTCACTTTTAACAATAAATATTTAAATAGATAAATAATTAACATTGCTACCTAATTATTTTATTGCACAATATTGACAGAATATGTTGCTCGATGGATCAATACAAAGTCACTCAACACAATGACTTCCAAGGTCATATACAATAAGATCAGAAACAAGAGAATAGCAGTCGACCTTCAACGATCTTGAATGACCTTGTGTCGCAGCCACTGAACGCGTCTTAAAACGCCCGATTAGTACATAGAGAAATATATCATACCACTTTAAAAAGCGAAGTTGACCTTCATACGTCATCTACGCGTCCGCCTACAAAAAAATTATTAACACGAGATTATCTAGTGGAAACTAGATAATATTTGAATAAGACTTTTGCAAAGGAAAAGAAACATGAAAGATGATACGGGATTAGACCTTAAAAGTTTAACAACTTTAAAAGCTTTTTGTTTTTAATTATTTTTGTCCGAAAGTTTCGCCATCATATTTGTGACATTTTTCTGATTCAAACTAAATTTTCTACTAAAAAGAAAAAAAGGAAACACTATCCTTTTAATTTGTGCATGAACGTGCTCGGAACATGGTCGAATTTTATTGTTATTTCGCGACTCCACTCTTCTCTTGTAATCGTAATGCAGTTTACGGTCGTGCTGCTGCTCACGCAAAAAGTCTACGACAGCGTCGAGGCAACAATTTTCTCTGCAATTAGCGTAGTGGCTGAAGAACTAGTGGGAGATCAGCGAGCCTTCTTATTTGCGACTTGATGCCCTAACGATGCAGTTGTTAAGTCGACGTTGAATCGATGTATTATTAGAAGACTGCGAATCTTTATATGCATTACATATATTCAAACTGAAAGTTTGCTATCTTCATTTCAACGAACTGAAGTAAAACAGAAATGTATTTCCTTTCTTAATCTTTTCAATATCACAGAAATAATTTTGTGGACGTTTATGCATTTATAGCATCTGCAAATTTACGAAATTAACATTTATATTTTATTCATACCATAACGAATTATCAAGTCAATGAAAACTGTTTCTCTTTAATTCCATGTTTGGTAAATAATAGACTTTATGCAAAATAAAAATATTCTGCATCGATTGTAGGGAGCAGTAGTTGAATAAAAATTTATTTTCCCTCTAAATAGTAAGTTTACGTTGAAAACAACATATTCTTAGATTTATATATTTTTCAATGTTTTATATTTCACCCAGTTAATTTCTTCATAAATGCATAAAAATCCACACTCCGCTAATTAATAATGACAATATATATGGATTGTGGATGTTAATTCCAATCTTCATAATCTATTTTATACGATTCAATATACCAAAAAAAATTTTTTATAACTAAATTTCTTCTCTACATTTTATAAATTCGTAATTATAAGTTCGTTAATATTGTTAATATACAATATTAATGCAGTAATATGAATATTGTAATAACAGTTGCTATAATTACTGTATATTTATACGAATGCATAAAAATCCTCAGCCTAGTCACTACAATCAAAAAAACGCACACATTGTCATCCACAGGCTGCCAGACCCGCTAGGAATATTAAGTTCCCGATGTTGTCGCCCACTGGATGAATGGTGAATCACGAACTATTTAAACTGTCCAATAATCAATGAGAGCCCGAAGTTCTTTGCGAGCCCCGGCTCAAGAAACATCAATCAGAGACGAAGTTTCAGTGCTGGGCTCGCTCAGTCAATCGAACGTTCTCCCATTCATCAAAGCGGGACCGGGGACTCGGTAGTCTGGCCGAGAGTTAGGCGAGCCGGGCGTCCAATTACTTTCTCGTACGGAGACGTTCCACGCGTCATTACGCAGCGTCTCCGGTCTTGTTCATTTCGAACCGTCCCGGAACCTTGGTTCCCCTTCTTGTCCACCCTATTCAGGGTCCACCCTCGCCATTACGCACCCCTTACGGGCGAACAGGTGCTGCGGAACACGCTATGGCCCCAAATCAGGATTTAGCATTTACTCTTTTGTTGTTTTGTCACTTGAGATCAATCCCGGCGGAGCTAGCTCTACTAGATCAGCAGTTGAATCTTGCAAACTTTCAGTTGGATACCTCCGGTATTTTTCGAATTACTGGAACTACAGTCGGGGGCAAAATCAAGTGGGCAATCTTCAAAAACTAATAACTCTTTTCAAAATGGACCAAACAGCTTGAGCTTCTCTGAGATGTTAGAAGAATTAGTTTACAAGGTAATATGTGAGAGCAATTTTTTTTACGAGCGAGCAGGTGCTGCGAAGCACACTGTGGTCCCAAATCAGGATTTAGCATTCACTCTTTTGTTGTTTTGTCACTTGAGATCAATCCCGACGGAGCTAGCTCTACTAGATCAGCAGTTGAATCTTGCAAACTTTCAGTTGGATACCTCCGATATTTTTCGAATTACTGGAACTATAGTCGGGGGGAAAATCAAGTGGACACCTTCCAATAACTCTTTTCAAATTGGACCAAACGGCTTGAGGTTCTTTGAAATGTTAGAAGAATTAGTTTACTAGGTGATGTGTAAAAACACATGCACGACAGAGAGACGGAACGTGTCACGTGACCGGAATAGCATCGTGGAAGGGGAAGGTAGAGGGAGGACACGTCTTGATCTGGCGACTCTGGCTCTGGTATATGTCACTTAATCGCGGCTCGAATGGCTGTAAGTCGAAGTTGGCGTACAAGCGCAATCATGCGCAGAGATCTTGGTGCTTTGAATGACCATTTCGCGTCGCCTCGCGGGACCCTGGATCAGGTCCAGAGAATCGAACAGAATGTAGAGATACTATATCAGCGTCACGGCCTCCGATCCTCGCCATCCCCTAATTCGAGAAGTCGTGAACCACAGGCAATAATATAACTTCGGTTATGGCGATTTTAAGATCGCGCCGATCAGCCAACTACCAGAGGCGAAGCTTCATGGCCGGCCGACGGAATAGGCGATCGACACTTTGACTCTGTCGACCCGGGAACTCGTGATCGTGACCAGTTTATTGCCTCGATGTGTCTTTAAGCGGATAAATACTATCGTGTTACGACACGCAATGACAACATAATACCTTATCAGTAGATTCAGATACTTTCCAATTGACCTGTCCAGTGAATGAACACCTTCCAATGAATGAACATAATTTGTATTTCATTAATAGACTGCGGATTTTATGCATTTATAACATTTTATACGTACATACAATTTAAAGCAGTGGACATATTTACACAATTTAAGAACATCAACCTATTAGTTTCAGTTCAATAAAATAATTAAAAGAAGAAGGAAATTTTGATTTAGCTCCTGTATCTTGAAATCGACGCAGACATTTTTTATTTTGCAAGAAGATCCGCAGTCTATTAATTAAAAATAAAAAAATAACATTAAAATAACATAAAGAGATTTAATATTTTTTAGATAGATCTACATTTATAATATTTTCATTCCAGTAACAATGTTCTCAAGTTAATCAGTCATTAAATATAAATTCCAAAAATCTAATTCTGACAATTAATATTCGACAACCTATCAAAAGGCTTTTTCATAACTGTGCTGCATTTAAGGGATGCTCAATAATTTAGATAATTATTTTAGAAGAAGTTCTTACATAATATTACTCAATATAGCTAATAAATTAATATAGTATCGTTATTAAATTACTGCATGAAAAGAAAGTATTAAGTTCAATAATAAATAAACAACATCAATTTTGAATATATATATATATATATATATATATATATATATATATTTGTCAATAATAAAGATTTTCCTCATTGCGTTTATCAATATATATCAGGGAATAACTTATTGCTTATGTATCTATTTAAATGCAACGGCTTACTGTATACGTTATTTTAATCGTTATTAAGTAGGTCATGGCGCTGAATATAAGTGCCTGTTAGCAACTATGTTCCATAACTCAAGATAAAACATATCTTTATATAAACATTCTATAAGTATACTTTATCGCTAATCTTCACATTATTCCCCCTGCATTCGACACTCAAAAAGCGATGCGTATGTATACACACTATTCCCTAGATCATATTCTAGTAAATATGATTTCGCTTGAATCTTTAGATGATCTAGGGAATAGTGTGTATACATACGCATCGCTTTTTGAGTGTCGAATGCAGGGGGAATAATTGTGAAGATTAGCGATAAAGTATACTTATAGAATGTTTATATAAAGATATGTTTTATCTTGAGTTATGGAACATAGTTGCTAACAGGCACTTATATTCAGCGCCATGACCTACTTAATAACGATTAAAATAACGTATACAGTAAGCCGTTGCATTTAAATAGATACATAAGCAATAAGTTATTCCCTGATATACAGAGTGTCTCAGACCACCCGTATCACCCATTTATAATCTAGAAAATAGATTATTTTCAAAAAGTCAAAGCGTTTCTTTTATAAATCAGGTGCGCTCTATCAAATGGTGATATTTTTAACTTCCGGTTTCGGCTGGAAGTAGGTGATTTAGACCGGAAGTTACATTTTTCAAATGGAACATGGTATTTTTTATTACGGATTCGGATTCTATGAGAAAAAACAAGAAACTTTTATCTGAAACATTTTTTCGTAAAATGTCATTTTATGTCCTTTAAGTAACCTTTAAAATGAGTCTTGGCGAAATAATGTTTTTACACTATCTGCTCTTGGCATAACCCAGGATCTACGACGAGGACGTGGCAGATATCAAATCCCGTGATTAGATCATTGTGATTCGGTTGAATAATACCTTTATTGTTAATTCGTTTAGCTAAACGAGAAAAAACATTGTATGAATGAGGAGTACGATCTGGGTATCGTTTTCGCCACAACCTTGAAGCTGCTCTAAATTGACCACCGCATTCACCTAAAATGAGCATCATATCTGAAGCTTCTGCGTTTGAATACGGCATAGCAGATCTATGAGAATTCTGTTACACTTAATGTGTTGACAACGTTGATCTCCAGGATCGAATCGTCTGTCCGCTAAATGTTGTCAGATCAATGTTGTCAAAACATTGGTCGTCATCTCTACGGTGAACACACACACACACGGGATCTGATATCTGCCACGTCCTCGTCGTAGATCCTGGGTTATGCCAAGAGCAGATAGTGTAAAAATATTATTTCGCCAAGACTCATTTTAAAGGTTACTTAAAGGACATAAAATGACATTTTACGAAAAAATGTTTCAGACGAAAGTTTCTTGTTTTTTCGCATAGAATCCGAATCCGTAATAAAAAATACCATGTACCATTTGAAAAATGTAACTTCCGGTCTAAATCACGTATTTCCAGCCGCAACCGGAAGTTAAAAATATCACCATTTGATAGAGCGCACCTGATTTATAAAAGAAACGCTTCGACTTTTTTAAAATAACCTATTTTATAGGGTGGTCTGAGACACCCTGTATATTGATAAACGCAATGAGGAAAATCTGTATTATTGACAAAAATAATAATGAACATAGATAATTTAACAATTCAGTAATTTGTTAAGTAACGAGTGACAAAAGAAGTGTTTTAGTATCATATTAATAAAATTTATTATTCATCTTTATCACACTAATATTTCTGTTATTCTTGACGATGCAAAAAATTTTAAGGAGAAACATTGCACAGTTAGTTGGATTTGTTAAGGTCATTCTTTTGGAGAATGCCAGATCATTGTTAGTTCTTTCGAAACAGTTATATTATATGGAAGGAAGGAATTGTGTTTAATATCATTTTTAATTTATCCAACATAAATGTATGCCATGATCCAAAACTTATTTATTCATTATTCAATTTACTTTTATTGGTCTTCTAATCGTTATTTATAACTGAAGTCGGGCTCTTAATCGTCAAATGTTACAGATTAAGAAATTTTATTACGTAAAACTAAAATAGGAGCAATATGACGTAGTTGATAGTAGGGGAACCGGTTCACTGATAGTGAAGGCCTGGCTTTCAGTATGTAAAAAGGAATGTTCAAAGAATGTTCAAAGAATGTTCTAGCATTTCTTACGGAATTGGGTCGAACAAAAATGGCAAAAATGAAAAACTGAAGAATTCATCACCATGTCACCATCATCCCCACCGAGTGCATATAAATTCCCCAGAAATCCGCGACACCAGTTCATACATAAATAAACAAATAAATATACCCAGTCGCTAGAATACGTATCCCCGGACAGAACAGAACAGGGGTGCCCCGCCCCTCGTTACTTTCAGCTTATGATTTAAGGCCAATTTAATTACGAGCCACGCGAGTCACTGCTCGGAGCGATGAAAGCTGCTTAATAAATCAAAACGACGCGAAAGCGTTGGCAAGTTCGCGTTCGACGTGGCTCGGTTCCGGGTAATTACGACAGGCCAGGATTTACGAGTACGCCTTGGATCTTCGACAGTGCGGGGGCGTAGAGAGAAAGAGGGAGAGAGAGAGAGAGAGAGAGAGAGAGAGAGAGAGAGAGAGAGAGAGAGAGAGAGAGAGAGAGAGAGAGAGAAGGAGAGAGGAGAAGAGAGTGAGTAACGCTCCGCGATCCTCGCTGCGTGGCAGGTGTGATTGTATCCCCGTTACGTAACGCCTTGAATATTAATTAATAAATAGATTCGTGCCCGCGTAATTGGACGATCGCGATTTGCATCCCGTGGTTACGTGATCGAAATATAGGGCCTGGTTAATCGGGCTCGGACCATCCTCTGCGACGAGTGTCCGCTCCTCACGGACACATAACGCCCCCGATGTCCAAGGGTCCCACACACACACACGCGCGCGCGGGCGGGCGATTTGCATTCGCGAACTCTGCGAGTCGTTAGAGATTCGCGAACGTACGATGTCTGACGGCTCATTCCCTATCAAATCGATCACCTTTCGCTGTCCTCCGTGTCCGGGATTTCGCGCGGAATGAAGTATCATGCGCCGCATGCCAAATTACGGGGGGTTTAAGTCATCGTTTTGCTGGTATCGAATTTGTTTTTTTTTTGGACTTTGAAGTTTGCCCTTTTTTGACCGCTTTCAGGGAAACGAGTGGTGTCTGGTAATGTTTCTTTGGTCGGTTCTGAGAATATTTTGTTTATACGAGGATTGATTTTGTAACGTTGGAAATTATAGATGAAGTCTTATTCTGTAAATATTATCTATTGTACAAACTGTAAAGAAATTATATGTCGTGCGATTCTACACCCTCGGTTTGCTGGAAATTAGTGTAAGAAAGCTGCCGCAAAATTAATATCAAGATCAAAAGGTCAACAGTTTTTTAACAGTCTCATTCACAATAATGATGGAATATTACCAATATTTTTTGACATTAGAATATGAATATAGTATATTAAAATTTCTGTAAACGATCCTGCGAAGCTCGGGCCTATTTTGACCCGCAGTATTTTTTGTTCAAAAACTCGATTTTTTACGATTAAATTAACCGAATATCTGGTACATTCGATCCAACAAAAAAAAACTAATACTTCAACGGAATGTGCCTTCGAAAATACGTTTGAAAAAATTAATGAACAAAGTTGTGGTCTACAATTCTTTTTACAGTGACATTCACGATATCGATCGAGCATGCTCTGCCAATATTTCCCGACATCGGGCCATAAATAAAGTACATAAAAGTTCAGTTTAATGTTTTCCATTTAATAGTTAATGCGCGTTATCTACAATTCTTTTTGGCGTTCGTGATATCGATCGGATATTTTCTGTCGGGGATTTTCTAGTAGTGATTTAAATAAAGAGGAACTTTAGAACGCACTTTATTATCGGACGGGTGATTTATTTGGCGATCAGGCGACGGTTTCGAGTCGCGGCCGATCGAACATGGTCCGCGTGTGGAACGAATTGCTCGACTAACGACACGATGAAATGCGAGACGGGAATCGGCGTAAAACCGTGCCCGGTCGGGTCGCGTGAGCCGTTGCAATTGTTAAACGCGGCGTCTCATGCACGGCTAATATAAAATTAACGAACGATTTGGAAACAGCGTCCACCGGGCCCGACACCGGTTGTGTCGTGACGCGCTCTACAAGCCGCCCTGCACCTCGTAATCACCATTTCCCGTTGATTTATGGTTGCGAGTTCTTATCCCAGGCCCGGTCCGGCCAAGCCCGTGGTAAGAAAGTCGTCGCGGATAAGCGCAATCAGGCGGTTGTTGGACGATGGTCACGATACCGTGACCGAGACACTGAATACCCTGTGGACTCGCATTTATATTTCAACACCATTTAACCCTCGCTCAACCATTGTCGGGTCATTTTCACCCGATGATGTTGCTATAACCAGCCGACTCAGCATCTATTTTTATTGTTCTAGCATAAACGAATATCTATTCCAGAGTGGTAGATATGATGCTAATACGAAAATTATTTACCAAACAGTAACAAAATCTACACAATTCATTGATTGGAAATGATAAACAAACGACTGAATATTAACAAAAGAATGAATTTACATTATCGACATCTTGGCAATGTAGTAATCTATATTATCTGCAATACCTACGTGCTTGTAGTGCCACCTGGCGGATTAGCTCAGTAAGCACCAATATGGCGGCGCCCATCCCTGTCAATAACGCTTGGAATCGCTCAACTTTACACACGTATAACTTTTGAACGAGTGAACTGCGGGCTTTAAAACTTGCATTTTTCGAGTTTTCTCGTCAAAATCTACAGGATTGTATAAAGAGAAGTGCAAAATTTTTGGTCCCAGAAAGTGAAGTTCAACAGGAGTATCCCGACACAGCAGTCTCCTGCACAAGCTGCTGCACTGCCTACGCAAATTGGGCAAGAGCGCGACTAAACATAGCTCGTCGAGTCTCGACCGGCTCTGAAAGGCTCGAAACTGATTCGAAAAAAGGGTAGTCGTCATAGAATATAGTCTGGCTGGGACATCTGAAATATTCATGGTCGCGTCGAGCAATTATCGCGGCTCGCGAGAGAGCGGATCCGTCGGGCGTTGCGTAAACAGAAAGCTGGCGTGGGTGGCAGCAGGCTCGCGGGTTGGATATCGTCGCGTCGTGGTTCCGTTGAGCAGCCGCCGTGCGGTTAACAAGTTATCCGAGGGTCGCATTGAATAATGTAGAATTTAATTTCGGCCGGGCCGAGCTCGACGGTCGTCATCGGTCCGCGGCGTTGATTCGTACCGTGAAACATTTAGCGGCCGTGAAATTTCCCATGCGACCAGAGAGCCCGGATACGACCGGGACACGGGGCTCGTGCAGGACGTCGTTGCACCTCGTCCCCGTTTCAAACGCGTTGCATCGGGTTCGCGACGTTGCACCGCCGCTGCACCTCGTATTTGTCGATGGGCGAGGACCATCCGGAGAACACGTCCGCTCTTTCCGCGATTCGTGCCTCGAATTTAGGACCGGCCTCTAGCCCCGCCGGCAAACGACCTGGCGAAAAGGCTCGGGGAAAAAATGGGTACGTCCGGGACGCGGAGAAAGGAGAACGCATAAAGTGTCACAGTAGCGAGAAGGGTGAAGGCGTGGGGGGGGGGGGGGGGGGGGACGAGCGGGAAAGAGGGCTCTGGAAAAACACCAGTGAGCCGCGTTACGGATTAACGGGCCCGCCCCCTCCTGCGCCTGTGCATCCAACGACGATGCACTTCCCGGGTATCCGAGCGTCCGGACAGCTCGTGAGATATTCAACGGACCGAATATCCGGCCAGATTATACGATTTTCCTTTTTTGCCGCGGTTCACCCCTGCCCCATCCGTTTCCCCCGCTCTCTTTCTGGTCTTTTTTTTTGCCTTTTTTCCTTTTTTCCCCCCGAGTCTCATTTTCTTTTCCCGACGCGATCTATACCAACGTGTCCCGATGCGCGCGAGTTTTAGAGGATCACCGATACGTTCTCGAGCATGGATTGGCGGTGTATCGCCGCTAACCGGGCACTATGAATCATTTAGCCGAGGAGGAAAAGTGAGCGACGTCCGGTTTCCGTGACGAGCCCACGGTATCGCACCTCCCGGAATATATGGGATTTCTATCGGTTCACGCTAGGTTTGACACGTAGTCGGCTTGGGGAGTGATGTATCAGGTTGCGAAAACGTCTTTGATACTGCTTTTTGGACTGTCTAAATTGTGAATGTTTTCTCTAAAATCCATATCAATGCCTCCGATCGGAAACATTCTGCCAGGGGTTGTAGTACTTGAATTGACAAATCCATTGAATCAATTGTCATGGAGGCAGCTTTATAATTTCAATAATTGCAAAATATAAAATCTGGTACCGGTCATTTGGCCGGCAGTGGTAGGTTTAGTGTTAATTTGTTACTCTTTTGAAACAATATCAAAATACTAATAATTTCCTAAGATTCGACAGATCGAAGATCGCAAGAACAAATAAAAGGCACGTACTTGGTATTATTGAAAACTTTGTCGAGAGCTTGTCTCAGGTTCTGCTCGTTCAATTCAGTGAATTCTACGACTTCGGCAACACCCCTGGCTTTAGCCGCCATAGCATTCAGATGCTGATCCCCATAAAATGGCATCAATACCATCGGTACTCCGCTGTAAACGCCCTCCGACAAGCCCAGGAGTCCACCATGACCAAAGTAGCACTTAACGTTTGGATGATCTGTGAAAACAAAAATGGTTATGTTATTGCATCTTATTATTCTCATAACTATATTAGATGTACAAACAAATTCGTAGCCTTCATAAATTTATTTACAAACAATTAGAATACATTCTACTCTCAAAAATATTATAATCTCCATCAAGGGAGTCAAATGTATTCCCAAACCAAATTGATCTATTGGTCCTTCGACACGGCCAAAGAGAATCCTCTGTGGCAAGTTTTGGGTCGCTACCCCTACCACAGGGATAGTTATGGGGTGGTCACAGTTTAACGAATTATGTTCTATTTCTTCTGTTCTGCTTGACAAAAAATTACGAAAAAATTCACGAATATTTCACCCGATGGCACACACAACTGTGAATTTTTTCAGAATTTTTGACTGCAAAATCGATTTTTAGAAAATTCCGGAAACATGATAAAACATAACCGCATTAATATTATTATGGTTATTGAAGTAAATGTTTTTCGAATTAGGTCAGCATGTTTAAAAAAAAAATTGAAAATCTCCAAGTCTGTGTTCGCCGCGATAAAAGTTCCGTTCAATCCGGTCAAATATGAAAGATTTTCGGCGGTTGGGGGGGCGGATTCCCTGGACGATACGAGGTTATTACGGTCGCTGGTGAATGCTATCTTCACCGGAAGGATCACGTCAGCCCGAATAATAAGGGAGGCCAAGGAAGACTTCCGGGTACGGCGGCGCGTTTAAAAGAAATCCCGGCGTCACGGATGCTCGCCTGAAAAATTCCTGCAGCCGAGCGTTTATCGCGAGAAACTCGTCGTCTCTCGCCGAGAGAGAGCAGAGGAGAGAGAGGAGAGAGAACGTCGTCGCATCGCGCCTCGATTCCGCACCTCCGGCGTCGATTCTAATGTCAAATTCCATTACGCCAACCCTCGGCGAGCCTCGACAGCACCGTTTCGCCCGCGGAGACGTGCACAGGGTGTCGAGAAAGTATAGTTATCAAAAGTGGTTCTTCAGAGCTGTTGGATTCACATTTTTGTAGAAATTCTCCTGCGAAATCCTCCGAGACAATGGGAATTGACCCTTACCACTCGACTGCCCCCTCTGAAGCACCACAAATAATTTTAAATAATTTCCATTGTTGAAAGATAGGACATCCTTTCGATTTGTTAATTTTTATGTAGTGATTAACTTAAAGCGATAAATTAAATTTCTTATAGATACATCGTTTTATAGTGTTATTGTTTATTTGGCTTAGTTGGTAAAACTAACGAATTTATCTATAAAAATGCAAATTTTTATATGTATTTAAAAAATGGAATGTACAAAAAGTATTTTTTAAATTTTCAATATGAGCTCAAATAAAAAAGTTGCAAAATACAACTTTCAATATTTTCATTGTAATTTTGTCAAAACTTTTTTCATGTAGTAAACCAATTGTTCTAACTTCTCAACAAAAAAATCCAAGTCGTCTGGTCAAATAACAAAAAAGTTATCGTCTTTTTAAAAATGTCCGAATATTAATGGAAGTCAGCGGTATCTGCAAGACAAACAAGTATACAGGGTGGGGTACCAGATATTACCATCTTGATTTACGTCATTATTATTATTATTATTATTTTACGTAGCGAGAAATGTTTGGATGGAGACTAAATGATTTCAAGAGATGCACATACTGGTGTTATCAGTTTGTTTGTAGATGGACGCGCCAAGGACTTATGAAGGTTAACTTGTATATGATCTAAATTGTATCGTGTTGGGGCTCATTTGAATCAGAAAAGTGTCACGAACTGCACATACTGATATCATCAGTTTTTTTGTAGATGGACGCACCAAGGACATATGAAGGTTAAGTTGTACACGATCCAAATGGTATCGTGTTGGGGCTCATTTTAATCAGGAAAGTGTCACGAGTGTGTTGGTAACTGTTTCACAAAGGAATAATTGTTTACGCACGGTTGTCAGTTTAACGAGAACATGGAGGAGAAATAACTTCAAAGAGGGAAGTGCGGACTGAGAAAGATGGGTGTTCTAATTGATACGCGGTATCTAACACAATGTTGAAACGCCATAAGAGACCTGTCGATAGGGAAACCCTCTCGGTAAATGACACTGCGGTCAGAAAATCGGTAGTTTCCATCTATCAACGCTAACACGTGTTGCTACACCTCCTGACTTCGTAACCCAGTCTCGCTGACACCTGTACTCCTGCGCTGTTCTAACTAGATAATTGAGTGCAGTATCGCTTGTCGATGAAGTTACGTTATCAGCGGGTCCCTCATGGCATTTTGACATTGCAGGCCCAATTGAAGAAATTAATGAATATTGGCGGGAAATACTCGAGTCGATCTTGTCAACCATGACACGTTCGTTCAAATAGACTCGCGCACCGATTCTGCTGATTGTGATAACTGAATCTTTATGCAAAATGTTCTGTATCGATTGTTGGATGCAGAATAAAAATTAATTTCATCCGTAATAACTTTTATACATTCGAAACAACAGGCCAATATTCTGAGACTTTTCTAACCTTATTTCAGGTCATCTGAAATAACTTTTTCACCATTTTTGTGACGCCCTGTAAATCACCCAATAATTAAGCCACCCAAGCAAACGTCACTGGAATTCGTATTAGTTTGTTGCATATGAAATGTTCGATTTTTTACAGGGGCATTAAACAAACGCAACATTTTTTCTAAATTAACTTATTGATCAAAGCAAGCACCGTATAAAAGGAATACACGACAGTCACATTCATTGCCGTTAAAATAAACTTTACTTAAAAGTAAAATTTGACATATGAATTAAAATTGAGTATAGTATGTTAAGGATTAGCTTTGTACCTGAAAGTTTTATACATATAATAAACCAGTATACTGTAATGGAATTTCTTGATCAAAACGTTTTGTAAGATTGATTATAAAATCAGACATTTCATATATGCAACAACCTATAATAACTCTACAATTTTATTACAATTCCTTCGATTTTGTGCAATTTTGGGAATAGTTTTTTAACGTGTTAAATCGATTTGTTCGAGCACAAATTATTATAAAAATCGCGAGAAATTAAATTAAATTCAGTTTTATAATTTTTACTTTTATAATCATTGCGATACTGCTAGTGTCAGAAAATTTCCATTTCGCATAAAGACCCAGTTATCAGTCGCATGGTTCGCGACTCGCGTCCGTCGGGCAAGATGGAAATATCAATTCCCCGCGGCGAGCATGCTAGTCGTAAAACGCGGGGGTAACATCCTCGGGAAATACCAACGCGTTATTTCTTCGTTACAGACGGCGTAAAAGTGTTTGCGGCATAGCAGATAGAATCTCGAGGAAATCGTTGGAGCGCGGTGTCGTCGACCGATTTTTCCCTCTGTCGCGCGGGAGAAAGAGAGAGAAAGAGAGACAGGAGAGAGCAGGGTGTGAGTGCAGGGTGCGAGTGCATAACCGCCGTCGGTTGCAAAAATTCATGCCAGCCGATAGATATCCTCTGTCACGTATTGACGCGCGCATTCCACGAAGATGTATCGAATGCGAAACCTCGAGTGAAGCTCGTCGAATGTTGTGTTCTACAGCGATACGTGTGTAGAGAATGTACACAGTGTCAAGAAATAATGTCGATTCATGAGGATTTATCTTCGACAGAATTATTAGTGTTTGAGTAGTGAAAGTTTCAATTTAACACTCTGACGACTCTCTTCAGTGTGGATTAAAAACAATTAAAATTTCGGCTTTTAGAGTGGCAGCCATCTCCAAAAAAATTTGGATACTGTTGTTATCACCATTGGCGAAGAATACAGAAATCTTGCGATCACTATACTAATTATTAGCATAGTGATCGCAAGAAGGGAGGGCCCAAACAAAAAAAATGTGTAAAAATTGCAAATAATACTTTAAAGCACTGTATCGGTTCCCCCACTAGTTGTGTATCGGTTCCCCCACTTATCGTGCTTTCCATCTCGTGACCTTGAGGATACAACCTCCTTATACACACCTAGTCCCCCTACCTCCTCCTACACTCCACAAGAGTGCGGTGGGAAGGATCCAGGACCTAGGAGTAGGGGCAGGACCCAGGAGTAGGGAGTGGACGCAAGAGTAGGGAGGCGTCTGCGCTCCCGAGTCGCAAGTTGCGCCCCTGGCTTTAAAATGTGTCCAAGACTGTCATACGATTATTCACAAAAGTCTCACAGTTCAAATATTGAGATTTAAACATTTAGTTTTTGGACCCACTGTGTGTACACATTCACAGAGATGGTAGAATTAATTCGTTATTTGTATTTCTATTTGCAATATTCATTTCCACAAGTTTTTGTGTTTACCTAAATGCCGCCGCGATTAATTGTATCCCAGCATCTGAATCGTATCGCATTCGCATATATGTATTACAAGATGAATGGCGACGGATCGTATTTATTTGTCTTTAATATATGGCCGTGCGCTGCCGATCGAAAATATTTGAACACTTGTTTGATGGAACAATGAAACTCGTTTATTGGCTTTAAAACAAAGGATGAACTGTAGGAAATACATCATCAATTCTGTCCACTTCGAATACTTCTATTATTCCAAGTAATCAGAGGAAACGTTATATGGTGAAGTCGTAAAAGACGTATAACTGCAAACAGGGAACATAATGGCAGGGAACAGGGGACAACAGGGAAACTATATACAGGGTGTCCCATAAATGTCGGATCTCCTTGAAAGGGGCGGTCCCTGAGGTCATTTAAAGTATCTTTTGTTAAGGAGTTATTAATGAAAAACACGGACCAATCAAAGCTCGGCGCGCTATGGCGGAGAGAGTCCGGTTCTGCTGAGCGTAGGGATGGCGCCGCGTCGTGGTAAAGTAGTGAACAAGAGAACTCGCTTATTCAGCCGTAAATACATTTGCTACAACAACCTAAATGTGCGGTCAATAGGTAACTGTTCAAAAACATCGTCTGTCCTTCTTGTTGAAAGTTTCTTAAGGGAGGTATATAGGACAATAGAGACTTTGAAACGCCATTCGGACCTGATACTTCTATCTCTTACTAGGTAGCGGGACTTTAACGAGTGTACGAATCCTTATGCAAGTCACTGTAGACTCACAGGCATTTAGAGATTTCAGGTAGTTAACTAGGGATAACCCCTTAAGATATCGGCGTAAGCCCATTATCCGGCAGTAAAGTAGACAATCATGTTCGAGTTAATTCGAAGCGTCGCGGGTCGTTGATGTCGATCCCGCAAATCCACGGGGCAAATTGAATCGCGATCGATCCCCATTTGAAATTTCACCGATGCATCACCGGACGGACGGCATAGCATCGAGTTAGCATGCTACCGGCTCCGGTCCGACCCGCCTGATCTAATAGACCCGTAAAAGTAACAAAGAAGTATATCCTATTCCTTAATGGACGCCGGGGTAGGAATAAAGTGGACCCGGGGTAGGATGATTCCGCTTTTACCCCAAGGGGTAACGCGATCCCACGTTTCCGTGCCCCGCCTTTCCGCCGTTAAACGCGATACTCGAGGGCATTGCGTGTCAACACATCCACGTACAAACTACCCCCCGCCCCGTTCATCCACCACCCCCACGTTGCCCCATCCTCGATATCGTTGCCTCTAAAATCAATTACATTAGCGGATCGTATGCGAATTGACAGAATCGATTGCAAACATGTCGTGAATGGAACGATGGCGGCTCTGTGATCAAGGAGAGTCAGCGTCGATTTATCAACCTGTCCAGGGCCCCCGTTTATTCGATCTAGTCCACGGAATGGAGTATTCAAATTTTTTTGGAAAAATGAATGAGATCGATCTTCCGCCTTGGAAACTATTTGTTGGGCGTCATCAACCGCGTAAGTAGTATAGAGACTAATCAGTGGATCTTCATGCAAAATAAAAATTTTCTACCTGAATTGTAACAAATTGTAGTGACACAGAAATTTTTTTTTTCTTATTATGTTTAATAGGTTTAAAATAATAGAACAGTATTTTTAAGTTTTTTTACTGGTCTTACTGTTTTAAATTATACCTACTCATTTTTGTCATAAATATTTATTGTTTTTTCTGACGAAAAAGATTTCCAAAAAAATTTTTCCAACTGCAAGACGGAAAGTATTTACAGAAATTTATTTCATACGTATTATACTCGGAATAATTCTCTTTAATTTGTTATTGTGTTAAACAGTGATATAAATACAATAAATTCATTTCTGGAATCACTGTTTCAAAAAAGATTGTTTTTGTAGCATACATTAATCAGTAAGTTTGACAACCTATACAGGGGGTCCCAAAATGTACTTCCTTGTAAGGGGGGAATACTGACGTCATTTGAAGAAACTTTTTCTTTTGCGAAAATGTTGTCCGAGGCTTTGTTAAGGAGTTATTAACGAAAAATACTTTGCAGTCCGTCCGCTGTAGCCGCGCTGTGAT
Organism: Lasioglossum lativentre; assembly: GCA_916610255.1. NCBI lineage: Eukaryota > Metazoa > Arthropoda > Insecta > Hymenoptera > Halictidae > Lasioglossum > Lasioglossum lativentre. The sequence goes on from OU744355.1 coordinate 22,396,288, forward strand.
TGGTCCGTGTTTTTCGTTAAGAACAACTTGGTGATTGATTTGTTTGCTTTCGAGGATAGATGACGGCAATGTTTTCCTGCACTTCTTCTAATATGTTCAAACGCATATTTGTCGAGTAATGTTGAAATTACAGAAATAAGGTACCTATTTCATAGAACATGGTGACTATCTACCTAGCATGAAACAGCATTTTTCAACCCAATTGACAATAAATAACACTTAAATTGCTTTGACGGCTTTGACGACTTTGACGACTTTGACGACTTTGACAAGGTTTTTCCTTTAATTTAAATACTAAAATATGCCATATTTATATGGTGCTTATGGAACGGTAATGTACTCATTGTTTATTCATGTTCTTTTTAAAGTTTTAACTAGGTTGTGGATTGTTATGGATTTATGAAAAAATGGACTCGATGAAATATAAAACAGTAGAAGATTAGGAAAATCTAAGAATATTAAGAATATTGAAAAATGGAAAAACATTTTTTTCAATAAATATCTTCCAAAAAATTATAAGGACTTCTCCCCTGAACGAAAACTTATTCTTTTGTCAATACACAACCAACAAACGTGGAAACGAAAGAAAATCGCAGGAAAGAAGGAATCGTGGGTTTAGGTGGCAGGGTTGCGAGTAACGGTTGCACGGTACCAATCAAGTAGCGGGAATTAACGATTTCCACGGTTTCGTAAAACCAGTACGCCGCGCGCGTCCGAGTTACGATCAGCTGTTCGGGATCGTGCACCTTTTCGCGTGCGCCGGTTTAAAGCGTGCGAAGTATGTAATACGATGCAAAACGCAGCCCCTCGATCTTATCGAGATCACGAATACCGGTAAGGTAGCCGGGGTCCAAGGAACCGGGACCAGGATACAACAGTCACGGGACGAGATAATAAAATTAAAACGATCGATCCCAGCCTCCCCTCCGGTCGAGTTACCGGCAGCTTCTAGCTAGATTATCTGGGCACCGAGGAAGCCGCGCGATGAAACCCGCTCGGAAAACCAGCCCGCAAGCCTCCGTTCAGCAGCCAAATTCTCCTTTGCCTGAGCCAGAGGGAAGAGTGGGGATGGCTCCCACAATCAGAGTCGCCAGATGAGGGGAGGGAGCACGAATTGAGGGGAAACAGTTATCCTCTCTCTGTCAGTACCGGAGCAGTCACGTGACATGCACCGGGCCGCGGCAGAAGGGTGGGGGAATAGCGTTTTGGAAGGGAAAGGCAGAGTTGCTCGCCTCTCGCTCATTCTCCGTGTTCTCTCTCGGCCCGCTTGAAAACAAAATCAAACCGCATAAGTACCCTGATTCCAAATACGGCGCAAGCCGTTCCCCCGTCTTCGTTTTATATCGGAGCAAAACTGTATTCCAATAATGAGCATTGCGTCGATATATTTTATTAGTGGACTGCTGATTTTATGCATTTATGACAAAAATTGGTGGGTGTAATTTGAGACAGTGGAACAATTAACACTAAACCTATCGAGCTGTAAAAATGACATCAAATTTATGTAGATTGTCCGTGATTGTTATTATAATATGGCATGGATACAAAAATGTGTATAATCATTTCCAGTGAAACCATCATTATAATTTCAATAACTGTAAAATAAAAAACCAGAAATCGGTCATTTGACCGGCGATGGTAGGTTTAGTGTTAAAAATATTTTGTGAATCCCAACACATTGTTTACACCTTAATGAAACTGGAAAAGTAGCAAATAAACTCTTATTTTGGTTTTTGTGTCCCGCAATCGATGCAAACAAATTTCGCAATAATTATTTGGTTGTAACATATGAAATGTCCGATTTTGAGGATTAATTTTAAATGAACGCAGCATTTTTTGTAATTAGTATTTTTAATGAAAATAACAACCATTCTGCAGATTATTCCCAACCAATTTCCAGTTTTTAATCGCATTTTTATAAAAATTCGGCAGTCTGGTGTAATTAAAATCCATAACGTTTGATACAATGAATACAATAAATACACGAATTCTTTTCAAGAGTGTCATATTTGTTATTTTCATTTGAGGTAAAAAATTCTTTCAAATTAGCGTAATATAATCGTTTGCTGTTATCCAATATTGGTAGACAAAGTGCATTGAAGTATTTTTTGTATTAATTAACAGATGTGTATCTAAATGGAAAAAAAATCTTTTACAGTGAGTGTGCTATAGATAATGAAATTCACTTAACAATTATCACCAAATGAATAGACAGAAAAAGTAGCAAATCATTGTCCACTATTATGACGCACACGTTAAACCAGTAAAAAAAACCTGAGTTACGCAATACAAACAGTCATGCGATGTCATTAGTCGTCACGCAGTATGAACGTGCTACTACAAACACTTACTAATTATTCTGAGCTCTAATCGATTAACACACATCTCCGATAATACGAGAAATATCGCATCGTCATACGAGATATGTGATGTCAGAATGGAACCAAAGATAGAGCAACTGATATATTGGTACAGATAAAATTCACAGTACCTCCTTAACATGACTTTTACATTTCACGTAATACCCAGAATAGTGGTATGCAATTCCACGATTCACCTTTTTATCAAATATACAAAGAAGAAGTTGTCAAGTCACGTGTTATCAAAAATTTAATTGTTCAAACTGAAATATTTACGTAATTTATGCATATTCTTCAAAACAGGTTGACATCGCATAAATTATACAAGTATCTATTCATCCATTGAGATATTCAAAATTTTTAAAGAAGCAGGTTGAGGATAAGTAATATCCACTAATATTTCTTGAATTTTACATTTCACGTAATTTCCAAAACATTCTTGAATACGCTATTAATGTATTTAATTATAAAATTGGCTTTTTATGTCAAACATTATTTGAAGCTGAAATCAATTCCACCAGTTACCTATCCAAAAAATACGCTCAAAGAAGTTGTAATATATTATAAAAAAATTAATTTTCCAAGCTGAAAATTTTTGTACATATTGTTCAAAACTCTATGTAAACATACTTAAAATGTTACAAATTTCTATCTATCCATTTAGGTATTAAAAATTCTTGAAGAAGAGCGTCATTCGTAAGTGAATGCCCAGGCATTTGCCTTTAATAATTGCATAATAATCATCACGCGGAGATAAGATCACGTTGCAGAGACCGGTTGGAAGTTATGAGACGTTTTCCTGCAATTTGTAGTCCCGCCACGTTGCAATCGATTCCGCAAGTCAGACTACGCGACCACCTAAGCTACCGACTCCCAAATTGTCGCCAAAGAAGGTCGGGGTCTACGAGGGGCCATGGGCAAGGATGAAGTCTTCTTCCCGGGGCAGGTTTAACGGTGATTTATGTTGCCAGCAGAGTCGTTAGCGAGTTGCCTAATTAAAGTCATTTCGCTCGGCGGAGGCCAGAAAGCTGCAAAACTACCTGGCCCGGGGAATTGCCGTGGTCCTGCCGCCTTATCCTTGGCCAAACAGTCAAACAACAGAGTCCAAAGCTTTGCCGAAAGAACGTCTTTGTCGCAACGAGGCTGGTAGAGCATTCAGAACATGGCCGGTGAATCATGCCTCGAAGAACAACCTCACCCCTCAACCTACTTTCGACAATGAAGCGATCATTATCTCCTTAAGGACCCGGTCAATCAACTTGATGACCGTTGCTTTCTAATGCGCACTAGACACGAGAAACTCTGCCCGTTATAATGATCGAGATTATAATGATTCGACGAATAGAGGGGACTCCAGTGTCGAAACGGGAGTTATTAATAAATGCCAGAAATATGGATGTTAGGCTTGAACTATTAATGTAATGTTGTCTACTGTTAGACACAATGTTGAGATTGTGTACACTTTAAAGTGAATTGGATCATTTTTATAGAAGTTGTCAAATATCAGTCCAATGATGTAGGAAAGTAGTCGAACCCATCACTACTGGAGCATTAAACAATACAAATACGTATATTGGACGTCCTGCAAGTGATAATATAATTACAGTAAAGCCTTGATCTAAGACAGCCCAAGGTTGAGATTATTTATACGAAATTTTAAGTGAATTGGTTCATTTTTGTAGAACTTGTGAAATATCAGTGCAATGGTGTAGGGAAGTATTCGAACCAGGGGTGTGTGAGAATTAGAAATATCGGGTCGGGTCGGGAACACATTTTTTTCGGGATCGGGACTGGTACCCGAAAATTTCGAAATTCCCGAATTTATCGAGATTCCCGGAAAAGTAGAGATTCTCGAAAGAGTCGGGATTTCCGAAAATTCCGAGAATCCACTAACCATTTATATTCGTTTTATAATGAATACATTTATGATTTCGGATTTTCTATTCCAAGTGTTTTCGACAAATTATGTCATTTTACTTTTTACTTATTTAATTTATTATCCATCACGAATTCTTTTCAAGAGTGTCATATGTCATATTCTCGAAAGTTTCGGGAATCTCGACATTTTCGGGAACCCGACCGGACCCGACTCCACCTTTTCCCGACTCGTCCCGACCATCGGGTTCCCGATATTTCGGGTTCTCGCACACCCCAAATTCGAACCAATCACTTCTGGAGCAGTTACTCTGTCGCTTCACTCCCACTACCAGTGTACTGGTGCCCCCACCACCAGTCTACCAATACCCCCACTAATTTCTCGACCTCCTCCTACACTCCACAGGAGATTGGTGGTGAGGAGTTTGTGAGTCTGAGTAGAGCAAGTTGCCCAGGCCTGTCCATCCCTACGTTCGGCGGGGTTGACCAGGTCAAAAAGAAATAGTAGAACTACAGAATCTAAGAAACAGCACGGACCCGAGAGTTTTTCTTAGATCAAGGCTTTACGGAACTATAAAGTTCCCTGTTGTATTATTAAAAAAATACGGATGTTAGACTTATATTAAAGTAACGTTGTCAGTATTAGTGAATACGTACACTAAGTACAACATTAATTTTCTGACTAATGTCGAACATATTTGACTGTATAAGTTGTGGCATCGATCGCTCCAATATACGTTCGTGAGGCATTTATTCCAATACGGTCGAGTGGTGGTCATTGTTATCTCAATTTATACAGTCCACACAACGATTTTTCTTCCCCCGTTCCATTCCTCTATTTTTTCTCTCTTTCGGTAATTTTTTATACGACTCGATCGTATGGAAATTGGTTAGAAAACAGAAGATCATTTACCTCGCGGTAATTCGAATTCGACGGGCATGTCAAGTGGCAATTGTACCCTCTCCGGATGATTTTGCATTCCGAGAATAATTTGCTATCCGATGATCGAAACCGGACATGTTGCCATATCAACATCCACCGCGATATATCATTTCGAAGCATCGAGAGCTCCTCGACTATGCAAAGCCGCTTTGAATGTTTCTAAACTATTTGACGCGCGCTCGCCGCCTCTGCGCTACAGCAAATACCAGGAGGGGGCGTATTCCAAACCCGTTTCGGCCTTGGAATCCGCTTTCGATATTTCCCAACGATTTTCGATGGTTCCCCGGCCTCGATCAATTTCAATCGCAATAGTAGAATTTCAATTTCGATTTCGAGTACCCGGCGATCCGGTCTTCTTTGTGCCCTTTTATCCTCGCCGACCAGCGATACCAATATGACGCTATTAAGCGTTTCGTTACGAAACATTATTCGACAGAATGCTCGAGAAGATCCCTTTTTACAGCAAAGATCCCCTGCGAAATCAAGTTTGACAACGTCCAGAATTTTTTTTTTTAAATTGTTACTTAACAATGTATTAACAATTAATACAAGACCAAAGGTTTCCTATTTGATCTTGGATGGAGCTTATGGTTGAGGACCCCGTAGGTGATTATCTTAGCGACTGCTCTGAAAAAAACTCTTGGTAGCGGGACGTAGTAGATTGAATACTAGTCAGGCAATTACTAATTTAGTGACGAAGCTTATTTGTTGTAAATAATTTCTTCATGAAACTTTTACCAACATATTCGTGACGTTTTTCTGATTGAAACGATACCAAACACGATCTAATGTGGATCGCATTTACTTGTTTAATCCACGATAGAGTAGAATCTCGATTATCGGAACTATTAGAAAAATAGAACAGCTACAGTGCTTAGATTAATTGAATCGTGTCGTATCTGCTTTAGATTAAACTATTTACATGTCATTCGAATAATGGAGAATTAAGATTTATAGGTTCGGATAATCGAGGTTCTACTAAATCGTCAATTCAACAAGTAAATATGATGCAAACTGTATCGTGTTTGGGCTCGTTTTAACCAGAAAAACGTCACGAATATGATGATTAAAGTTTTATAAAGAAATAAAGCTTTGTCACAATTTTATAAAATAACATCAATCACTAGTATGTACGTTTCATAAAATATACATACAAATAAACAATAACTAAATTAATCTACAAAGCAGTTAATTGGTATTTGTCAATGGATTCATCCAATAAAAAAGTAATAAATAAATTATAAATAAATAACATAAATAACAATGCCAACAGAACACGAGTTAACACATTCTATAGACATTTTCGCTGACAACTCTTTAATATGTATGCAGTATATTCTGACACGAGAGTGGGAGAATCACAAAGCAAGATGAAAATACAATTTCTATTGAGAAGTAATTTATGTACTTTGTTTGCATGAATGAGGCCCACAAATGCTCGAGCGGCGTATTAAATGTAACTTGTTCTATCAATAGAGATCACGGATGAATCACTGTTTAGTACGGTCAACAAGAATGACTGGTTATGCAATAGACGAGCTCCGCCTGATAACGAGTACATTAAACAGGCCGCAATCTATTTCTGTTCCAAAGCGAAAATTAATTTTCTCACGGCCACGTTGAGAGAGGAATTACAGGAATTAAGAATTCTCATTAAAATGCAACTCGGCGAAAAATCTCTTTCCATTTACGTTTTCCATTACCCAAGTGAAGGTGGAGGTTTCTTGTATAGGTATAGTCGTAAAAAAGATGGTGTAGAGAGAACTCTCATTATCGTTGTATAATTATTTGAGAAGTTATACGCTGTGAGAAAATCAATAATCCAACAATATGTAATAAAGTTCCATTAATAATATACAGAATGGACCTCGGAACGTGATCGGCTTTAATTTCCTTTTGTTAGCGAGATAATTAAAAATTTCTTTGTTGTAGCATGAATCAAAGACAGATTTAAAATGATTAGTTAATTTGTAAAATAATTGTATGTTCGTCTATAATAAACTGAAGGTGACCTTGGCAGAAAAAGTAGAGTATAAAAAATTTGTTATAAGCTTCCCGATAATTTAACTTTAAAAAATATATCGACAGCACCTTTTATGAATTTTTTATCGTAAATCGGTTTGCGATAAGAATATCTATTTCGGTAACAAAACTTCCAATCGTCGTTATCCACTTGTGCGTGACATAATGGGAAGAAATTAATTGTTTCAGTCGAGTATAATTTTAAAATGGATTAATATGCAATTTAATAATTGAATAAAATTATTATCAGATAATTATGGTTAATGATCGTATTATCAAAAATTATCATTTGGTGCTAACGATTTACTCGGTCATTGCTATAATTAAACACTTTTGCCGTCTCATCTCCAGTGTGTTCATTGTTTCCTCTGAGAAAAGATTCTTGGAAACTTTATTTTCCTCGTTGTGATTCCCCATTTTATGAGAACTTATGCGATATCGGAAATATTTGCTGAGCAATCTAACAATATCTATGAACAATCAATACCCTCTTTTACAAAAATATGTACGACATTTTTATATGCGAAAGGAGCATTAAAATGTTTATTTACAAATTAAAAAATTGGAGATTAGAAATTTAATAAGTGACATAAACTTATTAATAAATATTTCATAAATTTTCAAGCAATCTCAAAGACTAAATATCAATTGTGAATATAATGAATCAGAGTGAACAATGATATCGTAATTTGTATACTCACTTATCATACTAGGCAAACCACAAAATCTGTCATACCATATGACCCAATATTATTTTTTATCAAAAGTATGCTAAAACTAGATAGAATTAGGTCAACGTTCTGACCAATTTATTCAATAAAATAAACATAGACGAGAGAAGATTTACTATAGGAACTATTTTTGATGACCTCTTAACACCTATTAGATTGTAATAAAACTGTATATTGTATTAATCCAATACAGGTTACAATCCAAAATTCGTTTTCCTGATAAACAAATTGTGTTACAGATATCAAACCCATGACTAAAGGTCAACGAATTATTCACCGACTTTATGATTAAACGAAAATACTGATGATGGAATAGTTCTAATTATATGATAATTACATATATCAAACAATCTTTAACCCAACTACTGTATTTTCGTGCAAACTCGGTGGAACTTAGAAAAATTTCGTCGAACCATCGCGCCTGAACTTTATTTACGCATAAGTCGATAATTACGCTTCGTAAATGTTTGACATCGCGATATGTGTCGTTAAACACTTAGTCGAACCCATAAATAACGTTAAAATTCGTCTCTCATACAGAAAAAAGATACCTCTTAGCGTTGGAGTTGAGAAAAATTTAAATTGGTAATAATAATATAAAAAATTTCAAGAGATCATTTTGTCCCACCCCACATTCACTGACGTGAGTGTCCAATGGCTTATGAACGGGATTGAATGTCCGTCAAGGCAGTCAAAATATTGAAAGCCAGAAACCTCTTAGCAACCTGATCTAGCCTAACCTAGCTACCTCGACCACACGGTCCCTTTCGTTTCACGGACATCTCTCCACGGAAGAACAGTACCAACAACAAGATCCCTTTACTCACTCAGTATGTCGAACTGAGGAAGCCACTTCTCCACGAGAATATTGTCAGGTTTCTGGGGCAGATCATCGGTCTCCCACTTCCAGATCACTCTCCTGGGTAAAGAAGCGAGCACGTTCAACAGAGCAGTCAATTTATCCTCGGGTATGGTAGCCGCCTTGATCACCGAGCCTAAATTGAAGTACAATACACCTTCGGTAGCCTCGTCGAGGAACTTCTTAATGTCCTTAGGCAGGGGATTGTTTTTCTGTGGAATTTGAAGGCCACCGACCTCCACGACGTTCGGAGGGTACGGTTGAGCGCCATGTAGACTGAAATGCGTATTGACCAGCATCAACGACGCGTTGCTGCTCATCTCCTTCAGATTATGCACACCCGGACCGTAATAGTTCTCTATTAAGCTCTGATCGCGCCAGAGGTACATTGTTTTAGCTAGTACAATCGTGAGCACATCGGCAAATACATTCCACATCCTCTGCCTGAAGTTCATCGGCCTTGGCGATCGCGAGAACATAGACGGTTTATAGCTGGCTTCAGAAGAGAAGCCCAAGTCATAGTGCACCCACGGCATCAGCTGATGCGTGGATACTTGGATGAAAGGGATACCCTGCTTATGGAACAGGGAGAAGAAGCAATGCGTGTTGAAGCTCTCCGTGATCACCAGGTCGAACTTCTTCCCAGCTGCGACGAACTCCTTCAGGCGAGGATTGGTCAACCCGTCTTCGCAGGCCTTCTGCGCCATGGTGGCTATCATTTGCAGATTGTGGATCAATCCATAGCCCGCTTCACTGAAGTTGCGCAGGTCGACGACGTTTATGAACACGTTTTGCTTCTCCGTGACCAGACTGATGTCCTTGTAGCTCGACAGAGGCTCCTCGGCCTTGGCTTTCTCGGTCCTCGGGAAATAGGAAATCACTGTCAACTCGTGACCGCGACGCGCTAACTCTTCTAGCAGAGGCTTGAACACGTCGAAGTGGCTCTTCCCCAGGTGGCCGAAAATACCTAGGATCTTTAGCTTTTGTTCAGGTTGGTTCACGTTGGCCGAACAGCACGCGAGAAGCACGAAAGTGCACAGGAGGGCCCATCGAGATCGTGACGCCGACATGATGGTTGCTGAGAAACCTGCTCGATGCTAAGTAACCGAAGCTCTGACTAGCCCCTGATTCGAGAATCAACTACCAATGTGACGATGTTCGATTTACAGAATGTTATCGGTTTGGGTGGGGTCCGTACGTCACGGGACACACGAATTCTTCTACAATTGGAGGAGATGTCTGACGTCACCCCAGTCATCTTACTGTGTGGAATACGTAGGCTAGCGATATCAGGTACTCGTGGATGCCTATCGGCTACCTAGGATAAAGGAGGAAGCAAGATGGATCAGTGAGATCAAACACCGTAAGCGTCTGACATTATGCAATGGTTAGCAACCGTAATCAGCGAACGACAAACGAACCGTTTACTATTCCCGGTTTGTAACTTGGGAAGTTCACGGACTCGTCTCAAACCTGTTCGCGTTGATCAAGCCGACTTGTCCCAAACCTGACTGTATAGGACCTTTTTCTCGTCGCGGTACCTATTAGGGACTTGTAATGCGCTAATACTAGGAGTGACAAAATTTTCGGGTACCCGAGCCTCGGGTCGGATTTTGATGACTTTGGTCAGTCAGGTCGGGACCCGAAAATTCGTGATACTCGGGTACGCGATGTCGAAACCGGATCGGGTCGGGAACCCGAAAATCTATAAGAGTTGAGTATCCGAACATTATAAATTTTCGAGTCGCGAAACCGACGCAACCACTACCCGACCTGATTTCGACTCCGGACCCCAAGTATCACGAATTTTTGGATACCCTCCCACCGCTAGCTAATACGCTGATGGAGAAAATTATGAGTAATAATGAATAGAAATTGCTTGATCATAGAGCATGTTCGAAATGTCGGTCATTTGCAGTGATGCAACGTTGTAGTCTTTCAACTTCCATAATGAAAGTAATAGAATGAAAACAGTCAAATATCTCAGCAACGGTAAGTTTTACGACAAATCACTCGAGTACTTTTATACTCAGAATACGTCAATCTATCGAAACGGAGGATAAAAAATTGGACATACCATTTAAAAAACAAAGGTAACCTCTACATATATCTTCTGTACGTCTCCATTTTCAAGAATACCATTTATACCAAATATTATGTAGTTTCTTAAACCCTACAAATTATGCGAGTAACATTTTCTCGTATTATTTGAAATAACCAAGATATTCAAGTGGACAGAGTTCGTGGGACATACTGTATAAAGGGTTATCATGGACATAGTAAAACGAATAAGATATATTGTTATACTAATGATAATTATTTAAAAAATCAGTTTTTTAAATTATAATGCTGAAGTGGTATACTGTTTCTCTAAAATAAGAAGGGCGATACTGGGATACCGGGATTAAAATTCTTTACAGATTTCTAAACAAATTTTTTGCCCCAAGCAATACCCCTAATTTTAATCTTTTTATCTTTCAAAAGACATCCAGAAAAATTAAACGAAGAAATTTTGGGGGAATGGTTTTGGAAAAAATATAAAATATTATGAATATTGAATTACATGTATCACTATGTAGCGTACAAAAATTAATACGTTACTAAACAATCGATTTCAATGTCTCTGTCTCGTAATAATTATAATCAAGACCACTATAATCGACACACCAATTTATAACTCGTACATCTCGATAAGGGTTATGCAAAAATAATGTGTTTGTAGTCTTTTGAAAATATCTTGACGTCACCTACCCGAATACGTAATCAAAAATATAGATTTGTGTGTACAATTTTAAAAGTGACTTTGACACAGCTTCTCAAGGGCACTGCAATATCAAACAAATAAAAACATCATATATTCTTCTCTAAACAATCGATTTCAATGTCTCTGTCTCGTAATAATTATAATCAAGACCACTATAATCGACACACCAATTTATAACTCGTATATCTCGATAAGGGTTATGCAAAAATAATGTGTTTGTAGTCTTTTGAAAATATCTTTACGTCACCTACCCGAATACGTAATCAAAAATATAGATTTGTGTGTACAATTTTAAAAGTGACTTTGACACAGCTTCTCAAGGGCACTGCAATATCAAACAAATAAAAACATCATATATTCTTCTCTAATTGAAACATTTCAATTAGAAGTTTCAAATTCGGAAACATTTTTCAACACCAGTTATATCTTTTAAGATATGGAATTCACAAAGCTTCTCAAGGTCATGACAATATCAAACAAATAAAACATTTTTCAATGCAAATTATAATTTTTAATACAATTGACCAAAAATCAAGTATTGGCTGCTCAATTAAATGGTCTAATTCTACTATGCAATTTTGACCGGGAAAAGGGATTTCTGACGGACTGTGCGTCCCTTTAATTTCATAGGCCCGCCTCCACGTGGAAACGTTACCAACAACGAAACATTTACTCACTCAGTATGGCGAACTGAGGTAGCCACTTCTTCACAAGGACATTGTGGAGTTTCTTGGGCAAATCATCGGTCTCCCACTTCCAGATCACTTTCCTGGGTAAAGACGCTAGCACGTTCAACACAGCAGTCAATTTATCCTTCGGCATGCTGGCCGCCTTGACCGTTGAGCCGAAATTGAAGTACAATACACCTTCGCGAGCCTCATCAAGGAACTTCTTGATGTCCTTAGGCAGGGGATTGATTTTCGGTGAAATATGAAGGCCACCGACCTCCACGACATTCGGAGGATACGGATGAGGACCATGAAGACTGAAATGCGTGTTCACGAGCACCAAGGACGAGTTGCTGGCTATCTCGTTCAGATCAGGAACATCAGAACCATAGTACTTCTTCATCAAGCTCTGATCGCGCCAGCGGTACACAGTTTTAGCTACCACAGTCGAGAACCCATCAACGAACACATTCCACATCCTCTGCCTGAAGTTCATGGGCCTTGGCGTCACCGAGAAGATGCATGGCTTGTAACTGGCTTCAGATGAGAAGCCCAGGTTGTGGAACACCCACGACATGAGATGATGCGAGGATAATTCGATGAAAGGAACACCTTGCCGATGAAACACAGCGAAAAAGCAATGCGAGTTGAAGCTCTCCGTAATCACTAGGTCGTACTTTTCTCCAGCAGCGAGGAACTCCTTAACCCGAGTATTGTTCAAACCTGCTTCGCAAGCCAGGTAGGCCATATGGTTCACCAACAACACGTCCCCGATGAATTTGTAACTCGGGGCACTGATTGTGTGGAGGTCTATGAAGTTTATGAACTGCTCCACCTCCTTTGTGACCAGGCTGATGTCCTTGTAGTTTGGCAACGGCTCCTCGGCCTTGGCTTTCTCGGTTCTAGGGAAATAGGAGATCACTGTCAGCTCGTGACCGCGGCGCCCTAGCTCTTCTAGAAGAGGCCTGAACACGTCGAAGTGGCTTTGCCCCGGATGACCGAAGACTCCGAGGATCTTCAGCTTCCTTTCCGGTGCGGTCACGTTGGCCGAACAGCACGCGAGGAGGACGAGACTGCACAGTAGGATCCATCGAGATCGTGAAACCGTCATCATTGAGGAACCTGCTCGACGCGACATAACCGAAGCTCTAAAGATCACCGATCGAACAACGGGGTATAAATTGACTTGTTCGCGCTTCGATAACACTGCCTGTTTGGGAGGGACGCTGACATGCGCCTACACGATATCAATGTCACACCGGCTACGATGACTCGTGGTCTCGCCGACTTTACGATTCACGCGTCGGCAAGTTCGAAACTTGACTGTAGAGGAACCTGTGCTCGGCGTGATCGTAATCTGTCGCTTCTCAGACACTCTAATAATTACTACAATATGGGCGCAATGTTACGTTTATGTTGACCTCTCGCCGTAGAATGTCGACGTGTGTTTGTCAGACTCAGGTGATTTTGAACACAATCTATTTGAATATGTGCGTAATTAATACACTCCGCGGCAAACAAATGGCACACATGACGTATTTTCATATTTTCCTAATTTGTAAATCTTTCTGCTTTGGATCTTTTACGCTAACAGGTTGTATTATTTGTTAAGTTCTACGTAGGTGATAAAATATCGGTGCAACAAAAATGCAACGTATCTGTAGACAATTTTTTAAGAAATGAAGACAAATATTTTTAATATTTTGTATTTATTAAATAGTGTTTTGCACACCAACTACAAATACTTGCGCCACCGATCTATCGGTGGCTTAAGGGGGTATGCAACCCTGTAAGCTTAATGAAACGGAGTAAATATAACATTTTTTTCGTTTTGCATATTTTGCATATAGATACTGTAAAAAAAAGATTATTTTTAAGGGACATGGTAGCTGACATCCAGCGGAAAAAGTGACGGGAATATGACAAATTGTTGTATTAACTTAAACAAAAATAGATTGTCCTCGATGAAGCGTACGATTTTTTAATGTCTGAATTTGCTGAATTTTTATAAATGTTTAAAGTTGATTTTTTAAACCGAAAAAGATATTCTTGCTTTTAACAGTCGCAATTTTCTCCGTTTTCAAAATTATAAAAAAATCGCAGACTGCATTGAAGATAATTTATTTTTGATTAAGACGATACAACAATTTCTTATTTTATATATTCCAGTCACTTTTACCGCTGGGTAGAAGCTACCTATTTCTTCATGTAAATCGAAGGCACCCCGTATAAATTGCACTTTCTTGGATTATTATAAACATATTAATATATTATAAACATAAAAATATAAGCTGAACTCAAATCATAAGAATTATAAAATTACTGTTATCTCTACACGTTAGTATAGAACCGTGTCACAAGCCTACTAATCATGGTCAGGAATGACTACTGTATACAATTTTTAAACTATACATTTCAACCGTCTGTCAACTATGATCGAGGATTGAATATCTCCGATGGACGAGCATGTGTTATTCGGTGACGTTAGTTAGTGGTCAAGGTCAGAGTTTAACACATTTGTTCAAAATATTCGTATCGTGCTAGAAACTGTGAAATCACTCTGGCAGATGAAGTCAGTCTGGCAAAAATTTCGTCCGAACCAACACACCGCTCTTCCAGCGACGTCGGACCAACACGCCTGAACGTTATTTGATAATAAGTCAGTAATTACTCTTCATAACTGTTTGACAACGCGATGTGTGTCTTTAAACACTCCGTTGAACCCATAAATAACATTAAAATTAATATTAATTTAGTGGCCGTTGAGAGATATAAGACAGTAGGAAAAGGAAAGTGAGCGTTTCGTCCTAGGCCCGCTAGAGGACTCATCGGTAAAGCTGACTAGCGGGCCCTACCTTAGACGCTGGGATATCGTAATCGTAAGGCGGTTGAGGACGGTATACAGGGTGGGGCACTTAAATGGGAACACCTAATTATCTCGGTTACTATTAGTCGTACAAAAAATCTCCACTGAATAAAGTTGTACTGTTTCGAGGGGCGAATTTGATGATGGTAAAATTTTTTTCTCAAGGTCATTTTTTTACAAGATTTCAAGGTCAACGATATTTTTTTAAATGGAATCATATATTTTTTTGTTCATATTCTTATAGAAAATAAAATAACGGCTGAACTTTCTCTGGGAAACCCCGAAATTTTCGGTTATTATATGTCTTATCTTGTTGATTTCTGCGAGAAACTCTCTACATGGAAGTCCTAGACCGCGGAAACCACTTGTTTTTAAGTTGTGAGCTTGTAAAGTTGAGTAATTTAACATTAAGTTTCACTGTTTTACCTCAGAAAGTGACAGGTATGGGCGCCGCCATATTGGTAAGCAGGGAGCTCCTTGTGTGTAGTGACTCAGTGGCGACGCTTTTTTGCAATAAAAAAATATAATTTGAAGACTGATTTTGATGTTATTACTTTTTTTTCACTTGTCAAATCGATTAACTCCTTTAGTCACCCAAAAGTTGTGATATTAATAACGATTACACCAAGGTTATTCTATTTTATTCATTCTACATGTCTTTATATGAAAGCTACATCTGTATTTATGCATTCTACAATGTTTATTTCAATTTTTATTTTACAGGGAATTTTAAAAAACATTGTATATTATTTCATAACATTTCTTCACTTTATGTTTTATGGAGTTAATCGATTTGGCCAGTGAGCGACTCAACTATCAATTAAAACTCAGAATGCTTACAATCGCCTAAATAGCCTACGTGGTTTGTGTCAAGGCTGGCGGCTTCTTTGTTAAATAGAAAAAAGTGAGCTTTGTAATCTGTCTACGTGTCACTGTAAATTAAAAATATTATTGTATGAAGTGGCAATCAATTGACGTCAGAAATATGTTGACTTGATAAGTGTAAAGAAGCTAGCAAAGGATGTTCTGAGCATGCAGTACGAATTGAAAAACAATCGATACTCTAGTATTCGAGAAAACCGTGAGGGAAGTTCGAGCAAGTCAGTTTCGAAGAAAAGTCATTTAAAGTCTTTTCGGCACTTCTGTGTCGAACATAAGTTCGAGACATTCAATCTCTCGTTGCCCCAACAATTTATTCAATTTTGATTTAAAAATTGTTAAGTAAAAAGAAGAATCAATTAATTTTAACATAAACTCTTATAATTTTTTTTCTTCGGTATGTGTTTTGAAGAATATTATGGAATTTTCTTGAAAAAATACGTAGTAAATAGTTATGAAATTTGGACCACTTATTTACATACATTCCAACTGTGTAAACAAATTACTGTAATTTATTATCGTTGAAACTGCAGAAATTATTTATCATTAATTTAGAATATTCTGAAAATATTTTGAAGGTTGAAGATATAGGCTAATGATTATTTATTTTTCAATTTGGGGTCACCTTCAAATAATAGTTATATTCAGGCTTTAGTAGAAATTGATAGTCTAGTATTATACTCAACAAGACAATTAATAGTCTAGTTTTTATACTCATAATTACTGTAATTTAAATAATAGTAATTTAAAACATTTGCTGAACATAAGATAGAAGCATATAAATAAGTGTGCACAATTTCATAAAGACAGATTTCTTCGTTCAGTTGACACAAAAAATTTTAAAATGAAATCAGTTAAAAAAAGAATTCTTAGGCAGCTAGGTATATTCCCAAAACAAGATGTCGCAGGGGACTGACTATCGACTGACTTGCTTAAAACAAATAAACACTTTGAACAGCTTACTTTGCTCGAGGAAATCACTAGGAATTGTAGTTTACTGTAAATAAGAATTACAATTACTCTTATCATACGTTTGTCATCCTCAAGAATGACTACAGTATGCAATTTTTAAACTAAAACGATTGCGGACATGCCCCGTCTATCAACCATGATCGAGGATTCAATATCTACGATCATTCAAAAATCGTTTCACTTCTGACATCGACGAGTAAGTGTCATTTAGTGGCGAAACAAGCATCTATTGTTATCTATTTACAAAGAGTTTATTCATAACAGCCAATTGTTAAGGTCAGTCAAATTTAACATATTTTTTTTAAACTATTCGTATCGTGCTACAAACTACAAAAATAGTCTGACTCATGCCTATTCCACTAGGAACAATTTTCGAACGGACCACCATACCACGGTACTTCGAAAATTTTCGTCGCATTGAATTAGAAAATTTAGAATTAACAAGAATTTGAATTTATTAAGTATAATAATATTAATAATCTTGTTCAAGTATCCTCGAGGATCTCAAGAAAAAAAGACTAGAATCTTTTTTCTTGGAAAATATATGAAAAAATCTCAATTTTAATCACCAATTTTAAATGTACAATACAAAATAACAAAGGTTTTGAACATTTCATACACATTGATTCAATCATCAGTTAACATTCGCCAAATTCTGAAAAAATAATGAACATGTGGCAATATACAAATAAAGGGGTCTCGTGGAGATAGTAAAACGAATAAGATTTATTGTTATACTAATGATAATTATTTAAAAAATCAGTTTTTTAAATAATAATCCCGAAGTGGTATACTGTTTCTCCAAAATAAGAAGAGCGACACTGGAATCTCTCTAACAATTCAGTTAAAATTTATTAGAACTAACAAAACTTATTCTAATTAAAATTCTTTACAGATTTCTAAACAAATTTTCTGCCCCAAGCAGTCCCCCTAATTTTAATCTTTTTATCTTTCAAAAGACATCCAGAAAAATTAAACGAAGAAATTTTGGAGAAATGGTTTTGGAAAAAATATAAAATATTATGAATATTGAATTACATGTATCACTATGTAGCGTACAAAAATTAATACGTTACTAAACAGTCGATTTCAATGTCTCTGTCTCGTAATAATTATAATCAAGACCACTATAATCGACACACCAATTTATAAGTCGTACATCTCGATAAGGGTTATGCAAAAATGATGTGTTTGTAGTCTTTTGAAAATATCTTAACGTCAACTACCAGAATACGTAATCAAAAATATAGATTTGTGCTTACAATTTTAAAAGTGACTTTGACACAGTTTCTCAAGGTCACTGCAATATCAAACTAATAAAAACATCATATATTCTTCTCTATACCCTACAACGTTCGTCGGAAACATGTTTCTCCACCAGTTATATTTTTCAAGATATGGAATTCACAAAGCGTCTCAAGGTCATGACAATATCAAACAAATAAAACATTTTTCAATGCAAATTATATTTTTTAATATATGCAATTTTGACCGGGAAAAGGGATTTCTGACGCACTGTGCGTCCCTTTCATTTCATAGGCACGCCTCCACGTGGAAACGTTACCAATAACGAAACATTTACTCACTCAGTATGGCGAACTGAGGTAGCCACTTCTTCACGAGGACATTGCCGAGTTTCTTGGGCAAATCCTCGGTCTCCCACTTCCAGATCACTTTCCTGGGTAAAGACGCTAGCACGTTCAACACAGCAGTCAATTTATCCTTCGGCATGCTGGCCGCCTTGACCATTGAGCCGAAATTGAAGTACAATACACCTTCGGTAGCCTCATCGAGGAACTTCTGAATATCCTTAGGCAGGGGATTGATATTCTGTGGAATGTGAAGCCCGCCAACCTCCACGACATTCGGAGGATACGGATGAGGACCATGAAGACTGAAATGCGTGTTCACGAGCACCAAGGACGAGTTGCTGGCCATCTCGTTCAGATCAGGAACATCAGAACCATAGTACTTCTTCATCAAGCTCTGATCGCGCCAGTGGTACACAGTTTTAGCTACCACAGTAGAGAACCTATCAATGAACACATTCCACATCCTCTGCCTGAAGTTCATGGGCTTTGGCGACACCGACATGATGCATGGCTTGTAACTGGCTTCAGATGAGAAGCCCTGGTTGTGGAACACCCACGACATGAGATGATGCGTGGATACTTCGATGAAAGGAACACCTTGCCGATGAAACACAGCGAAAAAGCAATGCGAGTTGAAGCTCTCCGTAATCACTAGGTCGTACTTTTCTCCAGCAGCGAGGAACTCCTTAACCCGAGTATTGTTCAAACCTGCTTCGCAAGCCAGGTAGGCCATATGGTTCAGCATCAACACGTCCCCGATGAATTTGTAACTCGGGGCAATAATTGTGTGGAGGTCTATGATGTCTGTGAACTGCTCCACCTCCTTTGTGACCAAGCTGATGTCTTTGTAGTTTGGCAACGGCTCCTCGGCGTTGGCTTTCTCGGTTCTAGGGAAATAGGAGATCACTGTCAGCTCGTGACCGCGGCGCCCTAGCTCTTCTAGAAGAGGCTTGAACACGGCGAAGTGGCTTTGCCCTGGATGACCGAAGACTCCGAGGATCTTCAGCTTCCTTTCCGGTCCGGTTACATTGGCCGAACAGCACGCGAGGAGGACGAGACTGCACAGCAGGATCCATCGAAAACGTGAAATGGCCATCGTTGACGTCCCTGCTCGACGCGACGTAACCGAAGCTCTAACGATCACCGATTGAAGAACCGGGTATAAATTGACTTATTCGCGCCACGATAACACTGCCTGTTTGGGAAGGATCCAGACATGCGCCTACACGATAACAATGTTACACTGGCTACAATGTCTTGTGGTCTCGCCGACCCACCATTCGGGCCACGATTCGACGTGTCGGCCAATCCGAAACTTGACTGCAGAGGAACCTGTTCTCGGCGTGGTCGTAATCTGACGCTTCTCAGCACTCTAATAATTACTACAAAAGAGCGCAATGTGACGTCTGTGTTAACCATTCGCGGTAGACTGTCGACGTGTGTTGTCTATGCTGATCTTGAACGTAGCTGATCTTGCACACAGTCTATTTGAATATATGCATGTGTCATTAATACACTCCACGGCAAACAGATGGCACATCTGATTTATTTCTTTGTTTTCCTGATTTGCACGGAACGAAGATTTTCAGAGGTAAATCAGATTTCTGCTTTCAATCTTTTACGATGACAGGTTGTATTTTGCATTGATAGTCTCATTTTTGAAGTTCTGCCTAGGTGATAAAATATCGATGCGACAATAATGTAACATATCTGTAGACAATTTTTTTAAAAATGAAGAAAAATATTTTTAATATTTTGTATATATTAAATAGTGTTTTGCACACCAACATTGTAATCCTAATGAAACGGAGTAAATCTAACATTTTTTTTCGCATATAAAGATACTGTAAAAAAAAGATTATTTTTAAGGGACTTGATAGCTGACATCCAGCGGAAAAAGTGACGGGAATATGACAAATTGTTGTATTAACTTAAACAAAAATAGAATGTCCTCGATGAAGCGTACGATTTTTTAATGTCTGAATTTGCTGAATTTTTATAAATGTTTAAAGTTGATTTTTTAAACCGAAAAAGATATTCTTGCTTTTAACAGTCGCAATTTTCTCCGTTTTCAAAATTATAAAAAAATCGCAGACTGCATTGAAGATAATTTATTTTTGATTAAGACGATACAACAATTTCTTATTTTATATATTCCAGTCACTTTTACCGCTGGGTAGAAGCTACCTATTTCTTCATGTAAATCGAAGGCACCCCGTATAAATTGCACTTTCTTGGATTATTATAAACATATTAATATATTATAAACATAAAAATATAAGCTGAACTCAAATCATAAGAATTATAAAATTACTGTTATCTCTACACGTTAGTATAGAACCGTGTCACAAGCCTACTAATCATGGTCAGGAATGACTACTGTATACAATTTTTAAACTATACATTTCAACCATCTGTCAACTATGATCGAGGATTGAATATCTCCGATGGAAGAGCATGTGTTATTCGGTGACGTTACTGATATATATGATATCTATTTATAAAAAGATCATTCGTATCAGCTAGTGGTCAAGGTCAGAGTTCAACACATTTGTTCAAAATATTCTTATCGTGCTAGAAACTGTGAAATCACTCTGGCAGATGAAATCACTCTGGCAAAAATTTCGTCCGAACCAACACATCGCTCTTCCAGCGACGTCGGACCAACACGCCTGAACGTTATTTGATAATAAGTCAGTAATTACTCTTCATAACTGTTTGACAACGCGATGTGTGTCTTTAAACACTCCGTTGAACCCATAAATAACATTAAAATTAATATTAATTTAGTGGCCGTTGAGAGGTATAAGACAGTAGGAAAAGGAAAGTGAGCGTTTCGTCCTAGGCCCGCTAGAGGACTTATCGGTAAAGCTGACTAGTGGGCCCTATCTTAGACGCTGGGATATCGTAATCGTAAGGCGGTTGAGGACGGTATACAGGGTGGGGCACTTAAATGGGAACACCTAATTATCTCGGTTACTATTAGTCGTACAAAAAATCTCCACTGAATAAAGTTGTACTGTTTCGAGGGGCGAATTTGATGATGGTAAAATTTTTTTCTCAAGGTCATTTTTTTACAAGATTTCAAGGTCAACGATATTTTTTTAAATGGAATCATATATTTTTTTGTTCATATTCTTATAGAAAATAAAATAACGGCTGAACTTTCTCTTGGAAACCCCGAAATTTTCGGTTATTATATGTCTTATCTTGTTGATTTCTGCGAGAAACTCTCTACATGGAAGTCCTAGACCGCGGAAACCACTTGTTTTTAAGTTGTGAGCTTGTAAAGTTGAGTAATTTAACATTAAGTTTCACTGTTTTACCTCAGAAAGTGACAGGTATGGGCGCCGCCATATTGGTAAGCAGGGAGCTCCTTGTGTGTAGTGACTCAGTGGCGACGCTTTTTTGCAATAAAAAAATATAATTTGAAGACTGATTTTGATGTTATTACTTTTTTTTCACTTGTCAAATCGATTAACTCCTTTAGTCACCCAAAAGTTGTGATATTAATAACGATTACACCAAGGTTATTCTATTTTATTCATTCTACATGTCTTTATATGAAAGCTACATCTGTATTTATGCATTCTACAATGTTTATTTCAATTTTTATTTTACAGGGAATTTTAAAAAACATTGTATATTATTTCATAACATTTCTTCACTTTATGTTTTATGGAGTTAATCGATTTGGCCAGTGAGCGACTCAACTATCAATTAAAACTCAGAATGCTTACAATCGCCTGAATAGCCTACGTGGTTTGTGTCAAGGCTGGCGGCTTCTTTGTTAAATAGAAAAAAGTGAGCTTTGTAATCTGTCTACGTGTGTCACTGTAAATTAAAAATATTATTGTATGAAGTGGCAATCAATTGACGTCAGAAATATGTCTTTATCTGTATACTGTAAATACTACAATTTTTGAAATGTTGACTTGATAAGTGTAAAGAAGCTAGCAAAGGATGTTCTGAGCATTCAGTACGAATTGAAAAACAATCGATACTCTAGTATTCGAGAAAACCGTGAGGGAAGTTCGAGCAAGTCAGTTTCGAAGAAAAGTCATTTAAAGTCTTTTCGGCACTTCTGTGTCGAACATAAGTTCGAGACATTCAATCTCTCGTTGCCGCAACAATTTATTCAATTTTGATTTAAAAATTGTTAAGTAAAAAGAAGAATCAATTAATTTTAACATAAACTCTTATAATTTTTTTTCTTCGGTATGTGTTTTGAAGAATATTATGGAATTTTCTTGAAAAAATACGTAGTAAATAGTTATGAAATTTGGACCACTTATTTACATACATTCCAACTGTGTAAACAAATTACTGTAATTTATTATCGTTGAAACTGCAGAAATTATTTATCATTAATTTAGAATATTCTGAAAATATTTTGAAGGTTGAAGATATAGGCTAATGATTATTTATTTTTCAATTTGGGGTCACCTTCAAATAATAGTTATATTCAGGCTTTAGTAGAAATTAATAGTCTAGTATTATACTCAACAAGACAATTAATAGTCTAGTTTTTATACTCATAATTACTGTAATTTAAATAATAGTAATTTAAAACATTTGCTGAACATAAGATAGAAGCATATAAATAAATGTGCACAATTTCATAAAGACAGATTTCTTCGTTCAGTTGACACAAAAAATTTTAAAATGAAATCAGTTAAAAAAAGAATTCTTAGGCAACTAGGTATATTCCCAAAACAAGATGTCGCAGGGGACTGACTATCGACTGACTTGCTTAAAACAAATAAACACTTTGAACAGCTTACTTTGCTCGAGGAAATCACTAGGAATTGTAGTTTACTGCAAATAAGAATTACAATTACTCTTATCATACGTTTGTCATCCTCAAGAATGACTACAGTATGCAATTTTTAAACTAAAACGATTGCGGACATGCCCCGTCTATCAACCATGATCGAGGATTCAATATCTACGATCATACAAAAATCGTTTCACTTCTGACATCGACGAGTAAGTGTCATTTAGTGGCGAAACAAGCATGCGCGTTATCTATTTACAAAGAGTTTATTCATAACAGCCAATTGTTAAGGTCAGTCAAATTTAACATATTTTTTTTAAACTATTCGTATCGTGCTACAAACTACAAAAATAGTCTGACTCATGCCTATTCCACTAGGAACAATTTTCGAACGGACCACCACACCACGGTACTTCGAAAATTTTCGTCGCATTGAATTAGAAAATTTAGAATTAACAAGAATTTGAATTTATTAAGTATAATAATATTAATAATCTTGTTCAAGTATCCTCGAGGATCTCAAGAAAAAAAGACTAGAATCTTTTTTCTTGGAAAATATATGAAAAAATCTCAATTTTAATCACCAATTTTAAATGTACAATACAAAATAACAAAGGTTTTGAACATTTCATACACATTGATTCAATCATCAGTTAACATTCGCCAAATTCTGAAAAAATAATGAACATGTGGCAATATACAAATAAAGGGGTCTCGTGGAGATAGTAAAACGAATAAGATTTATTGTTATACTAATGATAATTATTTAAAAAATCAGTTTTTTAAATAATAATCCCGAAGTGGTATACTGTTTCTCCAAAATAAGAAGAGCGACACTGGGATCTCTCTAACAATTCAGTTAAAATTTATTAGAACTAACAAAACTTATTCTAATTAAAATTCTTTACAGATTTCTAAACAAATTTTCTCCCCTTAATTTTAATCTTTTTATCTTTCAAAAGACATCCAGAAAAATTAAACGAAGAAATTTTGGAGGAATGGTTTTGGAAAAAATATAAAATATTATGAATATTGAATTACATGTATCACTATGTAGCGTACAAAAATTAATACGTTACTAAACAGTCGATTTCAATGTCTCTGTCTCGTAATAATTATAATCAAGACCACTATAATCGACACACCAATTTATAAGTCGTACATCTCGATAAGGGTTATGCAAAAATAATGTGTTTGTAGTCTTTTGAAAATATCTTAACGTCAACTACCAGAATACGTAATCAAAAATATAGATTTGTGCTTACAATTTTAAAAGTGACTTTGACACAGTTTCTCAAGGTCACTGCAATATCAAACAAATAAAAACATCATATATTCTTCTCTATACCCTACAACGTTCGTCGGAAACATGTTTCTCCACCAGTTATATTTTTCAAGATATGGAATTCACAAAGCTTCTCAAGGTCATGACAATATCAAACAAATAAAACATTTTTCAATGCAAATTATATTTTTTAATATATGCAATTTTGACCGGGAAAAGGGATTTCTGACGCACTGTGCGTCCCTTTCATTTCATAGGCACGCCTCCACGTGGAAACGTTACCAATAACGAAACATTTACTCACTCAGTATGGCGAACTGAGGTAGCCACTTCTTCACGAGGACATTGCCGAGTTTCTTGGGCAAATCCTCGGTCTCCCACTTCCAGATCACTTTCCTGGGTAAAGACGCTAGCACGTTCAACACAGCAGTCAATTTATCCTTCGGCATGCTGGCCGCCTTGACCATTGAGCCGAAATTGAAGTACAATACACCTTCGGTAGCCTCATCGAGGAACTTCTGAATATCCTTAGGCAGGGGATTGATATTCTGTGGAATGTGAAGCCCGCCAATCTCCACGACATTCGGAGGATACGGATGAGGACCATGAAGACTGAAATGCGTGTTCACGAGCACCAAGGACGAGTTGCTGGCCATCTCGTTCAGATCAGGAACATCAGAACCATAGTACTTTTTCATCAAGCTCTGATCGCGCCAGTGGTACACAGTTTTAGCTACCACAGTAAAGAACCTATCAATGAACACATTCCACATCCTCTGCCTGAAGTTCATGGGCTTTGACGACACCGAAAAGATGCATGGCTTGTAACTGGCTTCAGATGAGAAGCCCTGGTTGTGGAACACCCACGACATGAGATGATGCGTGGATACTTCTATGAAAGGAACACCTTGCCGATGGAACACAGCGAAAAAGCAATTCGAGTTGAAGCTCTCCGTAATCACTAGGTCGTACTTTTCTCCAGCAGCGAGGAACTCCTTAACCCGAGTATTGTTCAAACCTGCTTCGCAAGCCAGGTAGGCCATATGGTTCAGCATCAACACGTCCCCGATGAATTTGTAACTCGGGGCATTGATTGTGTGGAGGTCTATGATGTTTGTGAACTGCTCCACCTCCTTTGTGACCAGGCTGATGTCCTTGTAATTTGGCAACGGCTCCTCGGCCTTGGCTTTCTCGGTTCTAGGGAAATAGGAGATCACTGTCAGCTCGTGACCGCGGCGCCCTAGCTCTTCTAGAAGAGGCTTGAACACGGCGAAGTGGCTTTGCCCCGGATGACCGAAGACTCCGAGGATCTTCAGCTTCCTTTCCGGTCCGGTTACATTGGCCGAACAGCATGCGAGGAGGACGAGACTGCACAGCAGGATCCATCGAGAACGTGAAATGGCCATCGTTGACGTACCTGCTCGACGCGACGTAACCGAAGCTCTAACGATCACCGATTGAACTTATTCGCGCCACGATAACACTGCCTGTTTGGGAAGGATCCAGACATGCGCCTACACGATAACAATGTTACACTGGCTACAATGTCTTGTGGTCTCGCCGACCCACCATTCGGGCCACGATTCGACGTGTCGGCCAATCCGAAACTTGACTGCAGAGGAACCTGTTCTCGGCGTGGTCGTAATCTGACGCTTCTCAGCACTCTAATAATTACTACAAAAGAGCGCAATGTGACGTCTGTGTTAACCATTCGCGGTAGACTGTCGACGTGTGTTGTCTATGCTGATCTTGAACGTAGCTGATCTTGCACACAGTCTATTTGAATATATGCATGTGTCATTAATACACTCCACGGCAAACAGATGGCACATCTGATTTATTTCTTTGTTTTCCTGATTTGCACGGAACGAAGATTTTCAGAGGTAAATCAGATTTCTGCTTTCAATCTTTTACGATGACAGGTTGTATTTTGCATTGATAGTCTTATTTTTGAAGTTCTGCCTAGGTGATAAAATATCGATGCGACAATAATGTAACATATCTGTAGACAATTTTTTTAAAAATGAAGAAAAATATTTTTAATATTTTGTATATATTAAATAGTGTTTTGCACACCAATATTGTAATCCTAATGAAACGGAGTAAATCTAACATTTTTTTTCGCATATAAAGGTACTGTAAAAAAAAAGATTTTTTAGGGGACTTGGTAGCTTGGTAGTTTGCATTCAGTGGTAAGAGTGACTGGAAAATAAAAAATTGTTGTATTAACTTAGACAAAAATGGATTGTCTTCGACGTAGCGTACGATTTTTGGATATTTCAATTTGCTGAATTTTTATGAATGTATGAAGTTGATTTTTTTCAGCGGAAAAGATATTCTTGCTTTTAACAGTTGAAATTTTCTCATTTTTCGAAATTATAAAAAAAACGTAGGCTGCATTGACGATAATCTATTTCTGATTAAGTCGATACAACAATTTGTTATTTTTTATATTGCCTAGTACAAGCTACCAAGATTTTTAAACTGAATATATCAACCATCTATCAACTATGATCGAGGATTAAATATCTCCGAACATTGGAAAATTGTTTCACTTCTCCGATGGACGAGCATGTGTTATTGAGAGGCGTTAATGATATACACATACACGTTATCTATTTATAAACAGTGCATTTGTATCAGCTAGTGGTCAAGGTCAGACTTTAACACACTTTTTAAAAAATATTCGTATCGTACTAGAAACTATAAAATCACTCTAGCAGATATATTGACGTTACGAGAATCACAAAAATTAATTCTTGGAACTTACAAAAATTTCGACCGGACCAATACACCGCAGTATGTACTTACAATTAGAAAATTTTTCTTCCATTTTTCAGTGGTAGTAATCTTTGTAGTTCTGAAATAAATAAAAATCGTACTGAATTCTATGGAATTTACTCACTCAGTATGTCGAACTGAGGTAGCCACTTCTTCACAAGGACATTGTCGAGTTTCATGGGCAAATCATCGGTC
Organism: Lasioglossum lativentre; assembly: GCA_916610255.1. Taxonomy (NCBI): domain Eukaryota; kingdom Metazoa; phylum Arthropoda; class Insecta; order Hymenoptera; family Halictidae; genus Lasioglossum; species Lasioglossum lativentre. The sequence goes on from OU744355.1 coordinate 22,423,857, forward strand.
TCCCACTTCCAGATCACTTTCCTGGGTAAAGAAGCTAGCACGTTCAGCAGAACAGTCAGTTTATCCGCGGGCATGGTGGCTGTCTTGACCATCGAGCCGAAATTGAAGTACAATAAACCTTCGGGAGCCTCATCAAGGAACTTCTTGATGTCCTTAGGCAGGGGATTGATTTTCGGTGAAATATGAAGGCCACCCACCTCCACGACGTTTGGAGGATGCGGTTGAGCACCATGAAGACTGAAATGCGTGTTCACCAGCATCAACGACGCGTTGTTGCTTAACTCCTTCAGATCAGGAACATCAGAACCATAGTACTTCTTCATCAAGCTCTGATCTCGCCAGCGGTACACAGTTGCAGCTACTACAGTCGCGAACACATCGGCGAACACATTCCACATTCTCTGCATAAAGTTCATCGGCATCGGCGATATCGAGAACATAGACGGCTGGTAGCTAGCTTCAGAAGAGAAGCCTAGATCAGTGTATACCCACGGCATCAGCTGATGCGTGGATACTTCGATGAAAGGGACACCCTGTTTATGGAACAGGTAGAAGAAGCAACGCGTGTTGAAGCTCTCCGTGATCACCAGGTCGAACTTCTCCCCAGCCGCGACGAACTCCTTCGTGCGAGTATTGTTCAAACCTGCTTCGCAAGCCAGCTTCGCCATATAGCTCAGCCCGAGTATGTCCGTGACGATTCTGTAGCTCGGGTGAGTGATGTTGTGAAGGTCGATGACGTTTATAAAAGCTCCCTGCTCCTTTGTGACCAGGCTGATGTCTTTGTAGTTCGGCAGAGGCTCTGCGGCTTTGGCTTTCTCGGTTCTAGGGAAATAGGAGATCACTGTCACCTCGTGACCGCGGCGCCCTAGCTCCTCTAAAAGAGGCTTGAACACGTCGAAGTGACTTTTCCCCACGTGTGCGAAGACTCCGAGGATCTTCAGCTTTCGTTCAGGCTCGTTCACGTTGGCCGAACAGCACGCTAGAAGCACGAGGGTGCACAGGAGGACCCATCGACATCGTGACACCGACATGATGGTCGCAGAGTAACTTACACGACGCGATCTAGCCGGAACTCTATCGGACACTGATACAAGAACCGAGTACCAATTGACTCATTCGCTCTCCGATGCGTGGCAGACTGTACTGTAGACTCTGCAAAGACTGGCCTACGACTATGTTCCATTTATATAATGGCGTCAGTTTGGGGAGGATCCAAATATGTTCCGCGAATGATAATACTGTTTTACCAGCACCAGTGACTTGTGGATTCAACGACCTGACGATGGACACGTTTAAAGATCCTCGAATCACGGGACTCTCATGTTTTCGCGATTAGAGACGCTGTAACGCGGACGTTTAACACTATCCGGTAACTAAGGTAAAGGAGGAAGATAATACCGATAGCATCGAGATAGACTGACTAGTGAGACGGGATACCGTGGTTAATGCGTAGCCTGAGATTACGCAATAGTCAGTAGTCATATTCGACGAACGACAATTGAACCAATTGCTATTCCCGGCACGTAAATTAAGAAGTCTACTGCGACGACACGTTCCGAGTTCGGGTTGTTCAACGCGACGGTACTAAAACTTTTTCTCGTCATGCTCGCAATTAGGCACTTCTAACGCGGTAATACACTAGCGGAGAAAATTATAAGACACTTCGAGAATTACTGGAGTAATAGCTTCACAGATCCAACAATTTATTCGATTTTGAACCTAACAATTGTTAAGTAAAAAGATGAAGCAACTAATTTTTAAAACTCCGAGGATTTGTTTGCATACATTTCAACTTTGTGAACAAATTTCTGCACCTTGTTATCGTTGAAACTGCAGAAATAATTTATTATTAATTTCGAATATTCTGAAAATATTTTGAAAGTTGAAGATATAGGCAAGCAATGAATAATTATTTTTCAAATAATAATTGTATTCAGACTTCAGTAGAAATCGTTATGCAACTTTGTAAACCCATCTTGTAAACCCACATTTGTATATGTATAATAATAGCAATTTAAAACATTACCTGAATATAACGGGTTTCTTAATTTCAGTTACAAAAATTCTAAAATAATTTCTTCAGTTAAACAAAGAATTCGTGGACTACTATGTTTTCAAAACAATATGATACAGGGTAATACTTTTACATATACATATACTTTACCCTTTAAGACATATAAACAAATTGTTATTTCAAACGAATAATTTCACTCAAGTGAATCACTACAAATAGTAGTGTTCGACCATCAAAAATCGTAAGAAGTACTCTTCGTGCCTCACAAGAAGTCACTTGCGACGCTTGAGGGGGGAGGAGACTCGCTCGCTCGCTCCGTAGTGGGCATGGGTGGAGCGAGCGAGAGAGTCTCCTTGCCCCTCAGGCGTCGCAAGTGACTTCTTGTGAGCCACGAACAGTACAAACACTCTTACCAAATTCACACGTTTGTAAATAACAGCGTGATAAGTCTACTTAGCTATCATCGGTGTTGACTAGATACTGTCTACAATTGTTAAACTAAACATATTGAAAACATGCACCATCCATCAACTACGATCGAGAGTTCAATATCTACGATCATTCAAAAATCGCTGTAACTCCTCAGATCGACGAGCATGTGCTATTCAGTAGCAGCGACTGATACAAAACTGATCTATTTATACCGAGACCATGCGTAACAGCCAACGGCCGGGGTCGGCCAAAAACACATTCTTAAAACTATTCGTATCGTACTAAACACTGTACAAACACTGTAACACATGTCTTGTAGTTATGTCAATCCCAAAAATTAAGCGAACGATATAGAAGCTCCGTAAAACTCAAAAACTATTGCAAATAACGTCAAAATTCGACGAGGATCGATACAGAAAAAATTACCTCTTAGCGGTGGAACTTGGAAAAATTTCGACCGGACCAACACGCCGCTCTTCCAGCGCTATCGAACCAATACGCCTGAACTTTATTTGCTAATAAGTCGGTAATTACGCATCGTGACATCGCGATATGTGTTGTGAAACACTCCGTTGAACCCATAAATAACGTTAAAATTCGTCTAGGATCGATACAGAAAAAGTTACCCTTTAGCGTTGGAAGTTAGAAAAATTAAAAGTAGTAATAATAATAATATAACAAATTTCAAGAGATCATTCTGTCCCACCCCACATACACCTATGTGTGTGTCCAATGACTTATGAACGGGGTTGAATGTCCGCCGAGGCACAAGCCACTTAGTAACATGATCTAGCCTAGCCTAGATACCTCGGCCTCGGTCCCTTTCATTTCACGATCACATCTCCACGCGAAAACGGTACCAACAACAAAACACGTTTACTCACTCAGTACGTCGAATTGAGGAAGCCACTTCTTCGCAAGGACGTTGTCAATTTTCTTGGGCAGATCATCGGTCTCCCACTTCCAGATCACTTTCCTAGGTAAAGAAGCTAGCACGTTCAGCAGAACAGTCAGTTTATCCTCGGGCATGGTGGCTGTCTTGACCATCGAGCCGAGATTGAAGTACAATACACCTTCGCGAGCCTCATCAAGGAACTTCTTGATGTCCTTAGGCAGGGGATTGATTTTCTGTGGAATGTGCATTCCACCGACCTCCACAACGTTCGGAGGGTACGGTTGAGGACCGTGTAGACTGAAGTGCGTATTCACCAGCATCAACGCTGCATGTCTACTTCTCTCCGTAAAATCTGGGATACCAGAACCTAAGACCTTCTCCGGGACACTCTGATCTCGCCATCGATATATAGTGTTACCGGCCGTAGTAAAGAGCCATACTGTAAACACGTTCCACGTTCTGCCTAGAAAGCCCATTGGCCTTGAGACGTGGGAGAACATGGCAGGCTTGTATGATGCTTCGTGAGAGATGCCCAATTCATCGTAAACCCAAGGCATCAGCTGATGAGTGGACATCTCGATGAAGGGCACGTCGAGCCAGTGGAACAGAGCGAAGAAGCAATGGGTGTTGAAGCTCTCCGTGATCACCAGGTCGAATTCTTCTTGGGATGCGATGAAGTCCTTCGCGCGGGCATTATTCAAACCAGTTTCGCAAGCTTGCGACGCTAGTGTGTTCATTCGGAGCACTGCTTTGAACAGCCGCTGGAACGTGTGGCCAACGTCCACAGTTCTCAGATCGATCACGTTCACGAGCACGCTTGATCCTTCGGTTAACAGACTGATATCCTTGTAATTCGGCAAAGGCTCTGCAGCGACGTCTGCCTTGGTTCGTGGGAAGTATGAGATCACTGTCAGATTATGGCCCCGCCGCGCCAGCTCTTGAAGCAGCGGCTTGAAAACGTCGAAGTGGCTTTTTCCAGAGTGACCAAAAACACTCAGAATCCGCAGCTTTTGCCCGGGAATGGCTCCGTTGATGGTCGCCGAACAGCACGCGAGCATCAACAGGCAGCACAGCAGACTCCATCGTGCCTCGGAAACTGCCATAATGCCTCCAGAGAGATTCTCCACACGAAAATCAACGAAACTCCCGTGATGAAGTGTCCGAGAATACAGGATCGATTGACATGCCCCAGTTTCTTGAGTAATGAAGAGAGATTAGTTATCGGAGTCGCTAAAACGGCTGATAACGGAACAAGTTCGAGGTTAGCACATCTACTCGACACGTTTACGTCACCGCGATGAATGATGCTATGGAAACAGTGATCCGCCAACAGGGGGAAGCCCTAAGAACAACGAAGACGCTCGATTGCAATTAAAGTGATTCAGTTTGCAGACATTTGGATTGCGTCACCTTGTGTTCGACTTGTTACGCTACTGGACAAAAATTGTGCAATAGGTTCTCAAGGATAGATCCAAAATTGTCAAAATTTTATGGTTGAATTTATCTGAGAAAATGGAACCTAAGAACTAAAGGTTTATGGTGCTAATTAATTCCCCAATCCTCTCACATTTCACATACAATAAACTTTAACACATCCTATCACACCAGATACAGCTGGAACAAAATTAAGTGGACACACTTAAAAATTAACACTAAACCTGCCGAGCACCAAAAGTGATAAAAATATTTTAGCTCATAAAAATGACAAGGCTCTACTTATTTAGATTTTGTGCAATTTTTATTTCAATATGTGCTTGGATAAAAAATGTATCGAATCAATTTCTATGTAAGTAACTTTATAATTTCAATAATTGTAAAATGAAAAATATAAAACCGTTCATTTGACCGGCAGTGGTAGGTTTAGTGTTAATAACTTTTTCGAAATTAGACCAAACGACTTGAAAAATAATTAATTAGAAAAAACCAATGGTCGAAATTGCGACGAAAAATGTCAAGCTGACGATTCTTAACTTTTTTATCCGTGCCTATAATGAAAATTTAAAATATGCCTTTTATAGATCTAAGTAAATTATATATATATGTTTCTAATATTTAAACATCAATTGTGATTGTTGAAGAATTTCTGAACTTAACCTCGAGAACTTTTTGCTAGAGCACGTGTACTATCTTCGTCCAGGAGTGTAAATTCACGATCTAGTGATCTATACTGGCGCTGCGTTCATCGCTGTGGACCGTTTATAGAGACCGAATTGGGAATCGTCCAAAGAATATTGCAATCGTCACACACTGCTCTTACCACCACCAGCACTTGGGAGGGTAATTTCATTTTTACCCTCTCTCTGCCAGTGACAGTGAGACATGCACGACAGAGGCGGAACGCGTCACGTGACCGGGCCGTGTGGCGAAAGCCTGGGGCAATAGCGTCGTGGAAGGGGAAGGTAAAGTGCGGACACAAATCTGGCGAATCTGGAGGGGCAAACAAAAATTTCTTTCTTATTTCAACACTAGATTTACGAAATCTAATATTTTCAATTTACGATAATCGAGACTATAAATTATTATTATTATATAAATTATTATTTCTTTGGGTATATATTATTTTAAAATGGCGTAAAATGTAGACAGACAAATTCTTGTTATTTTTACAAAGTAATGTACAATAGTCACTTTTAAATAAATAAAATAAATAAAATGTACAATAGTCTGTAAGCCTAGTGTTAATGGTTCTAATGATCCGAAACTAGTACATTGAAGCTTTGAAATTCTTTTAATCTGTCTACTTCATTACTGCTCATTGTTATGACAAAAGCATAGAATTGTAATAATCATAGTATATACTTCATTAAGTATATTTCCAAGAACTTAGGTACAAAAATTGGAGTTATTGTTAGCATCGACAAAATGCTCAGTGCGCAAATAAGTGAACAATATGGCAACTTGTAACGTATGCCTGAACACTGGGCGAAAACGTCAGTACAATGGAATGGGAGCTTATTAAGACACAGAAACCGAGCACTTCATACCTTAATCAGAAACTGGACGAGCTAGTTCCGTTATACAACCACCTCGTTCCTTTGACTTTGGTCCATTAAATTTGCTCGTCTGGGGTTAGTTAAAGAGCCGTGTTTACCAGACGTTAAACCCCATACAGAGGGCTACTTGCGGTAGCACGTGTACAAGAAGCGTTCGGCAAAGTGGCAGCTAAAGTTCCTTGTTTTCTTCGCCGGTGCTACAAAGAACTGTTCTCCGGCTGAATAACGAAACAACAATGGTGATTGTCGTTAGCTAAGTTATTGATGGAAATAGTTGGTGAATTAGTAACAAGTAGCTTTGTCACTCTACAGTTGCAAACTCGAGGGTGAGCGGTTCGCGAGCCGCGAGCGAATACTTACCCCCGACCTAAATGCGCTATCTAAATTTGCTTTTGAAACATGCTTTTGTACAGAAACAATTTTTTAACACTTTTTTAAATGCTAGAAAATAATAAATTGCTGTTAATAATGAATAAACTGTTCTAAAATTAAACTTCTCAAACATTGGGGGTTATTGAAAGGCAAAGGAGATAAAATTTGTTGCATACCATAATTTTGATAAATCCGAAATATTTATAGGAAAGACCTTAGCTCGTAAAACTGAGCATAGTTTATAGCAAGCCTAGCTTTTCGTCGGCCATTGAGCACATGACCAAGCCATAAACCTCGTGAAAAAGATACATCGTCCTATCTTTATGTATGCATAAAATAACACAACAAACAATATTGTATAAATTAAATCTGTGTTCACAAAGACGGCAGACAGCTTTGTTATGTGTCAATGAACAGCATAGATCACAAAAGAGTTCTATAATAAAAGACTTATGATCTTTTTATACAATAAACAATTTTTGTTTGCTAACTTTATTGATTCAAGGTGGATTATAGTGATCTACAATGGATTAAAAAAGTACTTAAAATAATTTCGTAAAAACAACTAGGACAACCTTAAGCCTGGACCAAAGTCTAAACGTAAATAGGTAATTTTTCAAGAGTCGAGTATGTTCAAATACTTGTTGGCTCCTCTCCTTTAAATGTGAAAATTTTACCTTTTCTTTTGCTCAAAATACAGAATGAAATCCTTGTGACGAAACAAATGATATATTGGGTTGTAACATAAATTCGTTCGGTTGCAAACATAAATATATTGTAATTTTAACGATTTAGTTGTGAGTCATTGCAAATGCAGTTCTTCAATAACAGCACATTTAATTCAATACGTTGTATGAATAATTGATTATAATTCTCTACTGTTGGCATGATTACGTATTCATTAGGAAAACAGAAATCACTAATGGTCCGCACATTTATTAAACAATACGGTAAGTCCCTGCAGTAGTGCGTACACGTGGGCTTAACAGATCACATAACGTCAGTTAAGCAAGGCCTCGTAGTGGCAAGGAAAAGAAATACGCAACGCATGCTCAGTAATAAAACGTGAAAGATTGAAATACAATATGCGGTTAATCCCATCACACAATGTCAATAAATGAAAAGAAAATATTGAAGATAAACTATAAAAATGGATAAACAACCAAATAATAAATTCGTGTGCAAATTAAGAATAGAATAAGAGTGATACATAAAATATAAAGTTCTTCATATGAGGTGTTCTCTTGACCTTTTAAGCTTTCATAAATGTTTTTTGTCTGCTTATAAATGTTATATTGATGTCAATACATAAGGCAGATGTGGGTAGAGTTCACCTCCTGGCTGGGAAAGCTGAGATTAACAGATAAATATTATTTAGTTTTGTCTACATGATCCTTTTTCTGTAAAATATATCAACCCTCCCCAACTACCCCTAGAACAAACTATAATTCTATTATCTGTTTCCTTCAGCAATTCCGCTCCAAAAAATCCGTCCCAAGCCAAGCAAACACTAAGAAGAATCATCGAAGGAAAAACAAATATACGTATCACCGGTACGTTTTTGAACCTCGCCCTTTGTATCCATCTTCCATCTTTAATTCCCCATTTCTCCCACTTTTCTGCTCGCTTTGTTTCTCCGTGGGAGACGCTGGCGCAAAGCAAACACGTTAGGTACAACACGGTCCGTTGAACGTAGTAAATTCACGACTCGTTGAACGGCCTGAAAAACCGCTGGATCGTGATTTCTGCTCTCGCTTGAGCCAATTTTATTTGCAGCCGAACTCGAACGCACCGATGTGTACCATACAAAAAAACTAGAATAAATATTGTTTTTACAGAACGGAATGGCTTAAATGGTAAACACGCGTCAAATAACAGTAAAATGTCTGTCAACTGACACTGGTTTTTCGTTGGAACTAAGTTTATTTCGAATTTTGCCTCCGATCTGTCACTTTCTTCAGTGCCTTCAACAAGTAGCCGCTTGATGCTTCAGTAGCCTCTCTTTGACTTTTGGTAGTGACGAATTTATTGCAACAAACAATATCAGAATTATTAAATAAAAAATGTGAACATTAAATTTATTTACAAAACAAACATTTTCCGCGTTAATATAAGTATACAAGAACTACATAGACTTTAATTGTTTTTCTCAATTTTAATAAGCTGAAAACAATACTAAAACTATTAAATAATGTAATATTAGAATTATTAAAGAAAAAATTTTTTAACATTAAATTTATTAACAAAATAAAAATTGTCTGTGTTAATTTAAAGATACAGGACGTACACAGAATTTAATTTTATTTCTCAATTTTAATGAGTTGAATATAATAACTATGTGAAAATATTGATAAATAAAATAAATGACAACTCAGAAATTCAATACTTCAAAATACTTCAATACTTGCAAAAACGCTTTTTACTGTTAGCACGTGCATTGTTATGCATAACGACCTCGGTTTTGTATCCAACGTACAACAGTCATTATTAAAATGAATTTTGTGCATATTATTATTTAAAACTGCAACACGTAGAACGATAATAGAAGAAGTATATTTTCCACTTATTCTGTTTTTAGTAATTTTTTACTTTAGGGAAGGCATCGCCGATGACCTCGACTTTGAAATATGTTGTCAAGGACTCCTGTGAGGTGTCCTTGATAACATATGTCAAAGTCAAGATTACATATATTTATGTACGTACAGGCTAATTGCAATGTGGTAGTATCGATATATTTTTGTCAATAACTCTTCAACAAAAAACGGGTGATGGCTAAAGTCTCTTGACAACATATGCCAAGGTCAAGGTCTGGTCATTGAAGATGCCTCCCCTAAAGTAAACATTTACCCTGTTTTTAAAAATAAAAACAAAGATTTGCATTCGCAGTCCAGTTGCAACCACAAAGACTGTTACCAAAATGGACGTGGCGTACGTGTTAAAATGAACACTTGCCAAAAATTTACTATCCGAGCTCGCGACGACCGTGTAAAAATCTTCTTTAGAGATTGTACGTTCAGTGTTCCAGGGCATTGTTTATGATAGGCTCTTGGCTTACAATTAGCGAATGTCCGCTGCTGCAACTCCTTATGGACCAGATAGCCTCTGTAGTTGGCAGGATGTTCAACCCCGCATAGTGCTTTCGGCTGGAGTGTTGGTCGGTTTTACGCATTCATTAGCGAGATGTAATTTCGGCCGTTCCGCACAACGGAAATTATGAGCGCTGCATCGCCGTGTGTGCTCTGTATCGTTGACATCTTTTGCACCGTGCAATTTCCCGTTTTCATTATTCGATGAAAATAAGGCTGCCATCTATAAAATCGCGAACCCAGGACAAACAGCATAAAAACCCCGGACTTTTCCGTCTGAAACCTGGACAATATATATATATATATATATATATATATATATATATATATATATATATATTTATTACTATAATTATCATAGTAGATAGGAATTATTTTTTAATGAACTATAGTGCAAATTCCATCCCGATATCTCTTATGGTTCAAGAGTTATAATAAAATGTCACCTTTCTCGATTCAGCCAACTGTGTGCGGCCGTCCACGGCTGTATATCGCGGTGCAGCGTTCACTTCAAATAACTTTAATTTCATCAATTTCAAAGTATCCGCTTTTTTAAAAACAAGTCCGTAAAGGGGACACTTGAGACTATATCCGCTTTAAAAAATTTTTTTTGAAGTTCTGCTATGAAAACGTTGCGTTTGTTTAAAACAATTGCAAAATAAACGGTGAAAAAAACATTTTTTTCAAATTAAATTTTTGATAGATACTCTTATGAAGAGGGATCACTCAGAGTCCCTATTATATTGTTTTCATGTCAATTTGTAACTATTAAAAATGCTTGGGATTTTTTGGCGGATTTTATGTATTTATAACGTAAATGAGATAACAGAATTGAGAACAGTGGAACGATTAAATGAAATTAAATAAATAATTTGACAAATAAACGACTTGATTGCATTAAAAACAACGTTAGAATATTCTTAAATGTTTCTGATCTTTTACTGTTTTGAATTATACAGCCAATTTCTTCATAAATGCATACAAATCCGCAGTCTACTAATTGTTAGTAACTCTGATAGCTGAACTTACTAACTGCAAATGCACAGGGCAGTAAAAGTGTTGAAACACTAGCGAACAATTCATTGGCCAATCGCATTCCCGACTTCGCTCAAATATATTTTTCTGGGGGGTAAAAGAAGTAGAAATTTATGGGGATACTGGGAGCCGCTGCAACGTTCAAGGACAAGATGGAGTAGGTATCGCCGTCGGAGTCCTCCGCCAATCCCTTTCCGTTTGACAGGCGAATTTACACGAGCCAAGAGTGTCGCAACAAACAACTGTAACAACGAGCAACGAGGAGGAAGTGGATCCGTTGGGTTGCGAAACAGGGTCGTGGCTCGATCTGGCTGTATTTATGAAGTCCCTGGCAGCGAAGAAGCCCATGCCATAAATTCCCCGTCGAAATCTCTTAATCCGGAGCACCCATCCCGGGTTCGCCGATAACGAATCCAGCAAATCAAAATAAACGATACGGGGCTCGCGAATATCCGTCTAGGATCGGCCTCGGCTTCGAAATTGATGCCTACCCCCCCCCCCCCCCCCCACGGCCCTGCCCGTTCTCCAAAACGCGATAAACCTCTTCCCGCCTCTTGCTCTTGCCTCTCTACCCAGCTCGTCCTGTTGGGCGGTCGTCATTTGCAAGGGTCCAAGAATGGAGAAAATTGCGGCCTCTCGAATGGACGAGCGCAGTCGGAGAGACCTAGATAATTGGCTGAACTCCATCGAGCCTAGGTCTCCCACTTTCTCCCTTCTTCCTCTTCGTCGTCGTCTTCGTCTTCTTCTTCTTTACTAGAGTCCCTCTGATCTTTTCCTTCGGGGCTGAACAGAAAAAGAGGAATCTTACTTTCTTTCATTTAGTCCACGCCGCCACAGTGGTCGATACGTGCAGAATTGATGTGACGATTGCTTATAATGTGAAGATCGACGTATCTTGTAATACAGAATTTCCGACTAGAGGTGGGAGAATTTAAAGGGTGGTTCTCCACGACAATTTAAGACGAAAATGAAGAATAAAAAAATTGCGATTTCGGCTTCGTGAAAATTTCAGCGCGGTGAAAATACTTTAACAAATTAACCGTTGGACGAATGGAAGGCATTTCTAATGTCCACCCTATGGAATTATCGAGCAGAAGAAGTCAATGCCCTTTCACTTTACAACCGGCTCACAGAAATAATTTACTCGTGATCACTATAAAATGGTTTCCGTATACCCATCACGTCCATAAATGTTGAATGAAATTCTCAAAAGTGCAAGTGTTCACAAAAATGCACATATGCAATATACATAATACATATGTATATGTAGAAGACCGTATCCTCCTCGCAGTACGCAAGGCACAGCACAGTAGGGGCAATATAAAATAGTTGAGAGTGGGGGAACCGATACACTGCTAGTGGGAGTCGCGAAGCGACAGCGGGAAGAAGTTGCCCTATGTTTAGGGTCGTCCTAAAATATCTAGCGCCCGTGGGCTACTAACAATAACGAACTCCTCTTCATAAGAAAGGACACGGGATGGGACGCGGGAGCGGGGTGACCGATGAAGTTTTACAAAAGATTCGGAACTAGAAAAAGTCAATATATTACCAATAAACAAATTGAAATATTTCAACAAAAATACAAAATTGCCGCAACAAAAGACTGGTGTCCCAGGGTTATAGCCCATTTAGCCCTGTGGTTAGGGTGGCCCTGCCTGTGTTAATTGATTACTACACTGCAGATTTGCTGCATTTATATCAAAAACTGGTACGTACAATTTAAAGTAGTAAACATATTTAAAAAATTTAAGAACTTCAACGTATTGGTCTCAGCTTAATAAAATAATTAAATGAAGAAAGATATTTTTATTTAGCTTCTGTAGCTTGAAATCCACGCAAACATTTTTTATTTTGCATAAAGCTCCGCAGTCTGGTCATTACTTGACAAGAACGATACATGTGTCTACGAAGATTGGCAGGTGTATTTTATTAAATAAATTAAATTTTCAAGTCGTACTGATTTTTGTCCCACTTTTTCGAAAAATCGACCCGTGTGCGTGACGATCAACCTGTTAACAGTATCTGCCTCGATGCAACTTTTTAGGCCTGTTGCTCGGTGCCTAACAGGTGCCAACGTGGTAAAAAAGGATCGATTTTGGTCGTTCTGGTGCACCGTGACCCTTTGATGACCGCGGAACGCTTCCGTTCCGTGGCACCATGGCGTTTCCCGAAGTTGCTGTATTTCCGTGTACGCTCCACTCGATGGAACGCTCACGTTTCGCAGCGTGCAAAACGATCGTATCCGCGTAATCGGCGATGCACGCATGAATCCGCGGATCTCTCGGCGCGCATGACCTGCCGTTGCACCGCGCCACTGTCGCTTCATAATGCACGCGCCGATTGAGCCGATATATGCCGCGCTTTCTATTGACTTTTAATTTAAAAACGCGATCGGCCAGACACGATCCAGCGGATTTGATCAGCACTCGTTGCTAACTACTGTTTATCAAACACTAACCGAACCGTTCGGCCGAGTGCCTAATATAATTGGAGATATGCCGGCTGGAATCGAAAGCACGCTATAACGAGAACCATCCGGGACTCTGTACTCTGGTGAAACAAAAAATACCACGGGATGAGGAATCGGCGTGCCTCTATGAAGTCCATTGTATCGACAAACCTCCGCTCCAGCTGGTCGCTTGGGATAGTAATTATGACAGTAGTCCAAATGGTCTCGTTCATTAATCGTTTAGAAAAATGTGTTGAAGTTGCCGGATATTATTTTGTGTACTTATTAAAATAATTTCACTCATTCATTCTTCTAATCAGCGTTCTTGCACTATTTCCATCAATGGCCTAGTGCTCATGAATCATTTGTACTCAAGGTCATGTGAAGGTCATAGTATTATAGGTGATTGGGTACACCTTGACCTCGGCTATCATATCGCGAAGGTGAAAATATGTTGTTCTATTAAAAAAAAACTCCGATGACCTTGTAATCTTGAAACATATGACCCTGAGAAAAACTTTTATCCCATTCCAGTATTAGCCCCTTCGAACAAAATAATGTTTTCGCCAAATCAGGGGAATTGACTCGAATTGTAGTGGGGATGTGAGGACAATTAGAGTGGGGATACAGTCTTAAACTGGCGACTCTGGTGTCAGATCTGAGGAAAAGCGATGAATAAAAGAAGTGCCATCGCACCATTCCATTGAATTCACAACAGACAGTTTCCTCCTCCATTCCCCTCCCCACCTCTGTTATTAACGTTTGTATCGGATAACCCACGGATTTGAACCTTCTCTTCGAAAATAGAATACCAACGGGAGAACCTATTGAAGCACCAAAATAAAAGAGCGCACTCTCACCCTCTCTCTCTCTCTCTCTCGGTTCATTGACTATTTATGGCTTCTATCCGCATAAAAGATTACGCGAGCTTTCCGTGAAACGATCCCAACGAAATAATCGCGCGTTAACGTTTGTTCGCCGACAGCATCAGCGTAATTACACGGTTCGCGTGTACTCGAGATGATATTAAAAGGCATAATAAAGCCGTGCCGACGTTTATCTATTCCCCGACCCTCCCTAGACGTCCAGCCCCGACTGTTTCGCGTTTAATAAAAACCCGCGTTTCACCCCGGAATTCCTGTATATCGCGAGAGCGTGCCAAGATTGCGCGCAATTTTTGCGGGAATGCGTCTTACTGAAATTACGCGACGTTCCATGCATACGTTATTTGTAATGTCTGATAAAACACACGATACACGCTGAATCGTGGAGGTGGTTCGCGGGGGGGTTGGATGGTTTGGCGTTGCAATTTTTGGAGAAATATCGTCGCGGCTCCCGTAATTTGCGTCGATGGGACACATCTGTGCGTCGCGCATACCCGGAATAATAAATTGGACCGCAACCGTTCCGTGCCAGAAGCGACGCTTCTTCCCCGGCGTGTCCCATCAGCCTAAACGCTGTTATTGACATTGTGCACGGTTTTAATTGCGATTACCGTTAAGGAACTAGGTCTTGATCTGGAGACTGCGGATGTTTATGCAATCTTCCATTTTTGATGACATATTTTCAGTATATGGTGCCAAATGAAATCCTATTTTCAATTTTTGTTGACAAATTTTCAATATGTGATACCAAATAAAATCCTATTTTCAATTTTTGTTAACAAATTTTCGAAATGTGGTACCAAATAAAATCCTATTTTCAATTTTTGTTAACTTTTCGAAATATGGTAGCAAATACAATCCTATTTTCAATTTTTGTTGACAAATTTTCGGAAAATGGTACCAAATTAAATCCTATTTTTATTGGTCATAGACTTTGTAGATCCAAAATAAGTAAAAGTTGTAGTCTATTCTATTAAATTTGATACTCTAGCATTTTTTTTAAATTTTTAGAAGCCTGCATAGAGATCCGCAGACTATGTATATTGATCAGGCACTACTTTGACCAATTCATGAAATAAATTAGTCCCGGGCATCTTTCCCGCTGTCGCTTCATGACCCCCTCTACCAGTGTACCGGTTCCCCCACTACCGGTATACCGGTTCCCCCACTATCACTGTACCAGTTCCCCCACTAATCTCTCCAGCCCCCTTCTACACTCCACAGGAGTTTGGTGGGGAGAACCCAGGAGCAGGGAGATGAGTCTGCGGCTCGCAAGCTGTATGTTGCCCAGGCCTGAAATAAATCGTTCCTGTAAACTGTAAGCCGTAAGCTTATGCTGACAGATAATTATTTGAAATAATTTTTTAAATAAAGATTGCTAATTCACAAATATATGTGTCGTACGTGAAAGTTAATATTGTGAGTTTTCCGTGACAATAAATGTGTCAACTAGCACAGTTGCAGAACAACCTTGTTGGATGCCATCTCTTACTGATCGGGGTAAAGGAACCCCGATAAAATAAATATTTTATTTACAACGTACAACAAGAAATTTATTATTATATGTATACAATTTTTATTCAAAAGTCTATGATCAATTATTTAGTTCCAATTGTCATAATGTCATGTGACTAATCCCGTGTCAGCAGAAAGGGTAACCTTTTCCCCTCGATTCGAATCAATTCCCCAGATCTGGCGACGACATTATTTTCTTCGGAGGGACTAATACTGGAATGGGATAAAAGTTTTTCTGTAGGTCATATTTTTCGAGATTTCAAGGACATCGGAGATTTTTTAAATAAAACTACATATTTTCACCGTCGCGATATGATATCTGAAGTCAAGATGTATGCAATCACCTATAATACTATGACCTTCGTTTGACCTTGAGTACAAAAGATTCATGAGCACCAGGCAATTGATAGAAATAGTGAAAGAACTCTGGATAGAAGGATCAATGAGTAAGAGGATAACATTTTCCCCTCGATTCGTGCTACCTCCCCCCTCATCCGGCGACCGTGGTCCAGAGTACGCCACAGAGAATGGCCGTGGCAGGGAACGCGTTAACATCGGGCGAGGTTGAAACTATCCATTTGAAATTGGACAAGGAACGTTTCCGCGCGAGTTCTCAAAAGCAAGGAAAAGAGAAGCGGTCGGCAGTTCTATGAATGTTTTAAAGGATCGCACATCCTTCGTCGTTCCGAATCGTTTGGCATTCAGCACGCATCGATTCCGAGGCATGATCAAAGTGGACACGGATTAAATTTTTGAATGGACAGACTCTCGCGGGCCGAGGAGACCCGACCGGCTGCGGTTCAGGCTCCGACGAGCGGATGGGAAAGGCGGTAAATTCGTTTCGTCGCGTAGCAATCGTCGCACGTAATAATTTCACGGAGAAAATCTCCAACGGTGGCCAAGGTGGAAGACACCGGAAGGGGAAGAATCCCTCAAAGTACATTAAAGTTTGCAGTTTCCGCGAGATGCGAGCACGAACAAGAAAAAACTTTGCTAAATAAATAGACACCGCGGGCGGTCAAAATTAACCGGCTACAGGGAACCGTCGCGTCGCGTCGTCGTCCTTGGCGTCGCGTCGAGTGGATTATTTTTCCGAGAATACCGCAGCATTTTTTCCACGTAATACATTGCAAAATGAAACGGTATTTAGGAAAACGTTTGCGCAATTAATCCGATTAAGCGGCCGTTTGAGTACAGGGCCGTTCACACAGGCTGCTGGTCAAAAATCGTTACTAGACTGCGGATCTTTATGCAAAATAAAGATTTTCTGCATCAATTGCGGAAAACAATAGACAAGAAGGTCCTTTCTATTTTTATTAATTTTGTCGAGTTGTAAACAATATAAAAACATCCTTCGTTTTTGTTATAACGTCCGATGTCTAATTATTCCTAGTGACCAAATTATTATACTCAACAAATTTTTCCTCCAAATTAATTTAATGAACATTAGAAGTACTTTCAATTAAAATGTCTCTTTTTTAATGCCTTATAAAAATCGCAAGAGTACATTTGACGCAACAGTTGACAGCTGTTCGTCTGCGAATGGCCCAGTGACACATTTCGAAGCAGCAAGTGCATTTACGGCTGAATAAGTGAGTTTTAATTAAATCAATTTCTACTCCTTCTCTTGTTCACTGTTTCACCGCGGCGTGACGCTATCGCTACGCTCAGCGGAACCTACCATTTTTGCGAAAGGAAATGTCATTTCAAATGTCCACCTTATTAACACTAGGTTTACGGGACCTGTCAAAATGTCGGGTACTAGTATTTTTAATTTAGAAATATTGAGATTGTAAAGATGCATACACGAAGAAATATTCAACAAATTAATTTTTTTGGGTATATATATTATAAAAATGGCTAAAAGATTGGATAGGCACAGTCTTGTTATTTTCATAAAATAGTGTAAAATAGTCACTTTTAGTGCTCCGTAAGCAATTTTGGGGTAAAAATGTGTTAAACGTATCCTGAAATAACGTGTTGGAACAAATTTCAGTCGCAACTTGAAACTGATCGAAAATCATGCGAATCTTTCTGTGCACTATCATTTTGTCACACATTGTAACAACTCGCGACGCAGTTTTTCGCCGCTAATTCATTTCAGGGGGAAGACCGGCCGGGCGTACGGGTATCGAATATTCCGCGAGAAGGAGAGGGCAGAGACGCAGGGGATTTCGTTGCGTCCGAAAGTTATTAACGCGAAGTGGCTCGCCGAAGAGTGGATTCCCAGCTGGAACGAGTTCGTCCGCTTTTATGCGTGTCACCCTTTCTTGAGGGGGGACGCTCACGAAGACACTTGCACGGAGGGGCAGTAAAAGAAACGCGGGGGCAGCGAAGAGACGGGTGAGAAGGGGCTGGAAAACAGTGGAACACAGTGGAACAGGACGGAGAAGGTCGGTCATAACGGCGAATGGAACAGCAGCATAAAACGTCGCGAGGAAGGCGCGTTGGTCTCCCGCAATTTCCTCGGGATCGACGAACCTACCCCCGGCCGGCTTATTAACTTTTATGAGAGAGAACGGGGGCCGCGCGAGTGAGAAAAGGACTGGCCCCCTCTCTCTCTCTCTCTCTCTCTCTATCTCTCTCTCTCTCTTTCTCTCAGCTCTGGAAAAAGGAGAAAAAAAGAAGCGGCGATGCGTCGTTCGCAGCTCGTGAAAATATTCGAGCCACCCCTCTCTCGCGACCGCTGCTTGAACACGAGGGTGGTTTTAATTCTTCGACGCTCGCGTAATCCATCCCGTTGTTTGTGCGAGGCTTTCCAAGGGGAAATGTCAATATACTGTCAGCAGATTCTCAAAATAATTACCAGCCGCGGTAATTATATTCATATATAATGACCAGAATCGAGGAGTGTTCATACGGATTTACGGATTTGCGGATTTACCGTAATGAAGCGACTCGGGACGACTTGTTTCGTGGCAAATGGCGTTGGGCTTATGGTATCGGCGATGTTGCTCGTCACTCCAGTCAATTTTAAATATTTTGAGTCAGTTTGTACGTCTTCTCCATATTGTTTTATTGCTCGTGAACAATGCAAACTATATTATTTGAATCTAATCATGTCTTGGTTTTTTACTTCCATAGTAGGAATGCACGATTTTAAGTATACAGGGTGTTCGACCACAGGTGGGAAAAAATTTAAGGGGTGGTTCTCCATGACAATATAAGACGAAAATGAAGAATTAAAAAATTGCGATTTCGGCTACGTTTTTTAGTTATTAACAATTAAAAATGCGTCACTATTCTTGCCGGGATGCGATATACATATTTTCAATTGCCACCGTCAATACTTGTTTCATTTTATATGTAATCTTTATTTCATTTCATTTACAATCTTTTTTTATTCATATACAATGATCAGTATTTCTATCGTTCATGAACGGTAGCAATCACCAAGTTCTTGCTGATAGCCTAAAATGTTGATGATAACTTACAATGTTGATGAGACTCTAGACTCCAAACCCACGACAAAAAAAAAACAATTTCATTTTCATGATCGTGTTATTCAAGTTTGTATTGCTTTTGTTTCAAAATTTTTTTAACTAATCTCTACTCTCATTAAGGGGGTTTGTTTACACGAAGCTACATCTGTTTCTTTCATTTTTTAGATTAGTTTAGTTTGATTTATTTCAAAGCTTGTCGTGCTGTACTTTTGGTTATTCTAATGTTGGCAAACTTTTCATTCAAAGATCGATATTATTAAATTCCTTTATTTCGACGATTTTGATAATTAACCATAGTTTAAACATGTTTCAGTACTAATAATAATCTCCAAGTTAGAATTGTATTATTATCATGATTCTCGAATTATTAATAGTTGTATGTCCACACTAAATGTTGGCACAAGAATTAATTGACATAGTGCACTTAGAGCTTTTTACGAGAGCTTCTGATACGTCAAAATCAATAGAAATTATTAAGTTCCGATAATATACATTCTGAATCAAATCCCAAAATTTCAATTTCTTGGGATAAAATCGGTGAGGGTAGCTTCATAAGGGTAGTTTTTCGACCCAGAAAAAAAAACAATACCAGATTTCTGCGAGCCAAGAAAACCATAAAAACTGTTCCGTTGGAAATAATGGTGTACATTTAAAAGGTATAATGAATTTAGTCCGCGTTTCGGCCGCTTCCAATCACTGTGAGCCGGTTTCTCGATCGGCGAACTCGTGATCCTTGTTGAATTTAGGCGTGAATTGCACTCGATTTTCGCGGGTGTACAAGCGTACGTGTGTGATGGTGCACGTATGCGGTGTACGTACGTCAGTTACGTACCTACTTACGGCAGGTTCCGTGATACATGGAGGTCGCACCTAAATTTCCCTCGAGAGTCATACATCTCACCGACCTCTCGGCAACCCTCTCCATTTTCCCATTTTCGCTTCTCCCTTTCTCTACCTCCCTTCCGACTTTCTCTTCTTCCTTTCGTCTTTCCTCAGCCACGTTGCTTCACTCTTTCTCTTTCGACCGTGCAATAGCTTTTGTTGTCTTCATAATAAAGATATGCAGTACATCGAATTTTCGTGTAAGGTGATGGGGGGGGGGGAGATGCCGAACAAACCATAACTCAAAATCTATCCAATGTATCCAAATGCTAGTAGAGGAGACCAATACATTTTTGAAAAATGCTTACTATCCCTTTATGATGTAGCTAACAGTTATGAACTGCACGGATATAATGAATACAAATGGATTAAACTAAATATAAATATTTTAATTTTACATTACAGGATATCTTACAATAATCTACCAATATTTCTCCAATGAACAGTTATCCTAGTTAGAGAACTTTAAGATCTTCAATCTTTGGAATCCTTGAAAGACCTTCAAAATCCTTCAAAAACTATTTAGTACACTTTAGTAGATTAAATATGCAAGACAGTAAAAACATTTAAAGAACCACAAAATAGGGTTGTATTATTTTCATCTTTATAAAATTGTTAAAAAAAGAAATGGAGTAATTGTTCCAGTATTCAGCCATTTAAGATCAGTAATCATCCATCTTAAGCGTTATTATTATTAATATACTATTTTCTAAATTTTGTATAGAAGGCTGTGAAGCTACACATTCGAAGTGTGGAATAGGCTGACCATTGTGCTCATTTAATCTTATTTTTACCATTTTCAGAAAGGTTGTTTGAAATAATTGTAGCTTCCGTATCTCGCAATTATAATGCAATATTTATTTTGCGTCAGTCTACTAATTAGCTTTGTATCAATAACTAGTTTCCAGCACACAAAATAAATGAATCTCTGAACCTCCATCAAAAGAATAAACTTTGTATCCCTTCCAGATTAACAAATGCGTCTCCAGCCATAGCTCGGAAGAAGCTGCGTGCACCATAATCTCCCAGCTGATTTTAATGCCGTTGATAAGAATCATACATCCGTCGGCTCCTCGTTTATTCCTATTGACAGAACGGGGAAAGGAAAACAGCCGGTCGACGTCATTTCCGAACCGAGGTAAAACTTTCCATGGCTTTGAGCCTTTGACAAACGGTTGCCCGTAATTGGATTCGTTTTATAAAGTTCGAACGAAACGTGGAGCTTTCTGATATTAATTGGAGATGGTAAGCGGCGCGCTGCCACAGCGACGCCGCCAGTGCAGACTCGGGATCGATGAAGGTGATTAATTTGATTCAATTACAAACCGGCTGCGGATTCAGGGCATCGATTTTATTACCATTTCTCTTGCCATCGGGATCTTCTAGTTCGACGTCCAAAGAAAATTACCAAAAAAAAAAACAGGTGCCGGCCAGAAGCTCGCTTTATCGGTCCCCTTTTTGGTTTGTTCGCGAATTCCATTCAAACCCCAAGAGTTTTTGAAGGGTACTCCTGGTAGTCTCAAAGTGTGCTCTTATACTTCTAGCACTTATGGATCTTTAGATTATTTCGAGTGAAAATAGAACCTCGAAGAGGGAGCCTGGTTCACCAATTTAAAAAAATAGACTTCTCTGCTTTAGACAATAATAACACACACACAGAGATTATATCTCCAAAGATTCAAAAAGATACAGCTTGTGATACAGTTGTGCATCGCCCAAATGAAAAACTTAGAAAT
The DNA here is from genome assembly GCA_916610255.1 of Lasioglossum lativentre. Taxonomy (NCBI): domain Eukaryota; kingdom Metazoa; phylum Arthropoda; class Insecta; order Hymenoptera; family Halictidae; genus Lasioglossum; species Lasioglossum lativentre. The sequence goes on from OU744355.1 coordinate 22,445,593, forward strand.
AGATCTTATAGAGATGTAAGTATTAGATCTTAAAAATATATCTTTTAAAAACCCTTATATATTTACATTATATAGCATATAAATATATTCATATATTTTCTTCTTTATATTCTTCATTTATTAACCAAAGTAAATTTAGTGGTACAATAACAAGTTTCATTTTATCTGATCTTACATATGACTTCAACGTCTTCCATATTATAAATGGAAAACAGATTCGTTTGTTTTAGAAACATCAATATTATATAGAAGTGATGGAGTTATAAAAAGCAATTCCAAAAAACCAATTACATTATTGTAATATCAGATAATCAAAATGAAACAAGTTACCAACCACCCATTTTTCCAACAAAAAAATTACTTCATGTTTCTTAAAGTACCTTTTACCACCCTAAACCAGGCTCTCCCCATGAATTAATTGTCTTACGTCACATGCCAATATCGGAGCCCAAAGGGCTTATGTTTTCCCTGTATTTCGCGAGCACGCCGGAAGACGTAAATTGAACTCCAAAGCAAACAGAGCACGTCTGTAGCCGAACGTAAACAACAATCCTCTAATTGGAACCGAATACGTCTAATGGATACAGACGGGGAAGCAAACGGATGGCACCTTTAATTAATAATTAAACGCCCAGGGAATAGCATCATCCGAGCGAATCGTAGACTTTGATCTAAAATCTACTTACTGGCTACATCGTATAGAACATTTGAAACACACACACACACACACACACACACTTGCTTGAAAGAGAGAAAACACGAATTTTATTGATGTATATCAATTACCAATTGAACAAGTTATTCTTAGTACGAAAGATTGCTTCTTAATTATTAAAAAATATTTTTTCGCTAGAACGTTCACCTAGATTTTTCGTTACACCTAGACGGATTAATCGGAATTGAAATTCGTGACCGCTACATGCTTAGACAGAGTTTTAAGAATAGCACACATTTTGGTTCGACGGTCGCGCCTTCTCGTTTTGCCATAGAGAGAATTCAGTAATCTGACTAGGTCTCCCTTCGCGAATCACCGGATCGCATTACTTTCTAGAAAAACTTGCTCTTTAGTCGAGCGGATCTGTATTCGCTACTAGTACCCTCGTGAGACTTTGTTTACACTGTAAATAGAATTTGCCTACCGTTCGAATGGACGGCCGCAACGTTAAAGTGCAACAATTGATAACCGCTGGCCGCCAGGAAATGGTACCATGCATCGAACGTTCCTCTAGTGAGATAAATGTTTGCCCAGGCCAAAATTGGATCATTCGCAACACTTTACAAGAATTCCTCGAAATAGATAAACTAACCTCGCAGATTATATATTACTCTACTTACATGGGAACGCGCGAGTATCAACTGGAAAATTCAACTACGATTTTAAATCTATGTATATCAATAAAAAATTACTTCCTCTATTACCGCTTAAATGATTAACAATTTCCAGAACGTAAAATGCTACACAGCTGTGCAAGACCGGATTTCGCGAAAGTAAATCGTTAGCTGGTCTCTCGATCTAATTACGAAATTAACCCCTAACACCTAATAGTTATGGCAAATATCATTAAAAATCCCAAAGGAGGCAATAACAAAACTTCTCCGTGTTAATGTAAATCAATAGCGTTGCACGATAACTAAAAACTAACACGCTTAAAGCAGTTTAGGTTTGTCCACGTATTGCTTGCCATGGTGAATGATGGTCGCGAACGTACCGCCCACCATGGCACCCCAAAATAGCATGTATAATAAAATCTCAGTGGTGTATCTTGATGGGAGAATTATGTGAGCAACTAGCATCGAAGATGCCACAAGAAGCACCAACGGGAACGTGACGTAACGCCAGTTTCTTTCAGTTTCCAAAGGACACTGAACCGATGTGCACTCGCCATCTTGGACAATATAACGGCCCAAGAATAAATCCAAGGAATCCTATAAAATGCATCAAATAAAAATCGTCTCTTTTAAAGTATAATTACTCTAATTGCTGTAACCATGTACCTGTCTGAAACCATCGGTAAAGTTATTCTTGTAATATCTTGTTAATGCGTTTATGCCGTCTTTTATGGCGCCCAATTTAGTGCGTTTACCGGTACGCGTGAAATCCGTCTTCAGTGCACCGGTACCTGAGTATTGAATACTTACCACATCCGCGTTATCAGCCCAAATCTGTAAGAATTACATTAAAGTTATAAGTTACAATTAATAGAAGGTTAATAAACAGTGGTGGACTGTACTTCCAAAAATGTCCATGCTCCGAATTGGATGAAATTTTGTAAATAGGTTCTTTTTCGACTAAAATGATGATTGCAAAAAGGATTTTTGGCGATTTGAACCATGCCTTATCCCGACCGAAATTGTCTGAGGAGTATATCATTACCCGTTTGAAATGGTCTTCAACACTAGGATGGTCTTCGATCCTCCTAAGGATTTCTAATCTTGACAGCGCATCATTAAGAATCCTTTTCGCTATCATGCTTTGAACAACATTGGTTCTATCGAGACAATCAATACAGTTTGTGCGGAAAACGCCGTCTTGTGCACTCAACAACGTTCCATCCGACAGGAGGAAGAAGTAACCCATCTGTTCCACTTCAGGAGCCAATCTATCAAGTAAAAGATTCAATCGGTTCCATCTGAGTCGCCCGCATTCGGCATGGAAATCAAAACCTTCATAGTGAACATTTTGGTTGTTAATTCGTTGCACTACGCTCTGATACGCTTTCTCCAGAGGAGCTTCTAGACCGTGCTGATCAATCTGTGTGAGAAGTACAATTTACTCAGCGATAAATAAGAAAATGTATTATTTTACAAACGAAAATAATGTCTTACCAAATTGACCAAGATTTGCTTTCCATAGTAGAATATTTGAGCTTCTAAATGCCGAGCACAAGCAGTTTGATGATCCTCGTGGGTGCTCAATTGTGGTTTAGGTTTGTATTTTAAATTTGGTGCCTGATACCAAAACAACGGTATAGAACCGCGCGTTTGTACGAAAGATATGCTATGTCCGTTGTATTCGATCAATTGTTCTGTTTCCACATAGTTAGAAACATTACCCGTAGAATCTATACCACGCGAAAATAATCTTGCTCCTGCACGGTGTACATGTCGTCTAGACACAATGCCCAAAGTGAACGATGTACTACCAGTTACAGTGATAGTGTTTAATGACACAACTGTGTAAATGTTAAGGATAGTACAGATGTCGTGAAACTATAAAACAAATGCAATGTTTGCATTTAAGGATACATCCATGTATAATTGGCAGGCAAAACTTGTACTGCTCCGGTCTTGAAGTTAGATCTTCCATAAGATAAGTGTTCCATACAAACCTCAGGTCTGCTCTATCGTGAAGCGGCATCTATACAATATAAAAACAATGCATTTTGGTTTACCAAACAAGACTAATCACCTAGTGCTATTAACTGATACAAGGATAGAAACCTCTAAGAAGTCTGGTGGTGTATTATGAAGTCTTTGCATTGTATGACTGAGGTCATATGTATAACTAAAATAGAAATGTGGCGTATTTAAAACAGATTTGATCATCTCTAAATACGTGGAATTGCTTTGCGTTTGCTTTTCACTGAGATGCAGCGAAGATTTTGTATATGGTATAACTTCAGTCGTAACTATTTTATAAATTTGTTGGCCTGCTATGGTTCCAATTTCCACAGCCTCTGTAATGATTATAAGATAACGACAAGCTAACAGCCTTATAGTTCCTATTATACCCCATATTTTCCTACGACTTGCAGTTGATGGAATTTGACTGGCCGTACCAGCTGAAATAAAAGTGTCAGAATTATAGAATCAAATTAACATTCCGTAAACGTTAATTCTACGTTAGAACATTGATTACCTTGAGTATAAATTTGCTGACTCACTCTATCAACTACAAGTAGCACTTTAGTCCCAACAGGTTCTACGTAGAACTTCTCAGGTGTTATGTATCTAGAAAAGAGAATATATTATGAATGAAAGTCGACAAGGCTGTATACGAGCAAATTGCAATGTTCTTAAAGAATATCTAAGAAGGACACTTACAAATACAATTTATCGTACACGTTTGTGTATAACTTCATGATGCCACTCAAGAATCTTGTCGACGTGTTATACAAGAATATAAACTTGCAAAAAACGAAATGCAGTGACAGAGAGGAACTAAACTAGTATCAATAAAAACCGTAGCCTGTGCATACATATGCTGTGGATCACGATGCGAACTTAACGACGGATAAGTTGTCAAATTGTTGTCAACTAAATATATCAATCGGCATGATCGAAATCTGTCAAAATCGGAGTAACCTCCGTGCGAATCAGATTCACAATTTTCCGTCGCGGCACGGTGTAGTACTACACACACAGTACACAGCACAGCAGTACACAGTATACAGTGCTACTCAGTGCTGCTACTGTACAAGTTGCAGTAGATGTTGAGCAATGTTGAGTTTATAGAATGCCATGGTAGCCAACATAACAACAAACATTCTCTTGAAAATGGCAGCTTTATATATATAGAACAAAATCTATATAATATATATATCTGCTCTGATATCTGACAGTATCTGATATACAGGGTAACCCAAAACGATAGCGTTAAATTGAAATGGGAGGTTCCTTGAGTCATTTCATGAAGTTACTTCATTTCATGGGTCATTTGAAGCGACATTTTCCTTAACAAAAATGGCGCCCGCGGCTTTGTTTAGGAGATATCAACGAAAAACACGGACCAATCAGAGCGCGACCTATTTAGACGCTCGTTGGCACGTTCGTTGGCTCGCCTGTCGGCTTGCCGCGCTCTTACTTCATGGTACAGGCAAAGAGTAATATAGAGTACAGATGGGGAAGGGAAGGGGCGATTCCAATAAAGTTTTTCCTTTGTGAAAATGTTCTCCGTGGTTAACGAAAAACACGGACCAATCAGAACGCGATTACAGCTGAGCGGGGTACTGGCGTTGGCCGAGCCAGAATCCGTCTACAGTAGTCGCGCTCTGATTGGTCCGTGTTTTTCGTTAATAATGTCTTAAAGCCGCGGGGAACATTTTCGCAAAGGAAAAAGCTGGAAAAAGTTACTTCAAATGATCTCAGGAATGTCTCAGGAATCATCCCTTTCAAGGAAGTACAACATTTTAGGGATACCCTGTATATATAGTCAGAGACGATCCTCTCTGGTATAGTATATACTCTCTGGTATAATATAATTGAATATAATTGACCGTCGACAGTGCGCGTGTGGTGCATTAGGTCCATGGTGTGGTGTCATCATTGAACCTAACCTGCAAATTATTTTACGCAAACAATATTTTTGAATTTTTCCACTAAAATACAGAACGGTGTGTTTCTAATTAAATAAAGGAGACCATAATCATGGATAACCAAGGTGAAATTTCCGCCGTTGTTCGTTTAACGTTTCGTCGAGTCAACTAAAGGAATCTTTTACAATTTATATCTTTATCCAATGCTTCAGAAATATGTGAATCCTTCAATAATATTATTAAAAACGAGAAAGATGTTTCCGCTGGTGTGGCTGCTATACGAACGTTACTGAAAGTTCTACAGTATTCAAAGTGTAAGTGCATTTTCGGAAAAGAAGGTTCAGATTAATCAACCGGAACAAGCGCCAGATTTATCGAAACATCGTACATATTTTCTCTGATCGTAGCCGAGACAGTCCAGGAACTTAGGTATTGTCTACAAAATGCGATAGACGCAATGAGATCCACGGATAATCCTGTCACTGCCATTGCATCTGGCAGCGAACTTTTTCTACGTTTTATAACCTTGGCAACGTTAGACACTTCGGTAAAGTTATTATTAAATTCCTCCTTGCAAAGCATTTCATATGTACCTTGTGTAACATCGACTACTTCCACATTTATTTATTAGTTCTTACTTTTTCTTGGTTGTAATTAGTCGATTGCAGAATGCAAGGATATTATGCTCCGTAGAGGAAAGATGTTTCATGAGAAATTAGTGGCAGCTAGAGGAAAAGTAGCAAAAGTAGCTTCTTATTTCATCATGGATGGGTCTGTAAGTTTTGATTGTTTCTCAAACGTATTCTAATTATCTTTAGCCAACCACAGCTTTGCAACGTTACAACATGTTTTAGAAAATACTTACACATTCGAAATCTAGAGTTGTATTACAAGCACTGAAAGATGCTGCTGAGAGTAATAAAATATTTGAGGTATATGTAACGTGTTCGTCCCCGGATAATAGCGGGTACGTCTTGTTCCTTTAAAATATAGATGCTCTGTGGTACATTCTTCTCTTCACATTGTTTTCTCAAAAAATTATAGAAGGAAAATGTGTCAGAATTTAACCAAATTAGGTGTATCGTGTACACTCATATTAGATTCTGCAATGGGATACGTTATGGAGCAAGTCGATATGGTCATGGTGGGAGCAGAAGGTGTAGCAGAGAGTGGCGGTATTATCAATAAGGTATAAAATGATCGAGCATCTATATAGGTGTTTGCTAATACAGTTTCGTTATAGGTTGGCACTTATACGATGGCCATGTGCGCTAAAGAAGTGAAAAAGCCTTTCTATGTACTTACAGAAAGTTTCAAATTTTCAAGAATTTATCCCTTAAATCAAGTTGATTTGCCAGACGAGTTCAAGGTAAAACATGAGCTTATTTTATATCATGATTTTACAAATTTTCTCGTCTTTCTTTTTTCTCTTTCTTCACAGTATACGGCAAGCACATTGAAAAAAGATTTACAAAAGGAACACCCATTAGTTGATTACACGCCACCCCATTATATTAGTCTATTGTTTACCGATTTGGGCATTTTGACTCCTTCGGCCGTAAGCGACGAACTTATCAAATTATATTTGTAAAGCAGGTATACAGTGAGTAAAATAAGTTTAATTTTTTCAAAGACTGTTGTACATAATATACACTTACTTACATAAGCGACAGAGAAATTAGATTTTTATAAAAGAATATAGTTTTAACAGTTACTTTTTAGGACAATTCTGAGAATTTGACCACGTGAAAAGTGAAACGTCGGTTCTATTTATATAGTGCATACAAATTTCAAAATTTAGATTTTGAAGTTGAACATATTGAAAACCAATTTTTCCATTAATATATAATTTCTATTGTTTATACACGCACTTACAAATTTTATTTTCCTGCATGTTTGCAATAAATCTAAATTATGTGCACTCTATCGGTTAAATATCTCGCATATTTCACAACAGTAATTAACAGAATGAAAAAATGAAACAATCTTCTTTATAATTACAAGTTTCGCTAATGCAAATGAAGCTCTATGCACTGCATATACTTTATGAAAAGTAAATCTTCGTGAATATTTCATCTGTATTGCACATAACGTAATACGAATATACTTCGCAATGTCTAACAAGTAGTCTCTTGGTATACAATCTACTGTGAACAATTATTTTGCCCAACGACATCGGGCAGCACAATTAAAATTTACGAGCTGAATAATCGTTACTTTATAAATTTATATGTATACATCTTTCTTTTATAAGATTTTGGTGGACGGATAAATATTTAAAGTAAAGCGAACTGAAAAAATATTTATAGATAAAAAAAGGTGCAAGATACTTAAGAAATAAGTATACGCGACGTAATATAATACTATGTCGATATTTGTCAAGAATTTCATTATTTTGAAACTACTGGTATTTTGAGGTCTAAAAACAAACTGCTCGATTAACGACAATCTAGAGAACATTGCATATTGCCCAAAAGGAGAAAAGAACAACCATGCCAAATTAAAGAGAGTAATAATCGAATCTCTGAACACACCAATTGCATTGGTGATCGAATACACTTAATTTTACTTCTGTCGTCTATCCGTATTAAACTCTCACTGTTAATTAAAAACGAATTAGTATATAAAAACTGAAAGCCTATGGCCATGCAGATACAATAGCTTGAAACGTTTTCAGTAAATCGTTGAACATAATGTACACACATGTTCCGTAGACATGGAAGACGTTGCTTTGCATTATTCTTTCGTGAAACTCCTCAATTTCTGAGCCAATTTACGATTCGTAAAAAATATGAAAGTAATGTTATACTCGATAAAAGTTAGCACCAAATATAAACTTATCGCCTACAAATACGCCTGGGACAACGTCTCGACAACCGTATAAATGTGGTCGAAATGTGGACGTTTTTCTGGCTCGTATTCCCAGCATCGCAACATTAAACGATATATTTCGTCGGGCGTATTATCCGGGGCTGGCATACGGTAACCTGGAGAGGCACTTGTACAGTCAATTTATTTCATTTCGAATTCAAATATCAGGAAAAGTGTGTAGGTTAATACATATATTATTGTATGCATATGTGTGTGTATATATATATGTATTGTATATATCGTATAGACGTTACCCGCATCTATTTTCTCACGAGCTTGAGCATTAGACATTCCGCTGTATGGATTTCCACCTTTGGAAAATATTTCCCACATCAGGACACCGTAACTCCAAACGTCGCACAGGGATGTGTATTTACCTGTATCAAGTATCACGATTACAAAATAATACTCGAAATCTAAAAATAAAAAAGTTCAAACACGTCATTTATATAAAATATATTGTACTGGTGTATATGAAATACCAAAATTTAATGCCTCCGGCGCGGTCCATTTGATCGGAATTTGTTTCATACCATCCGAAACTATATATTCTTCCTCCTCTCGTGACATTCCAAAGTCTGAAATTTTGACTATGGACTCGTATCCTAAAATCCAACATCGTCATACGTTTCCTTTTCTTTTCTTGTTATATTAACAAAATTGTCATGCGTCTTATAACGGGCAGGTATTCTCGTACAATATTTACTTACCTACGAGACAATTTCGTGCCGCCAAGTCTCTGTGAATACAGTATTTCGATTCCAAGTAGCGCATACCTGCTGCTGCGTCTTTACACATACGAAACTGTTCTTGTTGCGCGATACTGCTAGCATTTTTTCTTAAATATGTTAGCAAGGAACCGCCTGTCATAGGCGAACGTTCATTCAGATTTCGTTTCGATGAATACAATCTTACTCTAAATTATCTACGTACCGGGTACCAGTTCCATAACGATCATGATGGGCTGCTTTTGGACACAAATTCCAATAAGTTTTACTACATTTGGATGATCGTATTGCTTTAATATTCGTCCTTCCTGCAAGAATTTACGTTTCTGTTCATCGGGCAACGTTACTTTGCAGGTTTTTACAGCTACGTCAGTCTTACAAGTTTTAAGCTGAGCTTTATATACATCCCCAAAATTACCCTGAAAACAAACGAATCTTAATTCGATATCATGCAATTTCGACGAAAAGATTAATTCTCCTTTTACGTCTATAAAACGATTTTTCTTTCGCTCTCATTTCGAACTGAAAATCGCTCTATAGATTTTCTTCGGGACTTCCTTCTCTTTAAATTTCAATATACCCGTCCTATTTTTTCTAGAAGAATTACATCGTCGTTATTGAGTTCCCAACGTTCACGCGAGATCGGCGTTTTTAGGATAGCTCCGGATCGGCTAGTTACAGGTAATCCGGATAGCCATTGATGCCTAATCAACTCCTGAATCGACGGAAACGTAGGACCTTCGAATCTATAATGTCCCTGGAATCGATACAAACGCGAATGCGTGTTTACATTCGTATTTATACAGTTGTGGACGCAAACAATATGCTGTAAAATGTACGTTCTTACCTCGGTGGTTGTCTGTACAATAAAATGTTTATGCCCATCCCAACAAACAGATAAAACTATTTGGCACTCGTCGTTTCTTGTCGTTTCACGCACTAAAAAGTCCCCTTCGTTCACAAGCAATCTTACTACTTCTTCCCTTGGCAACACGCCATGGAACCATTCCTCCTCCATAAGATCGCCATTTCCACTTCCTTTTTGATTTCCCGTCAATTGTGAAATTCCACGTACCGGTGCCTTGAAGCGTTTTTCAATTAATCCACGGAATAGGGTTAAAATTTATCGTGACAATAAAAAAGACAAACATTATACGTAGATTGACGTCTTGTACAATATTTATAATATTATACATATAATAGGTTCCATCGCATCCGTGTTAGCTCAAAAATATTCGAACTCGATCAAACCGAACATGCTGAATGTTAATGAGATTACCATTTAGTACGGTTACTATCGTTACTAGTATTAATACTAATTAATGCGGTATACAAAAAGAAACAAGAATTTGAAGATTGTTGTCATCATCGACACATTTCTTTCTATCGTACATCTTCTCCAGCAGATGTGTTCGACATTAGATGGAATGCAAAAGAAGCGGTAACGTTCAAGCAGATATGTAGCAAACCATATTTACGTGTCTAACAAATACGGAAAGGACATACAACTGGTAAAGTACTATTCGTTTTTGAAGCAGGACTTTCGCTGCTTGATCTAATCGTTCCATCTGTTGTACTATTTATCGTTGGCAAAGATTTGAAAGGAGACTTAAATATTGTCATGAATCGTTGATTTCTTCGTAACGTGAAGAAACCGTTATCTGGCATTGTGGCTTTCTGAAAGAGCAGTGGTACTAACAAGTAGTAGTAGTCTCTTACTACTAACTAGTACTGACAGTAGTCCGGTAGTACGAGAATGTGATAGAAGTCGTATTTATAATAGTAGAAGATTCTGACCCCCCCCCCCCCCCCCCCCCCCAACCGCTACAAACAAAATTTCAATTACCTTACTGATGGTAGGTGACTCGACAAAGGTACTCTCCATGGAAAGATCGTATCCCAATGGTAATTCCTCGCAACCTAATTCGTTCAAAGCCGATCTAATAACGTCCACTTGTCGTTGAAGCTTTTTTTCCTGGCAACGTAATCGTAGTTCTTCTCTCTCGCGGGTGTAATCGAGAATCGTTGCCCTGGAGTACCGTTAAGTTAAATGGTTCATCAGATTTTGTCTCGACGCAATTACGCTCGTTTGCATAAGATAAAATGTTTACTTAGAGTCGCTGTTATTTTCGGATGGATGCTGAGGATTCTGACGGTTCTGTTGAGTCGCTTTCAAAGAATTCTCCAGTTCGGTTAACCGATTTCGTAACCAATCTATGGTTAGATTATCAACTGTCAATTTATTTGGCAATAATTTCCCTGAAGTATCGTCTACGAGGTTCTCGTCGAACGTGAATCTTATTGGTGATGCTGGTCGCGTTCTGCATCGATTGTTAACAAATGTATAGTCGATTCATGTTAATTGCACCAACGAAAGCAAGTTCTGTACAAGTACCTATGTTCTTCCATAAAGTCCCTACATTCTTCTATGGGTTTCACCAAATCAACGGCTTTTTGCATTCGCAGATGTATCTCTTGAAATTTATCCGTGGTAAAATCAGAGTACTTCACTATGTCCTGAAGTATGGCTTTCCTACCACAAAAGGACAAAATTATTCGTTTGACCATGATCGATGCCTCTACCAAAACGACCATTATCATTGACATTTACCTTGTACATAACTATGCGCTTGCATATAGATTTAACACAAATTAGATTAGCGATCTACGATGCAAAAGTGGGAAGTACATCATAAATTGTTCCAAATACAATAGCAAGATTACTTACCAAGATGTTACCAGTTCTTGATGGATGGTCTGCTGCCGATGAAGCAAGCTCGGCAAATAAGATGTTCTCAAGTCGTGTTCGCATTCTGTTACAGCACCCAAAAGTAACACGTATTCGTTGTGCGTGAGATGAAGCTTCCTACAGGCTTTCTGATATTTCTCCCTCACTTCGTCCAATTTTCTGCCGACTCTGCCTGCTAAAAATATCATAAAACATAGCTGGAAGTCATAAACAGATAATAAAAATACTTACATTTAACATAATATTCTTCGAATCGAGATCTCATTAACTTGTACACTTCCAGATTCTTCTGGTATTCCAATTTCTTTCTGGCAACGTCTTCGGTTAACTAAAGAATGTGATAAAATACCATTGATCGTACCAGATACAATGTTTATGCCATGTCAGTTAAGATTCGATCGCGTACCTGTTGGAACTGATTACTCAACCATGTCTGTTCTTCTTGATACAGTTTTCTGGCTTTTCTCCTCTCCGAACACAATACTGTAATATGATCGACCACTACGTTGTCGACCTGGTCTGCTTGCTGTTTGATTAATTTAGCTGTTTGATCGACGGAATCCATAATGTCCCTCCAACTCTGGAATGTGTCGCGTATAAAACACACGTACCTTGAAGATCGTTCTCTAATCATTGTGGATTTCGAGGAAGTACCTACCTGTGCTATGAGGCTACCGATCAGATCTTCGTTTCGCTCGATCTTCTTTCCTTGCACCGCCAAAGAGGAAATCGTCGAAGCGTATTCGCGATCCGATTTCACTTTCATCGTCAAACATCGTTTCATCGTCTCGAGAAGCTTGATCTCGGCATCCTGGCGACCGAGCAAAGCCTCGTGGAACGCTTGTCCTTGCAGGCTTGTCGAAAACCCCATCCCGCTTACCGTCCGGAATAGAATATCACCGTCTTCGCTGACTTTTTCAAATATGTCAAGAACAAAAATTCATTCTTTCTCCTTTCGATTACGCTGACATTAATATATAGTGAATCGGTCGATGAAATTTCGGCAAACCACTTTAGGATACGCCGCATTTCAAGCAAAAATTTACATACCAATTACTCGATTCGTCTCTCGCGCATCTTCGCATTCGCTCAGGTGGCTGAGATCAACATTTATATTTATACAGACCTCAAATTATAAAAATTAACTTTTACTCGGAAAATGCCATCATGAAACAATTACTGATATATAGAAGGTTGTATCTATCTTGTAAACAAGCATTACTTCGATTAATTATTTTTATTGATTTTCATTGATTTTCATCTTTAGATTAACAAACGTTCAACAATTTATAATTTCGATTCGTTCCAACGTCATAACATTTCATTTGTTATGTGCTATTTATTTGGAATAAATAAATGCATGTACTTATGGATATATATCGCGAATATTCTTTTTATGAACAACTTGCAATTCCATTGTACCTGTGAAACAGGCTTGTGACCAGGGTAGCCACCTCACTGGGAGCGGGTTTTATTGAAAAAATCCCCGGGTTGTAGAAAAAATGAGATAACCCAATTATCTGACAATAATAAATTGTTATGCTTTGTATTGTCTACTCCCTGGTATTGTTTTTCAAATATTTAAGAGTGTTTCATGCAGCGACATCTCTTGGGAAATTTCTATAATCTAAATATCACTTCAAACATAAATAATTTCGAAGATTTTGCAGAATCAAGAAGATTCCTTGAAGTTATGAAATTTTGTAAACTCTAACTTTGTTTTTTGTACCAGAGAGTGTTGTACCTTTATGATTGTATTTTTATATACGACAAAAGTTCTTAGTTTGAAAATTTCCGGGTCATAGCTGAGAAGTTATAAGTTTTCCGAATTATAAATAACGATAAGCAGAAAATTAATTTGATTATAAAATATCGCAATGGTCTCATCTCTAATACCAGAGTCTACGTCCTAAGTTTGTGGGAAAAGTAGTGGGGAACTATTACTGGCGGGAAAGTACCAGAAGAGTGCTCCGAATTTTTGGCAAGTTAGTATTAATATTTGATTGCATAATGGCAGCTAATATTGGAGAATATATACGAAAGAATACATATGGTTTCTTCAATTTGTGTAGTTTGGTTCAGTTTTCAATCGCAAAATATTCATATGTACAAATTTTGAAATTGATTCGCGTCATTTCGAACTGCATAATGCACAAAATATATAAAGAAAATTCCACAACTGAAAGTCCTTAGTAATATTTTTACTTATTTGTTTATTTATTTTATTTTTATTTGAGATTAGTGCAATTTTTATTTTTGCAACATTTGTATTAATGTTATCTGAAATATATGGAATATTTATTTTATTTTTATTATTGGAGATAAGGGCAATATTTATTTTGTTATTTTTTAAAATTTTATTATTTGCTATTAAAAATTAAATTTTGTTATATATTTATATATTATATGTACATACATATTAAATTTTAATATAACATACACATGTGATACATTCATATGTCAAAATCGAATAAAAAAACATTTTGCGAAATTATGAGGGGTGACAAGTTACCCCATTTCAGCCAAATTGTTACTTCACTGAAGCTAAAAATCGTCGCGCATGCGCGAAAAAACCGTGCAATCACGTGCAATGCACTGGTTTGAATATGTGACATTCCGATATTTACATGGTGAAAAGTTGGCAACCCTGCTTTCGACGCAGAAAGCTACTTTTATAAATATCTAGTACACGAGTACTTATTTACGTTGCTAATAAAATCAGAACTCTTCTTTGATATTAATGCAACGAGGAAATAAAACTATATCGATCGATTTCACCATCTCTAAGTAATTTATGAAAACAACATGTAACGTTTGGACCGTTTCGCATTGAGCTGCGGCAGATTGTGTAACTTAAGGTGTGTACATACGCAACTATATAAGTACGTACACACTTGCATATGTATGTATTCGATTTCACGTTCGTCGCACAGACACAGAATACTTGCCAGTTCAATGTTGTAGAGTACTGCAAGCACTGAGCATTCCTACTGCTGCGGCGAGCAGAAGTCGAGTCGCTTGTTGGAGAAACTTATTCGAATTCCACTTCCACTCAAAATCGACAAAATGGGTAAAATGGAGGGTCTGACTATCGCTGGGATGAAAAAGCATCCAATGGTAAGCAAAACGAGCAATCGAAATTGTATGTATATGACAGTGGCTCTAGATTTTTCCGTCTTTTATCAGCTGATGCCATTATTCTTCTGCATCGCTGTGGGAGCATGTGGCTCGTCATTTTATTTGGCGCGTCTTGCCTTGCGTAGTCCCGACGTTTCGTGGTCCCCAAAGAAAAATTCCGAACCATGGAACGAGTTTAGAGAGAAGCAGTACAAGGTACGTCGCGCTTACGCTCAAACCAAGAAACTGAACGTATCGTCAAGAATGCAGATGCTATTTTTAATTAACCGATTCTATATTTTTATTTTTAGTTCCGCTCCCCTAATTACGGACAAGAACCAAAGTCTCCAGCTCCGACGTACTAATTTGTACATTTTATATTCTAGTATTATGTCTAGTTAATTAAGTCGGGAACGGATCGTTTCATTGTGAAACTTGTTGTCAAAACGCTGCAACCATACCTCATTGATAAGCAATGAGCAACATAGTTTCAATCTATTCTTGTGTACAAAGTTAAATAAAATATATGTAGATAATACATGAACCTTTCAACCTATAACTGGTTTGATTACAGAACCATTCCGAAACGGCAGAGAAAGGTGCATAATTTTGTCATGAACAATTCTAAACGTATTTCGTGAACAATACGAAACTAATTATGGTAAATAGTTTCTATAGGCATGATGGAGGTTATACACGTAATACGTACCTCGATAAGGTAACAGAGTACGCGCATTCAATTTCTGACCGTGTTACGAGGGAGCGCTTGGATCACCTTGTTTGTGTAATTTAGACCTAACCACAAACATGCTATACAATTTATAGCTCTGATTATATATGAAATATGATAAGAGCGATAAAAATGGTCGACTTGAAAGACATCCGATCCTATTGACGGCGATATTGGAACTTTGCCAGATTCTATGTGTTGTTTTTTGGATTTTATTTAATGAAGTATTGCTCGTTGGAAAACTGTGATTATCTTTTGAATGGACACAGTTTCTGTTTAAGTCACGTGCAACAAATTGAATTTTTAGCGAAATAGTCGATCACCAGTTTCAATTTACCAATTGCACTTTGTACTTGAACGACACACGAGATCAAGAATGGACTCATCGTGGGAAGATTTTTATGCAAAAGATCCGTCACCTCAGAATCTCGATCAGAATGTAACGTTGCTAAAAGAATTTATAGATTTTCAAATAGAGAATGATAAAGAAGTGGTTTTAATAACGGTGAGTTTCATATTACAAAATACAATACGCATTCACGTTAACGATGGAATGTTACATGGTTCAAATATACTGTTACAGAGCGGAGGTACAACAACTCCCTTAGAACACAATACGGTAAGATTTGTAGATAACTTTAGTGCAGGGACAAGAGGATCTGCATCCGCAGAATATTTTTTAAAGAAGGGATATGCTGTAATTTTTATGCACAGGTAATCATTTTGCTTTTGTTCTATATTAGCATTAGAAAATACTGCCTTGTGCAAATTTAATCTTGTTGATTTCTCGACAGGGTTAAATCTATGGAACCATTTACAAGACACATCACGGGACAAAAGTTTCTAGACATGTTAGAAATCGATCAACAAGATGGAAAATCCAAGATTACAGGTACAAGTATTTAGTTTAGTTAAATTAGAAAATTATATAATATAAAATCAAATCGTATGTGTTTCTGTAAATTAAGCGATAACATACAGTTTAATCTTGGATGTGTTGTATGCTTTGCTAGTATTGCCACAGTATGCAGAGAAGTTAGCGATCATATTACAGAACTATAAAGACACATTGACTGAGAAGAAGTTGTTGTACCTTACGTTTACAACTATCTCTGAGTATCTTTGGCTGCTACGATCTACTTGTCAAGTTCTAGCTTGTCTCAAAGAGAAAGCTATTTTGTACCTTGCAGCTGCCGTTTCAGACTTTTACATTCCTTCCACCGAATTGGTACATCTTTATATTCTACACAATATCTATCATAATTTGTATTGTTATTTTGTTACTAATCGTTGTTACTGATAATCATAATTTTTAGTCCGTGCATAAAATTTCTTCGACTAGACCGCCGACGATAGCGCTTCAGCTAGTACCAAAATTATTAGCTCCTTTAGTGTGCCTTTGGGTTCCAGAAGCATACGTGGTCTCTTTTAAATTGGAAACCGACGAAAATCTCTTGATCTCTAAAGCAAGGAAGGCGCTCAACGAGTACAAACATAATGTAAGTTATTTCAACAATTTGTTAATGAATGAGGTTTAATTAATTCGAAGCATTTCGTCCATAGCTGGTCATAGCTAATATGTTGCACACTCGAAAGCAGGAGGTAACAATCGTTACCCAGGAAAACCATTATGTTATATCGCTTTCGAACGAACAATTGAGTAAAGGTGATGAAATTGAACAACTGATAGTCGACGATCTAGTAGAAAGACATAAACGTTTTAAACAATC
This sequence comes from Lasioglossum lativentre, assembly GCA_916610255.1. Lineage (NCBI taxonomy): Eukaryota > Metazoa > Arthropoda > Insecta > Hymenoptera > Halictidae > Lasioglossum > Lasioglossum lativentre. The sequence continues at coordinate 22,462,773 of OU744355.1, forward strand.
TGTTAAACAACGCAGCTAATGAGTTCTGGGAGATAGTAAATGAATGTACCCAATGGAATGATTTGCAATTACTATTATTACATTTCTTATGGTTATTATTACGATCTTTATGAGGTTTGATCGGATAATAATTGGTTTGGATTCTTTTGGTATTCTTTTTAATTTGTTCGAAATATAGATGTATATGGGGAAAAAAACGAAAAAAGGAAAAAGAAAATAAAAGATGAAAAGTAAACATGAAAACATTGAATTACTTTTTAAGATTCGTCATGTGCACATTAATTTTGTCGATCAATACTCTATCCGACGGTTTGCATTGCACCTGTATAAAAGTTAACGCGGATATATCTTTCTGTTCAACCGCCGTTTGAACTGCTTCTTCTAACATTCTGCAAATTATATTATTTTGTTAGGATACTAATTATTTGTTGCTTTCGTGTTGTAATACTTACTTCAACTTGACCAGATATTTCACTTTCAGTTCATCTCTTACTTTGGGTAAATACTTTTTTGCTTCTCTGTCTTTGTTATATTTTAAACACTGATCTATGAATGGCTGAAATAAGAGAATCGAAACGATGCCGTTTATAGAAATTTCTTGTTATTGCCAGAATACCGATAAATACCTCGTAACCGATGGGAGACTTTTTGCTCTTGGACAATTTCTCTAATTCACTCCACATGTCGTTCTCCGCTAGACATTGTATACGCAACCACCAGTATCTGGGGGGAATTCATTCGAATTTGTATCAGTTGATATATTTGCATGTTCGGGGAAGAATGTAAGTACATATTATATAATACAAATATCGTATCTCGTATGGAATGTATGTATGCGCCATGCGCATGATACAAACATGTCGCACCTTCGGTCCGGTATTCGGTACTCCGACCTTAGTTTGTCTGCCAATTTCAATTCGTTTTTTAACAATAGTATCTTGACAGTTTCGTGAAGGGGTTTTCCAACAATCGATTCGTGCAACGTATCTTCCAGAGACTTTTGATAGCGCAACAGTTTGACTTGTTCTTCTGTCAGAGCCGCATTCGTGTCATTCCGGGCCAACTTGAAATTTTCTTGCGCGGATTGCAACAATGCTTCTCTCGTCGTAGCGTTCTGTAAGATCGACCACAACAACAATATCAATTGTAACACGAGCAAAATTCGCGTCGATCAATTTGGAGCAAACCTTTCGTTGATAACTTTCGGTGATGAACCATATGGCTTGAGAATGATAGTCATCGTTCTGATTATAAATGCTTCGAAGGGTCTCTCGATTGTGACTCTGACAATATTTAATGTACAATGCCATCGCCAAAGGACAATGCATTATAGACGTCTACGAGCAATCAATAAAAATCTTTAATTAAACAGTGTCCGTGTCATCGATGATCGTTCAATAACAAACGGTTCACCTGAAAGTCACCGATTGCCATGCTCTCTCTGAGATGAATGATCACCGTGTAAACTAGATCGGTGTTACCGCTTTCGACAGCTTTACGCAGAGCTGCTCTCTTTTCGCCGAGTGTTAGCAAAAGCGGTACTTGTTGGTGCGCACGTGGTTCATAGTCGATTAGCTGACAACAAACAAAAAGGGCGTTCAATTGGCAACATCAAAGACAGGTGTAGGGGTAGGGTTAGAGTCAGAGATAGAGAGGGAGCTAGCTAGCGATACAGAGGATGATGATTACTTTAATAGCTAATTGCTTTCTACCGCAGTCGGCTGCTCTTTTCGCAATCTCACTGTAAGAAACACCGGGTGCGTATCCCAATTTGTCAGCTATCTCTTCCGCTATTTGTTCTTTGTCCAATTGAGTTTGCTTGACCTGCCATGAAATAGAATAGTATAGAATAAGGAAAACATATAAGATAAAATAAGAGAAAATGAAAGGTTTGAATAGCATTACTTTGTAACAGGCCCAATGTGCTAATATTCGGCTTTCTCCTTCGACTTCCGGTAATTGTAGATGTCGTGCTATCTGAATACTCAGATAGTAGTGTCTTCTCGCAACGAGTCTATCCAGTACCACTTGACTCGTCAAGATGGTAAATCTGAATCACTGTTAAGTACTTTTCGTTACGAAACCGTTATAAAAATGGCAAAACGAAAGGTAGAAAGCTAAGGATACTGTATGTAGGTTATTGGAATTCCAACCGCAGGGTGTCTCACGGCGTTCAATACCCTCAGTGTTCGGCACATGTCAACGTAATGTTGACACAATTCTGAATTCACCGTCTTGCTAAATCCTTTGCCGAATTTTGCTGCCCTCATTAAAAGCTTTTGTGTATTGAAGTCAAATTCGTGACTAGCCCCATCGATGCAAGCCCATATCGTTGCGTCCAATTTTTCTTTGACTAGGTCTATGTAACTGTCAGCTTTGTGACTCTTCTTTTGAAATTGTTTCGAAGCTTCCAAAAGATAAGACGCGGGATCGGTCGAATTAATTCGAAATATCTTTTGAACTACGTCCGGTACTTTCTGTATCATTTCATGGGATGTTGCGGACAAGACGCGCACACCGTCGATCTCGGTGACCAGATGTACCGGGCCATCGTAAGTGTACACTATCGTTTCTGCTGTTAATCCTACCACTATTACGGTACTGTTCCAACTGCAAACCACAGCTTTCGTACCGCACCTGTGAACATTTCTACAAGTATCATCGTTGTCGGGCACGATACTTGACGAGTTTACACAACTCGATGACAACATAAGCCAATTATACTAACCATGCCAAGTTCGTTAACGTTTCTTTGGTGTTTGTATTATGCTCGCAATATTTCTCCTTAAAATCTATCGAACCTATGTACAAGCGACCCGTATCCGAGTAAAGAGCTATGTGACGGTTATTTCCAGAGACAGCCATGGCAACTATGCTGGAAACTTTGGTCTGCCTCGTGAAAAGAGTGTCCTGAACAAACATACACATACCCCTTGAACATTTACGTTGCGCGTTGAAAATTTTTTGTAATCTGAATTTGTTTTAAATTTGAACCGTACGAAAACTACATGCGTCGTGTTTTGATGTGTTTGATGGACTACAGATAGCCCATCCCTGTGAGACAAAATGACTCTGGTTTCTCTGTCGCGATGAACCAGACACCAGCTATCTATCGGGCCTCTGGACCCTAAAATAAACTTAATTTATAGAGATGGCTGATTTATCTAGTAGAGAAGCGATTGATCGACATAGAACAAACTTACTGGGAATGTCTGTTATTTGTCTAACTTTTGGCTCGGCAACGTTATTTACTAAAAATACACGGCTGGTAGATGTCAAAACGGCAATGCCTGTTCCGCTGTAAGTTTGAAAGAATTTTGCTTCCACAACCTTGGTGTCCTTGACCTCCTAACATAAGATTATACAAACGTTAGCCGATCTCTTTAACAAAATTTCTTGTATAATGCTGCTCTTGTACTACAGAGACCATAGAAAAAGAATAACGTACGTTCCCCATGGTAAACGCGTGTTGGTATGTACCAAACATATCGTATATGTGAATCATACCATCCTCTTGCACGCACAATAGTTCCTCTTGCTGAGACCATCCTAAAGCAACCAATTGTCCGCCACTCCACTGAAAAGAGCGCAAGTATAATGCTCCCGCTGCCTAAAGTTTTAACATCGATTCTCGAAATTTACTTGCAGTTTGGCCGTTAATTTTCCGGCAGACGTGTACAAATATATCATCGGTTTGCTCGATCCTTGAACTTTAACGAACTTCTTGGGATTTCTGGTGACAGCGATCGAACCTCCATAAGGAGCCGCCACCAACACATTGCTGTCCGACATTTCATGTTGGAACGACAACGGATAGAGTTCGAATTTCCTGAAAAGTAATGGTTTCTTATCCAATACTCTATTCGTTTCTACATATAAACGCTATTTGTTTGTACTTTTGTCAATACGCAGTTGCATAACCTTATCCGAATTGTTACCTAAAATACACGTCTCTTCCCAAAGGAAACCAATCAGCAGTTAGCATCGCCAGCATCTTCGAAAGGAGAAGACAGCCGAATTTCAACGATATAGACGTACGTATACGATCATAGTTTTCAACGTAATTCTCATAAAACAGAGATACGGTTGTGACCGTCGTATCCGTCACTTCTTACAGGTTTTACGTTTACACAATGTCTGATAGGAATTTGTGCGCATGACCGCGGATCAATGAAGCGAACGGTTCGGCCGAACGTCATCGATAAGGAAGCGGATTATTAGACCGATCGTCGTTGATAAGGAAGCGAACAATTCGACCGGCCATGGTCGATAAGGAAGCGAACGGTTCGGCCGACCGTCGTCGATAAGGAAGCGGATTGTTAGACCCTCGTCGATAAGGATGCGGACGCTCGCACCGGCACCGACGAGATACTATTAAAGACTGCCAGCAGTGCCAGCCTGGCAGTCTCTCGTCGGTGGCACCGGTTTCGAATGTCTCGGTCGGTAAAGCAGTGACCACATTCTGTGAAGAAAAATCTGCGAGACGTTGGGTCTGTTACTTATTGCGGTCCGTCCGCGCTACGAGGTACATCTGACAATGAGCGCATTCCCCCTTCCCACGAGCAATTCGAGCGGTATATTTACACGGTGATTGCTCGAGGGTATGGGAAGAGCCGCGCGAAAACCCCGTTATGTCCAAGCTAGAGTCTGAGTTCGAGTCCGAATCCGAGTCCGAGTGCGAGTTGGCAAATCTGTAGAGAAGGGCAGGGTACACGTTGGTCTCGCGTAGATCCCCTCCTTTCCCATCCATTACGATATTCCATTGCCCGAGGTTACGACTGCTCGAACTCTCTCAGTTTCCGAATGTCGTGACGCGCGCCGCGTTCCCTTCGCAGTGTCCCTTCGCGAGTATCGGTCGCGTATCCATCCGCGAACAAGATCGACATCGGTATCAATATAGAACGGCCCGTGGCGCTCGCGGAGAGAGCGAGTCGTCGTTTATTGACGTAGCTGCGGAGCACAAATAAAATAGGAGATAAGAGAAAGGAGAAAGGAAAGAAGAAGGCAAGGTAAGGCGAGGCAAGCGAGCACGTAAGCGCGCGTTACCAGTCCAGGCAGTCGCTGTTCCCCACAACCGGGACGTTTCTCTTGGAAAGAGGAGTCGCTTGGACTGTCGACGAGCAACGAGTCGCAACGGGACCATGAAGAGCATCTCTGCTAGAATTCTCGGCTAAGTGTCCGAATCGGTAACGTGGTCGATTGTCGAGTAATAAAATAATCCGATTGCGGGAAGGTAATGTGGATCGAGATCGCGATCACGAGTGACAGCCGATAGAACGGTGCGAACGCGACTACAGATGCGGATACGGATGTGGATGCCGATGCGGATGCGGATGCGAATGCGAATCCGGATGCGAGTACGGACAGGATACAACCTTTGCGTGGACCAAGCAATATGATCGAAGCGTAAGTTACCGATATAGCTAGAGGAGTCGAGAGGAATTTCGATGATCCGCCTTGCCATCGAAAATAAGTCTCCGAGGCGTCTAGCCTTCTCTTTCTTGATTCGAACGAACGGAATCGGGACCACAGCGAATGCGATTTAGAATTTGATCGGTCCATCGCATCGAAACGAAACGAAACGAAACGGAATTCCGTAATAAATGGAGGAAAACTAGAGATTGAGCGGATAGTCGGTAGAGAGCGGCGCGCGTCTTCGGTAAATCCCGTTCGCTCCGAGAAAAAGAACGGAACGCGGCCGTTTAAGCATTTGCGTGAAACAGGTTTCACCGTGTGTGTCCGTTGATGCACAGAAAGAAACCACCGTTACACGCAGACAGTCGCGTGTTCCAAGATCGAACGCGTATCCTTGCGTAGCCTTTCCTCTTTGGTATTCGCGTCGTCGATCGAAAACAGTGGTGTAGGAGAGGAGGAGATCGGTTGTTCTTTGTGAGCGCGGTTGTCATCGTTTTCTTTCTTTTTAGATTGTACGGGATTATCGTCGTGCTCGCGGCCACGGCCGTTCCTCTGCCGGCGCAATACGTCGAGGTCGACGTCGAAGGATGGGCGCCATGCGTCGAGCTGAAACGGGATCTTCAGATTCCCTGCGAATGCTTGGTTTTGGCGGAATCGGCCGCAGTCGGTCGATCGATAGGGGTGAACTGCGACGGGGCGGTGTTTACGCGGGATACGGTCGAGAGCTTGCGAGGCCAGCCGATCGTCTCGATCCGTCAGCGGAACGCCGGATACCAAACGCTGCCGGGGGATCTGATCGGGTCGGGTCTGCGGCTGAGGAAGCTCGATCTGTCCGGCAACTCTATTCGCAAGCTGATGGATCGGTTGCTCGTAGCGCAACCTCATCTGGAGGAACTTAGGTTGGCGGACAACCTCCTGGGCGACAGCTTGAACCCGATATTCTCGAGCAACGAGTTTCACGGGTTGAGGCGACTGAAGCTGCTTGATCTCAGCGGAAACGGTCTGAGAAGCGTCGAGGAAGGAATGTTCAAGGGATGCGAGAGTCTCGAGCAACTCTACCTTGACAGGAACGAGATAGCGACGGTGCCGACAGCGTCCTTAAAGGGGCCGAATTCCATTCGAGTGCTTTCCTTGAGCGGTAACGTTGTCGGTGCGTGTCTCCCGGTGTCAAACGCCTGCAGCCTATGCCTGTATAATACCGTGTATGCATACATGTTGTACAGGATGTTTGACTACGGGTGGTAGAAAATTTAAGGGGTGGTTCTCCATGACAATATAAGACGAGAATGAAGAATAAAAGAATTGCGGTTTCGGATTCGTTTTTTAATTATTAACGATCAAAGATATCCCTAAAATGCGGCAATCCGACCAACAGTCATGTATCAAGTGACATACATGTATTCGTGTGTGACGTATACCACTGTCGGTCGGGTTGTAGTATTTTAGGCGGATCTTTAATTGTTAGTAACTAGAAAACGAAGTCGAATTTTTGAATTCTTCATTTCCATCTTATATTGTCATGAAGTATCATCCCTTAAAGTTTCTTCCACCTGTAGTCGAACACCCTGTATATATTGTACGCAGAATATTGATATGTATACATTATAAATATTGAATGAATGCGAACAATTTGTAACCCCAAATGGTTGTCCATAGGATCGCTTCCACGAGGCGCGTTCTCGTCGATTGGCGGATCGTTGCTGCGCTTAGATCTCAGTGACAACGAGCTGGTCCACATAGAAGACGGTGCCCTTTTCGGACTGGAACGTTTGCTCCTTCTCAATCTTTCTCGCAACGATCTCGGCCGCTTCAACAGCGACGCGTTTGAAGGTATGAAATATTATCGACGAGCGACAGTCCAAGAATATGACCGTTTGTTCGTTTTCATTTTCATTTTCAGGCGCTTACAATCTACTACAGTTGGATCTCTCGGTAAATTTTCTTCAAGAATTTCCCAGCGAAGCGATCAGGCTCCTGGCGGATCTCAGATTCCTCAACCTTTCGAACAATTTGATCGGCGTAAGTATCGATCGACTTCATTCATCGAAAACATACATATGTAAGTACATGTATCTATATAGTATATATATATTTGTTTTTTTGTTACGTCCAGAGCATAGACAGGGCTCATTTGTCGGGGCTGAGGGAGCTGCAGGTGCTAGATCTCAGTCGCAACAACATCGGACGTCTTGGCGTGAACGCGTTTTCCGGCTTGATCAGCTTGACTAGACTGGACTTGAGCTTGAACGCGTTGCGCACGGTAGGTGAACGCAATTGCGTACAAGTGTCGAAACCTACATACGGTTCCACCTAGCTAATTTTCAGATCGAGGAATCGTCGTTCGAGGGCTTGGTCAAACTGAAATGGTTGTCCCTGCAAGACAACAACATTTTGCTGATGCCGGCCGCGGCTCTGACCAGACTGCCGTCTCTCACCCATCTTCACGCAGAGTTCAATCGCATCGCCGCGCTCTCGACCGAACTGATCAAAGCGACAGCCGCCGGCCTGAGAACGCTCGCGCTGACTCGAAACTTGGTGCGAGAGATACCGGCCGAATCGTTCCGCGAATTCGACAACCTGGTCGACATACGACTATCGGGAAATCTGCTGTCGACGATATCTGCGAGCACGTTCGCCGGGCTGGAGAACACGTTGGAGAGGCTGGACGTTTCGCGCAACAGACTGACGTCGATCGGGCAACTCCCTCTGGAGAATCTGGTCTCTCTGAACCTGGCCGGTAACCAGCTGACTCGAGTTTCGCCGGAAACGTTCAAACGACTGCACAGATTAGAGTATCTGAATCTGAGCTCGAACCCTCTGTACGGAGGTTTTCCGCCGGTGTTTCCCGCGTCGGTGACGGACCTGGACGTGTCGCGAACCGATCTGAGAATATTGCCGACGATCCTGTTGTCGAACCTGGCGTCCCTCGAAAGGATCGCGATGGCCGGGAACGGTTTGGAGAGAATCGAGAAGGGAACCTTTCGACAACATCGGAACTTGTCGATCATCGATTTGTCGGAGAATCGGATAGAGTATATCGAGGACGCGGCTTTCGCCAGTTCAAAGAGCCTGCGCGAGCTGAATCTACGAGGGAACAGATTGACTCTGTTCACCGGGGAATACTTCGACACAGGCACCGGCTTGACGAGCCTCGACCTGTCCGGAAACCGAATCGATCGATTGTCCCCGACGGCTTTCGCGATCCATCCGAGACTGAGGCGTCTCGATCTCTCCGGGAATCGATTGGCCCAGTTCCCCGGCGAGTACGCGAGACCCCTGCAGTTCCTGGAGACACTCGATCTGTCCCGAAACCTGTTGAAACGCGTCCCGGAGTTCGCGTTCTCTCGGATTCCGCGGCTACGCGTTCTCGGTCTCGCCGGGAACGAGATCGAGTCGGTGGACGAGCTGGCTTTCCACAATTCCACGCAGCTTCAGTTGCTCGATCTATCCTGCAACGAGATCGAAACGCTCGGCGAAAGAACGATGGAGGGGTTGCTCCGTCTAGAGCATCTTTCTCTCGGAGAGAATCGGTTGACTTCTCTGCCGGAAACGATCTTCGATCCTAGCAGAGTCCGAGCGGTGGAGAGCGTCGATCTGTCCGGCAATCGTTTCGCAGAGATCCCGGCAGCAACCCTGCAAAAGCAGTCGGCGTTCTTGTCGCGGTTGAACGTCGCGCGAAATCGTATGGTCGAGGTGTCCGGCCGCGACATTGCTACCAACGTCAAGGATCTCGATCTATCGGGAAATCCACTTAGCGAGAACGCGATCAAGGGGATCCTGGGCGAAACGAAGATCCTCCGCAGCTTGAACCTGGCCGGCACCGGTATCGAGAGGCTCGGCAGGTTCGAAACGCCGTTCCTCAGACGATTGAATCTCTCCGGGAATGCCATAGCCACGGTGGACGTTGCCGTGCTCGAACGAACCACTATGCTCGAGACGTTGGACCTTTCACAAAACAGATTGACCGATTTCTCGGGAACGATGTTCCGCGCGCTCCCCTCTCTTCGATGGCTCGACGTGTCGGGCAACGACGCAAGAACCGTCAACGAGATCAGCTTCGACGGATTGACTGCGCTCCGCGTCCTCGACGTTTCCCGCTTGCCGAACTGTGCCAGAATCGAAAGAAACGCTTTCAAACCGTTGGCCAAGCTTCGCTCCCTGTCCGCCCACAGTTATCCCAAGTTGGGCTATTTCGACGTCCAGGGTATCCTAAAAGGAATGCGCAATCTGGAGTCGTTGGACATCGAGATCAAAGATTCCTCGGTCGGCAACGAACAGCTGTCGATTAGTAAGCACCCTCACCTGCGGCAATTGATTCTGAGGGGCGAGAGGCTGCGGAACGTACTGTCCAGCTCGTTAGTCGGCGTCCGGGTACCTAAGCTGACCGTCGGTCTAAAAAACACGTCGGTCGAATCGATTCCGGCCGCGCTATTCTTCCCGGTACCGCGATCCACCGAGCTGCAGCTAGATCTTTCCGGAAGCAAATTCTCCACTCTCTCGGCCCAGGTTCTCGCCGCGCTCGACGAACGAGCCGGCACCGTTGCTCTCCAAGGTCTCGAGAGCAATCCGATCAATTGCAGCTGCGACGCCAGACAACTCTGGAGGTGGTTGAGAACAAGCTCGGCCGAGCGCGATCTTCATCGTCAACGATTCGCGTCTGGCGTTCGCTGCGTCACTCCGCCACGCCTAGCCGGCTCGATCCTCACCGCCCTCGACGAGCATCGTCTCTCGTGCGAGCCGTCCGACGAGAACGTATCCACCACCGTCACCGTCACCGCTACCGACGTCGACGCTGACATTGGAATAGGTTCCGATCCTGATTCCGAAAACCGTCGGACCAGCCAAAGCGCCGACACCACCTCCTCGGGCTCCTCCGATTTCGCGTCGAGGACGCCCTCGTCGATTACTAAACCAGAGATCATCTGGACGGTCGCGCCCACCGTTCGGAACGATCGAAACAAACATTATGATCGAGACCGCGTGCTCGAGACCGGTCTTGTGGGGAATGGTTCGGGAACGGACGACACTCTGATCATCGGCATCGTCGGCGGAGTGGTCGCGCTCATAGCCATCATCGTGATCGTGGTCTGCATCTGTCGGCTGAGATGGTCCAGTCGAATGGACGAAGCGAGGATGGCCGCGGCCAGCATTCAGGACGCGTCCATGCTCAGACCTAGTAGCGCATACTCCGGCAAGATCAATCACGACCTCTACGTCGGATCTTACAACGGATCCACGTTGGATCGCGGGAACGGTGTACCGCCGCTGCATCCCTCGATCCCGACTCCTCCAATTCAAATGATGCCGTTCGTGCAACCGATGCATCTGATGCACACCCTTCTGACCCCGGGTGCGCAGCAACAGCAACAGCCACAGTCGATGGCACAGCCTCAATCCCAGCAATTCTACGGGTATTGCGACGGCGGCGCCGCGTTACCCCTCTACGTTGCCTGTCCAACAGATACCAAATGCGACAGGTAACTCTTAGCTGGATATAATTATTTGCGGACGTCTCTACCACCAGATCTCGCTCGTACTTACACCACAATCAAATCTCCGATTTGTATATTTAACGTCCACCCGAATGGTAGGTAGGTATCCACTTATCTACTTCTCGTTTTTTGTCGGGTTAAGTTTAAATGCTCGTCGCCGAGCATTACTTATGGACGATCGTCGGTGCTCGAGCCGTTCTGCGAACTCTTATGCTTTATATTAATATATGTACATATATGTATACATTACTCTACTCCACCATACTTATTGTAAACCATCGTTTTGTAAAACATACGATTTACGCGAACATTTTTTTTTTTATTTTTTCCATTATAGTCTAAATCGCGTGTTTGTTATGTGTAGGCGTCAACAATTTTTTTGGCCATAAGATACAATGTAAATACCGACGAAAACATTTGTCCCGCCAAATTTGCATTTAATTGCACTTCTCCGAGTGGAGTAACAACGATACCGAACATGGGAAACTAGCACGCCGTTTTCTTGTTTAAGAATAAATAAAGTTGTTATGAGCATAGGTGATGAAATCGTTCGAATCTATACCTTCTGCGTTCATGCCATCCTGAAACAAACCTATTCATTATTGAAGAAATAATATATAGGAATCAATTCAAACGATACTTTCAGTCGACACCGGACGCTATAATTTGGATTTTTTTTTTATTATTTAAAGTGCAGAAAGGTAAAATGTTTCTCCTGACTCCCCAGTAAAAGGTTGTGGTTAGCACCGTTGTTTACCCAGGATCGTCGTTTACACTTGGAAAAGTTATCCAAGAGAAGTGTTGTAACAGCTATCGGCACGTACAATAAAACATTTAACGGGGCAGTTTATGAGGCAATTTTATTGTTCGTCATCTACATATCCTATCGTTTCTTACATTTGTTTTGTGACAAAAGTAAACATGTGTATTACAGGATGACCAATTAGTAATGCATCATGTTTCTCCACTGCTCCATAAGTGATGAATGTAAACACAGCTTTTTAAAGATCTGCTGAATGACTATCAAATAATGAAACAGACGGTCTTGGAAGAAACAGAGAAGATAATCTATAGGTAATCTGTAGTTAGCTTTGCATTTCTTACTTGGATAATTTAAAACTGTTCTATACATAGATGAAGAGAATATCGCAAGATTCAGTTGCTGAAGCCAAGGCGCTCATCAGCGAATTCCAAGCAAGTTTAGAAAATAATTGTGACACGTTAATGAATTACCAAAATTGTGTGAAACGCAATATGAGAGAGATACAACGAAAAATGAAAGAAGATAAAAGTCTCATTTTATCATTAATCAATGTAAACTTTAACGCTGTATAACAAATACCAGATACTTCGTTATCTTGGAACACTGCGTCCTATGCATATCCTATATCAGAGAGGAATAATTCCTCTCTGGCAGTCTGGCAGTGATAGTGATGCCAGAATCGTGGTCATCGTGGAACCGTGGAACCGTGGAACTTTCTCCTCCGGCGGCTCCAGACTCCAGGCGGCTCAAGCAGTGCGCATACCGAGTTTTTGCCTGTCAGACTTCTAATATAGTATTGGGCTTTTGTATCTTACGCGCATACCGAGCTTTCCGGCAAGTTCCCTTTAGCATACTTGGTTTTGGTAGGATCCGGAGTTTCAGCTCGAATTTCGACCTGGCTTTTCGAGAGAGGGTCGAGAGTCCCTGCTGTGCATGGCACAAAAAAAAAGGTTGCAGGAGGGAGCTCCACAGCTCCTTACGTAAACTATCGTTATCTCTCTTCTACAACATCATGGAGATAGGAAACGTTCCTGCCACTTGGTGAAACAGCATCACACATCCTTATATTTTATACATAAATTATACATATAAAATTCTTCTTAAATAATTTATCATTTCATACGCAAATGTAATTTCTTAATGAAAACATATTAGAAATATCTTTGTTCAGCAAATTTTACCACCGGTTGAAGTGTGAAAAAATAAAAAAAAAATGTGGTCGTATTCTACGATTTCTTCCTGTTTAAAATTCCGTTTTTTAATTCACGGAGCCTCAAAAATTTAAAAAAATTTCAGTTTGTCGGAATTGTAGAGAAAATACTAAAAGTTCCATTTTACAATTTTTTTTTATGTGGGCTTATACTGAAAATGTAGAAGACACTTTTCGTAGATCAGTATCAATTAAACATATTCTGAAAATTTCATCAAAATCGGTGAACGTTGCAATGAGGTAAAAATATGCAGCGTTCAGCAAGACCAATCAGCGCATTTCTTCTGCATGGAAATGGAAGTGTCCAGTCGAACTTCCAAAAAAGGGAAACGCGAACGGTTCAATCCGGGCCTTACAACATCGGAAGGGTTTTATCAATCGAACCCGCTTGTTTAGATAATTCAGTCGCATCGTAACAATAGCTATTTTAAATAAACAACGCCATTTGCCTGACAGAAAACTAGTGTTGAGGCTTACTTGCCAGGCACTTGTCCGGCTCTAGCAAAGGCATCTCGGATTTTGGGAACCCCTAGGGTTTGGGTAGCAGACGTCACGCTGTGCCTTTCTTCGTCGAGCATCTCGAACCCTCTTAATTGACGTTCCGGCTCCAAAAACTCGGTATGCACTAGAAAAACGGTGTCAGGTATCTCCGGCTTGCCGGAGACTCCGGTATGCGCAGTCCTTCAGCCGGCTTGGCCCCCCCACTCTGACGTACCGTCGTCACGTTGCTTCGATTGCGCGCGCGCTACATACACAAGCGTACCTCTGCTCTGTGCGTGTGAGCTGCCTATTCGACAGTCGAACACACGGGCAAAGTAGAGTAGTAGAGGCACGTGCGTGTAGCGCGTGCGCAGTAGAAGCAACGTAAGGCGATGGAGTGGGGGGCCGAGCCGCCAGAGGGGAAAGTTCCTCGGTTATACGATTCTGCCGATTTTGGTATTTATCACTGCTCTGTCTAACGTCTAACTCTGTCTGTATCAGTCTGTATATGGAGGTAGCCGCCACAGCATCGCGATAGTGGCCGACATCTCCCTACAAACAAATATATTGTACTACATACATATATCCTCTTTGTATGTCATACAGTGTATGGACTGTCATTTCTCCCCTCTACTGCTACTACTCCGTACTCCCTACCCCTACTACTACTACCATCTCTGCTACCTGCTACTACATACCAATATTGCCAACATACCATCTAGATATACGTGGTCGTGATCAGTCGTGATTCGTGATACGTCGTCGGCTGCGCACGTTATACGTGAGCGGCCATTTTTCCTCTGCAACTGTCAACTTTGATACCAAACACGACGATTCCACGATGATACCTATAGAAAAATTAGCCTCGTCGATGAAATTGCAAATTTGTGCCGCGCCAGAAGTGGTCCCAACGGTAATAATTAGTTATCCAAATTTTCTGTAATGCATACCAAATTATCAGCGAATAACACGCAAACATTACCGCCACAGTTTCGTTATGATCATTAACGTTCAATTGAACCGAATGTATTACAGGGAACTGAATTATGCGTGAGGCACGTAAATTCGACGGTGGATGAAGTTACGCACAATCCCAAGTACGAAGAGCTGTTTGCACCAGATGTAGGGCCTGAAAATCCTTTCAAAACGCAACAGCAACGCGCTATAAAAAATATGCTGTCGGGATACGTAGAAAAAGCTCATATAAGCGAATTTCAATTTGAAAATCAAAGAAGAACTTTTGCTAGCTATGGTATTTATACGTGTGCATATACATATACATACACATTAGAAATATACAATACAATATTGTATAATTTAATACACGCGTTGGTATAGGTCGCATCCGAATAAAATAAATATTTCTTGTAGGCTATGCATTGGACCCGACTGTAGATGGAAGCGCCGAAGAAGGCAGAACAATTATTGGAGCGAAAGAAGCAGCAGAAGAATTAGGTGGGAAAACTGTATTCGAAAGTACAACTCTGAGACCAGCAGATAAAAGAAAACGCCATAGGAACGACAATCCTGCCGACGTAGAGGGATTCTTAGGTCCATGGGGTGGATACGTAGACGAAAAACGCGTTATAAAACCAACGGAAGAAGAAGCTGCCGAGCTAGAGGAAATATTAGCTAAGAGAAATAGAAGAGGGAAACCTATGGAAGAGAAACCCTTGGAAGAAAAGACAGTGTTGCATAGTATGTATAGTTGAACAATTGCTTCACTTTTTTATTCAACTTGAATCAACGGTTATTTATTATAACATTGTTCTGCAGTCAAGGATAGTGTGGACTACCAAGGAAGATCATTTTTACATGCTCCGCAAGACGTTGGAGTAAATTTGAGGTCCGAGTCACCACCTGATAGATGTTTCTTACCGAAAGCACAAATTCACAGTTGGGAAGGTCATACAAAGGGTATCTCTCAGATCAGATGGTTTCCTCGTACAGCACACTTGTTACTTTCATGTGGTATGGACTGCAGAGTCAAGGTATGTATACTATAATATTAGGGGAGCGCAAAACAATGTCTGTAATATGATAGAACGAACAGTGCTTATTTATTCACATTAATTTCATGTGCATATTACTTTGATGAAAGTTGTGGGAAGTATACAAAGAAAGAAGATGCATCAGAACGTATTATGGCCATCGCCAAGCTGTTAGAGACATAAGTTTTGACAATGACGGAAAGAGATTTTTGTCAGCGGGATACGATCGTTACGTGAAACTTTGGGACACTGAAACTGGCGCTTGCGTTAGTCGATTCACAAACAGGAAGATTCCATATTGCGTGAAATTCAATCCAGATTCTGACAAACAACATTTATTTGTGGCAGGTACCAGCGACAAGAAGATTATCTGTGTAAGTAATACAAAAACGGAAAACATGCTGCCCAGGGCTGCTACCTGGGGTACGTTACATTACGTTAAATTACATTACATTGTAGTGGGATGCCCGATCCGGCGAAATAACACAAGAATATGATAGACATTTGGGAGCGGTAAACACGATAACGTTCGTAGATGAAAATCGGCGTTTTGTAACTACTTCGGATGACAAGAGCTTGAGAGTTTGGGAATGGTAAGATGCAACTTATTGGATACGACGCTGTTCGTAGAATCTTCAAAGAAAAGAATCTTCATAGAAGTTTTATACAGGGATATACCGGTCGACATGAAATATATAGCAGATCCTTCGATGCATTCTATGCCAGCGGTGACACCATCGCCTAATCAAAAGTGGCTCGCATGTCAAAGCATGGATAACAAGATAGTTATATTTTCCGCATTGAATAGATTTAAGATGAATCGTAAGAAGACATTCACGGGTCATATGGTTGCTGGCTATGCGTGTGGTTTAGACTTTTCTCCCGATATGAGGTAAAGAAAACTAACTTAACTAACTCGATCCGTTCTTGACGGATACTGTAATTATTTCAATAATGATGCTAAAGCTATACCTAGACGTAGTTTTGTATACATATATCCGGGAAATGAGTGTACATGTCGCTCGTACGATACGCGAACCTTATTTATTTTATGTTTCACAGTTACCTGGTGTCAGGCGATGCGGACGGCAAATGCTATATTTGGGACTGGAAAACGACCAAGTTGTACAAAAAATGGAAGGCACACGACGGTGTATGTATCGACGTATTGTGGCATCCGCACGAGCCGTCGAGACTCGCGACGGCTGGCTGGGATGGAAAAATAAAGTATTGGGACTAAGAATTAAAAAGAAATTCTATTGTATTTTTCGATAAAATTGTGTACTTGTATTTTATTATATACATATAATAACGGTTTATAGTCTAGTCCATTTCACGTATTTGAATCGTGTCGTCAGAAATACGCGTGAACGTCTAAACGCGCAGAAACTAGAGTCTACAATTTTTTGACGTTCACTGAAAAGACACGTGTATCTACACGGAATCCTTGAACCGTATATTCGCGAATTAATTATCACAAATCTGATATCATTAATAAGTGTTCCTAATACACGTGTAATTATGCATTCCATTCTCCGTGTACACGGATATATTTAGAGATTGTGTATTTTTGTACTGAAGTATTTTTATTTTTCGATCGGGTTCTTTTCGACTGTTGATGTTAGAATTGAGACGCAAGACAGCAATAAATTCACGCTCAACTATTCAACGCTATATCACCGTTCACCGGGTATTAAAATACACGGGTACCCATGTATTTAATATTACACGAATTAAAATCTGGATTCGTTTATTACATGTGAAATAGGGACCTCTAGTAGAAACGATACATTATAGTTTTTCATGCGATTGCGATCGTTACGCTGCGAATGTTGAACGTTTCAAGGGTAGCAAGCAGTGAGCAGCAGTCTTGTACCTAACATCGTATGGCGGCCAGAAAAATCAATAGTATCCACGCGTCATGTCACTATGTCCGACGGTCTGTCGTTTCCAGTCGTTTCGTACTACACACTACGTCGTAACGCGAAGTTGATGTTTTTCATTTGTCTACAAAAGTGTGCTTGACAACGATAACGTATTTTCTCTGAGGATTTTTAAAATTAGACAATTTCAAAACGTCAAAGTGACCGAACGTGAGAGTTGATCGAAACACGTTGCCGAATGGTAAAGTAATGTTATCACGATATATTTTCAATGAGCAAACAAATGCACACATATCCCTTGATTTGTCGAATTGCTGAAACCAACAACGCGAACAATAATTACCAAGAACGTTGATGCTTGACCGAGAGCATATTTAATTATAAACATATAAAAATATATATATATATATATATATTACTAAAAATATTAGAGTTAATGTAAAAATGGACAGTCCTGGGTTAGGATACTCGTATCATCTTCCGTCCGCAGGCTGGAATCTCAGAATTCGAAATGTTCTTTCCCAGTTTAGTGATCTTTTCAGCGAGTTTAACAAATATATTGCGCCAGCTTATCATCATGACCGATGCGAAAGGTATTATTCATAGAAAATCCTGTAATTATACAAATGCATCGCAGAGACATGTCCTTACACACAAATATATGGTTTTATAGATCGGTACAGATGCGATTATATTCAATGCACAAGAGGGAGTTTGTCATGGTGTTTATCGCCTTCTTCGCCTGTTTTATATTAGAGGTGTTTATCGGACTTGCAGGTACGTGGACCTATGTACCTTATATTCAACAGAAACATACGTGTATGTAGATTAGTTCTCAAAATACTCTCATCCTTTCATCATCTTACAGGACCTCCCATCACATCGACCAGCGAACAGAAGGCGCACTTGAATAGCAGCGAAGTGGCCACTGGTCCTTTCATCATGAAAACACCTCCACTGTCTACGTACAGTCAACAGTTATGGGTGATCGCAAAGTTACTGACATCAATCAACGATGGTATCGTAGATGCGATTGATTTGAAAATGAATTTCTAATTCCAAGTGAACACTGTAAAACATAAATTGTATAATTTGTGATTTTCAACTTTTCCAGATGAACGATACGACAAAAGTTTTCAAATTAGTATCTCGATAGATGGTCTAACAGAGAATCATAAACTTGTGCCTGTACTATCTTCGGAAACTGGACAGAATAGGTAAATACTATCTACTAGTCTAGGTGGAAGAAACACCATTCATCTGTTCGATAAGACGTCGCTAATACATTTTTTTTATTATTAAACATTGCAGAACCAGGCGTTTGAAATGCGAAAGGCAAACGTGTGACGAGCTGGTGGTTGCCCATCTTGGATTCCTCGACTACACTTATTATATAATTACCGTTCGTTTCTACGGGCTTGAGAATTTCCACCGACGTTATAACATACGCGAGCTCACATTCTACGTCAGTAAGCACTACACGAAATGAACAAATTGCATCGTGATAGATTCGAAAGCGATTTAATAATGATCGCATATTGTGTATCGAATAACGTTTCCTTCTGTTCGCAGTTCAAGAACTACAACCCAGACTTTACAGAGTTTGAAATATGGTTTCGTCTAATGTTCTTACTAACCGCGTTCGGAATTATGGTAAAGGATGCACAAGTATTCTTCTTTTAATTCGTTCTAATGCTTTCATCGCATTATACAATAGTAATACTACTACTACTACTATTATGCTACTTATCTGGCTGTTTGTGAAACACTGTAGAACGAATTGCGATAGTGCACATACGTTTTGTTATTTTTTAGTGTTGGTTTGGCCATTCTCTCCGAAAGTATCCGTTGCACGACTGGTCGATAGAACAGAAATGGATTTCCATACTCCTTCCGCTACTAATCTTATACAATAGTAAGATTTCATGACGTATCGAGTGTTGCCGATTCAAATTGAACGGTATCTAACAATGAGTCTCCCTTTTTTACAGATCCGTTGTTCCCTATGACGTTTTTGGTGAATTCCTGGGTGCCTGGTATGTTGGATGCAATTCTGCAAACGACCTTTTTATGCGCTGTTCTTATGTTCTGGTTATGCGTTTACCATGGTTTGAGACAGGTGCGAGACTTGTTGCGTTGTTGAGTATCTAAAATCAAATATTATAGTAGTAATGTAATAGCAGTACTTATAATAGTACGTGCGCATTTGCGCGTGTATGTGTGCATCCGCGTGTGTGTGCGTACACAACTTGTATATAACTTGTACATTTGAACAGAACGAGAGACGTCTTATCACGTTTTATTTACCCAAAGTTTTGGTGGTTGGTCTACTGTGGTGTTCGGCTTTGATACTGGCTACGTGGCTGCGCTGCACTGAATTGGAAGATCCCACGTATAATTACGTTCTCGATACGTCGAATTATTTCGTAAGTTTGTCGTTTCCAAGTCTATGTATGTGTGACACCGTGTGTGGTATACGATACAACAGCAGATGATATCATTATTAAAATATGTAAAACTCTTTGTTTCAGGGTTTCAAAGTGTTCTTCTTCACGATAGGAGGCTTTTACATCGCGTACCTGCTGCTCCTAATATTAAGAGCGTACAGTGAATTACGCTCTATGCCTTACTTTGGTACGATTACAATCAAAAGTCTAAAGTATTAATTGATGATAGATAGAGTGACTTGATTACTGTTGATTACCATTGTCGTTCCGCAGATCTCCGTTTGCGTTTTCTAACATTGCTCGCCGGAGTCGTTTTCTCGCTTTGCGGATGCGTGACGGCGCAACAGTTTGGTGCTGGCATTTTCGAAGACAGTTTTGCTTCACGACTCACCACTTATTATAGGTCTTCTGCCCAATTTATGGCTTTGTACGGTCTTTTGAATTTTTATTTGTACACAATGGCATATGTATACGCACCCGCCTACCAGCAAGTGTACGGTCAACGTGAGTCGTCTTAATCTTTCTTCACAGTTTCTATTTCTATTTGAAACCTACAACACATATAAATACCTACATTTGTTGCATCGTGTAAAGTATTACCTCCATCGATTCTAGATTCCTCCATAACAAAAGATAACCCCGCGTTTTCCATGATCAACGACTCCGATGAGGATGTTATTTATGGATCGGACGATGAAGTTGCCTACGGATCGGACGAAGATAGTAGACGGCCTTTAACCCGGCCGCCTCGAACTTCTACAAACAATAACAATTGAAAGAAACTCAATACAAAGGAAACACTTTACGTTGTTAAATAAAATGGCTCAGAAGAGGTGAGAACCACCAGGTCGTAAATCTATTTTAAAAAAGAAAGGATACACAGCCAAAAAATTTATTCAAATTGTCAAACTGAACAAAGTTTTTCTTACTGTCTACGCGCATCTGTCTGTGGACATAGTGCAGAGATACCAGGACAGAGGT
This sequence comes from Lasioglossum lativentre, assembly GCA_916610255.1. Classification (NCBI taxonomy): domain Eukaryota; kingdom Metazoa; phylum Arthropoda; class Insecta; order Hymenoptera; family Halictidae; genus Lasioglossum; species Lasioglossum lativentre. The sequence continues at coordinate 22,483,435 of OU744355.1, forward strand.
TTCGTACGCTGAGTGAAATGTTTACATTGTACATAGCACGTACTAACTGAGCCACACAATGTTTACGTTCTAGGTACTTACTTAGTACACAAGGTACTCTGTCGTATTTACAGCTGGTTCATTTAATTTGAGGTGCGCCCACAAATCTATGATACCTATTTGCGTACGCGCATACATTCATACACTTCAAATTTGAGGACTATTACTATAATACAACATAATATAATATAATTATGGAAAAATTATACAGAAAATTTTGTAGCTTTTCGAATATAATGTAGAAAAAGGAATTCATCCATCGATTGTATATCATCGATTGAGCATGTTAAAATTTGTTGCGGAACATACGATGATTCAAATACTTCTACACACCATCATGCACGACAGCATAACAACTTTTCTGTACTATAAAATATTGATTGTAAACTTACATAAAAAATCAGAATAATGTCTTTGCTACTTATACGTTATACTTTATTACCCTCAATATTGCTGTACTAACAATTTTTGTAGCATCGCCTAATCAACGTGAAAAAACACAACCAGATTTATGCACTGTTGACATTTAGGAAAGTATACATAAATAGAGTGAATCTCTAAATATACTCTATTTAAATACAAGGATTACAGTAACAGTTTTGTACAGAAATTGTTTTTACTAAGATGGTTATTAACGATAAGTGAAAGCCTTGTTTGTTTCTTCATATGTTAGTTTCTCATCGGATTTGGCTCCGAATTAAAGAATTATTACCAGTCATTCAAATCCTTATTCTAAACTAACCTCAAAAATTTCGACACTTGTTCTATTTAATAATTAATTTAGCAACTTCGCAGGTACAATTCATGCACTTTCGTAATTAAGGAAACTTCTCATGGTCCTACTTCAGAGTTAAAAAATTTGGCTAAACTTCAAAAAATCGGTCAAATCGGATCGAGCTAAAATTTTGTACATAGCCTTATTTTGCATAAAAAACGTTTTCCAAATGGATTTTTACTAACTCGAAAAAAAATTTCTTATCATTTGTTGATTTGACTGATTTTCGGAAGTGTACCCAAAAATTTAATCCAGCATTTTCTACAGAGTCGGTAATTCAAAACCGTAGACAGTATCAGACGTATCGACTAAGCTACCAGGTTTACCTCTACGAATTTACGCGTTTTTCCACGCGTGGCGCCACTAGCAACGTTCTTTTACATTCGTTTCATATCGTATCATATGACAGAGATAGAGAGTTCTGCTTATGATAACTCCAGATATACTCTGATAATACCCGAATAATACTCTACTATTATATATAATAGGCGTACTATCTAACCTTAGCATATAAAATTTTCTAGACTTCATTCATAGCAAAGAGGATCTTTGATTCATAGCTCGAATAGGCTCGAATGACGTTGTTGCTGTAGATGTCGTTCATATTCGCTCATACATAGAGTTGACATGACAATATCAATTACGTCGAGTGTTGTATTCCAAACGACTCGTTGAATCGAATCGAGGACTATTTGTTGCTTTCACGTAAGTTGAACAGTAATTTTGTACAGTTAGAACGGCATAAAAAATTAATTGCAGCACGATTAGTTGCGTCGTATTCACAATTTCCTATTTCTATAAATACCGTTGCAAGGGCACAATGCAGCTCATTCTGGTCGTTTCACGCTATGAAAAATTTCTGTGCCGTTCGTCGATACCTGTAATTGTAATTGGCGTTCCTAACCTAAAACTTTTGACGTTTAACTATTGACTTTAGATATTCCATTGGTGCAGCGAATAACAATGTCGATAGCTCAGGAACGACCCGAGCTGTACGAAGAGGTGAAGTTGTACAAGAATGCCAGAGAACGAGAAAAGCACGATAATCAAGCGGACTTGTATGCTGTTGTAAACACATTGCAACACCTGGAAAAGGCCTACATCAGGGACTGCGTCACGCCTAAGGAATACACAGCAGCTTGCAGCAAACTGTTGGTGCAATACAGAGCCGCTTTCAAACAGGTATCCTGATTTTTTAACACTAAACCCACCACCGCTCCAGATTTACTTTACAATTATTGAAATAATAAAAATGATTTCATAAGAATTCATAAACATTACAATAGGAGCCACACAAAGTCTAAGTAAAATCAATCTTTTCAGTTTTATAAGGGAATATGTATCAGTTACTTTTAAGGCTCGGTAGGTTTAGTGTTAAAGATAGTTTTGTCATGTCAATTCCCGCATATATACATATACATATATCTAAATTGTTCCAGGTGCAGAGCGACCAATTTCCCACCATAGACGCCTTCGCCAGAGCGTTCCGTTTGGATTGCCCGGCTGCTCTCGAGAGAATCAAAGAGGACAGACCCATCACGATAAAAGACGACAAAGGCAACACGTCGAAATGCATCGCGGACATCGTGTCCTTGTTCATAACGCTTATGGACAAACTGCGGCTGGAAATCAAAGCCATGGACCAGCTGCATCCCGACTTGAGAGATCTGATGGACACTATGAATCGATTGAGCATACTGCCGAGCGATTTCGACGGCAAAGAGAAAGTTGCGGAATGGTTGCAGACGCTGAACAACATGTCCGCGTCCGACGAATTATCCGACACACAAGTCAGACAACTGATCTTCGACTTGGAAACCTCGTATAACGCTTTCAACAAAATTCTTCACAATTCCTAATCCCGCGGACCCCTTCTCCGCGTTTTATCTGTATATAATATCTATGCATACTATTATCTTGTATTTCGTCGAATAGCGAATAAAGAATGATCGAATCGTTCGAGCGCTAGTTTTGTTTCCGTACGACCGTCGGGACTCGGGGACTTGTTTCCTTGCGGAACCACCGCGCGATACGTCGCGATACTGTTTCTAGTTCTAAAAGTCGAGCGCAGAATAAGACAGGCTGTGCTTCCTCCCGGCTCGGTTTTGCGGTGAAAGATGAAACTCCGCGGTGAATCTACCGTTGCACCACTTTCCTGGCTTCTAGTTTGCTCGGCGGGAGGTAACTCGAGGCCTCTCGCCAGACAGCCTATTCTTCGGACACTTTCCCGCGTCGCGGCGAATGCACCCGTCTCGTTCTCGGTCGAGTCTGATTCCTACTGTGCTCCTCTTACGATCGATCGCCGGGACTTAGCACGGGAATGCATGTTCCTCGACTGCGTTTGCGTCCTACGATACCGCAAATCTTTCCGATCTCTTGGGCGTAAACCGATCCAAACCGCGACAAGTTTAGACGCGGTTGCATCGTGCGAAAGAGAAGTCGATAGGCGACGACGAGACCTGGGAGACTGGTCCTTTTTCATCGATTGTTTAGAAGACGTTCGCAATCCGAATGCGCCCGTACACGTGGTGAACACTTCGAGCGTACCGACCGACAAAGAAAGGATCGCGCGTCGACTGCGACTATGTTGCCATCCGTCCAGGTTTCCCCGGATTTGTTTTAGTTTTTAGTGCATCCGGGGATGTCCGGGGGGATTTTCTTTAAGGATCCGGGTTTTCCGATGTTACTCACACTTGCTCCACTATCACCAGGGTCATTCCACGCGAAATCGGACACTTTTTGGAGTACTGTTTCGGATTTTGTCTAAATTTGAATATGTTGTAGGCTTTAGTGACCTGTGAACGAATCTCAAAGGATTTTTCAATATCTTAAAATTGTCGATTTTACAGTCGTGTAAAGAAAAGTGTCACCCTTTTTTCATAAAATTATAAGTCTAAAACTAACAAACCGATGAAAATGAGTTTTCGGGAGCTTATTGTGAAAACATAAGAGTATCTACTAAAAATGTTGTCATGTAAAAAAAACGTTTTTCTCACCGTCTATTTTGCAATTGTTTTAAACAAATGCAATGTTTTCATAGTGTGGGACTTTTTAAAAATTTGAAAAAATGAGGATATAGCCCCAAGTGTCTCCTTTACGGACCTGCTTTTAATAAAGCGGACATTTTTAAATTGACGAAATTAAAATTATTTGAACGCTGCTCCGCGATATACATATGTATTAGCCTCGGACAGCCGCACACAGTGGGATGGATCGAGAAACGTGACATTTAACTATGACTCTTGAACATAAGAGATATCGGATAAAATTTGAACTATAATTCATTAAAAAATGTGTAGGTATTAAATGTTGAGATTATTAGATACGTGTTGGTGTTGGTGCCGATCGATCGTCGGCGATCAGCTGGGACGATCTGGCGATCGTCTACTCATCTCGCTGGTCGTCGTTATGAACCGACGATCGATTTGTTATTAACGATTGACGTTCGTTTGTAATAAACATTAGAAACAGATTGTAATAGACTGCCAAATGATAAACATCTATTGAATAAAGCTCCTATAAATTATTCCTATCTACTGATAATTAACGTAATAAATATATATGTACAGTATTTTATCGTTAACTGTCGCAACCACGGGTCCGGCCAGCGACGTTTATCCGTCAGGGATACTATTCTTTGACTTGTGCCGAACGTAGAAATGGAATGGGAACCTCGAGGGGCCTCGGTCGCCGAGAAATGTAAACATGATACGGGTCGGGTATATCGGTGTGAGACCACTACTAATCCAATGACAAAACTTCTTCATTTTTCATTAGTTTTTTATGGGACTTTGACCAAATTATTCGGTGCATTTTTCTAATGAAAATGATACCAAATATGATATAATTCCGATTATATTTACTTGTGTAATGGGCGATCAAAGTGTCGAGCGCAAGGATCGATGGCGTATGGGAAAGAAAGAGACCCGGAGAGTAGCGGTCGCCGGCACAGTCCAAAGGCCCGCCGGCACAGTCCAAAGGCCCGCCGCGTCCTCACAATGTAATCTCAATAAAAAACTTTTTTATTATTACTTATTTTTGTATGGGACTTTCACCAATATATTTGTGGCATTTTTCTAATTAAAATGATACCAAACACGATATAATTCGGATCATATTAATGGACATTAATGGTCAGGTACATCGGTGAGGCAACTTGTCCCTGCAAGACACTCTCGTGACTAGGACATTTCGCGACTTTTAAACTTAGAAAACGGGTAGAAGCTCAGCTACAGTAGTTAACTATAAAAAATATTTTCTTCTCTGTATTGGTCGCTCGTATATTCGACTGTTGTACGATGAATTTATTTGACTGGACACATTTTGTAAACATTATTCATATTATCAAATACATTTTCAACGAGACGATGCGACTTGTCGTGTCTCTTTCTTTATCAGTTACTCTCTTTGTCTGTCACCAAAACTTACTCCATCGTCATTTAAAAAAATAGATATGTATGTATGTATAATCAGAAAAATTTTAATCGGAGAAATATCTATATAAATAATGATAGAAGTCTCATAAAAGACTAATAAGAAATGTAAAAGTGTCGTCATTAAATTACTATTGGTTCACCGATGTACATACCTGCCTTTTATATTTATATTATTATACAATATGATCCGAATTATATCGTGTTTGGTATCATTTTAATTAGAAAAATGCCACAAATATATTGGTGAAAGTCCCATACAAAAATAAGTAATAATAAAAAAGTTTTTTATTGAGATTACATTGTGAGGACGCGGCGGGCCTTTGGACTGTGCCGGCGGGCCTTTGGACTGTGCCGGCGACCGCTACTCTCCGCGTCTCTTTCTTTCCCATACGCCATCGATCCTTGCGCTCGACACTTTGATCGCCCATTACACAAGTAAATATAATCGGAATTATATCATATTTGGTATCATTTTCATTAGAAAAATGCCCCGAATAATTTGGTCAAAGTCCCATAAAAAAATAATGAAAAATGAAGAAGTTTTGTCATTGGATTAGTAGTGGTCTCCTGGTCTCACACCGATATACTCGACCCGTATCATGTTTACATTTCTCGGCGGCCGAGACCGCTCGAGCTTCGTGGCCCCTCACGGGGTATACCCCGCAGGAGTGGGGATAGTTCAGCGACATTTATCCGCCAGACATTTAAGACATTTATCGATAAAATACTGTATATTGTCCGGGTTTGAGATGGGAAAGTCCGGAGTTTTTATGTCGTTCGTCCTGGGTTCGCTATTTGAGAGATTGCAACCCTAACTGCGACTAACCTAGCTGGATATTAAACGCGGAAGCCATCTTTCTATAATATCAAAATATCACTTGAAAAATAATTAATTTGGAAGATCTTGCAGAACTGAGAAGATTCCTTGAAGTTATGAAATTTTCTAAACTCTATGCTTCGTTTGGATTGTATTTTATATACGATAAAAGTTCTTGGTTTTCAAAACTGATATTTTTAAATTTTCAATTGTTTATGTTCAAAAGATTTCCGTAATTGTTACCCGGATATTCGAGAACAAACCTTTCGTTTTGATTTTTACATCTCCGATATTTACATGGTGGTGGTAAGTTTGGTCGCGGATGGAACCATGTCCGTCCAAAGCACTCAAAATCCAGCAATCGGCAATCGAGGAACCGGAAACGAACGAGGAAAAGTTTAGCGATCGTCGAGGCAACGCGAAGCCGCAGCATTTGCAATCAGAATTGAGTTTTTTCTCGCGCCTGGATGCGACGGGGAAGACGGGAGGAGACGCGGAGACGTGTCGGTGGCTTTTGGTGCGTTTTATTGATCGAATACAGTCGTAAATACAATTGGCAAGTTGATCGGTGGTACAATCGAAACGTTTATGTACAAGTATGTACAACGCTAACGTTGATCCTCCTCGTCACTGGGAGGAGCGGCGCGACGGTTTCGCGAGGGTTGTGCGCTGCAACATGTATTTTAATCCAGTTGGAATTTCGATTCCCGCGATATTCGCTTCGAGTATAAAACGATGGAAAAAGGATGATGCGGTACTGAGAATGGCGCAAATACATGCGAGTTACGCGAAAAATTGTGCCGAACGAGGAAACTTGGGGAAAACGTGGGAAAAAGGGTGGAGAACCCTATAGGGGACTAGAAAACATTTACTCGATTCGTTACTTTACGCTAAAGCTGACCAGATTGCGTGCGTGCGTACGTGCTTGCTTGCTCGTTTGCTTCTCTTTATCTTCTTCGTCTTCTTCTTTCTCCTTTCTTTTCCTTCTATCCTTGCTTGCTCGCTTCCTTCCTTCGAAATGCGTTTTTATTAAATACTTATCGATAAAGCTTACGTCTACGCGAGTACACTTATACGCGTCGATATGATTAAGAGAACGATCGCGAGCGATCGTCAGACGGAGAACACTTCGATTCCTGTACTTTCGACATGGCCGAAGCGGCAGTCTTCGATCAGGGACACAATTCTCCCTACTGGCAGTGATTCTACTCGTTCTCCCGAGACGTTCTCTCGCATCTGCCCCGGGTGTACGAGATCGTTCGGCTATACGGGGAGCCGTTCGTTGCCAACCTTGTTCTCTGGAGAACGATCAATTCGACCTCGACTCGTACGCGGTATCGGGATCGATGTCGAGATCGTAATCGGAGATCGAGAACGTTCAGTGGAGGAGGACGCGCGTCGACGTCGACATCCATGGATAGTGGACAACGGACGAACGCCCGTTACGATAAAAAAGAAGGACAGAAGCGGCGAGACTGCCGTCAATTGGTCTCGGCGAGACTCTCCTCGACTATTTTCTCGAGTTGCCCGTCGGATTCTCTCGGTCTCTCGAAGGTCCCAGGTCCGGGCGATTCGACTTCCTGCAGCAAGCCCTTCTTCAGGACGTTTAGGTACCCCTAGCTCTGAACGATGTCGGTGATGTACTCTTCGTGAAGCGCCAACAGATGACGCGGGACGTCGAGAGCGGTGTGCAGTGTGACGGTGACCCCACGGTTCAGGCTGACGGCCGGATAGAACACGCCGTAAAGATCGCGAAACGCGATACCTCCTTGCGGTTTGTCGTTCACGAAGAAGCGGAGCGTGTGCGTGGTGTCGAGGTCGAGGAGGACGCCCACCGTCGAGCCCTGCTGCACGCCGCCTTCGGTTCTCTGCGCGTGTCCGCCGCCGTGCATGAACCAAGAACGCTGCCGATCTATGTACATACTCCAACCCTTGTCGTCTTTGCCTGAAACCACCGGGGACACCCACGGAAATCGTAAACCATTACACCGTTAGGGACACAGAATAGGCAGAAAAGAAGGGTTCGTTTACGAACCGCGAGGCGCGGACTCACCGAGCATTTGATCCCGCAATACGTCGGCCCTCGCGATACCGAACGCTGGATCGGTGTCGCTGTGGTAACGGTCGATTGTCAGCTCCCAATAGTGGACGCCCCTCGAAAATCCGACGCTCGAAAGGACGACCCGGTGCTCGTAGCCCTCGCAGGACGCGCTCATCGCATCCTCGGATATCGACACCTCCTGCGGTATACCCGAAGCTCCGGTTGCCCACGAAAACCACGCCACTGTCGCCCGCACCGGTAACAAACGGTCGCGATAAATTTCATGCTCCACGGATGCCCCGGCAACTAGTCGCGTCGGAGTAGACCGGATCGGATTCCAATCGAATCGATAGCCAAAGCTCTCGCATTGTTCTCCAGTGACGGAATCGAGTGGATGGGTTCGGCGCGACGCGCGAGAACGTTCCGAATATTGGAAAAACGAAATCGCGGCTCGGCTGCTGCGCGGCACCGATAACCAATTCTATGCCGCGGACTCGTTTTTCTCCCGACTTTTGTTCGCTCGTGCGTTTCCCGGATACGCGCGAATCGTTCTTCGGAACGAAATCAAAATGAAAATGGAAATGGAAATGGAAATCGAAATCGAAAAATGGAAGGAGAGAAAAAGAGTTGGAAATAAACGTTACCCTCGGCGGTCTGGAGACCGATCAGCTCCGAGTATTCGCCCTCTCCGGCGCTGTTGAAAGCTCTCACCCTGGCATTGTAGAGCGAGTTGAAGTGCAGTCCGTCCACGGTGCAGATCGTTTCCCGGCCGCAGTACACTTCCTGATCGGGCAACAAGGAGAGACAAAACGACGCGATATAGTCGATCGATTGAAAAACGGGAACAAGAGCGACCGAACAAACGAACGAATGTGAACGAAGAGGATCCCACTCACTCGAAATTCTCCGCCACATCCGTCGTCCAGCTCCAAGAGGTAGCCCTCGATGGCTGGGCCACGTTGACCGGTGCTGCATCCGCCGATCCCGTGGCCGGGTGGAGGCTGCCAAGCGACGGTCACGCTATTGTTCTCGGCGCTACATTCCTCGGGTATCAGCAGAGGCGCTCCCGGTGCTAAAACCATTCGATATTAGACGATTTCGATCGCGAGTTCGGCGCGTTCCTCGCTAGCTACTACGACTACGCGACTACCGCGATCAACGTAAAACGATGATCGAGAGGCCAACGGGCAGCCAATCTTCTCTCGACTGATTCCTCGTTAATTACCTGCGGTTGGAAATCGTTCTTCTCCCTCGGATGCTGCGTCCAACATGGAGCAATCGTTACGTGTATTCGATCAACGCATTAAACGGTAAAAACGCATTACGACAAACGAGGCGGTTTCGGTCGACCGTTTACCGCGTTCGACGAACCAGACTCGCCGGACACAACGGACAGACCTCCGGAGGAGCAGCAAGAGCCAGCGAGATCGTATTCCGTTCTGGTTCGCGACAGCGTAAAAAGTCGACGACGCGAGGCGCATTCAAGAGGTATATGTTCACCGAACAACGGGAGAACGGAAGCGAAGAGGAGAGAGAGAGAGAGAGAGAGAGAGAGCCGTGGTGGTTTCGCGTTCGAGAAGAGACTCACGTTTCAGCTGGACAAAGGTGAGCTGATCGATTGCGCGTCGCACCGGCTTGTCGTCGAGCGTGAGATCGAGCAACGGTAGCCTAGCGATCTCTTGAACGCCTTCGGCGCCGCCCCACGATCCGGCAGCATTGGAGGCTCGGACCGAGAGCATGCCACCGATCTGCAGGAACGCCGCACTGTCTGTTTCCTTCAGGGTCTCGATGCAGAACGTCAGGAGCGCCGTGGTCGCTTGCATGTGCGACGTGCATCTGGCCACTTGGTCCTTCAGGGAGCGCACCCTCGCTTCTCTGGTCTGCCGAGCGGCTTCGATCAGCCGCGATTTCCTCGCCTGTAAGAGGCTCACCAGATTCGCCACTCTGTCCTCCACTTCCTCCTCCAGAGCCACGCACTCCTCCTGTAACCGCGAAGAAGCCCCCTGTTAATTCCAACTTTTCTCAACCTCGAGGAACCGGCGCGTCGTCGGACGACGTTATTAGATCGTCGAGAGTAATTCGTTTTCCCGACTCCGGCTCCAGGCTCCGACGCGGTAATTCGCATTCTCTGTAATAATATCGGCCGCCCGACGAAGACGACTCTGTAGCCAGATAGATCACGGGAGGAGAGATGAAGACGGGAACGCGAAGAACGCTGCGACAGCCGGTGCAATTAACGCGCGGCGTCCTTCTATAATTTCATGGAACCAGTCTTCCTGTCCCGGCCCGACTCGGCCCGTCCCGTCTACGACGCCGACGAGAAGCGAAATTTAAAGAGGACGCCAAAGGCGAATACTCACGTGCACTTTGTCCGTCATTCCTTTGAGCCTCTGAATGAACTCCGTCGTCGAGCGAGCCCTCTCCGACAGCTGCTGCAAATTGTGCGAGAGCTCCGTCTGAAACAACATCAAAAGGCTCGTTATCGGAACACGGATATCGATAGCGATTCGCCAACGGGATTCGGAATCGACCTCGCTGGAACAGCGATTCGAAGAGTTTTAGTGCTGTTTGGCGGCTAGCTGTCCCGGAGACGGCCCGTTTCTTTCGCGCGGCGTTATCGCAAGTTCGCAGCCCACGCGGTTCGCTTTCGACTCGTGGAACAATCGAGAGACGCGGGGAACAGGGTCGCCGAAAGCACCCTTTTGCCGAGTTCCTATCTCCTCTCCAGCTTGGCTAGCAACCCTCCGCGCCGCGCCGCGCCCGTAGCCAGCCCTAGCAGAACAATGGAGCACCGAACAGGATCCTGCGTAAACACGATATCTCCGGCAACGGCGGCAACGGTTACTGTAATACATAGTACATAACGAGACCAAACGATTCTCGATTCGTCAGGATCGTGCTATCACGTCGCGTCGCTTCGAGGAGGAACGACCGCGCGCGCGGCTTATCCGTCGCACGCGTTTTCAATGTCGCTGGAACGGTTTCGCGTCGCGCGTTTCAATGGAAAAGTGCCGCGATGCGAAAACACGGACGAGTCCGTCTCTTTTCCTCCTCCACCTCCTGCCCGCGCGGATCGCCGACGTTTTCATTACGCCGAGACTACAATATTCTCTGTTCGTCGTCCCCTCTTCATCCGACGACAAAGAGATCGATAGCGACAAGGAAAATCGCGATATGTACTCCGTAGGTACCTACGACGCGACGCGCGAGTCGTCGAGCGAGCTTCTTCGTCAGGGTTCGATACGGGCGAGAAACACCCGGCGACAAGTTTAATTCGTTCTCGTAAGCCTCGTCGATCTACCAGTTAATGGACCTCGATTGCGGCGTCGGTTAATCGAATCGTTTACAACGCAACGGTCGCGAACATCTGCCGGTTGTTCTCGAACGCGTTCGTTGCTCTGCGAAAACATTCGATGATATCCTGCAGCGACGGGATATTTCGCCCGAAAAATCGGAAAAAACTATTTTATTGCGTTATTTATGGGCTCAAGTTTATAATTAAGGGGCTGTGCGCACCCAAATACCATCACACCCATACCACTCACACATCGATAGATCCGTATATACGTATACGCAAATGCAAGGGTTTACGGGAAAAGAAACTGACGCCTCAATATTGCAATTACAAGTTCAGAACTGGTTGATTATGTTTCCCAAGAGTCCTGGCCAGGGTCGTTCAGAGCCCAAATTTCATATTTTTACGTTGTTGAAGAGTAATTTGTAATAATCGGCAGAATACTGCTTGCCACGAGTCGCGAATACGCAAATGCAAGGGTTTACGGCAAAAGAAACTGACGCCAAAATATTGCAATTAGAAGTTCAGACCCGGTCGATTATGTTTCCCAAGAGTCCTGGCCAGCGTCGTTCAGAGCCCAAATTTCATATTTTTACGTTGTTCATTGAGTAATTTGTAATAATCGGCAGCATACTTGCTTCCGAAACAAGTAAAATGTCACAAGATGGCCGCCACTGACACCGCTTCACAGTTCCGAAATTTTCCACTAGTAGCGTTAGTGTCTCTGTCCCTTGCATTTGTATAGGGTAACTGCGAAAGCGACCATACCCTTGCATTTGTATAGGGTAACTACGAAAGCGACCATACCCTTGCATTTGTATACGGTAACTGCGAAAGCGACCATACCCTTGCATTTGCGTACAGTTTCTTTTGCCGTGAACCCTTGCATTTGCGTATACGCGACTCGTCAAGCCGTGCCGCGCTTTCTTCGGACGGCTCGTGGCGGCACTTTGCTGCCGATTATTGCAAATTATTCAATCAACAACGTAAAAATATGAAATTTGGGCTCTGAAGCAACCTGGCCAGGACTCTTAGGAAACATAATCAACCAGTTCTGAACTTCTAATTGCAATATTGAGGCGTCAGTTTCTTTTGCCGTAAACCCTTGCATTTGCGTATACGTGACTCGGGACGTCACGTATTTAAAATTGTTTACTTGGTACTTATTTAGTACTTTTGCACATAATTTAAATCACTGATGTATTTGGCTATAAAGTCTGTATTTCTGGAAATATTCATGATATGAAGGATAAATGTCAAGAAATATAAGAAAATTTATAACCAAAGACATCGGTCATTTAAATTGTCTACATAAATACTAAACAAGTAACAACTAAGCAACTTTAAATAAATTTTAAGACAATAAAATTTAAACAATCGATTAAAAAATTATTGCAAAAATATATATTTATTACAATAATTATCAGTAGATAGAAATAATTTATTAATGAATTTTTTGCGAATTTCATCCCCGTATGTCTTACGGTTCATGAGTTGAAGTAAAAGATCACCTTTCTCGATCCAGCCCACCGTGTGCGCAGAGTTGGGCAAAATGTTTATCTAAATTAAAATTTCGACTAACGAATGAAGGATAAATTATATCGTGTTTAGTGTCATTGTAATCGGAAAAACGCCACAAATATATTGGTGAACGTCTCATACAAAAATAAGTAATAATAAAAAAGTTTTTTATTGGGATTACATTGTGAGGACGCGGCGGGCTTTGAACTGTGCCGGCGACTGCGACTCTCCGCGTCTCTTTCTTTCCCATACGCTGTATTTCTTTGCGCACGAGACTCCTATCGTCCATCACACAAGTACATATCATCGGAATTATATCATATTTGGTATAATTTTCATTAGAAAAATGCCACGAATATTTTGGTCAAAGTCCCATAAAAAAATAATGAAAAATAAAGAAGTTCTGTTATTGGATTAGTAGTGGTCTCCTGGTCTCACACCGATATACCCGACCCGTATCATGTTACACTTCTCGGTGGCCGAGGCCTCTCGAGTTTTATGGCCCCTCACGGGGTATACCCCGCAGGAGTGGGGATAGTTCAGGGACAATTATGTGCCAGACATTTGGGACATTTATCGATAAAATACTGTATCAATCAACCTTATCTTATATGCGTATGCATAAAGACGTTAGCTACTGTCCGGGGAAGGCCTTTGAACCAATCCCCGCGGATACGGAGGTCTTACTCTATCTTCTATCATATAGATTTTAGTTGTTTCACATCCCCTCCAGGCGGTGAACAATTTGTGTAAGTATTATTAGGTAAGTAACGAAATACACAAAATTTGTATACAAGAATAATAAACAATTATTCTCATCGCTGATGATATTTTGATTTCTGACACTCGTGCCGCGGCCAACGGTCGCGGGAAATTCCAAAGACGAACATCGGTCAAATTCTAAAATCGTTGGATTCTCCGTGCATGGCGCTGCTGGGTCCGATACGGACCGCCTGAGTGCCGAGAGCTCATTTCGACCTCCAACGTGTAAGTACAACATACTACGTTAGTATTGCTGCGTGGCAAGTCAAATTCATAGATTCAAATAAATTTCTTTGATTCATTCGAATTATTGCACACCTGCAGTCACTCACAATCTTTACTCGAGAGTCCTAACCCGATATTTTGGAGGTGTCGCAGAACCTCCATGGAGTAAAATTTTTTCTTTTTTTCCAGAACGATGGAAGAGACGCTACGGCAATTGGAAAAGCTCCAGGTCGACAAAGAGGAGGAAGCCGCGGCAGCGCCGGTGTCGGAGGCGCTACCCGAGGGGCCAGGAAAATCGAACCAGCCCGGGAGATGGGTGTTCATCCCAAATGTAAGTAAATGATGAATACTTTCGGTGAATATTTGCAAAAAAGTGTTTAGATGATCGTAATAAATATTTTTATGTTACAGGAAGAAAACACCACACCGGCCGCGGCCCCTCCCCAAAGAGGGGCAAACGAGGCGGGCCCCTCCTCGAACCCAGTTCGTGAGGAACTTGGGATATCCAATGTAAGTAAATGGATAAGAATTTATAAAAATCCGTTTGTCGCCCGGCCGCGATTATAATCCGGGCAATAACCCGATACAGTATTCTCGCGATAAATGTCCCAAAAGTCTGGACGATAATCGAATACCCCGTGAGGGGCCGTAAAACTCGAGAGGCCTCGGCAGCCGAGAAGTGTAACATGATACGGGTCGGGTATATCATTTTCATTAGAAAAATGCCAGGAATATGTTGGTGAAAGATCCATAAAAAATAATGAAAAATAAAGAAATTTTGTCATCGGATTAGTAGTGGTCTCGTACCGATATACCCGACCCGTATTATCTCTCGAGCTTCCCATTCCATTTCTATGTTCGGCACAAGTCAAAGAATAGTATCCTTGGAGGACAATTATCGCGAGAATACTGTATTTATGTTTCTTTTACGCTTCATCGGTTTTGGGGGTTTTTGCCCACCAGCGAGCTCAGCCGTTTGTAAACAGAGCTTCAACTGAAAGGTTGAAGTCGTTGCGTGGGCCACCGTATCATATCTTTCATAAGTAAAATCGGTTGCCTATGTCTCCCTCGCAGCACCGTTCCTTATCTAAATTATGTAATAACGCCAAATTTTCCTGTTACAGGCGCAGCTCAAAAAAATATTTAAAAAAATAATATATAGAAAACGCCACCGCGGACAAAAAAGGGGTGGCCGCGGCCACGGCTACGACAGGGGTGGCGGCGGCGGCGACGGCCGCACCATTATAATAAATATGTAATAAAAAAATTAAATAAAAGAAATAATGTATAAAAATGAATTTATTTGTCGTTCGTTATTCGAAATTTTCATTTACCTATACATTTTGCCCAACTGCGCACACAGTGGGCTGAATCGAGAAATTTGGCGATCTTTTACTAAATTTTATTGTCTTGAAATAATATTTAAATTTGTGTAGTTGTTACCTGTTTAGTATTTTTGTAGACAATTTAAATGACCCATGTCTTTCGTTATAAATTTCCTTATATTTCTTGACATTTATCCTTCATATCATGAATATTTCATGAAATACAGACTTTATAGCCAAAGACATCGGTGATTTAAATTATGTGCAAAAGTACTAAATAAGTACCAAGCAAACAATTCGTGACGTCACGAATCACGTATACGCAAATGCAAGGGTTCACGGTCAGACAAACTGACGCCTCAATATTGCAATTAGAAGTTCAGAACTGGTTGATTATGTTTCCTAAAAGTCCAATCTAGGGTGCTCCAGAGCCCAAAATCCACATTTTTACGTTGTCGGGAAGTAATTTGTAATAATCGGCTGAATACTGCTTGTCACGTGGCGGCTTGTGAAAAATCCTACCTAATTGTAGCTCGTCACAGAAAATTAGACCCACACCATCTATCGGGCGAAATTCTTACTAATCAGCTTCGTCTATCCCATCTATCGGTCGAAAATCGTACTACTCAGCTTCGTCTAATCTCCGTTCGTACAAATTTAGCGTGACGATCAACTCCGTCAAGGTCAAATCTGCGCGCGTGATTCGATCACGTTCGTTCTCAATCACGGTGATTTTACACAGTGATTCGTGATTTTCGTGATCGCTTTTGATTGGCGAAGAGCATAACTGTTCTTCGCGCAAGTCACAGAAACATAACTGTATGCTTTACATTAACGACATCAAAACAAAATACGTTCCTCAAACTATCATTTGCGTTTCCTATAATTGTTAAGTAGTACATTGGTGTTTTGTAAAAGTTTATACGTAGCATATATATATATATATATACTACTTAACAATTATAGGAAACGCAAATGATATATATATATATAAACACAAAAGAAATAGTCTGCACTTTTATACTATCTGAACAAATATTACAATTTCGAAATCGAGAGGAAGAATTAATATGTTATTTTTTAAAATACTGAAATAAGATACGGAAAAGAAAATTAAATATTTTTTATTTTTATTGTTAAATGAAGTAAATTAACGTTATATACAGAAAACGTAACCGGTAATTTTAAATTTACGTTATAATGTGCAGATATTTTTGTGTAAGGTAATTGATATATTTAAAAAAAGAACTAATTTAATCGAGATGAAGAATTAGGATGATAGCAAATTCACTCTATGAAACCAAAAATGCATTTTAACATTAAAATAATCAAAATAATTTTTATTTTTGGCCGAGAAACTTTTTTTCTCAACATTTTATATATAGACGTTTGTAGATGTTTAAATACTGTTCAACTTTTGTTTGGAAACATTTTTTCGTCAGATTATCGGAAACCCTTGGAAAATCGTGATAATGGAGTGATTCCACCAAAAAGCTGGAAAAAATTATTTTTACATGTAACCTATGTTGTAATTTATTATTTTAATACTAAATATGTAGATCACGAAACTTTTTAATTAGTAAATATATATTTTAAGACATTTTGAAATTCTTACTATTAATTTTCATCAGGAAACACACCTGCGACTGTTCATTCTCACTTCTACTTAAATTAGTTATAACTCTTCAGTCTGTGCAAATCTGGGACTAATTGTCTTTGCACTACGATTACAAACAAAATAGTATAACAAAATTGTTAATGAAGTTTTATAATTGTAAGAAAACTTGCAGAATGATTGGTTATGTTCAAATATTAATACCTAGACTGATTTAGATGATAACGAAATGAAATCTGTGCGAACGTGCTCTTGTATACCTACTAGAAAAGCCTCTGCAATGTAAGAATTTACACAATTTCCTCAAAGCACTTGAAAATCGCTGAAGAATGAACGCTGTTTCAGAACGTTTTATAAAATCTCTTGACTTTCGATGAAGTAAGGTACTTCACGGTGTACAAATAAAACAAACAATACTGAAGCCTTATTCTTCAGACCTTTAACTACGTCGGACAGCCAAAAATTTGAAATCGACTTTTCAGGCCAAATGCATACCCCACTGTGCGGCGGCTCGGAACTTTGAGCACAGAGGACATGAGAGTGCTCACGACGCCCGGGGTCTTTATACTGACAAAAGTGGGGACAGAGACAGAACATACCCGGGTATAGCACGGAACAGAACCTATACCCATATTTAGCATGTTAAAAATGGGTATAAGTTCTGTTCCATAATAAATCTGGGTTGGGTATGCTCTGTCTATACTGACAAAAATGGTGGCAGAAAAGACCCCGTGAGCACTCTTATATCCTCTCTGCTTTGAGTCAAATCACCCCCATTTCTAGTATAGGCTGGAAAATGTGACGTGGCAACACCGCATACAGAACATCAGTCCGATCAGCTGGTCCGATCAAGCCACTGCACGTGCGCAGTAGAATATAGAGATGGCCGTGATTGGGGATGGCGTGAACTGTCAATTTTGGATCACTCGTGATTTTTCACAGTGATTCGTGATTTTCGTGATCGCTTTTGATTGGCGGAGAGTATAACTGTTACGCACATCACAGAGACACACCTTGTATGTGTTATCGAAACAAAATTGCTAGTTACATCGCATAAAGTAAAGAAATAATAAGAAACAATGAAAATAATAAAGTCATTGGGAATTATAGTGAGCAAATTCCCTCCAAATTAAAAAATCACGATCACAGCGTGAATTAAGTTAAAATTACGACCGTGATCGTGATTCTGCGATCACTGTGATAAATAAACTGCGGATCTCTATGCAAAATAAAATCTTTATACGTCTATTAAGATCTACAGAAGCTAAGTAACTATTTAGTTTCCTCATTGATCATTTTTATATATTAAAAATAGTGTATCGACATTGTTAAACTCATTAAAACTTTTTACTGTTTTGAATTACACCTATTCATTTTTGTGTCATAAATGCATAAAATCCGCAGTCTAGTGATTTATTACATTCCTTTATGCAAAATAAAAACTTTCGAATTGAGTTGCAACAAACTCGGCTGAAATAAAAATTAAATTTCTTTCTTAATATGTTTAATAAATTGAACATAATATAGCAGTAGCTTCAAATTCGTCTAATGTTTCTGCTATTTTAAATTACACCTACTCATTCTGTCATAAATGCATAAAATCCGCAGTCTATAAATTACGGCTAGTGATTTTGCACGCTATGACTAGCCGTGATATAACGACTGCAACGCACTTCAGATCGGACTGAGACAACGTTGCCAAATCTACCACGTTCAGGCCCGAACTATATAGAGATGGCTACGGTCAAACCTCGTACACAGTATTACATGTACGCCCGTTGTTCGTCGTACTATTTCGTACATTGTGTACCGCGCTAATGGGGAAGGGGCGAACCCCATCGCCTACTACCACTGTCTATGGTTTTCACGGGTACGCACACCAATAGCGATCGATTCGGAGGAAATTATCCCTTTCTCTCGACGTCGCACCCTCCACGTTTTTCTCTCTCTCTCTCTCTCTCTCTCTCAGACTTTCTCCGACGATTAACAGAGCGCCCGTTAACCCCGTTAGCGCCGTCGCGTCGTTTACCGTCAAACTCGAACGGACAAATACAATTTTCGGTCGGGATTACGAAATCGCGGAGCTCCGGGTGCCTCCCGAAGCGACACGACGCGCGACGTTGCCCTGGTTCGCGATCGTTCTGGCAGCTGGTGGAGCACTACCGACGGTTCACGGTTCCCGTGTAAATATAGAAAGGGATCTAGGGACTCTCGACGCACCGCCGAAACTCCACGTGGAACTCGGGATACCGCTCTCGCTCCCCGCTTTCCAAATCGTCCGCTGAGTCATCGTTTCCCCCTCGTTTCATTCAAGATTTTTCTACTCTTTTTTCTAAGGAGATCTCCGCACGCGGATCATTGCTACGGAAAAATGTAGACTCCCCCCCCCCTCATTCACTATCTACAGGGTGATCCATTTAAGTAAGGCCACATAAATATCTCTTGGGGTTATTGCGATACAAAAACTATTTCTTACGTAATGTGCATATCGTGTCAATTGTCCAATATCTGGCAAAAACATTTTTCCCCATAGTAATTTTTTTCGGAGTTATCAAGGTCATTGGTGTTTTTTGATACATAACTGCATTTTTTTTCGTGTAGCTGAGCGGAAAAAACATTCAGATATGTATATTAACATGACCTTCAAATGACCTTGATCTTTGAAATTTAAAACGTCTCTGAAGATAATAACTTAAGAGAAAGTGAGTGTTGTCTTAACACATCTGATTATCGATATTTTTAGTGTGATACTTGGCTAACTGTAAAACTTTAACTTTCGAAAATCAAGGTCATTTGAAAGGTCACGTTATTATACATATCCGAATGTATTTTTCGCTCAGCTACTCGATGCAATTGTTGCATTATAAATACGTTATACGCACAGTGGACTTATTGTTCATTGGCAAAAATGAATCAATGATCTCAGAATCTTATTAATAAACAAAGATTTCGAAGTATCCCATTTGATACTTTGTTTCAAGAGCCGGACTGTGGGGCCTAACCTAAACAGTCTGGAGACACGAAGAGACCTTAGTTTCCTTTCTTTGTTCCAAAGGTTTACCACTCGGGATCAGTCGCAGCTAAGAATTTGTTGAGTAAAGATACCGTATAATAAAGAACAGTTTTATTTTAAAAGTACCAGTGTGCATTCTCTTAACACCCATATCCAAGCAATAAAAAAATAACTCCGAAAAAATTACCTTGGGGAAAAAAATGTTCTTGCCACATATTGGTCCATTGACACTATGCACATTACGTAAGAAATAGTTTTTGCATCACAATAACCTGAAGAGATATTTAGGTGGCCCACCCTGTAAATTAAATGGACCACCCTTTATGTCTATCTCTCTCCGTCTCTCATGGTTCATCATTCGCGAGTCCGGGACCCTTGACGCACGCTTCAACTACGACAGATCTAATTAGGAACGACCGACCGTCGCGTCGACGCAGAACGAGTTCCCGGCACCACGGTCCAGCTTTCGCGCACGGATTTCCGATGACCGCCGACATAACCCGTTTCAAGGACGGGAGAACGACGGCGGCGGAAAAACGAGAAAAATAATCGACCGATCGATATGTGCTTCAAATCGAGACGACGGACGACGTTTCATCAGAACTCGGACCGCGAACAGCCTAGGCTAATTGTACGTGGAAGAAGCCTCCGGTCCATTTCGGTGCTCCTGAAACGAAAGAAAATGGAACGGAACGGAACGAAACAAAAGAGGAACGGGTGTCGTAAGCGCACCGTTGCCCGCGGCAGCTGCGACGCGCGACCCTCCGAAATTTTCGCGGTGGAAGGCAAAAGATTCGCGGTGCTGCCCCGCTCGATATTTTTAGAAGATGAAAGGAAAGACGGAAACGAACTCGCGACACGCGGGCTACCCGCTTCTCGTTCGCGGGACAGAAGGATCTGTTGTCGCTACGAATCCGACGAATCCTATGGCGAACGGTTTGCAAAGAATTCGACTCTCCTCGTTTCGCTATAAAACTATTGTTTTGAATATACAGAGTGTCCCAAAAATGTTGTATTTCCTTGAAAAGGATTCCCAAGATCATATGAAACAACTTTTCCCTTTGCGGAAATGTTCTCCGCGGCCCCGTTACGGAGTTATTAACGAAAAACGTGGACCAATCAGAGCGCGGCTACAGCGGGCGACTGTGCGACAGGTCCCACTGAGCGTGAGTTGGCATTAGCCGAGCCAGAATCCGTCCGCAGTAGCCGCGCTCTAATTGGTCCGTGTTTTTCGTGAATAACTCCTCAAAGAAGCCGCGGAGAAGATTTTCACAAAGGAAAAAGTTACTTGAAATGTCGTCAGGAATTACCCCCTTCAAGGAAGTACAACATTTTTGGGACACCCTGTATCGAGCCGAGGTTCCGGTCCGAGCGTCTGCCGCGAAACACGAAGCCTGCACCGGGAGAACAAATTGCTCTCGGCTACCCTTCTTTCTGCTTCGCGACCCTGCACAAAGGCGGCCATTGGCGTAGTTTCTACTTTTCGTCGAACGAAATCCAGCATCGATCGTGCATCGAATTTTTTACCGGGCCGGCCCTGCGTCGCTTGTTGCTCGTCGTGCCTTGTTCTCACAGCTTTACAGCTCGCAGCTAACAGCTCACGGTGGACAGACGGCGTCGGCGAGAGCCAGTCGAGAGAAAAGAGGGTAGACTTATCCGGCCGAGGGCGATCCATTTTCCGCCGTTAAATTCGAAACGAAATTACGCTAAGGGGCGGGGGAGCAAAAAAGACGGAGGGGCGACGAACGAGCGAGCCAACCGCGTCGGGAGAACAGAGTATACCCGATAGCGAAAACGTCACGACATGTATCGTGCGTGGTGGCACTATGTAACGCGCTCTCTTCCACCCCTGCGCCGACTACGTCAACTGCGCGTGCAAACCGCTTCTTAATACACCGGGCATACAGCCCTCATAAATATTCGAGATATCGTATCGATACGCGCGTATCTCTCGGCCCGACCCGACCTGATCCGACCCAACCCGATCCAACCCGACTCGACCCGCCAACGAATTCGCCGCCGGTGTTTCTCGCGAATCGAGTTCATGCTCAAAGCAACATCGATGAATTACACGTTCGACGTCCCTCGATGGTAGACGAACGAGAACTCGGTGGTGGACTCGTTCGTGCGCCCACGCGCTTTTTTGTTTATTTACCAGCAGCAGCGCGAGTACGAGAGTACGAGAACGAAACGTCAGGGGCTGGCATGATTCCAAGGCTATTTTCGTTTTCAGGTTCCCGCGTCCTCATAGCGTTTCCCCTCCATTTCTCCACCGTAACTATCTAGCTTCGTGGATCCAAGTTCGCGCAGCGTTATCGGCCGCGAGATCGCGAATACGAGAACGTTAGTAGCGGGGGGGGGGGGAGGGAACCCCTGCGAGCGGCAACCGACCGAGGCGAGATTACCGTTTTGCGCGACGATTTGCCTCCGTTCGGGGCACTCAAGTTTATCCCGCGCGTGAAACAGGGGGGGGGGAGAGTCCAGCGAAAACTCAGCTCGGATAAATGGCCGTTCTTCTTCGAACGAAACACATCTTCCCCATCGAAATCCGAGAGAGGAAGGTAAGAAGCGCGCGCGTCGCGAAACTTTCTCGAAGCCGCGTTAACGAATTATGCGCGTTCCAATTACGCGAACAGACACGCGTGAGGGCAAACGACGGTCGCGAGTGCTCGAGCCGTTCCACTCGAAAAGCTCGAAGAAAAGCGGGGACCGTCGTTGGTAACGCGGTTTGCCACCGTTACGGATAACGCTTTTCACCGGGAAAAGTCGTGGGAGACGAAGACGCTCCGATCTCGCTAGGCGATTCGCGCAGTACCTGGACCGACGCTATTTTCCAGCAAGTTTCCATTTACGGGAGTCTAATGGTACAACCTGTCTAGAAAGTCTCGACGAAGGAAAGACTAGCGGAGACTGTCCGTTCTCTGCCGAGACCGTGAACGCGCGCGATCGAACGTGTACCTATCTACAGCAAGGACTCCGCCGTTCGCGGGATCTATTGGGTACGTAGACTCGAGTCAAGCCATCCGTTTCGCGAGGCAAGGACATCGATGAATCCAGAGTTATTTACAACTTTACTCTGGTTTTTCCATGGAGGATTTACCACGGCGCAGTTTTCTTCATCTTCGGACTTTCTTGCAGGCGTCGCTGCGTTCTCCATAGCAAGAGAGCAAGAGAGAAATTTAGCGCCGGCTTCGGTACGGTTTCGGGTTTGATCCTCCCACCCCGTTTTCTCTCGCGAGCTCCATTATTCTCCCGAAGCTGGCCGCGCTCTCTTTCGTGCCCGTGACACGGAAAACGAGGTGTGGCTGCGAGAATCGGACCTAAGCGAACAAAGACGAGCCATTTTCGGCGAGCGATCGCAGGAGAGAGTGCCGGTTGTTGTTAAATAACGACTGTCGCATGTGAAGATCGACGAGCACTCCTACGCGGCGAGACACGCGACACGCGTCATCGGAAGCAGCTGTCGATCCAAGTTCAATGGAGACACCTCGTTTCCCTATACTCGATCCATCTCACTATCCTCGAGCCGACCTTACCAGGGTCGTTGCTCCGTGGGTTCGAAAATAGAAACGTCGATCGCGTTCCGTGAATGGTGAGACCAGTTCTCCCCGTCAAGGTCGCCGATCGATTCGAGAAACCTCGTGGAAGATCGATGGAGATGAGGGCGCACGTACCTTTTGCGCCTTACAGGCGGCAGCCAAGGGTAGCACGTCGTGGGAATGAGCCGCGTGTCGGTCTCGAAGACACAGGGCGCATATCGCGATCTTGCAGAGAGCGCAGTAGAGGGTGAGCGGCTCGCCGTTGTGGTCGTTGCAAACCGGTGTCGGGTCGGCGCTAGGACCCCGCGAGCCCTTTCCGCCGTTCGACTGCCAGCTGCCTCGCGGTGGGCCCAGCTTGTGAGCCGCCAGTGGTCCCCTCTTCGGATGACAGGACTCTCTGCAGCCGTCGCAGTACAGCACCTGAAACCATCCCGTCTTTCAATGAAAATCTCGCACGAAAGGGCCCGCTGGAGCTCTCCACAACTACCCCCTAGATGTACCCCTTACTCCCTATATGTATATACATATGCATGTAACGCGATCGGAATTCAATTCGGACGCAAATTTCTCTGAACCGTTAGGGAAGAGTAGCCGAGTTTGCGACCTGTGCGACTATGGAAAGCTAAAAGGTAACCAAACTAGGCTACTCGAATTTGAAAGAGATGATGTCAGGAATTGAAGACTGGAATTAATAAAGGCTGTAAGTAAGTGTAAATACAAAATTTGCAATACAAAACTCCGCAAAAAAAGGATGTGAGTTCCAATGCAATGAAATAAGGCTGGAAGTTCCCCGACGATTGGTTACAAGATTTGAGTTGGTTACAAGATGATCTTTCAAGTTTTACATGGATTTTTCTCGGAATTTTCATTTTGGCATTTACAGCCTCTTTTAATTCCAGTCTTCGCTGGCCGACATCTTCTCTTTCAGGGAAGAGTAGCCGAGTTTGGACCTTGCATTCTATGCCAAACTAGGCTACCCTATCTTGGAATAGAAGATGTCGGTGAAGACTGGAATTAAAAGAGGCTGTAAGTGTCATGTTGTAAAAAATTATATCTTCCGCAGAAAGGAATGTAAATTCCCACGCCAAGCAATGAAATAGAGCTGTAAGTTCCCTGACGATTGGTTACAAGTTTTGAGTTGGTTACAAGACGATCTTGCAAGTTCTACATGGAGTTACAGCCTTGAAACTGTGAAAAGCAAAGGCGCAGGGATATCGAGGGTGAACCGACCTCGCATTGCTCGCAGGCGACGGTCGCGTCCCTGGGTTCGCCCTCGCACATCTGGCATTGCATCCTCATGTTCCTGGACTCGAGATACTTCTCGACGATCCGCTGCATCGCCCTGTACTTGGGCAGATTGTGCGCGCCGCCCTCATCGAAGTAAACAGTCTTTTGACAGACGGGACAGGAGAGGCATAGGGTGCCGCCCGACGGCGGAAACCCGCCGTTGCCCGGCGTGCCGACGTAACTGCCGGGCCGGGAGCTGGTGGACGTGCTGCCGCAGACAACGCCAGAGTCGGTCTCGGACAGGATCGACAGCTTGTCGGCTTCCTGGTCGGACCCGGGTGCGTTCGACGAATCTGTGGACTCGGGCGGCGAGTCCGGAGCCGCTTGCAAGTTCACCGCGCACGACAAGCAGAGCGCGTGCCAGCACGGGAGTAGCACCGGCTCCACGAACAGTTCCTTGCAGCAGGGGCATCGTAGTTCGTCCTCCATTCTCCTCGAGAGACTCGTCCGCCACGCCGCTCACCGAGATCGGGAGCCACTCCTCGATTCGATTCAATTCGTGTCGTATCGCGACGCCAAATTCCTCCTTCCCCTTTTTCCGTCTTCTTCGATCGCAGATTCGAAAACGATTCCGTGAAGAACGGGGATTGTCCGCGGACCGAACCGACCGACCAACCAGCGATCGATCTCCCTCGCGTTCCTCTTCGCTAGGCGCTAGCTCCGTCGATGCGGTTCCCACCTACGAGAACAGTTCTCCTCCAGCGTCCATCCTTTCCTCGCAACGATCCTCTATACTCTTCCACCCTTCCTTACGCTCCCAGACCTAGAACCCGAATGATCCGCTCGGAACCCGGAACTGTGTCTCGATGGCGCGTGGAATCGTTCGATTCGTTCGTCACGATATCACGTCGCGACGCATTCTCTTCGATCGAAGGGCCGACGTTCGTAGCCCCGACAAGCTTAATCAGATTCTGATCGACCTCTCTAGTAGCCGCCTCGATATACGAGCCTCGATCCCATAAACATCTCGCACCGAACTCCCGGATATACCGAATCTACATTTTTTAACGATCGCGCGTCGAAAGGATACGCCGACGCACCTCCACGTCTTTCTCCCAGAGTCGGTCCGAAACGACGCGGGGGACGTTGCTGCGACATCCACGCACTCGTGATTCCAAGATACGTCCCCAGGACTATGGATGTTCACAATATCGTTTGGATTAGTTGGATATCGGCTGTGCCGCGAGGAGCGTCCGCGAAAACCAAGCACGCAACGAGCCGTCACCGGGTTGACTGACACTAGCCGCCGTGCGCCCTCGCGCATCGTTTTCGCGCATCGTGGTTCAGGGACGACGCTGCTGGCTCTCAGGCCCCTGACATGAACACGGCTCACTCACGACGCACAGTGGTTCAGAATTGCGGTCAAAAATCGAAGAAGTAAGTACTCCAACTTTGTTGAAAATCGGTATTCCCATATTTTTTGGGTCGTTGAATGTGAATCTGATGTCAAAATTACATAAGTTGCTACGCGGCGCGTTCAAAACACGGACCAAATTGATAGTATTGTTTTAATATGATAATTTTCTTGACTGTTTATCTGTGATAAGTGCATATCAAAATCCCATATACGGATAAATCAAAATTTTTATTTTTCCGTTTTAAAAAAGTTATTACAATTATATATTAATATCGACATCAGATTCATATTCAGCGACCCGACAAATATGGGAATTTTAGATATTTCAAGGAAATCCAACCATTGTTCGAATTACACATCCGCCATCTTGTGTTTTGAAATTTTGAAATCAGTTTCATAATCAGCGACCCGAAAATCAGATTACTAAATTAGATTACTCCGTGTGTTTTGGTCATATTTTGTCGACTTGGGCCGTTACCAACGCGTTGTCTATTTTCTTATTGTTGTAATTTTTCCATAAACAAGTATAAGAAAGAAATTTTTGGAGGCTCTAGCAAATCCTTCTATATATGCAAAATTTATCGTGACCTCCGCTTTGTAATCGTCATTAAAGAAAAAAAAGACAGGAAAATGGGTGTTTTGGAAGAGACAATTTTCAAAGTGTTAAATTATATCTGAATTTTTATACATACACACAGCTGAAAGAAGCTAGTTTTGCTGAAATTATTACTCATAAAAAAAGTATGATGAGGCAGACAACGTTAATTTCAGGAAGAAGTGCGATCATTCTAAGACTTGCATTTTGAACCACTGTGCTGTCTCGCGCTCAAATTTTACGTGCGCCCATTTCATTCGCAAAAAGTTAATCCGGTCTTTGCGTGTGAAATAACGTGTTACGATTACTATATGTATAGTTACAGCACCGACTGTCGGTGGTTACAGTACTGTCAAACAGTATCTCTTCTCTCCCTCCCCCTTTTCGTCCCCTTTTGCGTAGAGGCGCCACATGCCAGAAGATACGATTTTATCAGACAGCTCTGTAAAGACAGATAATCTCGTCATCCTTCTCCGGCTCGTTGACCGTCGAGGTACACGAAAGAGTAACATTTTCCGTCGAAAACCGTATGCAAAGACACTGGTTAGACCAACTGAAAGGTAAGGGAACCTCCATGTTCGACGGCATTGTTTGTTCGGTGGATCCACGTCTGCTCGTTGCCAGATATTCTACTACATAGAATATATTCGTGTGCATTACGTAACGCCAACATGTGATTTTACCACGCGCGATCGTAGCGAGTTTACGCAAATATCTGCAATTTTTCAAGAATTAATATCGAAGGAATATGTATAGTCGAACATCGAACGCACGCGTACCTTATCTATTTACCTGTGAGCGATGCTTAAGTTGTCGTCTTGAACCGATGCCAAGTCCGCTCGACGAGCAGTCCGCTCGTTGCATCACCTGCCTGTATACAGGGTGTCCCAAAAGTACTTCAACATCGGGAAATGGGAGGTTCCTGAGGTCATTTCAAGCGTCATTTTCCTTTTGCAAAATGTTGTCCGAGGCTTCGTTTGGGAGTTATTAACGAAAAACATGGACCAATCAGAGCGCGAGTTCGACGCTCGCTGGCACGTTCAGCGCGGCGAGCCGGCAGGCGGTTGGCTGAACATGCCAACGAGCGTCGAGCTCGCGCTCTGATTGGTCCGTGTTTTTCGTTAATAACTCCTAAACAAAGCCGCGGACAACATTTTGCAAAAGGAAAATGACGCTTGAAATGACTTCAGGAACCTCCCATTTCCCGATGTTGAAGTACTTTTGGGACACCCTGTAGATGCGTGCGCGCGCGTACATGTATGTATACGGTCTAAAGTTGTCAAACGACAGCCTAGCGGTAAATACAACCGCTTCGTCTGATGTTTCAGCGAATGTCTTTGTATCTTTTCTAGAAATTGGTCGATTTTAAATTTCAAGTGACACATCGCAAAATGAAAACGAGCATGCCCATCTGCTTGATGAGAAGGATGATGTTTCAACAATTTTCTCTCGCACGTCGCTATGGATCGCATTCCAGGTTAGCGGGTCGTTGACTCTCCAAATACTTTATGTCATCAAACAACCTATCTATCACAATCTATCGATTTCTACGACTACGACTAGGATCGGTTGAAAAACCGTTTGCGTCGCAGTCGTTAAATTTCACGAAGCATGTATAAAATTTGCAGCGCAGATTCATGCGGTGCGTACGACTTGGTGATCGTTGGGGGTGGTATCGTTGGGTGCGCCACTGCTCGAGAAATGTTGATAAGACACCCTAGTCTAAAGATGGCGATCGTTGAGAAGGAGAGTTCTCTGGCGAGACATCAAACGGGGCATAATAGCGGCGTCGTACATGCCGGCATTTATTATGTACCCGGCAGCATGAAAGTAAAGAAACGAACAAATTTCTCTAATTTTTAGGAATGCTTTTATTCTGATAAGACGCGTGCTCTCGACGCACGCGACTCTGTTTAATTAGCATTCGGATTGATCCGTTAACCGGATATTAGAGCAACGCTTCGTTAAGAGTTTCTTGATCCGGCAGGAAATGATTACAGGCTAAACTATGCGTGGAAGGTTTGAAACTGTCCTACGAATATTTTTGTAAGCACAACATACCCCACAACAAAGTTGGAAAACTGATCGTCGCGCAGAACAAAGAACAAGTTAAAAGAATAGACGATCTGTTCGAACGAGGGACCAAGAACAACGTGCCAGATCTCAAAGTGGTCGATAAAGACTGCATATCGAAATACGAGCCGAAATGTCAAGTACTGAACACTGAAATTAAATATTGTTTCTTCGCGAGGACCGAAACTCTCCCCCCACACACACACACAATAAAACCGTGCGTCTATTACCACAGGGAGAAAAGGCACTGTGGTCACCCTGGACGGGTATAGTCGATTGGGCTGTTGTCTGTAATCATTTTGCCGAAGATTTTCAAAAGATGGGCGGTCAGATATTTCTAAATTACGAAGTGACCGGGTTCGCGGAAATGGCAGAGTCGCACGGTAAAAAAGAATTGAGTCCCATTTCGGTACAATCTAAGAATAAGGTAAATCGTTTCTATTTGTCTCTTCGTATTGATGCTCTCCATTCGTTACATTGTTTCTTTTTCCATTTCGATTCCAGTGTATTCCAACTAAATACGTGTTAACTTGCGCCGGCTTGCACTCGGACCGTCTGGCCGTTATGACCGGATGCGATCTCAGTCCACGAATCGTTCCGTTTCGCGGCGAATATCTTCTGCTCAGCGACAATAAGAAACATTTGTGCACGACCAACATATATCCTGTACCGGATCCTAGATTCCCTTTCTTAGGCGTCCATTTTACACCCAGGGTGAACGGCAACATATGGCTCGGACCGAACGCGGTCTTGGCGTTTGCCAGAGAGGGTTACCGGTACACGATACTACTCGACAATTGCTAATTTCCTCATCGACCTCCTATTATAATCTACCATATTCGTTTCCCATTTTCAGATGGCGCGACGTAAACATAAGGGATTGCATAGAGATGGCCAAATTTCCCGGATTATACAAACTGTGCTTCAAATTTTTCGTGCCCGGTTGCAAGGAAATAATAAAATCCATATTTTACCCACTCGCGGTCAAAGACTTGCAGAAATTTATTCCCGAAGTAACTTTTAAAGATGTGAAAAGGTGAGTGCAGAAGTCGACGCGGAAAGTCCTTTCAATTTGGCAATCTTTATCCAATTCTCTTCACGTGTTGTGTATCATATAGGGGACCAGCAGGTGTTCGAGCACAAGCGTTAGACAATAATGGAAATTTGGTGGACGACTTTGTTTTCGACGGTGGAAAAGGTAGTATCGGTAGCAGGGTGATTCACTGTCGGAACGCACCTTCTCCGGCAGCTACCAGTTCTATGGCGATCGCTAAACACATCGCCGACAAGCTAGAAAAGGATTTTAAGCTTTAACCGCTCGAAAGAATAGCCGTGAATGAAAAATTGCTTTTTGATATTAAATTTTCTACTCGTATATAGTTTTGATACGAAGATAGGTCGGTTTATTACTCGTGTATAATTTATATGTATGCGTACATACGTATATTCATACATCTCTTTCTCTCCTTCCCTCTTTCTGTCTTCCTCTTTGTCTGTACAAATCTACAAAACAAACTCAAAAGTTCTTTGTACTTTCGGATAGAAAAATAAAATAAAAAGAGAATCCAAGAATACGAGTAGAATGTATCGATATAATCGTTTTTCCATGATATGTAATTGTAACAACGTACACGATACCGCACTAAATTATTCTAAATCCTGATCCCGATATCATAAGACGCGAATTTGCGAAATCCCAAGCGGCGGTTGAATGGAATCCCATATTTGACAGGACAACCCCGTATTCGCTTAACGCGAACATGGAATAGACTGAAACGGAATAATTGTATTATTAATTGGTCCTATATGTCGTTATTTGTATCGTTTTCGACTTACCTAGAGGTTCACAGTATCTATTATGTCTATAGAAAAAATAACACGCGCATAGTATGCAGAACACGTTCAACACCATTGCTCTCCATTTCCATTTCATAGAGATGGTCTCCGACGATTCCCTTGTAACGTTACGACAATTTTTCATGATGAAATACGCTACGATCATGTGAATAAAAGACATTATCAAAAACGTTATAAAAGATAATTTGTGGAAGGCTGCAACAAAAACAAAGAAAAAAATATATTTATATATAACTTGTTACAATATACACATGTTCACATAAATACATACGTACCATAATTTTCATCGGACGTCCAAAAGCTTAAAGTAACGAGAGATATGTTTTCAACTGCATTTGTAACTATAGCAACGTTACATATGCTTTGTGCCCATTTATAAATATGTTCCTTGTAATAACGGTAATACATTATTAATACTAAGACTCTGATGGATGCTTGCACGGCGATCGCGAGCTTCCATACATCTCTTTGGGGTCTGTAATGTCCAATTGCAGCCGATACAGATGGTAAAAAATTATATACCTGGTAAAAGAAGTCTCGCATATACAGTACATGTATAGATATATATAGAGGTAAATATAGAAATACATTTGTGCATGCATATATACACGCACACTATCGGATTGCTGATTATGTAAATGGATAGGCTGGAAAGTAACAGGGGAATATGCAACGTACCTTGCAGTGCGTCGAGGTAGAGTGCTCGAAATTGTACATAACGGACCAAATGACGCAAAACGTAAATGCTAGGAACGGCAAAGAGACGGTAAACCATGTTACCTTGGCAAAAGGCAAAACAACTCGTGCTTTCGGCATGTCTTCCTCCACTAACGGAATATATTCTGACCCCACTCTTGCCTTGCTCATCGCGTTATAATCGAGGGTCTTATTTACGTCATAAGAAGGAAAGTTTGTTACTCTTAATAGGCTAAAGTAGAAAAGATTTTATCGGTTCGCGTACAAGACGCGTCGATTTTCCTCCGATTATTTTGCTCGTCACCGTAAATCGACAGCCGCATCTGGTCGAAGATACATCGTCGAACTCGACGAAGGAACAATCGCACGAATTAAATCCACTGCAACTCTCGAGTAATAACATTTTTCGGCAAAGATATCAAAACATAGGGGTTACCATCTTAATGTGAAATCGACCATTCTGTTCGCTCGCGTCCACGGATTCAGAATTACGCAGCGCCATCTCGTGGCGATCAAAATGCTGCGTTTACGTTGACTCGCGCCAGGGTGTGTTGATCGTTTACGCGCGGTCCGTCCGTCGTCCGCAGTTCGGAGTCAGCTGTTCCGTTGTTTCTGTATTCGTTGTTCGGTTTAGTAATTTTCGACAAGCGAGCAATTTATCACTCGTATTGAGAAATTCCAACACCACAGTTATGCAAGAATACGTGAGTAAAAGTCGTTGCAAATGAAGCGGATGCAGCGCGGAGACTGTGGCGAGACAACTTTGATCCGTTGAGGTTAAGTTCTGAAACGAAGCAGCGGAAGGTCTCATTGTCAATCACCAAAAATAACAGAAACTTCTCAACGACCGTTTCGACATGTAAGTGCAATTTTTGTATTAGCATGTTCTCCGAGCATGTGTAGTGTCAGGGATAAGCGACTTTGTATGATGGAAGCAGATATCGTCGAAATAAGTTGACAGCTCTTTTTTCGATCATTGTTGTCATACTCGTAGCAAAGGGAATATGAGATCGTTTACGCCTCACGCCCGGGATTCTTGTGCCTCCACTTTTATCAGTTTAGACAGAGCCACTTTTTGCATGGAACAGAACTTATAACCACTTTTAGCATGGAACAGAACTTGTAACCACTTTTAGCATAGAACAGAACCTACACCCACTTTTAGCATGGGACAGAACCGATACCCATTTTTAACATTGAAAGAAGGGCCTATGTCAGGTTTTTAAAATTTTATAAGAGTGTAATTTTGAACTCGCACATGAATTGCAATAATAAAAACTAGCTGAAAATGACATAGGCCCTTCTTCCATTGTAAAAAGACTGAAAATTGAAAGACTTTTTTGCGGTTTGTTTTATTAAATGTTAAATCAAAATAAATATTGCATGAAAACCCGGTTTTTCTAAAAATCACGACATAGGCTCTTCTTCCAGAGACCCGTTCAAATATAGGTATAGGTTCCGTTCCATGCTAAAAGTGGGTGTAGGTTCTGTTCCATGCTAAAAGTGGGTGTAGGTTCTGTTCCTCGCTAAAAGTGTTTATGATCTATATCTCTGTCTTCATTGATAAAAGCTTAGGGCTTAGACCATATATACTAATAGACCCGGCATAGGTATAGTATATGTATAGGAAAACCGAGAATTGAGTGTCCGAAAGATGATGGGACACTGTGACGTCACAAGATAAGTCTTAAGATAATTTCTTTCCATATACTGTGTACATAGCGCACCCGCTGACCCCCCTCTCCCCATGTAAGCCAAGCGTAGGCACTGTCGATGAGCATAGCTTGTACATCTTTTGAAAATGTGACGTCACAGTGTCTTTCAGCTGATTTCATCTTTCGGACACGGAAAATTATCTACGCCGTGTCTATAGGTATATATGGTCTAAGGATAAAAGTGATGGCAGAAAAACCTCGGGGGTGAACGCTGTCATATCCTCTCTCCTCGTACTTACATGTATGAGTGTTGTCGATGTTGCGTCGCATTGTAGAGTACATATGTATAACGAAATTATTAACACCTTAGATTTTAGACCATGTATACTTATCGACCCGGCTTCAGATAACATGCCCTGTTCCAAGATTACATCGTCTACCAGATGACGGTTGTGGTCAAAGTGATATAGTCTGTTGAGAAAGCGTAGTACCACTCTCGTCGCCGTATCTCATTCTGTGTAAATATTTATTGGAACTGTAACTATAATATATTTTTTATTTTATTACTAGTTCATTGTTCACTTTATTCTTATTATTTTAAATAGTGCTAACTCATTTTGTCAATTATAATTTAGAAAAAGTTATATTTTAATGTTGATGTTGATAATATGAAATCTGTATTTATATTTCCTCATATAACTTTACTTTATTAAAAAGAAAGGAATACAATAGTAAGAACAATATATATATATATATGCGTTATTAAGTATAAAATATTTACTTGTGAA
Source organism: Lasioglossum lativentre (assembly GCA_916610255.1). Classification (NCBI taxonomy): domain Eukaryota; kingdom Metazoa; phylum Arthropoda; class Insecta; order Hymenoptera; family Halictidae; genus Lasioglossum; species Lasioglossum lativentre. The sequence goes on from OU744355.1 coordinate 22,517,146, forward strand.
AAGATATACTTGCATCACGGTTTTGTGCAAATGTTTACGAATTATTGCATCAATATATGTACTTGGATACTTAGACCATATAGGGTCTAAGCTTGGATATATACCCCGCTTTTATATCGCTATCCACCATTTTGAATTATCTTGTGACGTCAGTTGTGGGTACCAGATACTCCGTTATCTTGGAACACTGCGTCCTATGCATATCCTATACCTATTCCGGGTTTGTGAGTATACGGGGTGGTCCACCTAAATGTAGCAACTTAAATATCTCCTTTATTTGTGTTGACATAACAAATGTTTTCAATGTAACATAAATGGTATCACAAGGTGAATTCTTTGCAAATGTTATTTTTTTTCTCAAGGTTATTTTTTCCGGAGGGTTCACTTTAATTTTCAAAGATCAAGGTTATTTGAATCTGAATGTATTTTTCGCTCAGCTACACGATGCAATAAAAAAAAATGTAGTTATGTATCAAAAAATATCGATGACCTTGATAACTCCGAAAAAATTACCTTGGGGGAAAAAATGTTCTCGCCAGATATTGGTCCATCGATACCATGCACATTACGTAAGAAATAGTTTCTGCATCACAATAACCTGAAGAGATATTTAACACAAACTAAATAGAGCAGCAACGATCGAAGACGCGTGTCGTTGATCGTTATCGTAGAGAAGGAAATCTGCCTTACCGACCGCATCCAGCGAGTCCTACGTGCGCCTTGCGCTGCAACCATCCCTTGCAACGTGCAAGTAGGAAACGTCTGTAATGCTTTTCTCTCGTTTTCGACGGGAACGACGTCGACGATCCAATTTAAACTTGGCGAACCGGGGGAATAGAGGAAATTCCTGCAATCTAGATTCGAGAGGCATAGAGTCCGGATAGTTTAAACGGAGCACGGTAGGCAAAGGTAAATATTTCTCTCCGAGAATATTGGAAACATAACAAACAGCAGGGGTGTCTATCGAAAAATTGATTGTTTCGTTTGCCGCTGGCCCACGAAATGGTTCACGTCTCGCGGGAAACGGAAATATCTATATTTGCTCTGGCAACCGGAGCCTATCGACTTCACGCTCGAACGAAACCGCGCGCATTACCGTCAACCAAATTCTATTCGCATCGGCGCGTGGCGCGTCTTACACCCTTAAGATAATCTGTACTGTGTAGCAACCGATTTTTCAGCTTCGTAAACGTTTTCTCGTCCGGCATCAGAGAAACTGGGAGCCCTCTCGACCGCGTTACGAATGTTACGGTCCCTGGTATCGGGCAATTTGGCATTCGACGCGTCCTTCTTCCGCGGGAAATACTTTGGCACCGATTCACGGTACTTATTACGCGATACTTGATCGTTGTCTTTCGGTTCCGGCCCCGTAATAGTTTCGTTCTCGACCGAGAGGCAACCCAAAGAAAAAGAAAAGGAAAACTTGTTACGGTTTTTTGTCTCGTTTACTCCATTATTCGAACGATCTTGTCCGTCGACAGGTTCGGACAAACGAGGTTTTACCGTACGTATGGAAGTTACCATAGCCAACAATCTGTTTCCGGTAGGGATGCAGCAGGGTAAATCTGCCTTCGGGCACGTGACATGGGGATAGCTGCGAGGGGTAGGAAACGAGGGAAGAGCCTGGGTTAGGGTCAAGGGGAAGGGGGTGTGGGTGTGCGGGTGACATACTGTATACTGTACACGAGTGTATGCGTACAGGACATAGGAACATATGAACATACGAAGACAAGCGAGCGCAGGCGCGAATCGGACGCGGTGAACGCTCGACATCCGCGTGGCGCGAGTTAGAAGTCGGCCTCGGTCTTTTAGTGTCGGCCCGTTTCTTCGCACGGTCTCGTTCTACTCACACCGTGGGACGTGGAACTTCGAAGTCGAACTCACGGGTATCTCTTCTCGCTCTTTTCCCTCGGAGGAATCGTTCACCCGCCGATTTCTGTATAGCCTCATAAGGTCCGAGATGAGCGCGCGATTTATCGGCGAAACCTCCGAATCCCCCCCAGCTTCGTACGCCGCGGCATCGAGCTATCGTTATCCCGGCGATCGCTGATGGATTTCGGATCGCGATCGATCATCGAATCGCTGTATGGACGGAGCTGAGAACGATCGAAATAAGAAGAAAGTACAAGAAAAAGAAGCATGGCGGATGAAAGTTTCGAGGACGGGGAACCTCGGAAGAGGAACACGGCGCAGCGCCGATGGCGTATCTTGGCGAAAACTTTGATTGGCCCGCGAGAAGAGGCGATCTTCACGGAAGCGGAGAACGACGTGTCGGTTCGCCGTTTCACCAGCTTCGGCCTGTTGAAGACCGTTCGACTGGAGAACACCGAGAAGAACGAGGAGTCCGGCGCCAGGTGGTACGAGTACTCCGGCAACGTGGAGAACCGGAAGTTCAACGTGCAGATACGTTGGCTGAAGAAGAGTTTCACGGCGAACGAGCTGATCGGCTTCAACAACACCGGGAACGTTTGCGTGTGGCCTTCGGAGGAATGCTTGGCGTACTATCTGCTGAAGAATCGCGAGATCTGTCGGAACAGAACAGTGCTCGAGCTCGGGGGTGGTATGAGCTGCCTGGCGGGCGTAATCGCGGCCAAGTACTGCGACCCGAGCGGCGTCTCGCTCACCGACGGGAACGCGAACAGCGTGGAGAACGTTCGGTGCATCGTCGCCAGGAACGAGATGGCCGATTTCGTCGAGTGCCGTGTCGTTCGATGGTCGAAGGCGGCCCGTGTCATCAGGTCAGCCAGATCGGCCAAATCGTTTCCTTACGGCAATCCCATCGGCCCCCGAATCAAGGTGATTTTCACGTCGAGTCCGTTACCAAAACGTCCTTCCTCTCATTATTATTATTGTTGTTATCGTTGTTGTCTTCGGTTCCCTCGCATCCCCCCTCTCAATCCGTACTCGTTTTGTCTCGAGACGTCGAGACCGGTCGCCTAACCGCGGACGCCGCGCCGGGAAACCGAACACGGACCGACTGGAAAACAGAAAGACAATCTTCTTCTTCTTCTCGTGTTACTGAATTGACTTTTTCACGCAGAGCTGGACCGCCGCGGCCGGAGACGACGAACCGCCGATATCCCCAGAGAAAACGTACGACGTGATCCTGTGCGCGGACTGTCTGTTCTTTGACGAAGTCCGTTCGGATCTGGTGGAAACCATCTACGGCTGGCTGGCGAACGACGGCCTGGCTCTGGTCCTGGCGCCCAAACGGGGCGAGACCTTTCAGAAGTTCGCGGAAGCGGCCACCAAACGAGGCTTCACAGCGAGACGAATTGATCGTTACGACGCGAAGATTTGGTCGAGACATCTGGAATTGTTGGACCGCAGCCACGAGTATTGTTCGGATCTTCATTACCCGATCCTTTTGGAATTGACCAAGCAGAAGAGGATGCCGTCCGGGTGACCGTCGTCGATCAGCAACGACCGCGAACGACAAAGAATAATTCTCCTTTGTCTCCAAGTTTCGTCTACGTCAGTGCTGGGCCCCTCAAACGCTTGCTTCCCCCACTCTCTTCCGTGCGGCGCGCACCTTCGTCGCGTTCACTGTTGCCTTCGTTGCCCCATGTAAATACTTACCTTACTGGAAGTGGGCGCTCTGGTGGGGACGGTTCTGCCTCGATTCTGGCAAATGTGCCTAGCATTGGTCCACGTTGTCTTCGCGCGCGTAGAATTGTTCGACGCGTTTATCGACGTAGCTTAGCCGTGTCCTACATTTCTATCGTAGACGCTTACGAAATTCGCAGACACTTTTCCCGTCGTTAGCTCAAGGAGCCACGAATCGGTAGTACGTATCGAAAGTACCTGAACTTAGACCGATACCATGCATAGCTATGTTCCGCGGCTCGTAACGCGCGTTCGTCTCGTCCGAATTACATCGTCGCGACTGCCAATGATATCCATCCACGATGCTACATAGATTACACACCGCGTCGCGTCCTTAATCTTTCGCGCGACGGGGATAGGTTTGAACGCGACAAACCTCGTGGTAAACATGCGCGGCACAACCGACGAAGATTAACGAGAATCCCTAGATCTTTTTAGACGATGTTACGAGTTAATCGGGCTCCGAAGTTTGTCCGAAACCTATACGAAGCTCCCTCCTGGTCTGTAAATCCGATGTAAAGACGGACGCCGCCGGTCGTTGCAATCATCAACCCTAATACAATTTGCATGTTTACGGTCGGTACGATTACTCGTACCGGCACGACGATAATCCGATTGCTATGTAAACTGCAGACTGCGATGGTTTCGCGCGTTTCCACGTTCGCTGAAGTGTGTGGGGAGTGTTTTCCTATCGTGAGCTTAGGAGAATTTTCTAGTCGATTTCGTAGTTCCTAGGAGCGGACATCCTTCCGCGGTTGAAGCTGCTTTCCACAAATTCTCTGTGCGACGTTCCGCGTCCGCTCCTCCCGATTGTCATAGCGAGTAAGACCGATATATCGTGTAGATCAGTGCTGGGCTCGGTTGGGGTTTGCTTCCCCCACCAACGTTTGCTGGTGTCTTGCGTCTGCGTTGCCCCACCGTAACGGCGCTCACTGGAAGGGGTCCGTGGGCGCTATGGTGGGGACGGTTCAGCCTCGATTCGTGAAATTTTGTGCCCAGCGCTGGTGTAGATTTAAGAAAAAAGTCCAGGGTCCAAGCCGTGCCGCTGAAAAACATCGATACCTTAAGATTCTAGTAAACGTGCGAGTGTGTGTGTGTGTGTGTGTATGTGTGTGCGTATGAGAGAGAGAGAGAGAGAGAGAGAGAGAGAGAGAGAGAGAGAGAGAGAGTGAGAGAGAGAGAGAGAGAGAGAGAGAGAGATGATGTATTGACGAAAAGCGAAACGCTTATCCTAACGATATAGGACCAATTTAGTCGATTCTAGTCTAGTCGGTGCTACTATGTGTCCACTATTCTGTACCTAAGTCGTATCCTCTCCGCGGAGGAGGTTGCGTGTTCGTTCGTATGTATCACACGTGTAATATTACTGTTAATAAAATGAACATATTTTCTTGAATTCCTTCGTGCAACGAACGATAGTCTGTGTATGTGTGTGTTTGTGTGTAAGAGTCGATCTTGATAGAAAGATGTACAACTGGACGCTTCCTCGCCGGACGAGTGCAGTAGCGACGAGGAAACGTTGGATGTGTTCCTGCATTTATCGTCGACAAAAGGGAAACGTACCCGTTTCGTCCTATAGAAATTTATTATTAGTACGCGACACACAGATGTTTACCGACCTTCCCCTATGTGGAAACGCAATGCAGTCGTGTAACGTCTGCTCATCGATTCAGAGGACAACACGGTTGCTCTATTATTAGCCTCTACGCTAGAAATCACTGGAGCCGGGCGAATCGCTGTTTCGCTTATCGCTTTCGCTATATATTATTATAGTAAAAATCGCAAAATCAGCTCGGGAGCCGCGCGTTTGCTAGACCAAGTCGACCGAAATTTCCTCGAACCGGTAACGCCGTCGTTGCAGTTCCCGAGTTTCCGATGCATCCTTGCGATCGAGTCATATCGGTCCTTGTACGCGCTCCGGCTTCGAGCTATGTTGAGGGTCTTCTTGGTAAACGGCACTCGATACTGGAGTGGATTTGCGATGTTTTCTCGTTGTACGCGATCCAAGCCAGAGAAAATTGCTCGGTTCTGTCCCAGGGCTCCTGTCTCCTCTTCGGGTTCGTCTTCTTCTTCGGCGGTGGTAAAACGCGTTTCAAACGCCGAAAGGTGTTTACAGCCCTCCATGGTAAAATTAGAACGCGCATACTTGCTCTTTTTTTCGGCCTGGCCGAGGAAACATAAAACGATTTACGGGAGCGATCGCTGTTCGAACCGCGATATACGCGTGTATAAGTACATATTGATATTTTCGAACGGAAGAGCAGGCGAAACGAGACGAGACGGCGCGGACTTGCGCGCGGGCGAGCTACGAAAGAGGAGCAAGGGAATACAACACGAAAATTTTTAGCAATTTCTTGCTCGCGCGGATCGCTAAATCATCGAAAATAACAGCGGATACGTAAATCGAGCGTGTAGAATCGCTGATAAACATTTACGCAAGTAAGCAAACTAGTTAAAGCCGCACGCCATTAAATGTCAGTTAACCGCCAAGTCAAACAAAAACCGTCGATTCGACACGTCGCACCGCGACCCGCAATTCGCAGCCAAACAAGAGCTTCGCCCTGAGCAACCAACGATATTTATTGTTCCTTCCGTGAAAACGAAAGCGTTCGCGCAAAGAATCGAAGCCGTTTCCTTTGTCACCTAAAAATAAATGGTTGCGCGACATAAAGGCGGTGCTCGATTATCGCGATTATTTCACGAGTGCCAATTACGTTTGGCTGGCTGAGCCAAGGTCGCCGTGCGGACGTCTCTGTGACACGCGACGAGCACCGATTTCGAAAGCGGCTTCGAGAACCAGTAGGATCGAGAAGGATCGACGGATCCTACGACGCAACGCACAGTGAGCCAGAACGCGATTCTAGCTAATAAAAAATAAATTTTCGATAATTTTTCATTACTTTTACGGGTGGTTAGGTATGGATACGTAGTGAAATAAAGTGCCATTTACTTGTAAACATTTTTTAAATTGCGTAATATACAGGGAGTCCCAAATGTTGTACTTCCTTGGAAGAGCTGATTCCGGATGTAAAGTTTGAAGCAAACTTTTCCCTTTGTAAAAATTTTCTCCGCGGCTTCGTTAAGGAGTTATTAATGAAATTCACGGACCAATCAGAGCGGAGTTATAGCTACTCGCACTGACCTTGGCGTTGAGATTGGCCGTGCCGGAATCCATCCGCTGTAGCCGCGTTCTGATTGGTCCGTGTTTTTCGTTGATAACTCCTTAACAAAGCCGCACAGAACAATGTCGTAAAGGAAAAAGTTAGTTCAAGTTATCTACGGAACCACCCCTGTCAAAGTTCTACGATATTTGGGACACCCTGTACACAAAAATCTGTAGTCGCTACCGACTTTAAAAACAGCATTGGTAATTGCATTACCGTTCAGGGATTTTGTAGAGGAAGTTTGTACCTTCTTTCTGCTATATAAAAGTTCAATGATTTTTTTGTTATTTCAATATAGACATACTTGAAAATTGTCAATTTTTTGCTTTTCATGTATTTTAATTTTTGGAGTAGAAGTATACAGATCTTCCTGGCTCTGTAATCGTTCTTGTTTTATTCTGTTAATTGGGTTCTGATCTTTAATTCCTGTAAAAATTAGCTGCAAATTTCCGCAAACTATTGTTTAAACAAACTTTAAAAATCCGAGTAAAACCGTCGAAATCATTCCATAGTGGGACATTCTAGGTCGAAAAAATCACGGATCTGTTTACGTGGTTCATTATGAGTTCAAATATACTTTATTCCAAGGTCAAGAATAGTATTTGAATTCATTATGAGCGATATAGGGTGACGTATGATTTTTGTCCACCTAGATCTGGCATTTGGCCCATCCGTAAGTTCAATTTTCTTAAAAATTCCTTTATATCAACAATGGAGTAATAAATTGATGATCTTTAAAAAATTACATTCAAATATTTTTTTCGCGATCAAAAATACCATTAAAGATTGAGACCTACTCTTCACAACGACACCACATAAGTTGATATCAGTAGTCGCATCTACCGCGTATGATTTTTTATTAGCTAGAATCTCGTTCTGGCCCACCGTGCGACGAAGAATTGCTCATCAGCGTCCGATCGCTGGCATCCGCGGAGATACGTGTCGTATTGGATGCACGCGCGTATCTCGATCCGAGGTACACGTGCCAAAAACCGCGCATAAACATATCCGCCGACGTTGATGGGCAACCAAAGCCCATTGAGTCGTTTCCGACGGTACTATTCACACCAAGCCGCGCCGGGTCGAGATCGGCCCTGGATCCGGATCATAGAATTTCAAAAAGTTTCAAGTTTACTCGCTGAAAAGCGTCTTGGATAGGTCGGGAACCCGAAAATCTATGACATTCGGGTACCCAAACAATATCAATTTTCGGGTTCCCGACCAGACCTGAACCCGAATTTCCGGGTACTCGCCCACTCCTAGCCCTGGACAATCGAGGAAACGTATGCATCTATCTTTTGTGTACCTGTTGGCGTCGAGTGACTAAATGCCTCTCGAGTTAAGGTGGGACCTCCTAAACTTGTCTGAGCTGAGCGTTTTTCGATTCTTTTTTCCATCTTTTTTCCATCCGTTTAAAGTGGAGGGAGGTTTGAATGCATTACGCACTACTGCCAGGGCCATTTCTGGAGAGTAGGGGAATGAGGGACTCCCACAGCCTTAGACCATATATGTATGTAAACCTACAGACACGGCACAGATACTTTTCCTTCACGAAAAGATAGTAAGTAATGTGTGACGTCACAGTTTCGAAAGATGTATGTATAAGCTATGCTCAGCGACCCACGGCCCATGCCTACGTTTGGCTTATGGGAGGTGAGGGGAGGTCGGCGGGCGCCCCGTGTACACAGTACACGGAAAGAATCATCTGAAATGAAAGAATAATCAATATATAAAGTATATTTGAGATACAAATATTTATTCTATATGTTTTATTAAGGTATTGCAATGAAGTATGAAGTAATAATCGTATTATGTATTAACTATTTTAGGAAACGATATTTGATTCTGAAGATTAACAACTTTTTCATATTATGCAGGTTACAGAATGTTGTTTACATATAAATCGATTACATTTACAGTCAGTATTTGCGTCGGTCCGCCGTGTCACCAATTTTGAAATTATCTTAGGAATTATCTTGTGACGTCACATTTTACACTGATCTTTTCTTCACTGGACTCTCGTCTTTCCTATAAACATACTATACCTATGCTGGGTCTATAAGTATACATGTATGGTCTAAGTCTAACAATAAGCCCACAGCGATCACCCCTTTTTAGGGGAGTGACGTGCAGGCCGAGTCTACCCTCTAAAACTCCTCCTTCCACTAGCGCCTCCGGTACTCGTCCCCGGAACTATCCGGGGACTGTACTTCGGACTTGCTTCGGACTAGATCCTGAGGCCTTCTATATTCCATTCGTCACGGACACAAGTTTGCACAGCAGGAAGTTACGACGAATGCAGTATGGATCGCAAAACGTGCTTAGGGGATCCCACGTTTAGCGAGCACACTCGGACCCGCTCGTTTACGTAAAGTACGCGCGATACAAGGAGGAGGAGGCCGGTCGAAGCGTATTTACGATGCGAATGCACCTCTAATCGGTCTGCAAGCTAGGCAGCTCTCCCTCTCGCCTATGTATAGAACCGTGTTGCTATTAATACAGGCTCTATTATTAATAGAGACTACGGCGTTGTTGGGACAGTTGTGATTTCCTCGATGCGCGGTTCACCGTCTCTCTTCGGCCAAGTCGTTGGAATCTTAAACGTAAACGATCGATCCGTGCGATGATCAGAGATCCGACGAGAAGAGATAGCGTAGATAACGCCAGCTACAGAACGTTACCCTTTCCTCTGCGGAGAGCGGCCGAACAATTGTCGTTGGTTCCTCACCAACCTGGCAAAGTCGTTGCCAGGAAATCGGATTCTGGTTTCTCTATTCTAGAACGAAACGGAAAGAAAGGGAAGCGGCCCGTTCTTGTTCTTCGAGGTCGAGGGCTCCTCAGGGTCGCTAAAGCGTTGCCTAATTACTCGTCGACGCGAGGGAAACCGGAACCCGACGAAGCATCTTCGTTACGATAATCGTTGCACGACAGTTCTTTTTTTGAAACTGAAGAACTATCCCTGTTGCTTTTGTTGTTTCAGGGCGGACTATTGGAAGTCGCAGGGCAGAAAATTCTGCGATTTCTGCAAATGTTGGATCGCCGACAACAAGCCTAGCATCGATTTCCACGAAGGCGGCAAGAAGCACAAAGACAATGTCGGCAAGCGGCTCAAAGAGATACACAAGAACAGCGCGAAGCAGGCGAAGCAGAATAAAAAAATGGAGGACGACATCAGAAAAATGGAGAGCGTGAGTTAAGTTTAGTTTCACTTGGTTTGGTCGGATCCAACAGATAACAACACCCCTTTCAACTTTTAGGCAGCCATGGCCGCGTACCTGAAGGACGTCGAGAACAACACCAGAGACATGACCGCCGACAGGATCATCGAGGAGAAGAGGAACAGAGTCGACACGAGAGACGTGAGTGGAATACTCGGTGTCGCGATCGGCAGCAAAATAGTAACGCGGAGATCATCGTTTCAGATATCCAATGGAAATCGGTCCACGACGATCCGGGAAATGGCGCCTGGATTCAAAAGCAAAACTCACCAGGTAATCGCGGAACAGGGAGTTTACTCGTTTCGATCGGAAACGTTAACACCGGAACGTTTTCTGTTCAGCTTCCACACGAGATCGACCCGTGTGACCCGACTCTGTCCCGAAGCAGCAGGCAGTACCAGCAACACAGAATTCAACCGGGCCCGAGACCGGAGAACAAGGGCCAGGGAAAGACTAAAACGAACAAAGGCAAGGCCAAGGGAAAGAAGGCTCAAGAAGAGGATCGTTCTGCGAAACCTGTGCGCAGGCTCTGGTACGAGGCGCGCAGTTCGGAAGGGTATACGTACTACTGGCACATCGAAACGAACGGTGCGTTCTTCTACTCTCCTCGATTCGTTCGCAAACGGATTCGTTATCAGAGTATTTTCATGTTCACAGAATCCGTGTGGGACCCACCCGAGGAGGGTTACATGACGTTCGCCGAACAAGAGGAGGAAGCGAAAGAGCAAGCTCTTCAAGAGAAGCTTCTCGAGCAGCTGGAAGAGGAAGAAGCGATTGCTAACAAGGACATTCTCGAGGAGAAGCGAGCGAACGCCGAGCGAGAGCGATTGAAGCAGCTGAGGAAAGCGAAGTTGGAGAACAATCGACTCGACCAAACGACCGAAACGGCGGGCGCTGAGGAAACTGAGGAGGTGAAAACCGCCGAGGGCCGAGAGAAAACGCAGGAGCAAGAGCAGCGACCTTACAGAAGGGACTACAGCGAGTCGTACGAAAAGTCTCATCCTTACGGGCCCTGGCAAACGGTTAGGACCGTGTAAGTATATCGGCGATTGGCACCTGTTTTGTTCGCTTATCTTCGCGTGTTGCTATAAGTCCTCGTGTGCGTTTCAGGGAAACGAAGCCGGTGGACTTGCAGCTACCTCGACTGCCCCAAAAGGTGGCCGCACCAGTGTCACTCTTCGAAAAGGCGGAACTTCCGCCGCCGCAGAGGACGTTCAAAGAGAAGACGATCACGCGAATCGACACGAGCGACAGTGACGGAGACCTCGAGCCGATCGCGTTCAAGAAACGGAAAATTGGCAACAAAAATGTACGAAAACGATTAAACGATGACTGATATACGCTTCGTCGCTGACCCCTTTTGTATCGTTCGTTCCATTTGAAACGCGACCGCGTTCCTATCACACGATATTACGCAACGGTATTTAATGTTCTCGATAAGTCTTTTATCATCGCGATAATCAATCGCAAGTTTACCATATGGTATATGATATGGTATATTATCGTATCTCAAATTCCATCGTTTATCTTACATTATTATCTACATTTATACAAATAAAAAAAATATCGAATCGTGTCCCTGCGAGTAAAGTATCAAGCACGACGTCGACCGAATCGAGCGCGATCGGACACGCAGATACACAACCCGTTTCTAGAAATATGTACAACGCGAAAAGTTTCCTTTGGTTTATCGTCGAACAGGACGTAACGAAGTTTTGGGGAAACGGTGCGGACGAACCGGTTCGTCACACCTGTTCGGGCATCGGCATGTTTTTCTGAACAACCTCTTTGGACGACACGTGCCGCGCGTTGTCGAGCACGCGCGGCATACCTCCATTCAGCTTGTCCAGAATCGCCTCCAGCGATAGCCCCTTCGTTTCCGGAATCAGCGCGAAAACGAAAACGAACAGAAACACGCAGATGGTGCCCAGCAGGAAGAAGCATCCGTACATGCCCAGCAACGCGACCATGTTCGGAAAGAATTTTACCACGAGGAATGCGGTGCTCCAAACGGTGATCAGGCCTATCGTGACGATCGGACCGGACACGTCTCGGCTAAGAATCTCCGCGGAGACGACGTACGGGCCGGGGCCCATGCCCAAATTGTACACGATCACGTAGACGGACAACGCTACGACCGGGATCCAGGTGAAAGCGCTGACGTCGTACCGGAGCATTTGCATGTAGCAAAACAAGCCCAGCGTGTAATGGCAGACGCACATCCCCGCGCACGATATCAGAAGCAACAGTCGCCTGCCCAGCCGCTCCATCAGCGAAGTGGACAAGACCGAGCCAAACACTTGGATAGCGCCAACGATGATCGCCGATGTATTGGGCGTCAACGAGCTTCCGGATATCCCGAATATCGTTTCCGAATAGCTTATCTGCAATTACAAACGAACAAGATATGGTAAGTTACGATTCCTTCGAGAATATCTCTCTCTTCCTCCCCCTCCCTTTACCATAGCAAATATTCCGCAGAGTTGTTGACCTCCGAACAAACCCGCCGAGATCACCCATCCCTTGATCGTTGCTTTATCTCGGAACAAGTCCGACACTCTGAAGGGCTTCTCCGAAGCGTTCAGCTCTTTCGCTTCCGATTGCAGACGCAGCATCTCGCGTTGCACCGTGGGCTCGTGACCCGCCCGAAACCACCTTGCAGACCTGGAGGCCGTGACAACTATTATAATAACTACATATACAGTGAATATACTAAACTGATTCGTAGGTTACCTCGCGGCTTCCAGGAGCCGATGACGTCGCACGAGATATACCGGCGATTCCGGTACCAGGAGGAAGATGGCAAACGAGAGAAGAGGCACCGCGAACCCAACGATGGAGAACACGCGGAACGACAGCATCCCGCCGAAGATGTAGGTGAAGAGGATGCCGCTGTTCAAGATCAAGGACAATAAGCTGCCCAGCATCCCGCGTATCGCATCACAGCATATCTCTGATACATAGCGCGGCACCAAGAACAAGGTCATCGCGCCGCTCACGCCCGCGAAGAATCGCGCCAGTAGGAGATGCCAGTGTTCGGTGGAGAACACGGTGACCAGCCAGGCCACCAGACAGGGCACCATCGCCAGACAGCCCGTCGCTTTGCGCCCGTACCTCTCCGTTATCCTGCCGACCATCGGGGTGGTGAGCCCAGCCGCCAAACACAGGATCGCGGTCAACCAGGATGCGGTTTCGTCCGTCATCGGCCCGTTACCCACCGGTGGGTGCTCGCTCTGCAGGACCGGCATCATCGGAGACTGCCAGCCGACCGATATCCCGTACGTCAGCGTCGCAACGTTCACTGAAATCCCATATTCAGTCATCAATTGCTCTGATACGCTACTTTGATTGCTCATACTCAGCAGTAGATGTAAAGTAAAATCCTTCTTATTGTTAATCTATCGAACGGAACAATGAAAAAAAATTTTCTTATAGCCGATCCTTTTTTCACAGGCTGTTTCAAACACTGAGGGCTCCTCGACTTACCCATGACCGCTACGAAAAGCTGCCGCGCTTTCCCCGGCTCGAAATCGGTATTCTCCTGCGCCATATTCTCACCCTGCGAATCGGTGATAACGGTGCGCGAAAGGTGCACCCCTTCTTATCGACCTTGAAACAACGAGTTCCCGCTCTCGTCTCTCCTCGCGATCGATTCTCCTTTGACCGTTACCGATCGACAACGCTGCCTTCAATTTATACCTATCGGTATCCGCGCGGCAACCAAACCCGAACGAATCGAATCTATCTCGCTTATCTTCCTGCATAAGTATGCATTACATCTACATGTTGTACGAGTACTATTGTATGCTCGACAAACACGGCCTACTGCGTTCCCTATCAGTGTCTTCGCTGTGAAATCTCGGTGCGTCTTTCTTGTCTTCTCTTACTTCTATTTTTATCATTTTCGCGATTTTCTCCGTTTCCACGGTAGTTGATAGTTTCTCTTGTGATAACGCACCGCGATATCACGGTGAAAATCGTCGAATCTCGTTTGCATGGTAATGGACGCCTTCGCGTTTCGTCGCGCGTACTACGCGTACGTATAATTATTAGAGATCCAACTCTGTATCACGGTATAATACTTCACCTGTATTTAATAGTCACACGTGAATTACTATATATATCCTTATTTTATTATGTATAGAAGATATATTACATATATCCTTGTTTTATTATATAAAGGATATCCTTATTTTATTATGTAGAAGATATATTACATATATCCTTGTTTTATTATATAAAGGATATCCTTATTTTAATGTCGTATAACTTATGTATTAATGCACGTGTGACTAAATAAACACGTGAAATAATGCACGCGTGCCCGTATACGTATACATAAAATGAGACGTATTGTCACGCGACAAGTGTATTTGTCTTACACGTTACAAACCATGACCTCTAATAGTTATGCATACAGATGCACGCTTACCTCTGATTTACCATCGATCTATTTTATCGCTTCCCACCGATAAGACTAATTTACGACCTACAGGGGTGAATTGATCCTGTCTTCCCGAGCAAACGGCTGTCATCGGTTAATTTATGCACTCGGCGTTTGCAAAAGCGTGCAGGAATTTTAAACTTGACAAATTCGTAACTCACGCAAAAGATATATCGCGACGATAGAACCGTTTGCTAATCCTGTGCCTACAATGGGGAACCTGCGGCGATAAGTCATTCGTAATCATTGCTAGTCGATGCTCCCAAAGATTTAGTATGAAAATGTTCCATTGCTTTGCGGGAGAAAACGATCGGAAAGATTCGATCGTCGCGATCTTGATCTATATCTGTAAGTATGCTATACATATATTTGTATACATATACATATCTATTTACAATATTACCTGTACAAGAGCGTACCGCGCACGCAGGTGCATCGACGCATACATATACTTACATGTTCATATATACATATATGTATGTACAGGTCGTGGCCAGTAGCAGTGCCGGGACTTACGTAGTACGTATCCGTAATCCGTAGTACATATCTCTTGGCAGATACCAACAGACCAGGTATTTCATCTTGTAGAAACGTCCTTCAAACCCGATAGGCTTCGTTTGCGATTTGAAATTGACACCGTTTCCCGACGTATGTTGTCAAATCGTTGAAACGAATCTATGTCAAGTCAAGACATTCGATTCCCACTCCATCCGAAATGGTTCAACGCTATATCCTCGGCGCATCCTGCATCGGTGGCGGCCATGTTGGCACACGGTCTCAGCGATGTTGATCGCCCGGGATGAACCAAGTTCTTCCAAATTTGTTGAAAATCATTCTGGCATTTACCATTCACCATTCATCATTCATCGTTGGCACTCAGGTTAACCATTATTTTCCATCCAATTGCTGCATCGCATATCGACGATCGTGAACGTATATATACAAGCGCAAACTGAAATTCCATATCGAGGTAAATATTTTTCATTGAATCCTGTTCGAACCTAGATTCTTTAATTACGCTTCCTGTTTATTCGGTCGAAGCGCAACGCGTAATCTGAAAAACATTGACAGCAATATTTACACGCCTTGGAAATAGTTTGACGTTTAGGCTATGTTCGTAACAAACGTACCTGGAACCTGGAACATGGAATTAATCGACGTATCTTTTTTTATCGCTTATCGTTTGGCCACCAACAAACAGACACGCTCATCCAGCTGTTAGCTCCGTTGTAATCTCGCAGAAAAACATGGCATGGCATTGCAGTGGAACCACCAATCAAGAGATGGTTGCTAAACTAAAAGGTAAGGTTGATGACGATCCTTTCCATTACTGTCAAACCTTTCTCCAGTACAAGTAAGAAGTTTTGTTGCAGAAGCAGGCATCCTGACTACCGGTAAAGCAGAAGCAGCTATGTTGGCCGTAGACAGGGCAAAGTATTACCACGAGTTGGAACCGTATCTGGATAGACCAAGGAAAATAGGATACAATGTAACCATTAGCGCTCCTCACATGGTAGGTGAACTGAGGAGAATTGTCTGTCATCAATCCTGACAAATACCTGTAAAACATTAATCGTTTGTCGTAGCATGCGCATGCATTGTGTATCCTTGCCGATCAATTATTCGAAGGAGCCAAAGCCCTCGACATTGGCTCCGGATCTGGTTACTTGACGGCGTGCATGGGATTTATGGTGGGATCCGGTGGTCGTGTAATCGGCGTCGATCACATCCCAGAACTGATTGAAATTTCGACGAAAAATGTACAGGAGGATTGCCCTCATTTCATCAAAGAAGGTCGCGTCAAATTCGTTGGTAAGAACCCAAGAATTCTAGACGCGTTACAATGTTCTATAGGCCGGTAGATGATTTCGGACGCGATCTCTCTTTTACGATTAGACGTTACACGCATCTGATACATTTAAGAGTTTAAAAATAACAGATACGCTCAAATGCTAAATACCCTAAACCACTACCCACGTGAAGTAGGTTGTGTACCTTGTCAGGAAGAATGAAACGGGACTCTGTTCAACAATTCTATGACTTTGCCGTGCGTAATGTAAAAAGATAGACCGCAGTTTAACGTCAGGTCATTGTAAATGCGCCTAGTGGGAGACGGTAGATTGGGACATACCGCCGATGGCCCGTACAACGCTATTCACGTTGGAGCAGCAGCGGCTACGTTACCGCAGCAGGTTCGACAAATTCTACTCAAAATATAATCCGCATTTACCTGTAGAATATACTCCTTACAATATACGTTTCGTCTGTTCCAGCTGATAGACCAATTAGCTACTGGAGGACGTCTAATCTGTCCAGTAGTTAGCATAGAAGGATTCCAAAGGCTTCAAGATTTTCTGCAAGTAGATAAGAATGCCGATGGCACGACCTCGACGAAAAAACTAATGCATGTTTCTTATGTACCTCTTACCGATCGTGCCACTCAATTACAAAACGATTAACGCGCGATCGCGCAGCTCTAGAAATCGTTTAGAAAATTGTCTGCGTGTGCTTTTTTTGTCTGTGACATTTTTGCAAATGTAAATGTCGCTTCGAATAGCGCGATTACATATATTTATAGGTTTCAAAATACGCTTCATAGCAATGTGTATATATTATATATATATATAATACAAACAGTATACATGTAAATAATTAACAAAACTTTTTAATAAAACTCGTAGGAACATTTTAGCACTGGAGCTATTATTATTAATTATTAAAACATACGAACCCAGCTTCTCTATCATTCGGTATAAAATTTCAATTCAAATAAACAGCCATTAATGACAGGGCCCTGCGGCGGTCGATTTAGGTACGAAACAAAGGCCTCCGTACAGCGCTAATTGACGTAGCGGCAAAACGCTGAAACTGGTAGCCAAATTTACAGACACAAACCACATACCCAATGAATGAACGGGTACCAACTGTCGGTAAATTTGGCTATCAGTTTGAGTGTTTTGCCGCTACGTCAACTGGCGCTGTACGGAGGCCTTTGTTTAGTTCCTAAATCGACTACCTGGCGGCCCTGTCATCACCATAAGTCTGTGTCACCATTCATAGCGGTTTATTTGAATCTGTTTGAATAAAAATCTTATACTGAACCACCCTTAGACCATACATACCTATAGACACGGCGTAGATAATTTTCCGTGTCCGAAAGATGAAATCAGCTGAAAGACACTGTGACGTCACATTTTCAAAAGATGTACAAGCTATGCTCATCGACAGTGCCTACTCTTGGCTTACATGGGGTGAGGGGGGTCAGCGGGTGCGTCATGTACTTACACAGTACATGGAAAGAAATTATCTTAAGATTTATCTTGTGACGTCACAGTGTCCCATCATCTTTCGGACACTGAATTCTCTGTTTGCCTATACACATACTATACCTATGCCGGGTCTATTAGTATATATGGTCTAAGGTTGAGACCATGAGACCATGAAGTAAGAGTACTCTTACTTCGTGGTTGAGACTTTTGGTTGAGACCACTGATACTGCACGTGGCCTAAATAGACTTCCTATGCCCAGGTAAGTTTAGTCAGGTTTAGTCTAGCCAAACTGTCTACGATACTGAGAATCTTACCGAAATTTGAATCGCATCGAAAATTGTCAAAATAATAAAAATAACTGAAGAATAATATACGAAAGCTGTGAGAACAACGGCTAACAATAATGGAAGAGGAAAGTATAATTCATACGCACACGGCATACGGTGATTTAAATGACAGGCGTCGCGCGCATGCCTGTAGTACATGGATAAAGGCCGTTACCAGAGAGACGCAAGCGTAACCGTAGAAACTAGAAACGAAAATGAAGGTAGAAACTGTCGCAAATTCAATTAGCCAATCCGACGAAGCTCGTTCGACGATCGCAATGATCGCAACGATGAAATTACAATTAATAGTTTGTTTAGAAAATCCTGAAGAAAGAGGTCATGTCGAGCATTCTTCATAACCGGCTGGTAGCATCGTTGCTTCAGGAATAGGAGGGAGCTGTTGCCATAAACAGCCGGGTGCTGACATGCGTCGCGCACGACTACACCTAACCTCATCCACGATAAACTCTCGCGACACGTTCACAAATTGTGCCGGTGCGAAAAACATCGAACGTTTAATTTGCCCATGTGAATCTCTACACGCAAGTCGGTTCTAACGATCCCGTACAGAGCGTTACGTACGTACAAGCTAGAAAAAGTGGGGTGCGCCGCGCTACTTGCGAAGTAGCTATCGAATTTGAAGCCAAAGGCGACGTCGGAATCGATAAATATACAAAGGCGTTTTACAAGCAGGAATCGTCGCACGACAATCGAATAAAAAACAGGTTGAGAACGATGACCAGGAGCGTCGGAATCGGGCGCCGCCGAGCGGAAATCGTTCGGCTCGAAGGAGATACTACCGCGAGGAAGCGTTCTCAACGTGTATCGCTTTCCCTGAATTTAAAACTATGAACTTGTCGACGACAAGTTTATCCGGGATCATCGAAGATAACGATAAGAGTTACGCGTTCTTACATAAATACACAGTCGGACGCGATTTGACACCGACGCTGAGGCGCGCATCTTATTTTTAGCGCGCGTCATCGCCTTTCCAAGATGACGCTTGACCCAAGTTACGTAATAACTCTTGTCAGAATCGAGAATCTGTCCAGTCATGGGGACCGTGGAAAACTCGGGATCGCGTCTGATTAAGAAAGCGGCAGATACGCGCGATAAGTTCGCGCACGAACGCTATCGCAACACTGGACAGGTGAGCCAGCCGCTGAACCGGTGAAAAAAGGACAAAGGAGATCGATCGACACGACGATCGGTTGAGTTTTCGCACTGAATCGAGCAACATCGAACAGTTACCTGCACATATGTGAGTACATATGTATCTCCGAGGAAATTATTTGTAAAGACACGTGCCGGTTTAGACTTTGTCGAGAGGTACTGCGATTCTCTGGCAAAGTCAATGGAAAAATAAAGAAACTAACGCAACAAGAGTATAGTAGTAGCGAGCAGAAAGAGAAGCACGTGGAGTCGCGCAACGGTGTACCGTAAACCGCAACAACGATTACGAGGCTGCACGGCTGTTCGATTTCGAAGAAAAGATTTCACGACGATCGAGAACCAGATAGCTGCGACCGGCATTCTCCGTGAACCGTACGTATGCAAAGACCACCGACGAAAATACCGATGCATCGGATCAGACTGTCCGTATATCTTTTAGCGTGACCGTACCCGTCGTGGTCGAGTTGGGGAATCGAGTGGTGAAAGGCACATAACCGGTTTTTTAGCGGGTGGCGGATTACGCAAAAGAGAACAAAGGAATAGAGAAGGTAGCCAATGATTCGAAACTCGACCTTCGTTTGCGTATACCTTGCAAACTCGCGACGACGAGTTGTTCATCAATTTTATAGGTTGCTCGATCGATTTTAGGGTTAATAGGAAAAGGAGGGCGGACTCTTGGAATCCGTAACGTCCGTAACCGAGATCGATCTAACGCGACGCAATGTAGTGTAACGTGCCCCGTCTCGTCGGGTGAACGGTGATCGAAACCGATACTGAAATTGATTTTTTTGGCAGGCTCGATACCGGAAGAGGTGTCCGTGGATTACATAGTAATCGCGGGAACTAACAGAAGTATGTCGCCGCGGTTTGTATCGCGACCTTCCATGGTACGAATGTTCTTCCGCGGATCAGTGACGCACGCGTTCGCGTTACATCGCATTCCGTTTACCGTACAGTAGGACGCCGGCCGTTCGCGCGCGTGGATCCTCCACAGTCTACACTCTATATAGAGCGAGGCGCCACTCGGACTCGGACTTGGCTTTGGTCGCTTTCTCGTCCACGAGGTAAACACGGCCGCGTTACCCGATCAACACCGCGTTTATCCAGACACGAATTTTCCACCTGGTTGCAAAATAACTGGTCTACCGGTTTTGGGTGAGGTCTACCGGTGTTCACCAAAGTGTACGGCGACGTTCAACGTCCAACGTCCAACCAGTGTTGAACTGGCGTGCGCGTTGTTTCTTACGGGAGGATCTGCCAAAGTCGTAAGTCGTCCGTCGCGTGTTTACATTCACCGGTGCGCGACCAAGAACTCCTTACAGTCGCGTTGTTAATTTGTTTTTTTTTTTCTTCGATCGAACGGCACTCCACTTCGATCGTACGATCGTGCAATCGTTTCCGCGAATTGCAACAATCGACCGGCTACGAAGTTGACGCGTCATGCCTTATCGAGTTCGCAAGACGCTACGTTATAGATCCTCCATTGATTGAAGGCCGCCGCTGTAATTGCGAATAGCCGCGGCTGAATTTTTAATTAAATACGACCGACGACCGGTGGCGTTGTCACGTTAATTGTTAATCATCGTGCTTGAAGTCAACTGGAAATCGTCCACGTTCCGAGATGGTTTACACTGAAACATAATACATACAGTATTTTATCGATAAATGTCCCAAATGTCTTACACATAATTTTTTATTATTTTTTATCGAACTTTCACCAACATATTCTTGATATTTTTCTAATGAAATTGATACCAAAAATGATATTATTCTGATAGATATGTTTATATCATTTTTGGTATCAATTTTATTAGAAAAATATCAAGAATATGTTGGTGAAAGTTCCATAAAAAAATAATAAAAAATAAAGAAGTTTTGTTATTGGATTAGTAGTGGTGTCCTGGTCTCACACCGATATACCCGACCCGTATTATGTTACACTTCTCGGCGACCGAGGCCTCTCGGGCTTCGCTATTCGTTTTTACGTTCGGCAAAAGTCAAAGAATAGTATCCCTCACACATAATTGTCCCTGGCCGGACCCATGGTTGGGACAATTATCGATAAAATACTGTAGCCGACATAATTTACCGGATCATCGTGCATATGGATACGGGTAAGATGAGACTCGGACCTGTTCGCGATAACTCGCACGTGTTGCGGAAAAATATGGGTTTGGCACACGCGGCACTTATCAGTCTGTCGTGTAATTGCAGTCTCTTGCGTAATGTAGTGGGTAGCATCTCTTGAGATACGACTTTCCACGATTCCGGATTTATTCGCGCGAACGGTGACGTCTATCAGCCGGCGCGGCGCGGTGCCGCGTTTCCCTCACGCGAATCGTTCCGGCATCCACAAGGATCAACGAATCGATCGCGCTGATACGTAATCGCGATCGGCGTAGTTGATCGCGAGTCGACTCACGCTCGTTACTTGCAAAACTGTTTTTGCTCGAGGTGCAAATATCGATCGTCTTTCGACGGTAGAAACACTGTATTGTTACTCGTCTTTTAACACTAAACCTACCACTACCGGTCAAATGACCAGTTCCAGATTTTTTATATCACAATTATTGAAACTATGAAGATGCTATCGTAGCAAATGATTAATTAATTATATTTAGTAGAATAGATATTATAATATAAACCGCACAATGTTCAAATAAATTTAATCATGTTATTTTTATAAGGCAACATGTACCGGCCACTTATAAAGCTGGGTAGATTTAGTGTTAATTTTCTGTGTTAGATGCATGGTACATGCATCGCATTGCTCGAGCCACGCCTTCGGCATGTTGTTGTGATACTCAGCTCTACGTTGTTAACGATCGTTCCCTGTCTTTCTACTAATTGAACTTGTCGCATTATTCAATCGACGGGCGCATTTCCATCTATAGTATATTTAAATTTTATTCCTATCATAATGCCAACTTTAATACAATAATATGTCTACGCGATACATCATCACATGTTTCTCACAAGTTCGAATTTATTCGTTACAGTTTGCGGAATCGGAAGAACGATGCAGTGTTACGATGACGAGGAAAACGACGCCGTTTACAAGGATATGGTAATTATAGGTACGCGCGGCGACGACGCTCGACGCAAACGAGTCCGAGAATCGGTTGACTGACTGGTCGCTTGTTATTTCCGGATCTGGCAGGAAATGGGCCCAGCGGTATCTGTCTTTCTTACATGCTCGCCGGAAATTGGCCGTACTATACCGGCGAGCCGCATCCCGGAGACGAGATGCTGACCGCTAGGCTGTATTCTAGCACCGCGAACGGTGAAGCAGAGTCGGAGAGAAACGGAAGTGGAACTGGAACCGGTACTGGTACCGGTACCGGTAACCGACGACAGAACAGGTTCGAAGGATGCGAGAGGAAAACGCAAGACCGGTGTTTGGTTCGCAGCACCAGGTGCAAACTCAAGAGTCTCTCTTCCGGGCTGGAGGGTAGGATCGGTGGCCGACCTCTGGCCCTTTTGATGGACCAACTGCAGCACCCCTGCGTGGACAGTGGCCTCGACGTACCGTCCCTTCTCACTTGGATATCCAAGAAGCAAAACCCCGAGCACAAGCTGATCGACCACGTTGTGCTCGGGAAAGGACGACCGGGTGGCGCGTGGCAGGTAACCGATCACGTTCACGCTTTTATCGTTACGTCAGTTGCTACTGTATGTATTTATTTCCACGTTTACGATCGTTCCAGTCGATGGATCCGAACGTGCTGACCATCAGCTTAAACCGGTGGATGTCGTTGCCCGATCTGGACATCAGGGAGTGGGAGAAGATGGTAGAGTCCGAGCAGTTTCGGAAAACAAGCTCGGTGGAGGGTGAATCGTACGCGCATAAAACGGCTAGCAGAATTTCTGTCGGAACGGTGGCCGCCTATTACGACGACTATATCCGGATAAAGGGACTGGAGCAATACTTTCGATGGTTGGTCCGTTCGTCGGTCTATTCACGACTCGTTTATCTTTTATCGTTTATCGTTTATCGTTTATCGATTATCGATTATCGTTTATCATTTATCGTTTATTGCACGTTAGGTCTACAACGGTAAATATGGTAACTGTAATGTTGCAGCGGGGCCATGGTCACTTCCGTGAGGGCCGCTCGCGATTCGAACCCGTGCAAAGAAGCAACGCGGTACGGTTGGATAGTGGACGGATTCGAGATAGACACTGGAAAACCGTTTCGGTATCGGTGCAAAAAGGTGGTCCTCGCAACGGGCAGCACGGATTCGCCGAATAGGTTGGGCATACCCGGCGAGGATTCGCAGCCCGAATGGGTGACACACTATTTGAACGATCTCGAGATGAAATTAGATAGACTGGTCGATCGGCGTACGCGCGTTGACGCGCCCTCGTTTCACCGGACAGGCGACCGCGGTCACAGACGACGCCGACTAGCTACGGATTCCATCTCGGTCTCGGACGAGCAACCAGACCGTTGCAAACAGATCGCGCCAGTTCTCGTAGTCGGAGCCGGGTTGAGCGCGGCGGACGCGGTCATGGCCGCACGTTTTCGAGGCATTCCCGTGTTGCACGCGTTTCGAGACACATCTACCGAGTGGAGGAAGTTAGATGACGAGAAAACGCGCCACACTAAGTACGAGAAACTAGTGGGTCTTCCCAGTTCCATGTACCCGGAGTACCACAAAGTTTACGAAATGATGGAGGACGGTGGTAGCAACTACCCACTGTACAGAGCGTTGCCAGGATACACGCTGCTGGAGGTGTCCGCAACCGGAAAAGACCGCATCACCAACGAGCCCATTCGAGCAGCCACGCTCTCGTCACCGGACGATCGAGTCTGCTCGTTTCGCGTCTCGACCGTCGCGATACTGATCGGTAGGTGTTCATTATACTATAATTATATTATACTATATATTATATTATATTATACATTGTAAAATATTGGCCGATGCGTACACCTTGTACATATATCGTTATTATACAGTTAGTATACGATACGTATAATATGTATAACTTGTTATATTTGCAGGCTACAAACCAGACTTGTCGTACCTCGAAAGCGGCAGCGGCATCGGCCTCGGAAGACTCTCCGAACAGCTTGTTGACGGTAAATCGAACCCGATAGAGGTCGACGATTTCACGTACGAGGTGACCAAGTCGCCGGTAGCGGGTCTCTACGCTCTGGGCCCCTTGGTCGGTGATAATTTTGTGCGTTACATACTCGGCGGAGCGTTCGGAATTTTAGCGCACACCTTGGCGACGTCTGCCACCTGAGGCATCAACCGAGTCCACCTTTTTGTATTCGTGTTTTTCGTACAGGATCGTGACCAGGACCGAGCGCGTACAAGATAAACGTATAGACTATCCACCCCTATCGCGTTACAGATATACAGACATACGCGAATAGCGTATAGAAAATAGAGAATAGCGAATTGGACTATACTTTTTACAGAGTAGTATTTTTTGAACGCTCAATCTATGTAGAAGCTCTTAGATCGTTGAGTAACGCGTTCGTTGGGTTGACTGGCCGAATGCGGCCATCGAGAAGCGTACGAGAAAATGTACGCATCGCTACTCTCGGTCGGTAATAAAAGGTGTAATATTGGAGGGAAAGGTATCTCGTAATGTTAGATATGGACATTATTCGAATTACAGACCAAAAAGTTTCGTTATCGATCTTACTATTTATTAACACATCTTCGAGTCCAATCGATCCAATAAGATATTTACGCGGTTAACATTGCATGGAATTGTAACGTATCGTACATGCGCTTACTTAAATATTTCTCTTCAATTGAACAGAGAGGACGACATTTCCACGTGAAACTCCGAGTTCGACCACGATCGCCTTCTTCTGCTTTTTTGTTTATTCGAGTACAACTAAATTCTTTTATTCGACAGTTCACTGAAAATGTCCGATGTGAACAGTGTAATTGAAAATTGTACAAATTGCGTAAGCGACGTCCCTTTCGCTCAACTATATATCCTTCCGGTCGCGTCGTATTTTCTGTATTTCCGGTTTTTCTTGAACGTTTTATTCCGTATAGAACACATACTACAACAACAACGGTGTTTCCTTCCGAGAAATATCAAGGAATAACAACTGTGTAGCCGTTCGGGGTATTCGCCCGATCCGTGTAATCGTTACGTTCCGCCTTATGTTTTGAATACAACGAAAAGAAAACTAACCAGAATAATAGCCCCGGCAAGAATAACTATGCAGTACAAATTTTTATTGGCTCTTTGATAAGAGTCCGCTTTCTTTAATTGTTTATAACCTTCCTGCACTTGTACTTGCGTTTGTTCAATGTTGTAATCGATCCTATCCAAGATAGTGCCTTGATCCTGTACCATATTTGACAAATCCTGTACGGACGAAAAAGGTTGAGGAGATTTTAGAATGTTCTATACACCACGCATTTAGTGACTGTAACGCCAAGATAACGGATGGTAGATCACCTGGAATATGTGTCTGAGATCGGCTATACTCTGTACTATGCTGCCAATTTGTTCTTCTCTTTCCATAGCAAACTTCATTCTATCTTTCGGATCTTCCAACTGTAAAAGTACAGAATCTTGACGTTGTTCGTGTTCGTACCACGATTCGGCATTCGTTTGTTCGGAGTCGAACAACCATGTATCGTTAGTGGCATTGTTTGAAAATATTGATTGATCTTCGGTAAAAAACTGATTGCTTCTCTCCTCCCTCGATTTGATCTCTGGAACGATAAGAGCAATCGCTCGAGACTTTGAATGATTTGTAGAAGACTAAAAGTCTATAGTAGTCCATAGAAGTCTATAGAACTGGTCTAGATGTGTCTCGACGAGATACGTACGCGTCAAGTAGTGATTTTGAGCAGACCTGTAACGAAGAGCGAGCTCTTGCAGAGCAGCCGAGAGAGCAGATACAGCGCTCGTCGCTAACTGCCGCTCTACGGGTTTAGTGGCATGTCTAGCTGCGGTTTTTATACTTTGAACTTGTCGGTAACCGTTCGAGATTAACCGTCCAATGTCTCGCGTCTGTTGTTCCATTTGCCTTTCTTCCTGTAGACATGTTTTTAACGATTTGCTCTCTGACAATTACGTAATCGACATAGATCAGAGAGACTGTACACCGACAACGACTAACGTTAACTTTGAATGCGACAAGACATCATCGACAAACCTGCGATGTGTCGTCCAACGTTGGCCTGGTTAACTGTTTCCCTTGCAATTCTATCAGGCAGTCTACTTTGTCGCGTAATTTACTTAGAATCTCTTGCGTCTGTACCAAGGCGTCTATCCAAACAGGTGGCGCGTTATTTTCCAAAATGATACTGTTCATTTCCACGTTGTCCGGACTGTCGGGCTCCGAAGGTACCAGTGCCGTTCGATCCGATAGATTCTGGAAAAAGATGTACACCGACCAGTTAACCATTCACAATTTCTTTCGAATTCTCCTAAATACTACATCCTAATTCTCCTAAATAATTCTCCTAAATTGATTCATTGTAAATTTACACGGACATTTTTCCGTTCCTATGAGGTTAGAACCACTATACCTGTTCGGGATATATGCGTTTACTTCGCAACGCATTATTCCGCATCAAAATGTACGGCTCCGTTAAATTTCTGATCGCCATTTTTGCCAATTCTTCGAAGCCACTTGATCGAAACGTTCACAGCACTGAATCACCCATTGCTACCTCTTCAGGTCTTCGACATCTGTCATCGTGGAATAACCTAAACAGCTGATCTCTCCTCGTCAGTTGTACCAAAGTCGCATTCGAAATTCGAAAGTTATTTTTTTTTTATATCACTGCTGACGACCGTGGAACCCGTCCACACGAAATTGTTCTGTAAATATTCGAAACATAATTTTTTATTTATGTCATTTTATTGGTATCTTATATACGCGAACAGGCGGAATAATTCTCCAGCTCCAGTTCCAGTTTACGTTCCAGCTCCAGCTCCAGCCAATTCTGCATGGACTTCGAGCGTCACCAACCAACATTTGTTCTTCCTATTTCCTATACATACAATGTACGGTACGTATATGTATATATATAGATATAAGTAGTTTATAATGTTACGTAGCTACAGTGTCAGTAACAGCCGAAGGAAAATATTTAAACGACAATTCTTCACGACGATGTGAGATGGAAATCGAAACTGAAAAATTGTACCTAAATATATATAGTTTCATTCTCCTTTTCGAGAGAACATTTTAGGGAACTGTGGCTGTGGCGATCTGTCGGGAGTTGCGCGCATGAGCAGGTCAACAATGGGTCAACATCACGTCAACACATGGTCCATGCGTCAACATGAATATGTTGTAGCGTTAGCCTCAGACCATATATACCAGTGATGGGCATTTTTGTCCGCCGCGGACAAGAAGGATCCGCGGAGTTTCCTCCACCAACCACTCTTTTGTGCAGCGCGCACCTTCGCAGTGCCTCGTGCCCACCTGATATACATATTATACAGGGTGTCCCAAAATGTCTTCAACTCCCGGAAATGGGAGGTTCCTGAGGTCATTTCAAGCGCCATTTTCCTTTTGCAAAACGTTGTCCGTGGCTTTGTTAGGACTTATTAACGAAAAACAGTCGTCGCTATTTCAGACGGCCAATGGACCAGGGATTTGGACCTGGACAGATATATATATATATATACAAGGAGACAAATAATTTGAAATTTGTATGGTCTAAACAGAAAATACTCACTGGTCTAAACCTCTCAAACTGGTTTGACGTTTGTACTTCAATAAAAAACTTAATAAAGGACTAATTAAATAACTAACTAAATTTCTAAATGTGTAAATAAATAAATGAATAAAAATCTGAATATTTCCCTGAACGCTACGAACCTACGGTATAGCGTGGTGACGCAGAAGAGGTGCGCGGTCATAGGAGTGTGTAGGAGTGCGAGTAGGGGATTAGTCAATAAACAAGTTCCGTTGGTGTCATATGCGCATTCGTCCTTTTTTGAGATACCTTCTTACGTGAACCCAAGTATAGTCCTTTTCCATCCCTAAACAGAGAGGATATGAGGGTTCACGCTCACCCACTTTTGTCAGTACAGACAGAGACAGAGCATACCAGGTTTAGCCAGGAAGTATATTTAGCATACCAGAACCACTGATATTATCAGTGACCAGAACCTATACACCTATACACTATGTTCGTGTTTGTGGTTGTTATCAAGAACCGAGTATATATTTTTTGTACCTACACTTCAAGTCAACAAAGTCAATAAATTAAGATAAATACGGATTGACTATTCGGAATAACTACTTATTGTAGCAATGTAATAGCAAAATTTTGTTCTCCACATTAGTATAAGCATTCAAAATCACTACAATTAATGCAAACTTATGAGTTACCTCATGTAAGAGGTTATAATTTAATAAATATATTCACACTAACACACCTCCTTTTCATTATTTATTTCCTAAACCTTCCTTATCGCTGTAACTACATAATGTCTTAATATCCTTCTCTTATTTTAAATAACGTTAGGTTTATTCTTTACAGTTTCAATAATCAACGGTCTGGTTTTATAAAGGTTACCAATTGTCGCTTGTCTCTTTATAATGTCCAGCGCTTCTTTTCCTTTTTCGTATTGTTTGGCAATCTCCGCTTGATCTATAAGTGATTTATTCTCTTGAAATTCATACCGGACTTTACGCAACGCGTACGTCCTACACCAAAAGTAAAAAAACACATGTACAAAGTGTCATTAGAATCGACGAACGAACAATGATCACATAAACTGTAGTCTTCGCTTTGCTCACGCAAGCTCGCACTTACCTATAATTATATGAGTTCCATTTTTTGCTTTCTCGAATTAAATTTCGATAGAGACTCAGAACTGCATTTCGACCACAGGCCATCATTTAAAGTACATCACAGATCACAGGTTAGGCAAAGCCTGGTAAAGCAAATGTAGCAGAGAGTATATCTCTGAATGTAGTATAGTATGGCTGCTGCCACTGAATGTAGGCGACACCTTTCGAGAATTTTTCAACGGCGTGACATTTTCCGCGAGACTTTCACTAGAATACCCTAGAATACCCTAGAAATCTGGACGAAACTTGGGTTTGCGGACATACGGTTTTCATCCTTATACGAGCAAATTTTGAACTATATAAATGCTCATTTGATAGAGGAAGGTTCAGCACAGTGATATCTAATAATATGAGTGTCCAAAGTAGGGAAAAAAATCGAGAAAACACCCGCAGAATCCAATGTATTTTTCTGTCACAAAAAGAGTTTTTGACTGATATCATGAGCAGAACGCTCTGCGCTGAACTTTCCTCTTTAGATTGAGCTCTCACCCAGCCCAAAATCTGCTCGTATAAGGACGAAACCCGTATGCCCGCAAGATTTCTAGGGTATTCTAGGGTATTCTAGGGGAAGTCACGCAACGGGTGCGCACAGGTGTGCAGGAGCCAAAAAGAAGCTCCCTCTACCCTTGTCTCTCCTACAGTGCTGTGACAGAGAGGGAGATATGTCACTCGCAGGAGAGACAAAGATAGAGTAACCGCGCGGCTTGATTTTTCGATGAAGCTATGATGCTCTGATTTGGACAGCGCATCTGCCGTCAGAAGCGTATACTTCTACTTCCGCATTAGTAATAGTTTCTGACGGCAGGGTGTGCCGGCACCTTAGACCTTAGGCCATATATGCCTATCTATAGACACGGCGTAGATAATTTTCCGTGTCCGAAAGATGAAATCAGCTGAAAGACACTGTGACGTCACATTTTCAAAAGATGTACAAGCTATGGTCATCGACAGTGCCTATATACGCTTGGCTTACATGGGGAGAGGGGGGTCAGCGGGTGCGCCATGTACATTACATGGAAAGAAATTATCTTAAGAGTTATCTTGTGACGTCACAGTGTCCCATCATCTGTCGGACACTCAATTCTCGGTTTTCCTATCTGAGGCCGGCACAACCTGAGGGCAGATGAAAGGTACACCGTGCCTTCGTTATAGAGGGCAGGTCGGTCGCACTAATGTGGTGGATATCGATCATGTAGACACCGACGAGATACTACTCGTCGGTGATGTAGAGGGGGTGTCCCACTTGGACTCCGACCGATTGGACACGTCCCGATTGGACGCGTTCCTTTTCGACTCCGTGCCGATTGGACTTGTGCCGTTTGGACGCCGTACCGATTGGACGCCGTGCCGATTGGACGCCGTGGCGGCTGTATTCATGACGTTTGGACGCCGTAAATTTAATAATCATTGCTTTTCGAAGTTTACATACGGTGATATTCTATTGTGAAATATATGGGAACCTATTAAATTTGGATCTGAATTTTAATTTTTATGTGTTTCTTGAGACTCGTGCCGTTTGGACGCCGTGCCGATTGGACGCCGTGGGAGTTCGATTCATGACATTTGGACGCCGTAAATTTTATAATCATTGCTTTGCGAAGTCTACATATGGTGATATTGTATTGTGAAATATATGATTAAATATGATTTGGAATCTATTAAATTTTAAATTATGATTAAGAATCTATTAATGAAAAATAATGATGTACAGCTTCGGAGCGGGGTGATTCCGAAGTCTTACTCCGGAAAGTTTATTTTAAGAGCGAGCGGAAATGACATTAGTCTGGGTTAGGTTTGGCTAGATAACTGAAGTTGTTGTTAATCAGGCGTTGTTAACCATTAAATTATGATTAAGAATCTATTAATGAAAAATAATTATGTAAAGCTTCGGAGGGGGGTGATTCCGAAGTCTTACTCCGGAAAGCTTATTTTAAGAGCGAGCGGAAATGACATTAGTCTGGGTTAGGTTTGGCTAGATAACTGAAGTTGTTGTTAATCAGGCGTTGTTAACCATTAAATTATGATTAAGAATCTATTAATGAAAAATAATTATGTAAAGCTTCGGAGGGGGGTGATTCCGAAGTCTTACTCCGGAAAGCTTATTTTAAGAGCGAGCGGAAATGACATTAGTCTGGGTTAGGTTTGGCTAGATAACTGAAGTTGTTGTTAATCGGGCGTTGTTAACCATTAAATTATGATTAAGAATCTATTAATGAAAAATAATGATGTAAAGCTTCGGAGGGGGGTGATTCCGAAGTCTTACTCCGGAAAGCTTATTTTAAGAGCGAGCGGAAATGACATTAGTCTGGGTTAGGTTTGGCTAGATAACTGAAGTTGTTGTTAATCGGGCGTTGTTAACCATTAAATTATGATTAAGAATCTATTAATGAAAAATAATGATGTAAAGCTTCGGAGGGGGGTGATTCCGAAGTCTTACTCCGGAAAGCTTATTTTAAGAGCGAGCGGAAATGACATTAGTCTGGGTTAGGTTTGGCTAGATAACTGAAGTTGTTGTTAATCGGGCGTTGTTAACCATTAAATTATGATTAAGAATCTATTAATGAAAAATAATGATGTAAAGCTTCGGAGGGGGGTGATTCCGAAGTCTTACTCCGGAAAGCTTATTTTAAGAGCGAGCGGAAATGACATTAGTCTGGGTTAGGTTTGGCTAGATAACTGAAGTTGTTGTTAATCGGGCGTTGTTATCCATATATTTCACAATACAATATCACCGTATGTAGACCATATGTAGACTTCGAAAAGCAATGATTATAAAATTTACGGCGTCCAAACGTCATGAATTCAGCCGCCACGGCGTCCAATCGGCACGGAGTCGAAAAGGAACGCGTCCAATCGGCACCGTCCAATCGGGACGTGTCCAATCGGTCGGAGTCCAAACGGGCATCACTCGATGTAGATTATTATGACGGTAAAGTGAATTTCTATTGTATAAATGTATATCAGTGCTCCTTTTTACCGACAAAATTACTATTGACTTTTGGACACATTGCAAATATTCATTCGTTTATTAATTTTATGCGTGAAATCAAATCGTAATACACATATACATCAAGACAAATGATTCATAAAAACACATAATAAAATTAAAAAAAAAAACTGAATCTGTCGGCAGGATTTAAATACTGGACTTCCGCGTGAGAACTTGACACGGTACCATCACGCCACACCGGTTCATGATATAGTCTTGAAAACATATTGTATTTCATGGAAGCAATGAAACTTTAATTGTCAATACATATCTCGAAAACTATTGAGTTTCTACACCTATAATGGTATATGTATACAAATTCGTAAACAAGGAGAACGGTGCGAAGTTTCAACACCATCGGCGTCCCGAAGGTCGCGACTCGCGATGTCTCAAAGCAGAACTTTTTAAATTGTTTTAGGATCTTGCTAAGAGTTCTGAGAGGTTACTTTAACCATAAAATTGCCCGAATTGTGCTTTTTAAGTTAAAAATTTATTATTCTTCGAAGACTTCGAGGTTAATTTAGAACAAGGGTTTGAATAATTGTTAATAACTATATTCAATCAGGAACAAAATCCGATGGAAAACTACATGGGAAAGTTGGTGAAGGTTCATTCTATATTCTACAATTGCTAATACGAACAAATTATCTCTGGTTAATTAGTTATTAACGATTTTTGCGGAAGCTACGTACTGTAATGTGTGATGCAAGGAGGTTGTTTCGAAATTTGTTAATAACTAACAAATTAAGCATAAAACCTGCACGAAACTGGAATGAGAATGTAGCCAATGCTTCCATTTATATTCTTCGATCTTAAAAGTTCACCCATAAAGTCTCTAATGTTAGTTAATTAATCTTTTCAAGATTATTCAAGAACTATCTCCGAATAAATGTTAGGAACTATTAATATACACTATAGACGAACAATCCGAGTAAAAACTACTCGTGAAAGTTGCCGAGGGTTCTATGTATATTTCCGAATTGCTAATATTTATGAATCATCAATAATATAAGGGAGTTATTCACGAATGATCTCCTGAACTATGTAGGCGATTGAGGAGGTCTATGTCCGTCCTTCTCTCTCTCCGTAAATTGCATAAGTCTGTCCTTATCGGATACCAACTTTGTTATCATGGTCGCTTAATACGTACCAGGGGATTCGAAGTGGCGCAGAAAAGTAAGTGGCACGAGCGAGACTTCTACCATCGACGAGATACTGTTAAAGACTGCCAGCCTTATCGGCCATCGCGTCGTCAAACAAATTTTGCCGTTCTCTTACGCCCTCTAGGATATATTGTCGCCGGAGTAAGAAAAAGAAAGCCACCGATGGCATCTCGTCGGTGTAGAAGACCACTAAGGAGATTCTTGTCGGTGAAAAGGTGAATCATCACGGAACCATATCGGTTATCATGAAATGTTACATTCTCCGACGAACGTATTCAAATATTTCAGACAATATTTTGGCGTTGATTTCTAAAATATTAAAATCAAAACTAATATCAAGGACAAAAAATTCCAAGAAATATTGTCCGTAATACTTCAAATTTCATATGAGATACCTCAATTATTAATATAAAAATATTTCACAAATGAGCATTATTTCCTTCACTTGTTTTATACATAATTGTTCCAAGAATGGATCGGTGGGTACAGAAGTATGTTGAAAAACAGAGTAAGATCAAGAGTTAGATCAAGACTTTACTGTAAAAAATTACATGGAAAAAATATGAAGGGAGTGCTTGTCGACATCGTTGGTAAAAGGAATTATTGTAAATATTAACCAGTTCGAAATAATAAATTTATCAGTGTATTGTGTTCAATAAATTAATGCGAGCGAATATTCATGGATTAAAAGTTATTCTGTACATCGAGTTCTATTACCTACTTTTACTAAAAAATTAGATGGCAAGGTGGTCAAGAGGGTGCTTGTCGACATCGTTGGCAAAAGGAATTGTTATAAACATTAAACACCCAGAAGTAATAAATTTATCAGTGTATTGTGTTCAATAAATTAATGCGTGCGAATATTCATGGATTAAAAGTTATTCTGTACATCGAATTCTATTACCTACTTTTACTAAAAAATTAGATGGCAAGGTGGTCAAGGGAGTGCTTGTCGACATCGTTGACAAAAGGAATTGTTATAAACATTAAACAGACAGAAATAATAAATTTATCAATAATTACTATCACGACGATCGAAATCGATCGATATTAGATGGAGCGGGGGGAGTTGCGCATCGCTACAAAGGTGCGCGCGCCTGAACTCGGCGAGCGCGCTCAGTCAGTCAGACGGGCCAGGGATTCCGGCAGGAGCGCTCGGGCGCCGGGACCAGGAGAGGACCTGGGGAGGACCAGAGCCTGACCTGGGAGTAACCAGTGACTGATCAGAGATTTACCAGTGCTTGATTTCCAAGTGAATTCCAAGTGATTTACAAGTGAATTACAAGTGAATTCTAAGAGAATTCCAAGTGAATTCCAAGTGAATTACAAGTGAATTACAAGTGAATTACAAGTGAATTACAAGTGAATTCCAAGTGAATTCCAAGTGAATTCCAAGTGAATTCCAAGTGAATTCCAAGTGAATTCCAAGTGAATTACAAGTGAATTCCAAGTGAATTCCAAGTGAATTACAAGTGAATTACAAGTGAATTCCAAGTGAATTCCAAGTGAATTCCAAGTGAATTACAAGTGAATTACAAGTGAATTACAAGTGAATTACATGTGAATTACATGTGAATTACATGTGAATTACATGTGAATTACATGTGAATTACGAGTGTTTTACGAGTGTTTTACGAGTGATTTACGATGGATATACGAGTGATTTACGAGTGATTTGCGAGTGATTTGCGAGTGACTGACCACCTGGCTGACCCGTGATTTACCAGTGACTGACCTCCTGGCTGACCAGTGACTAACCAGAGGCTGCCAAGTGTTTATTCGCCTTACTGACTAGTCTACTCCACCTGCACCACTTTCAACAATGGTAAGTCTCAACAATTTTATTTTTATTTGTGAGTGTTATGTGCTTTACAGCACAGGGTGGGCCAAGGCTTCTAACATGCTTCTGTTGATTACCCTTGGCCCACCTTCAACAATTTTCTCTGTCAACTGTCAATTCAACGAACACCGTCGAGTATTATTTCTATTAACCTAATTGAAATTTCCACCGGAACTTTCAATCTTCTAAAAATGTATATTTCTGATTTAAAATTGGTATTCCTTCGAATGGATATCCCTCAGGGGCTCACTCGCGGATAGTGAAACCGTGAGTGAGTACGGGGTGTCGCGTCCCCGGGGTCCCGAAGCGCCTGTAGGCCGCACTCGTGTGCGGGGTTAGTTTGGCTCTCATGAGCTGGCTTTAGGTTGGCTCTCGTGAGCTGGTTAGATTCGCACTCGTGTGCGAGATATGTAGGCCGTACTCGTGTACGGGGTTTATAGTTGCTTCTCATCGAATCTTCATTATCGCCATTTTTGTTACTCGATTTCTACTTGAAATTTGGTTCTGAACTTTTACAAGTTCCTCTTGGTATGCGGGGTTAATTTGGCTCTTGAGAGCTGGTTAGATTTGCACTCGTGTGCGAGGTATGTAGGCCGTACTCGTGTACGGGGTTCATAGTTTCATCCCGTCGCATCTTAATCATCGTCATTTTTATTTCTAACGTCGACGAACATACATCGAACGGAGAGGATACATCGATCGAAGAACATACATCGGACGAGGAGGATACATCGATCGAAGAACATACATCGAACGAAGAGGATACATCGAATGAAGAGGAGACACCAACGAAGACTGCGGCGTATTTTTAAGTTAATTATATTTGCCGAGCAATTATTGTCTTAGCGTCACCCCCGAACCAGAGCCTTCTGCTCTGGTGCATGTTTCTTCTTTGCGAATCAAAGCCTTCTGCTTTGATTCTTCCCTCTTGTGCGACTTAGTTTATTTGCCGACAATAATTGCTCGATTTGCGTGCGTGCGTTAATTATTAAGATTGTATATCGTCGTTGTAAATATGACGAGTAATTATTGCCGTAACTTCACTTTGCTCGGCTCGTTTTTTTGACTCCGACACAGCCTTCTGCTGTGTCGGACCTTGCTTGTATCTACCAGACCAGTTGGTAGCGGTATTCGGCGTTGATACATCGAGAGTGGGTGGCTGAGAGGCAGTGTTCATCGTGTTACACTGTTAAGTGAAAAATCCTCTCTTCTGTAATCCCACCCGAGTTCACCTCAACGATTGTTCGTTGCCTGGTGGCAGGTGGTTGCTAGAGTAAATGGGACATCGTTTGAACACGTCTCTTGGCCATTGCTCTTGGTGAGGACACGTCGGGTATCGTTACTGATTGGAGTTGGGCTGCAAGCATTGTACGCGTCGCGTCACCCTCGAACGAGAGCCCTCTGCTCTGGTTCGCACTTGATTCTCTCTTTGAAAGAATCAGGGCCTTCTGCTCTGATTCGCCTTAAGTCCCCCGTGGATCGGAGACTTCTTCTCCGATTCACACCTTTTGCTCCGCAATAATTACTCGACATACTGCGTTAATATAAGATCGTTGTTGTTAGGAAAGGGAGCCAGAAGGAATATTGAATTCGTTCCGACTCCCTTTCCGGGTTTCTTGCGCAGCAACCTCCTCGTGGTGAGACCTGGGCAATCGGTATTATCCTCTATTTGTAAGAACTTCTAGTATCTTACAAATAGTGGATAATATCGAGTTAATAGCTGCACATTTAGAATTTCCGATAACATTGTATAGTAGAATTTAAGACTTGCTAAATGTAAAAACTTGGGTATTTAATTGAATTGTGTGTGAATTTACTATTAGCTAGCTCGAGGTGGGTGAAGGGTACTTCAATGATTCCTTTCTTTAGTCTTGGCCCAACCTTCAACAATTTAACTCCGTCAATTGCTAATTCAACGAACACCGTGGTTTATTATTTCTCATATGTTAATTGAAATTTCCCTCAGGGGCTCACTCACGGATAGGGAAACCGTGAGTGAGTACGGGGTGTCGCGATCCCGGGGCTACCCGAAGCGCCTATAGGCCGCACTCGTGTGTGGGGTTAGTATGGATCTCGTGAGCTGGTGTTAGGTTGGCTCTCGTGAGCTGGTTAGATTTGCACTCGTGTGCGAGGTATGTACGCCGTACTCGTGTACGGGGTTTATAGTTGCATCTCATCGCATTTTGCGTCATCGTCGTCGTCTGTATTTCTCGTTTTAAATTGGTATTCCTCCGGTCGGAGCTCCCTCAGGGGCTCACTCACGGGTAGAGAGACCGTGAGTGAGTACGGGGTGTCGCGTCCCTGGGGTCCCGATGCGCTTGTTGCCCGCAACTCGGGTTCGGGGTTAGCTTGGCTCTTGTGAGCTGGGTTAGCCTTGAACTCGTAGGTGCGGGAATTTGTTTTATTTATTGTGTCTAATAATTATTTTAGTTTGTTTCAGCTTTTAGGTTTCCATCAAGGACGAGGACATCAAGGACCAGGACCAGGACATCGAGGAAGACCGCCGCGTTTTTTTTTTTAAATATAGTTCGATTTGCCGAGCAATTATTTTCTTAGCGTCACCCCCGAACCAGAGCCTTCTGCTCTGGTTCATGTTTTGTTCTTTGCGAATCAAGGCCTTCTGCTTTGATTCTTCCCCCGTTTTGCGATTTAGATTTTTTGCCTCCATAATTGCTCGGCTCGCGTGCGTGCGAGCGTTAGTTATTAATGCGTTATTTATCGTCGTTGAAAATATGTCGAGTAATTATTGCCGTAACTTCACTTTGCTCGCCTCGTTTTTTTTCCTTCGACACAGCCTTCTGCTGTGTCGAACCTTGCTTGTATGTACCTGACCAGTTGGTACCGGTATTCGACGTAGATCCATTGAGAGTATGTGGTTGAGAGATAGTGTTCATTTCTGTATTCCACACTCTCTTTCGGTAATCCCACCCACGTTCACCGAAGGTGGCAGGTGGTTGCTTGAGAAGTGGGATACGGTTTGAACACGTCTCTTGGCCATTGCTCTTGGTGAGGACACGTCGGGTATCGTTACTGATTGGAGTTGGGCTGCAAGCATTGTACGCGTCGCGTCACCCTCGAACGAGAGCCCTCTGCTCTGGTTCGCACTTGATTCTCTCTTTGAAAGAATCAGGGCCTTCTGCTCTGATTCGCCTTAAGTCCCCCGTGGATCGGAGACTTCTTCTCCGATTCACACCTTTTGCTCCGCAATAATTGCTCGGCTCGGGTGCGTGCGTGCGTTAGTTATTAATGCGTTATTTATCGTCGTTGAAAATATGTCGAGTAATTATTGCCGTAACTTCACTTTGCTCGTCTCGTTTTTTTTCCTTCGACACAGCCTTCTGCTGTGTCGAACCTTGCTTGTATGTACCTGACCAGTTGGTACCGGTATTCGACGTAGATCCATTGAGAGTATGTGGTTGAGAGATAGTGTTCATTTCTGTATTCCACACTCTCTTTCGGTAATCCCACCCACGTTCACCGAAGGTGGCAGGTGGTTGCTTGAGAAGTGGGATACGGTTTGAACACGTCTCTTGGCCATTGCTCTTGGTGAGGACACGTCGGGTATCGTTACTGATTGGAGTTGGGCTGCAAGCATTGTACGCGTCGCGTCACCCTCGAACGAGAGCCCTCTGCTCTGGTTCGCACTTGATTCTCTCTTTGAAAGAATCAGGGCCTTCTGCTCTGATTCGCTTTAAGTCCCCCGTGGATCGGAGACTTCTTCTCCGATTCACACCTTTTGCTCCGCAATAATTACTCGACATACTGCGTTAATATAAGTTCGCCGTCGTTAGGAAAGGGAGCCAGAAGGAATATTGAATTCGTTCCGACTCCCTTTCCGGGTCTCTTGTGCAGCAACCTCCTCGTGGTGAGACCTGGGCAATTGGTATTATCCTCTATTTGTAAGAACTTCTAGTATCTTACAAATAGTGGATAATATCGAGCTAATAGCTGCACATTTAGAATTTCCTATAACGTTGTATTGTAGAATTTGTGCTTTGCTAAATATAAATACTTGTGTATTGAAAGATTTTCAATAAAGATCTTGAAAATCAATAACAATGACTATTTCAAATATATTCCCTTCCATAACATTTTGCAATATCACCTTCCCTCAAAACAAAATATATTATTCAAACTGTTTCATTTGATTTTAGAATTAACGCGAATAAGATTACTTCGAGCTACTATTGTTCTGTCACTTTTCACAAGTGCTCCTATAGAAAGTACCACCGGTCTAGTTTTATTGAATATTAGCGGGACTAAATCCATTTACCTACGCTACTGACGCAGTCTTACGTAGTTTTTTGAGCAACCGTTGTATTTAGGTAGAGAGCGCGGAACCACCGACGAGCATCTCGTCGGTTGTGGAACTTTTAGTGACGTGGTATTTCAGATCACTGTAAGTTCCACTTATCCCCGCGCCCACCTGTGCCCACTTTTGGCGCCGCTCAATAGCACAGGGGCTGGCAGTCTTTAACAGTATCTCGTCCTCGTCGGTGCTTTTAGTGACGTGGTATTTCAGATCACTGTAAGTTCCACGTTATCCCCGCGCCCGGTCGCGCCCGGTTACTGGTCTCACTGAATAGCACAGGGGCTGGCGGTCTTTAATAGTAACTCGTCGGTGCTGGCGGTCTTTAATAGTAACTCGTCGGTAACGTGGCATAGAAGGAGACCAGTTACCATAGGGGAAAGGAGGGAATCTCGGGAAAGAATTGGCGTTGGAGGTCACTCTCGGAGAGACCATTTCGGAGAGAGGTTCGTCGTCCCCTGTTATCGATCGATAAGGCAGCCCCGCTATCTTCAAAAAATTTTTTAAAAGAGTATCGCAACAGGTCCAATTCATTTTTTTTATGTGGTTGTGGTCCATAACAAGCAGAGCTTGAGGGAAACTGTTAAAATTTTCAATCAGTTCTGATGTAACAGTTACTTTTTGACATTTAACTTTTCTGTTCTAAGAAAACAGTTATAAATCCACTGACACTTTTACTCCATACATTTATGATTAAATAGAAAATTTTTTATTTCTCGGTAATGAGAAAAAGTTCTAGTTGGACAGTTACAGTTATTCTGCTTTGAAAAAGTTAAAGTTTAACGTTTAGTATTACACAGGTTTGAGGTTGAAACCTATTGAATCATTCTATAGAGTTCTAGTTGTATACAATTATTGTATTGTAAGTAATTGAAAAATAGTTTAAAGTTTTATATTTTACTTTAAAATATCTATTCAGAAATATAAATGTTCCTCCAAAACTTTTATTAACCAAATATAAAATAACTGTTAATGTAGAAAGAGTTAATGTACATACAAAGTTAACTTAAGACAGAAAAGAAATAATTAAAAAATTTGAAGTTACCATTATAACTTTTATTCATAAAAGTTTACAGTTTCATTCAAGCCCCGGCGACAAGACTTAAACTAAATTGTTGAATGCGTGTTAAAGGTTGTTTAATCGTAAAATTGCACATTTTGTGCTCGCATAAATTGCATACAATAGGAAATTTTTATTGTATTTCACAATACTACGTTACAATCATGGTTATTAAAAAAAATACGGTTTGGCTACCGTAGAAAATGTTTAAAATACGGAAAATCGGTCTCCTCCATTCCCAATTAATTAACAGAATTTCTATGGACGCCCAAGGAATCATACGCTGCAAGGGGTAAACTTAAAGGGTGTTGAACGTTCTCGCGCGCGGTCCAATAAAACGCAATACCCTCGGAATCGGCCGGGACGGTTTTTAAAAGTTTACCGGGGCTGTTTGAAAGCGCCACGGTGGTTCGCGGAAACATGCACCCGCAACACCTGTTTTAAATGGGACGCTTTCGCGTCGATTTACTTCTTTTTCTCGAAGCAAATAAATAGCCCGGCTTCTCCCTGTCTGCCGGTACGATTCGCAGCTCCCGAATAAAAAACCCTTTGAAATGGAGGCGCACGAGGCTGCGTGTCATTCAGAAAAGTGGCTTAATACGGCGTTCAGCGAACACCGATTCAAAAGGGTCCTTTTTGGTCCTGGTCGCGCGTTCCCTTTATTTTTAGGAGGTCGAGTTGATTGCACAGACATTATGGGACAACAGCTTTTTACCGGACTTCTTTCTTCCTGGCGTGTACCAAAGTATTAGGAAGAATGGTGGGCACGAGGCCGAGGTCCTCCACGGAGGAAGGTGAACATCGGCCGAGAGAGGGACAGACGCTTCGCTATGCTACGCTTACACGCAGAGACGTATCTTTCGCTCGGAACGCCCTGTGGCGAAAACGCGCGCCATTCATATACGATATCTCGTGAAAACGATCCTTCACGTCGCATAGAAAATTCCATAGATTTTATTTCTCGCATTGTTATTTCGATGCAGAGTCTCGAACGGTGTACTCTTTCGATTCCGCGATAGGTAACTTCTAGGCAGTAACATGTACTAAACGTCTCCAATTTCAAGTTCATTTTGCACAGCGTCATCGCCTTCGTTGTCCCTTAAATTGTTTAACCGTGCGGTCTATGGGGCAATCGCGACACAAAAGACACCCTTCGATACTAAGATCGACCACAACCGTTTTCAAAATTCTGCGGCTCGCAAGCATAAACCAGCGTGTATGGTGATTCACGGAACGGAGAACCGGAGGCGGGGTGGTTCTAAAAAAAAAAAAAGAAGAAAGAAGTCACAGACACGGGTACTTTTCGGTTGCCGGAAGGGTTAAAGAGTTGCGACTCGTGCTCGTTTCGCTTCGCATTGTGTTAAAAGCGTTCACCGAGATCGCGCGCCACGCTTCCCGTCAAAAATCCTTCAGGATGTTCACGCGGTCCCACGGGGTGTGAGGGATTCGGTGGGGCGAGGGTCGGGGGAGGTGGGCAATCTGCGAGGTAGTTAGGGATAATCGCGGAACAACTCGAGCAGAGTGGATCGAGAGTTGAAAATGTTTTCGGTGGTTGCGTGACGGGGCGCAATTTCGGTGGGCCCGCGGCCGGAGACGGTGGTTTCGGGTGTTCTCCGTTCTCGAGGGAAGAAGGGGGGCCCCGGGCCCCGGGGCCCGTTCGGATGGTCGAGGTACGTCACTGTCCCCGCTATCACGATTAACAGAGTGAACAGCACGAGACGAGCGTCCACGGGAGGGAGACGGAGCGCGTGGCGAAGGAAAGGTAAAGGAAAGGAAAGGAAGGCGCGCAAGGTAAAGGCATATCTTGGATCCTTCGGTTGACTCGGTTCAGTCTGATC
Source organism: Lasioglossum lativentre (assembly GCA_916610255.1). NCBI lineage: Eukaryota > Metazoa > Arthropoda > Insecta > Hymenoptera > Halictidae > Lasioglossum > Lasioglossum lativentre. Next base: position 22,559,348 of record OU744355.1, read on the forward strand.
CGAGCCAAGCCACTGCCCTGATCCGGTGCGGTGCCTCGCTCTCTCCTTGTTCGTTCGCCGGCTACGATTTCTGGGTCCTCTCTTCGTTTGCTGTTCTCTGGTTCGCTCAGCTCCACTCCGCTCTGCTCCTCCTGACACGTTCCGCTCTCCTCCGGGTCTAATCCAGCGGTGTCATCGATCGCCGATCCCGACTTCCTTCCTCCTTGTTGCTGGCTCTGCCTGCGCGGTCAGTTCAAGTCGCGGCGAGCCGAAGCGAGGCGAGTCGAGGCGAGGCGGAGCGACGCGAGCCTCCGTTCGTTCGTTCGTCGTTCGTTCGTTCCTGTCGCGTTCGCCCGCCAGACCAAAATCACCACCTGACATGTCACAGTGCACGCATCGCCGTCCTGCCAGCCGCTGCTGCCGTCGACGTTCCTTCTTCCGCGTCCAGTGAGCGAACGGGAATACACTCGGGACTCGGGATACACGTCGTCGCGTATACGCACTCTCTTCTGCTACTCCTCCTCCTCCTCCTCCTCCTCCTCCTTCTTCTTCTCTTCCTCCTCCTCTTCCTTCTGCTGCTGCTGCTGGTGCTGCTGCTGCTGCTGCTCCTCCTCCTCTCTGTTTTGTTCTCGCCAGTGTGCACACACCGGGGTTGCATTCCGCTCGACCCGTAATTCTCGTCGTGCGCGCGTTCGTCGAAACCTCGGGATTTCTGTGGATCCGCCGGCCGGTACCGGAAGTGTGATGACCCTTCCAGTGAGACGTGCTTTACCGATCGACACGCCGACACCGGCCCTTCGATCCTGGATCTGAACATCGCCGACGAGGTTCGTACACGCTTATACACCGTCTTTCCGTTTATTTCGCCGCGAAATTGTTCATCGCTTTCCGAAAACAATAAAATCTATTAGGATTTCGCTCGGACAAAGAGATTTCTTATCTCCCGCGAGTTTCAGTGATAATTTCGGACAGCTGTTGCTAGACAGCGTTTAGCGTTCAGCGTTCAAAGCCCCCCGTCAAGGTTTTACCGTCCCGGCTTCTTTTCATATTTTGTTAGGCGGCGCAGCGACGAATTTGTTTTATTCATGAACGCGTTACACCGCGCTTCGTGGCGCGTTACGGCGTGTCCCTTTGTTTCCCCGCGGAACGGGAAATATTTATCGTCGGTATAATTCGATGCCTCCTCCGCCTCGCTCCTCGCCTATCGACGAATGCTTGAAACGTGGGACGAGAGCGCACTCTTCGTATTGTGTGTCGGAGGAGACCCGTCGTCGACGACGTCGTGTTTTCTTCCGATGCGCGACGGTGCTTCTGAAAACCTCCCGGATAAATGAAACATTTTTTCCCGCTTCTTTACGGCAGACAATGGGCTATTAGCTGTAAGCACCAATTACGGAGCTGTACGTCGCACGTTTCTTTCCACGGATAACTTGTGCACGCGAATAAAACGACCGCGGCCGAATGTCGCGCGATACGATGCGGACGCGACACGACGCGACGCGACGCGTTGCATTTTCCTGTCGAGGTTCGCGCGCGCGGGGGACGCGCGGATCCACGCGATCCCCAAACCGGAAAGGGGAACAAAATGAAAGAGCACTGCCCCCGCTATTCGCTCCAAAGAAGTCGATTGGCTGTCCCTAAAAATTTGAAAGAGTGTCTCAATGGTGATGGAAGTGTAAATCGAGTTATCATGTTCCTGAAGTTAACGGGTGTATACATATAGCACCCTATAACTGTAGCGGTGGCTATGCCCGGGTATTCTTCGAATGTATAATTTTGTATATGTAACCTAGTGGTCGCTAATGACCTTGCTGTTGATGCGACCTGAATAAATAAATAATAAAAAAAAAGAATGAAAGAAAACCGCGGGCCCTCGGTTATTCGTTCGTTGAAATACGAGCCGCGCGAAATCGGTTAATTAAACAACACCTCCGGTAATGATCTCGGCGCAGCTGCGAGTTCGGGGTTTCTGGGATTCGACGCGACGCTTATCTTCGAGCGCGATACCTCGGCAAAAATTCACCGGTTTTCCGTAACCGTGGCTATCGGTGCCCGGGAATCTCCGTTAAAAAGCTGGAACGTAAACGGGCGAGAACGCGATCGGAGCGTCGTCGTCGTTCGATATTTGCATTTTCGCGATGCGCCGATTTCGATAAGAATTAAAGACCCGGTTCGAAAAACGTTTCATTGGCGCGAGAAAGATAAGACGTGCCGAGTCATCGGTGGCAAAAGAAGCAATCGGGAAGCACTCGTAGACAACGTCCGAGGCTCTTGGGCTTCCACTCGATCCGAAATCTTTTGTTGGAATGGCTCGCGGCGCAGCGCGGCGAGGCGGCCTTCAGCCTCGAGTCACAGTCATGGTCGAATAGCAAAACGGTCGCGTTAATTGATAGAGGCACGGCCCTCCGCAATTAATTCCGCGACACGGGTTAACCATGGCAATTCGGTAAGCTCCGTCGGTTTCTATTATCCCGGGACAGATTCAGGGGATTCTGTATTCGAAACCTGTTCCCCGGATGATGCATCGAGCCGAGAACCGTGTGCCGTCTTCTCTTCGCGGCCTCTTCGAGTTCAATGGCACTCTCTCGTCAGTTCGGCACATTGAACAGACATTTTTAAGAAGCGACACGAGGACAAAAGGTGTACTTGGATTTCTTGACCTTCTACCGGCTACTTGTGACGGGTGTCTATCCCTTGAAAACGTACCTGTACGTGACGGGAAAGTATTACGCCTCTGGCTACGAGAAAAGGATAGACAAGCGACACACACACACACACACACACACACACACACACACACGTGACCCTGATTTTTCTATCAACCGTGTTTGCGAAAGTCAATCGCGATAAAAGCTGCGGACGACGCGATGTCTCGTTTCTCTTCTCCCAAAGCTCTGCCGAGGACTCGGTTTAATTGCGACGAATAGAGGCAGAACCATTCTCACGCCTCCCGACATTCTTGTTCTGTAATCAAAGCCGTTTTCTTTAAAAAATATTTGGAACCGAATCGCCGATGTTGTAACAAATCGTGGTTTTCTTTCTTAATATGTTTAACACTAAACCTACCAAGCATATAAAAGTGAAACACCTTATGAGAAGATTGAATTTACTTAAACTTTGTACGGGTTTCATTATAATATGTGCTTAAATGAAGAATTCAATTGTGTCATTTCCTATGAAAGCGTTTTTATAATTGCAATAACTATGCGGTCATTTGACCGTGGTAGGTTTAGCGTTAATAGGTTGAAAATAATATGCATCGACACGAGTGATAATCCATTCATCAATTTGAAAATATTCCTTAGAGTCGGTACCATTGCTCGTTCGAAAATGGAAAAGCTGCGAAAGCAATTGTAATGCTCCCAGTAGTCCGGAGACTTTTCGCAAGATCGTAGAACCTCGAGGATTCGACGTGTCCCGAAATTTCGACGGACGTGTTGGTGGCGAGGTTTCGGTTGTGTATCGGTTTCGAGGGCGAGTCGCGTACACGGGCGGCCCGGCCGCGGTCGGCCTGCAATCGAATAAAATAATTCATCGGGTAGCGTGACAGCGGCGAGCCGGTCGGCTAATGAATAAAACGTGAACACGTTGACAAAACCGCGACGATCGCGGGGAGAGAGACACACACCGAGGATCACCGGTAGCCGCCTGGTGACTCGTCCGCTGCCAGAACCTGGAAGGCTACTCCGTAGTGGCTTCGGTATTCAAAGCTTCCCTCGAGAATGCAAAGCACGAGCCATTAATTTTCTTAGCGATTCGTCGAGCGTAGGGACATTCTTTTCAGGGCTGATATATTGCGCGATGCGCCGGCCAACGTTTATACGCGATTTTTATTTGGGTCCGGCTCCTCGGGCCTGTCCTCCTACCAGGCTTAAAGTCTCTTATCCGAGACTTTGCGAGGAACTTTGGAGAAATAATCGGCCGAGTGCGACGCGAGGTTTTCATCGTGAGGCGCAAAGAAATCCCCTAAGAGAAATTAGACGAGCAACGTTTTTAAAGTATCGGAATAGCGGCGCGGCGCGAGGAGATCGTTAATGGTAAATTCAACGTATCGTTGGCAATCGTTACGAGAGCGCCTCTGTTAATAGACTGCGCAATCATCTACATTTTCTCTTCCGTCATTTTATACTTATAGCTACTTAGAAGTTGCACTACCCATACTCTTATACTGCGAATTATTTTACGGTAGCAATGATTAGAACTTGGTAAAACAAAAAAAAAACAGTCTCGTCGTCTAAATGTTTAAATTCCCGGCGAACGGAAAAGAAATCCTCGACGTTCTCGCCTATATTACCGACGCATTTATCAATCCACCGGCGCGGCGCGGCGTGGCGGCTGGATCCTCAGCTGGGTGTACCGTACGCTCGCTACCTTTGCCTTTTAATCAGCGTTCCTTCGTTCGGCCGTGCATCACCATCGCCGGCACACAAACGGCAACGCGTTATAAATATCTCGCGATAACGCGATTCACGCGAAACGCGATACCGTAGGAATAATCGAGGAGCAATAATAATTTACAATTTGCGCGCGGCGACGGTGGGTGGCCTTGGCACGGGCTGGTTGCTTTTGTCGGGGGTATAGCGCCTCGATTTGTTTCCCCTAATTCCCCCGGTCATTCATCGTTTAGCTGGATTTTGCGTTATTCGACAGTTGTAACATAAAGTTACACTCCCCTCGAGCAAGGTAGAAAGAAGATTTCACGATTCCGTGGAACCGTTAGTTATATCATACAGACGCGACGCGACGCGGCGTGCCTATGGGAATTCCGAGAGATCCGGTTCTCGCTCGTAATATTATAGAGTAAAAATCGATTAGCGTTCGCACGCGTGCTCTAAAGCTCTTCGCGCATCTGTCGCGGGATTCGCTGGAATCGCGGCTCGTAATCACCGTTTGTAGTGGTCGCGCTCCTAGAAACGCGTGCAGGTGTTCATCAGGCTGGACTTGTTAAACTCATCCTGCAATACATATCGATTTCGTCCGCGGCGGGTTTCCTCGTATAATCAGTTTTTGCGTGGATCGGCGCGATGCGTGCCTCTCGGAGAAGGCATTTTAAGTGGCGTAGCCGGCGGTGCACGGCGGTGCACGGCGGTGCACGCGTGCACGATGATCGTCAGCCGTGTGACGAGGAACGTTCAGGTCTACCAGCATACGTCGAATAGACACAGAGAGGCCCGGCCGTCGTGTTCGAGACGTTGCGCGTTGTTGGTTTGCTATGGAACTATGAGCTAACGGTACACAACCGGCCGAGGCGGCGAGAGCTGTTTACGATTTTTCGAGCGGGAAGCTAAAGGTGTCGAGGCTCGAGGCGTTGGAAATAAATTTCCGACTCTGATTAGCGAATCCTCCGAAACGGGTCGAACCTGTCCTCTCTCTCCATCGGAGCTCGATCATAAAAATCGACATCGGATGATCCACGGCCCTTCCTCGAGAGAGCGCGCGCGAGCGCGCGCACGCTCTCGCTTCCTCGCAGATCCGGTTCGCGTTCGTTTCGCGAAACGTAACGAGCCACGGGAGCCGCCGTGAAAATCACGTTTATGCCTGTTACGCCGTGTTTATCCTCGTTCTCTTCCTCCTTGCCTCTACTCCTTCTCTCACTTTCTCTAAAGACATCGAACAGCTCTACAGAGATATCCAACCCACCGTGTCTTAAAGAGGAAATTAACCGAGGCGCGGCCGGGCCCCGCGCTCGCTCGCGCAGATTTCGCGGTGTCGATTGTGCGTCTGTTCCCTGAAACTCGTTATGTAAATAATGCTCATAGTGCGGCAATTATGCGCGGATAGGGGCGTGCATAAATTTGCCCCGATACCAGCGCGCAGCGCCCCGAAACAAACGCGTCGATGGCCCGTGGAATTTCGGAGCTTGTAAACGGTGGGAATTTACGGGGGTAATTGGCCGAGTTTAGCGCATACATCTTAATTTTGTAACGATACGGCGCGGCGACGCGTTAGCTATGGGCCCCCCTCTGCACACTCCGCGAAACTATTTATTTATTCGTCCGTGTTTTCCCTTGTTCACGAGAGTCCCCTTTCTGGAACGCGTTTTTAGATTCTCCGAAATGCTGTTGCGTACCATCGAAACGATAAAGAAACGATTATCCTGGCAATTCTAGAGATTCTTTGGAAAAAATCAAAAAAATTTACCGGGATCCGTTGAATAATGGAGGTAATTTTGCGCGGCATCGCGTCCGAGGAAAGGTAATTCGAAAGTTGCCCGGCGAATTAGGTTACGATTAAAAAGCGACGGCGAGTCGGCTCTCGTCTCGGTCAGATATCATAAATCACGAAATCAATTGCTCGGAGCCGGTCGTCCCATTCTTCTACGCGTGTTCTTGGACGGCAGTCCACGAGAGATCTAGATAATTCGCCTCGGTTTCGTGTCCGCCTTTCCCCTCCGTCCTCTCGGCCGTCCTCTTCCTGTTCTTGTTGCTCCTCTTCTTATAGAGAGTCGACTCTATTAGTCGCAGAAACGTGTCCCGTTCGCGGATCCCGTGGAACACACGATAGATATCCGTCTGATTAACGATCGGATCGTACTCGGTATCCTCCCGCTGACTGATTAACGAACCAGTCTTCTTTTCGGCTCACGGCTCTCTTCGAATCGAATCGAATCGACTCGACTCGACCCTCTCGGTCGTCTTGTTCGTGCAGCTCGTTTTGCGATCCGTCAATATTTCATCATTGTTCTATTGCGAGCTCGCGCGGAACTCGCGTGATTCAAGTACTCTCTGAATGACGTTTATTTAATTCGGACGTTTGCTCGCCGATTCTCGGGAACCGTTTTAATTGGTTTCGTTTAGATCCCATAAACGCGCGGCCGAGTTCGAGGAACAGTCCAGGCATTTCTAGTTCTCTGTTCCATTCATCTAAGCGAGTCGTTCGATGGACAATGGACTTCCGGCCGCTTCTACGGCTCCAGCTCGCCTGCCTCGACTCGACTCGCGTTGCCGAAACTCCACCGAACTCTGCAAAACACGCGATAAAACAACCAAGAGTATCTCTGTTCGGTTATCGGTAAATTCAATTTAATTTCACAATCGTAAATTGCGACACGCAATTCGACTCTTTCCTGTTCGAGTCGCTCTCGAACAGGTTTTTAATCAAGCAGCAGTTTTATTCTATTTCGCCGCGAAATATGAGCACAGCCGGACAAATTACTCCCCAGTTGCACCGGCACACAGTGGGCTGAATCGAAGATTTTATTTAGTGACATTTTACCGAGAAACGAATTTTCACATATCGATGTCTAATCAATTGTCTAATCAACCTCAAAATGGAAGAATTAATCAAATTAAATGAAAATTGTAGTTGCACCGAGCTTTGAAAGTTGAACATTTTAGAATCTACGTTTGACACCCGAAAAATGTCCTATCTTTTTAGCAGGGCTTTCGGAGTCGGTAGACAATATTCATAACTCCGACTCCGATTCCAACTCATCTTTTTTTTTACCTCCGACTCCGAATCCAACTCCGACGCCGATTTCGACTCCGACTCTCCAAATTGAAAAAATATGTACTCAAAATAATTAAAAGTTGTAATAAAACTGAATAGATAGTAGAAATATTGTATTAAAGTCAAACTATATGGAACAGATAACTCTTATACAACACAACACGACTGTTACTTTCTCACTTTCAGGAAATAGTTAGAAAATGCGTATCAATTTGAGAAATTTATTAATGATTTATATACAAAATAGCCAAAGTTGGAGACGGAGTCCAAAGCTCGATTAAAAACTCCTCGGGGGCGAATTTCACCACCAACCCCGCCTTTCTCGATCCAGCCCACTGTGCGGCATGGGTTTTTATTTAAAGATAAAGGAGGTTGTCTAATTTCATTGATTTTCCGCGGGATATACGAAGACAGTGCGCAGCGATTCAAGTTGATGTCGGATTCATAAATTGCATAGACTGCTTGGTAGATCGGTTTTAGAATGTAGCTGTGGCTCTCGAGTCCTCGTGTTCGCAAGATCGCGTCAGCACGCACGGACAAGCGCAGGTTGACAGTTTTGATCGGATTACAGCGTCGTCCTCGTCTTTCAGGATGACCGAAACCGACGAGCGGATGAACGAGTAAAACTAGGAAGGAATCACAAGGGAAACGAGGGCTGCCGAAGGAAGAGATGGTGGTAGAGTGGCTCTGTCCTGGACTTCGGCCGGCCGGAAGCCGTAGGCCCCGTCTTCTTCACTGCAAGGTGATACTTCTTGACGAGCACGAGCTGCTGCAAGACGTCTTGGTGAGTTTCGATCAAGTTCCTATCCCCACCCCCTTTCCCCGCCTGTAACTCGAACGGCCAAACTTTCGGCGCCGTGTAAACTCGCCGAAAAGTTCGCAGCAATTTATTTTCGACGAAACATCAAGATTTATGTAAGCCTCGCGGACGCGAACGTATTTAACGCACACGACGTATTAAAACGAACATTCGCCTCACCCACGTACGACTAATGCGGGGCAGTAAAATCACGTTCGCCGATTATCGTTCGAATCGAACCATAGAGTTTTAACGAGCGAACGCGTCTAGCGCTAGCGTGAACTGTTTCAAGTCATCGTGCATTGTCGGAGAAATTATTCGGGACTTTTATCGACCGTAAAATTATTGTTAGGGAAGGAGAACGAACGCACCAGGCGACACACAAGCTCGCCCACAGTCCCTGCCCACCTTTTATATCCTTGATTTCTATTGCCAGAAAAGGCCTAAGCGTGGGCGTACGAAATTTCTGCGCGCTGTTGCTAGGTCGCTCGCGAAAACCCCAAGTCTCTCTCGAACAAAGGACAAGCGAAGACCGATCGGTTCTCTTTCAAGCGATTTTAGCAAGTCTTTCGGTATTAAATTTTTTTTTTTTTGTCGGTAAGAGAACTCTCTCTAATCGGAGTATATTTCACGGTGCGCGGCGTAGTGCCGACATTGTGCTTTGGAAAAATGGTAAATCATTTTCACGGTCCCGTACTTTATCCAGCACTTAAGACCTCCATTACCAAAAGTGGACGACGCTCGTCTATTTTAGAATGATTATCGGTTCACGGGGCAATTTTGCGCGGACGCGTCGTATAATGAGCGTCTTGTTAATTGCTTTTGCCCGCAGATACTGAGCACGCGTCTCTTCGTAATTGTTCGCATGCTGGACATATTCTCGATACTGGCGCGACACTTTCGAAATGTATCAGTGAGCATTAGACTGGCGGATCTTTAAGCAAAATAAATTGATCATTTAATCATTTCAGTCAGTTGAAAAGAACATACGAGTCTATAATTATGAAATTGGTCTAAGCTATATATTTCTTGTTTCGAGATATTTAAAGGATTACATTTGAAACACTAAATGAATTCCATATAACGGTTCATTTTTGACAATGTCGTGAAAATTACAATGAATTAAATTAAACTCATTTTTTTTTAATTTTCACTTAGACCACTTTCATAATCAAGGGCTCGTATAACTATGTTGCACACTTCGCTCACCTATGTTTGTCATAAACGCATAAAATCCGCGGTGCAGTTAGCATAGTCGTCGATTACAAAACAGCCGTAAATCAGCCTCAGCTTTCTGAGACAATGCATCGATAAAAATAACAGTGGCACCCGCAGAGCGATTAATTAGCCGAGTTTATCGGCCGCCGAACGATTAGGGGAATCGATCGAAGTGAAATTTCAAAGAAGCGATGATAAAAGAGGCAAGGGGGAAATGGCACTAGCGATTATCCTCTAGACTGCCAAGGCCAGCGGCTCGTGACTTTCGTAAAAATCCGAGGATCTTCGAGCGAGCTTGAGCCCCGTTGCGGTCCAGCCATAAAACACTTCCCTTTACGTATTGCATATTTCATTGTCGCGACGCGAGCGTGCGGCAATTGCGCGCGCGAAACACGCCCGCGCCAGCCTGCAGCACACCGCGACCAATTTCTCGCACAAATCATCGTCCGAAATTTAATGCCGCGACCTACTATAACGTTCCTGCGAGGCAAGAACAGGCCCCCGTTAATGTACGGTCTTTGGGCGCGGTATTGCACGTTTCACCGTCGCGGTCGGTCGTCCGCGTCATGCTAAAAACGCTCCGCTCCGCTCGGCTCGGTCTGCCCAGCCGTATCCGTGCAGTTACGTGCGGTATCGTGCGCATACTGCATACAACACCGAGAACAAGGCCCCGGCGCGGCGCGGCGATCATCCAGAAACGATCGCCGGCGTTACTTTCGTGCGACCACCGGCCACGGAAAATCGGAAATTGCCGAACCTAATTGCCCGCGGCGCGCTGCGTCGCACAGTGGGCCAGATCGTTCGTGAGCTAAAAAATCAATGTCCACATATCGATTTTTAACAAATGTACATTGTTTCTTAAACGTTCATTACATTCGAAAACGGTAATATTAAATAAAGTTATTAAAAACTCTCGTTACAATAAGCGTTCAAAGATCAAACTTTCTCAGCTACCGTTTTTCACCGAAAAAATTCCTTTTTTTCGCAACGATATCCTGGAAAACGTAGTGAACATTATGAGCCTCTTTTTTTTATGTATTTTAAAAAAAAAAAATACTCTGTGAACCGAAGAGATCCGTCAAAGTTTTTCAACTTTGACAAAGGATAAGTTGAAAAGTGCACAAAAGTGTAAGCTCTAACAAAGTGGGACATTTTCAGAAACAACTCCTCTAAAAGATCCTGCAAAATTCACGTCCCAACTCAAACCAACTTTGACAATATGATAGTTTAAAGCGTCGCGTGACACGCAATTACGCAACGAGTCGCGGCTTAAGAGTGGAAAGACCTAACCCAGACCTATCTTATGAATTTTTTAGATTAGACGACCATTGATAAACAATCGAACTCCTTGCTCGCTCAGTTGAATCATTTGTATTTGAGAGAGCATAGCATCAGCGTCGCAGCAGTTTTCCCATATTGGAAACCTGTATTTTATCTTGGTTAAATAGAATTATTGTATAGATTTTTGCTTATTAATAGGTAAATATAATTATAAGCTGCAAATCCGTATGGTTAATTGATTATAGTCGGTAACTGTCTAAAATGTAATACTTATTTTGTTTAAATATTTGTAATTTTTTAAATAAGACAGTAATAACACGTTTTTGTTATTTCATTAATTGTAATAAAATTCCTCGATTCAAAAACTATGGATTACACTTGTTTGATAGCCTGAACAGCCAGTTTTCAATTATTATTCATTATACACGCGATTTTTCAGACATTTCCGGTGGTGTGACAAAAAAATTTTTTCTACAAAAAGTAATCGGTGGTCAGTCTTCTACAAATTTCAACATAAAAATTTAAAGAATTTTTTTTTTTTTAATAAAAAATTGAGGTCACATTGATTATTTATTTATCACTATATATTTTTGATTTAATAACATTATAGCTGACGAGTCAAGACGAATCCAACGACCTATTTACTGTGTTCTTTAAGTTTTTAAATAATGCTAAAATAGGGGTGAACAGCTGAATCGTCATTCTGGCCCACTGTGCGTCGCCAGCGAGATACCCTAATCGCTCCAAAAATCTGGTCCTGTTGAATTAATTTCGACGAGACTGCACGTGACGTCATTGACTTGTGCAACGAATAGCGTTAAATTTTGACCGTCTTAGATCGAGCCATTTATAATAATCTCGGGCCTACTGTATTTTGACGAGAACATTTACAAGCGCCGGAGCAGACTGGTTTCTTAAAGGAACGCATCTCGAGCATCCAGTAATTTTTTTCAAGTCGACCCTCGGCGGTTCTCGCAATTAGGGGGAGAGATATCTACGTCGAGGAAATCGCGTTGATATTCCAATGGGCAATTAGGATCGATTCTTTTCCGTTCGCCTTGGCGCGGCGGCTTGGCGGCTCGGCGAGCGAGGTCGATCGATGGATCGGCGGAGACCGGGCGCTGGATCTACAGCCGCGGGCCGTTTTATTCGGTGGCAAATTAACGGGCATTTGGCGCGTGGGAGAGCCCGGGGAGTTCCCTCTTCTCGAATTTATTGGCCGACGATGGTTTATGATTTAACGACGCACCGAGATGCGGCTTAATTGCCATCGAGATATCTCGTGTCCAGAGGATGCTCGGAGAACATCGTATCGAGATGCTCCAAAGTCTATCGATGTTCGTGAACGTTGCTCGCGCAAGCTCGGTTATTTCCCGGGCCGGCCTAAATATTCATGGCTAATCCCGCGGAACGAATGTCTCTTTGCCATTCGCGGCTTTGTCATTCAAACGAACGTCGCGTCGCGTCGCGTCACTCGAGCGGATACGCGCACGCTGCCAATTTCCACGGCGTCTGACAGTGATTTCGAGACTAATATTGCTCGCGCGAGATGCAATAATTGGTTCGTCATTATTCAATTCTTTTAACACTAAACCTATCACTGCCGGTCGAATGACCGGTTTTATATTTTTACATTTTATTACAATAATTTCATTATTGAAATTATGAAGTTACATGGAAATTGACTCGACGAATTTTTTTTATCCAAGCATATATTGAGATAAAAATTGCATAAAATCTAAATGAATAGAGCCTTGCAGTGCCAGATTATGCCAGCGGGTCCCACGCTTACACAAACACAATGAATGACCTTTTTTCTTTTTTGTTATAGCAAAAAATATCTGTGCCCCCTGGCATCATTTTTTCAGATCTACTTTATTAATCTATTCTACACAGTAATTATTAATTCAAGGTATGATTTCTTACCGCGGAAGAATGCTTTTTATCGAGAAATAAAACATCGAAACAAAATATTAAATAGAGTCGTCACGGTTCTTAGAAGAAGAAAGGCAATTTTATTGGAGAAAAAACATCATTTCTAAAATGCTCGACTTTGAGATTCGTTTTCTCTAAAACTTTTTATTCAATTTCATTAATATTTTATTTTTGAGATATATGGACGTTTAAAAACAAGAATCTGTTCAATAGAAGTCGATATCTAAAAGTTGATTTTTGGCCAAATGTTACAAAATTTTACAAGCTAAACATTTTTTGCTCAAGGCGCTGGACCCTGCTACTTCTACTGCGGGGCTTAATCCGGCCCTGGAGCCTTGTCATTTTTATAAGCTAAAACATTTTAATCGATTTGGTGCTCTGTAGGTTTAGCGTTAATCCGTCCACTGTTTGAAATTGTACCAGCTCATTTGTCTGATAAAGTGTGAAAATGTGAAAACTTTGAAAGTCCCTCGGTGCCGAGAGCCGACTGAATTTTCGATCATGCGATTGAAAACAACGGAGCAATTAAAGATTGTATAAGGGAACGCGAATCGTCGGATGCTGCGATCAGGTCGGAGGACCGAAATTCGTTGTTTGTCATTCGGATGATTTAGAGCAAGGGCCGCAATATAATACGGGCGTAGATTATTGCAGCACGTAACTCACAAAGAAGGCTCTGGCCCAATAATAAGAGGCAGGCTTTCGTTGCCCGAAGATATTATTGCCTCTCTTGCGAAACTCATTCATATGCTCGAATCCATATCGGATATACATGTATGCCGGCCGATTTGCATTCAAAAGGACACCCTTTCACCGACGCGACGCGACCCGACGCGACGCAACACGACGCGACGCGACGGTTCCCATCGTAAACTATCGGAGATGGCTCTCGCTCCTCTGGGCTACCGGGATCGGTTTCAACTCCGACGACCACGGTATCACGCGATTTTAGAGCAAGGCTACCAACTTACGCGGCGAGCACGGACGACCACGTTTTCGAAATCGCTCCCCGGAGTAGTCCTTCGATCGCGTTCCATCTTCAACGCCACGGCTATTATTAGGCTCACGCGAGTCGCTCGCGAAACTTCTCGATCACGACAACATAGAGTCGGCTATTAACTCGCCGCTGATTGACTTTTGAAGGTAAAACTGCCTTCGCGATGGCGCACACGGTGCCACCGCGTTTTAAAGGGGAACTCGGACTATAGGGTCGACACGGTATTAATATTTTTTTAGGAATAACGGAAGACGTATCCTCCATTTTAATATCCTTTTGTCTAGTAGGAGAATATTATCTTCGACGTCGGTAGCGATTTTAATGGACCATTGTCCCTGGCGAGATCGAGACACACTGTGTGTAACTATCCGTGGACAGATAGTGCAGAGCAGATTCGTTAATTGGTTACGGATACAGCCGCCAAGATCTTAGCGGCGTAGCGTAATTGTCGCAGTAAACTATCTCCTACGAGTGCGTTTAAGTCACCGTAGAATTTATACGAACATAGTCGTTGATTTACAGTCTTTAGCAGCCATAATCTGCTGGAAGGCGTGGCGCTCGCTTATTCAGCCTTGTGTAACAATCCCTCGATATTTGAAACGTACGCCGCCCGTTCCGATACGTAATACATACATACTATTGTCTCGATATTCCGTGCGAGTGTAATTCGTTCGAAAAAGATATCGGTGCTCGATTCCGATCACCCGGTGGATTCTTTGCGATCCGTTGAACGCGATGGCGGCGCGCCGCGCTGCGCCGCGCTGCGCCGGCCGGTTCACGGCTCCCGCACTGCCATATACACGAGGTCATTAAGCGCCGGGACTCCTCGCGCACGTAAATACCCTATTATTCATCCTAGCGAGTCTTGTCTATCAAACGTTTGCGCAGGGATCCTCGGCTGCTTGTAAATTATCCCCGGCCTGGCGACTCCCTTTAACTGGATGTCGTGAACGTAACATTAAACCCTGGAAACGTTGCCGTGCAAGGAGTAAGGTATTAGGCATCACTCAGCGGCTCGTGATTACCGACCGAACAATTTGTAATAACAGCCGGGCTCCGGGGGCTGGATAGATTTATCTGCTACTCTCGGAGATATGCTGCCCGCGAAACTTCGCCTCTACACGTTCGGCTCGGCCACTCCGTATCATTATACTTGACCCTATATGTCCCGGAGGTACTCTAAAGTAGCGCTTTCATTAAGATGCCACCAAGGAGAAGTTCGGGGCCCCGGGATTCTAGCTCCGAAAAGAATCGCTGCTATTCACCGAATATATTACGCGCCGAGTCAACTCTAAACAATTTTTCGGCATTCTTTTTGATTATCAACTTAAATTCACCAATCGGATTGAAAATATACGTAACAAATTTTTTAATAGTGTGGGATTGTATTTCGGGGATTACCTAAACGCGTGTATGTTCGATGTGTGGATGTATGGTTGGTGTGTGTGTGTGTGTGATCCGCGGAAGGTGACCGGCATCCGTTACATGTTTTGGCCGCGGAACCGCCGATCGCGAGTTTGTCACCTAGCGGTCGAAACAAAGACCGGCGCGAACGACTTAGGGTAAAGTGTGTGTGTTTGGACGTATGTGTGAGAGAGAGAGTATCGAGAGCGTAAGCAAACCGTACGAGTCGGACAGAGTGAGACGAATGCGAGCGAAGGAAGGTGATTTTGCGAGACAGGAATTGAAAAGCGATATAATTAGCAAAATGCGAGCGCGATTATATTTTGTGATAGTCCGTGTTACGTCTTTTGTTTCTTCATCCGTGCCGTGTTATTTGTTTTTGTAGCGAATAAATTACATTATATCCCACAATAGACTTAACATCTTGAAATTTACAAGTAGCTTAAGATGGGGAGCGGATCCATACTACTCTTCTTATATTATATAAAAGCCTCATTCGTTCCGTCATTGACTACAGCTCCTATATTTATTTTCCAAAAAATTAGGATCTCAAATAAATAAGATTAGAGAGGATTCAATTTGCAGCTCTTCGTGTCGCCATGGGTTATAGATGTAGCACTCCGACTAACGTTCTATTGGGAGAGTCCAAGCTCCGTTTACTTCGTCATAGATCTATGTTTCTATGCAACAATCTCCTCATAAAAAAACTTCTCGAACAAAGGCACAGCTCTTTACAATTTAATACAACGACTCACAGGATCCACCGGATGGGCCAATCTATGTATTAATCAAAGCTCGATCCTTACTTCCACGTCAGATTGAGGTCTTACAGCAACGTAGAGGCTGTCTTAGGACTGAAAATAACTTCGCTCCATACCTCGGCAATTACATTTTCCGCAATCCAGAGGTTGAAATAAATACCGAGTTTGGAACCCTTCTCAAGGAAGCAGTAGACCCGAATTACATTTTTCATTGGACCACCTCGCCAATAGACCTCCGAACTCTATCTCCATCTATACCGATGGAAACAAAAATGAAGAGACTGGTGTTGTTGGTGCTACATGTTTCTCACCTGAGCTATACGAATCCCGTCTACTAAGTTTACACAAGGATATGTCTATCTTCTCTGCCGAGTGTGTTTTGCAATTAAAACTGCCCTTGAGCTTGTTTCTAACTGTCCACATCATCGTGTCTACATCTATTCTGACTGTACGAGTGCTCTAGTAGCACTAAGTAACTATTCGGGCAATACTAAATCCAACCCTTTCATACTCGACATCCACAACCCGATAAACTCCTACTTTATTGAATCTAAAAAATTGTTTCTCTTCTGGATCCAATCAAATCATGTGATATAGCAATGCCCGAATTACAATGATAATAAACAGGATCTGATCCAGAAACTTTTCAGCAAGGGTTACTTTCCACCCTACACAATAGATGCCCTTCTGTGTGGACCCTCTCTCTGTCCTTTATTTTATACTTTTAACTTCCTTAGGTCTCATTGTTTATACCTTTAGTTCAACATTCAGAAATATTCCATGCACAATCATGTGCATGCTGTTAATAATCCCATGTGGGGTTTTATAGCGTAATAAAAAAAAAAAAAAAAAAAAACTAAACAAATCTCAAATGCTGTTTGTCTCTAATGAATTTCGTTGGAAACGAGAGTGTATCCATAAAACGGTTACGATCGCAATTATTCCTGTTACTCGGAGCTTAATTGCCAAGGATAGAACCGATTAGTTTCCCCGACGCGACGCGACGCGACGCGACGGGTATCGTCGAAGCGGAAACGCAAAAAGATGACAGCGTGGACAGACGTTCGGTGTAAAAGAAGAGTTTGTCGCGTGTAATGTCGGTTAATCGTCGCAGTTTCGTGCACGCGCATCCCAAGATTGCTATTCACCGATCGAACGCGCCCACCGATCGACATTCTTCGACGAGTTCGCGGCCTAAACGAAGAAAACGATACGAGAGCGCAATACAAATGGAGGTGCGCGCAGTCAGTCGATCAACCGTAATCGAGAACTTTCCATGGTGTGGCGTGGTGGTGTTCGTTAATGACAAATAAGAAATACGAGACACACGTTCGCACATACATGTACACACGTACGGCAGCGGCGGCAGTCACGCTAATGTAGTCGCAGATGTATAGTTAGAACAAAGTGTTGCTTACAATCCGGAAGTAGTATATTACGCCGCGCCGGCGCATTACGATGCAATTAACCGGACAAAAATCAGTCTGCCTACGCGGCGCGGTTCATCATTCACTGGGATAAAGACTGACTTCTGAGTTCTGTATCGTCCTTGGTTACGCGAAAGATCTACACCGGGCAGTGTCGAGGGTTAATTAACTTCTCTTTCTGTATGGTACGGAGTGCGAAGCCATGGGCAAGTCATCGATACTCTCTCGAACGTACGGGGTGACTCGCAAATAACCGCGGAATTACTCGCGGGACACGAATTGAAACGGGACGAGGGCTAGAAGAGAAGAAGAGATATTCGCTAGAATCATTTTGTGGGATTGCGAGTGGACGCCGTAGGACCAAGTGGTGTCTGTTTATGGTTGGCTTCTTGAGTCAGGTAGAGTGAGGGACAAAATGACACGTGCAGGCCTGTGCCTGGTTTGTCTCCATCGACAGTTTAGTTTTAAAGGGGAACACGGTAGTCACGTGACTTTCCCTAGAATACCCTAAAATACCCTAGAAATCTAGCCGAAACTTGGGTTTGCGGGAATACATTTGTCGTCCTTATACGAGCAAATTTTGAACCGTATAAAGGCTCATTTGATAGAGGAAGGTTCAGCGCATAGTGCCCTGCTTATGATGTAACGAGATTATGTTGACATCTAATAATATGAGTCTGCAAAATAGGGAAAAAAGTCGAGAAAACATCCGCAGAATCCAATGTATTTTTCTGTCACAAAAAGAGTTTTTCACTAATATCATAAGCAGGGCACTATGCGCTGAACCTTCCTCTATTAAATGAGCCTTTATATACAGTTCAAAATTTGCTCGTATAAGGACGTCAAATGTATTCCCGCAAACCCAAGTTTCGGCCAGATTTCTAGGGTATTCTAGGGTATTCTAGGGAAAGTCACGTGACTACCGTTCCCTCTTAAGGGTGTGAACAAGTACGAGAGAGAGAGAGAGAGAGAGAGAGGAAGAATGAAATCGAGGGTACAAGGACTGTTTTACGGAAAGGCAGAGTCAGTGTGGTCCATGCAGCGAAGGAATACAGTCGTAGACACCGAAACGTAGAATAGTCCCGTAGATCAGTTATCTTTAGTATAGTTGTACTTTCTAATAAATAGATTTAAAACGCATACGGTTTATCGCCAAAAACTTCCAATCACACAATGTCGATGCCGTTGTATTCCGAGAAGAGCGTCGATTGTTTCCAAGATTCGCTCGTCAGAGAAAAATGCAAGGAAACAGCGACACCGATCCAGAAATAATTTCGATCCGCCTAGAGAAGAACAGGCGCGAGCGCGCGCGCACGGAGACACGAAGATAATTGCTCTCGAGTATTTCTCTACCATTTATCGTTCATGCGGAGCCGGTTTCATTGAACTCGCGGCACGATTGCTGCTGCTCGCGAGTTAACAGCCGGTCCCTCGACTCGCCCCCGGCGCCGCCTTCTCGTTCCCGCGGATATTTAAAATGTTGCGTAATGCGCTGAGACCGGATGAGACCGCGGTCCAGAGTTTCCCGCCCGATTACTTTAACCGCGACCGAGGGAAATATTCTAGCCTAGGCCGTTGGTCTCATCCATGGCGATTAAAATCGACGATAACCGATCGTTACGGCCTTGATCGGAGCGGTCCGACCATTTCTAGCAGTTAATTGGCTACTGCTAGGGGATGAATCGGCCACTGGAACACGACGGAAGTGCCACTGGAAGTGGGCGTCGACGCGCGGATGAATCTGTTCGTTCTCTTTTGCGCGACGATTAGACCAGAACAGAAATTGCTTGGTGGATAGACGTTCGTCCGTGAATTCGTGGTATGTATGTACAAAGGGATATACAGGGTGTTCGGTAACTCGTGGTACAAGCGAAAAGTAGGTGACTCTACATGAAAAAATAAGTCGAAAATTTCGAACAAAATTTGTTCATATGAGGCTTTGTTTACGAGAAAATCGATTATGAATTTTCGTTGGGTACGCGTGCACTTGATCGTGTCTCGTTATAACGGATCTCACTGTAGATCATTGTCTCGATTGAAGTTTATGTTGATAAACAATTCCGGTGTCACGGAAATGTTTATTTTACCTATCATCTTACAATCTTACCTATTACCGCTAAACACTATCGGTATCTATCAGTCTGCCATCGTGTCATAGCTCATGGCAGAATGGGCAACCTTTTCAGCAATTTTTGTAATAATAAACTTTATGATTACTTCAACATCCTATTTGATTGTGTGTTCCTAATTTTCCGGTACGATAAAAACAAACTTAAACTGCGACAATGATCCATCCAGACATTGAAACACTCCCTTTTCGCTTGTACCACCAGTTACCGATCACCTTGTATATCATCCCCCGGCGCTACCACCGTTTCTACCGTGTAACGGAATAATCCTAATTTTGATGGGGGTCAATCTTGCGCCCCTAGAGTCCCGAAAAGACGTTTCTAATAGTATGAGGTAGCCCTGGGAGAAGCGGGCCCCCTCGGCCGACCATGATGTCGGAAAGTTCGTGAACGGTCCAGGAGCGGCAAATTACAATGTCAGGGACGTAGGGATCCTTTTCTTTTGGGAGTCGGGGCTGAAAAACAGAGTCGACCGGGCAGACACCGCGTTATAATTCAAAGAGACTAACAATATTTCGTTTCCCAGCGCGTTTGGCCGTGGCGGGCCCGGGTATCCCGTGTCCAGGGGCTATGTCAGTGGTGGGTTATGGGTGACGGTGCACGAACGAGGGGCGTACGTATCGTGGGGGTACCCGGTGCACCTTCGGCCTGCTCTGTTATTAGGCGATATACCAAAATTGGTGGGCCACTTCCCCAGAGGGCAACTCCCCCATCCATCCACCCCGCGCACACTAATTCGCGCGGCGTTTAACTTGGTCGTTTTCTTTCTCGCTCTCTAGCAAGTTCTTTTCAGCATCCTCTCTCTCTCTCTCTCTCTCTCTCTTTCTCTTTCTTTCTCTTTAGCATCCTCTTTGGACAACCGACGGATTCCTCGACGGACACGTGATCGTCGCTCGTGTGCGCGCTCGTACACGCCATACATACTTGCGAACCAGTCCACCGGCAAACATTAAGAACGAGGAAATTATTGCCTAGAGAGGGAATCGCCGTCTACGGGGGCCCGTACCGATTAACGGGCGACCGTGAAAACTTTTGGAATGTTCCACGAAGGAATGGTGGGGAGGTGGAGGGGGAGGGAGAGAAACCTGCCACGGCTACCCCCTCGGGCCTGTTACAATGAAACGCTCGCGATCCCCCGATTCGAAAGGGTAATCTTGTCTTTTCGAGCGGCGAATTTTTCGGGAATAAAGTTCGCGGCCAAACACGAAACTCCCCGAGTAATAGGAGGGTTCCGAGGGAGACGTTTTCGAACGTGGCGCTCCTCCGTTCTCCTACCCCTCCTCTTTTTTCTTTTACGGTGAAACGCTCTCCTACCTCGGGGAAACTAATAATGGGATGCTCACCGGTGGAATTTCAATCGATCGGCAAAAGTATCCGAGCAACGTTTCAACACTTCGATGCGTGGCGAGAAACGCGATTCCGCCGATCCGGCTCCGAATCGATAAAACTCTTTATTAGTTTCGCTGAAGATCTTGAACGACGCATTTGCGCCAACCCCAGTATTCGTTCGAAGGAGATAGAAAAAATCCCGTGGATTTTTATGCGAGACAAACATTTTCTGAGCGGCAAGAATTTTTCTGTTGTGCATGTATATTAATAGAAGTGCCATAACTGCGAACTCTGAAGAAACAGCTTTCATTAAACTTTTTATTAATACATGAAACGTGCGTTTAGCAAAGGCCAAGGTATCGTTACAATTCGAACAAGTATGAACATTACGTAATATCATTGCAAAAGTTAGAATGTATAACGGTGGCCATCCACCCGACCATTGCAGACTTAATAAAGGTGCTCCGCGACTTGTTTTAATCAGGACCTTTATACAACAGTTTTGAACAGTTATTTTCAGGATCGTTTCAAGCCCCGGGGGATAATTGTGATCTCACCCCGTCCCCTGTCGTCTCTGTGACGGTCAACAGGGGGTTCGGACGCGGAAATTCCCGGTAGACGAGGGAAACGGAGAGGGAGAAAGAGAGAGAGAGAGAGAGAGAGAGGAGACTTTCGTCGGGGGACATAATTTAATCAGTCGCGATCCGAGTTCGATTCGACTGCGTTAATCCCCGAGCCGCGGCGAAAGTCATTGAGGAATTGTGTTTCAGCAGAAAACGGAAGTTGGAGCGAGGACTATCCGGGGTAGTGGATGCGAGAGAGAAAGATGGGAGGGATACGAGTCGCGAATTAGAGACAATAGAAACGTCGTTGTCGGGGAATCGCGTCGGAGCTCCCGAACTTTCGAAACGATTTTCGTCTATCCTTTTCTATTTCCGGATGACGTCTGGAACGACGATCCCCCGATAAAAGTTTCTCCTCTACGGGTGAAATTGAAACCAGTCTAATTATACCCGTAGATCGCTCGTTCTCGTCTCCCTTTCAATCTTCCCTGCTACCGCCCCCATCACTCTCTCTCTCTCTCTCTCTCTCTCTCTCTGTCTCTGTGTCTCTCTCTCTGTTTCTTTTCCTCCTTCCCTCCTCCTCCCCAGGCGTTCTTTCTCATTTCACCCTTCACTATATTAAATTCACTGTTTTCCGACGAATTTGTCCCACGAGGAGTCGTTAAAAATCCCCTCGTTACCCTTTGTCGTCCCAGACTATTATATTATACATGCCGGGCAAAGTTTAAAGTTGAATTACTTGATCGAGAGACACTCGTGGAAACGGAGTTACAGTTTTCTCTGGGCTTTCCGCTCCGTTTTCGTTTTGCATTTTTTCCCGGGGACGAACAATCTCGTTTTAAAGGAACCCCCGGGCCCGGCCAGAAATTCGGCGACTCGACGAGATTCAACGTGATTCGACAAGATTATTATCGGCCGGTCGATGACGCCGTTTATTCGCCGGATATAATCGCGTGACCGTTTTGCAGAAAAACCAGCCTGTTCGAACAGCGACCTACTGTTCAGCGTTTTAAAAACCCTCGTGATCGACGTTTCCTCGACCGAGATCCGCTTCTTTGCGATCCGCGGCTCGAGCAGATTTATCACTGGAAAGAATCTTTGGACAAGACCAACTCTTTGAGAACGCCTCTCCGGGTCGACGATCCTTCGCCACGAAGCATTTCGAATTAATCTTTCCGCTATGATCTAATTTATATTCGTGCAAATTGTGTATCGATCTCATTGGAAGAGTCCCCATGAGAAAAGAGGAATTTCACGCACCTTGAGGTGTAGAGTATCTTTTGAGAATTATTTTGACTCTGCGTTCGCATGACTTCGCATACTGCCGACTCTATTGTTCGTTAAACGTTCGAGCAAGAAAACTCAAAGCCCCCGAACACCGCGAAGGAGCAAGCCTGCCAATAAGGACATTTCCCTTGTACATCGTTTATCCGTGGAGAAGTTACGATGACACCTGTCAATAGCGAGAGTCTAGCGATCAATCTCGATCCAGCGGCATCGGTTCCCAATCAATTTGCGTGGCAACCGGAGCTTACTCATCCTGGGCATGCACCAATCCAACGTCGCGCCGCACCGCGCCGCGCCGCGCAGCGTCGACTCTTCTTCGTGCGTATATGCCCGGTGTCGGAAAAACCCGAAAGGAGGTATCCTGCGTCTATCCTCGTCATCGCGAGGCTGCTTCTCGTTTATTAATAGAGTTTCCGAGAGACTTATTTCGCGAGGAGCGCGCCGGTGTACCTCGGAGCGTCACCGTGATTTCATCAATTTCAATTACCGGGGACGTCGTCGGTTCGCCGTGTTGCATTCCGCTCGCGTGGTACCCCGTGGAACCTTGCAATTCCACGGTGGAAGATAGAGAAAGAAGAGCACGAAGAATCCAGGCCGAACGCAAAACGAGAAAACCGAGCGGAACGATCTCTGGCGACCGGCGCGAAGCGACGCGACACGCCGAGACTCAAAATGCGAAAACCTCGGCTCCTGGTACGCGAAAATTAAAAATAAACCGTCCGCATACGTATCGATTATCCGCGTCGATAAATCTACAAATAGTTTAATAGGCAGACAAATCTAGTTCCTCTGGGGCTTTGATAAATACGCGTTAACTTCCACAAAAAAAAAAAGGCAAATAAAGAATCCACAAATAGGTGGAAATAAAAATGATTCTGCTCGGGTTGAATCGCGCGTTAAGCTACTGTGGCGTGCTAGAGATCCGAGAGAAGGGTAGCGGTTCGATATCACGGATTATTAGAGCCGGAACGGCGGAGAGTCGTTCGGTTAGTAACCACGATACTTACAGCCACTATTTCTCGCCATCGATATACCGGTGTGCCGGGGCCGGGTATCTTCCCGGTTTTATATCGCCGGTCATAGAACCAGTCTTGCGTAACCGAACAGCCTCGAAGAATGGCCATGCGTCAAGATAATGTGACCGGATAAACGTAACCCTTTCCGGTCAAACCAGATACCTGGCCGATACACATTGGCCGCCGCGCGATTGCGATTCCGATTGCCCCGCTGCTCTCGCTTACTCGTGAGATCGTCCTCCTATCCCCGCTCGGTTCCCTGGAATTTGCATATTATTTATCGAGAGCCAAGCCTGGGCCGTTTAACCGGGAACGTCGTCGTTCGCCGAGCGATTTTCTCCGTGCTCCAGGGAATCGAGGCTCTCGCTTCCCAGCCGAGCCTTCTCTGTCCTAAGAAAGCGCGGTCTCTGTTTTTTGCAAGAAACTTTCGAGCCGTTTATTTGGAGTCTCGTTAGCGAGCCGCCACCGCTACGATCGGAATTACCGGTGGTAGTTGCTCCGTTACTTCGATTTATTCGGTCTCCCTGTTGCGAAGTCAATTCTGACTTCGTCGCACGGCTACCTTTTCTTACTACAGCCTCGATGGTCCGGCTGGGAATGAGGGTCCAGTGCTTACGACACTCCACGGTGCGTTTGAATATAAGATCACAGCTTTTAATCCCTCGGCTATTGAAAGAATCAGGATTCGTCGACTGGCTTTTTACTTATCGGAGATCGCTATCGAGGCGAAATCGGATCCGGCGTGTTAACCGCTAAAGCTCTCCAGGAACATAAGTGGCGTAGCCTCCGGTGTCGTGTCCGGAGAATTTACTTTCAGTTTCGGTTCGGTCTTATCCGCGGTATAAATTTCTCCGCTGGCTGGACAACATTGATAGGGCGTTGCGAAAAAGTAGGAAAAGCTGCTCGCAAAGCCGGGCTTAGCGTATCTAAGTTTACATCGCGTTCGGTGGATAGGGCTTCCTGAAAAGCCTGGAGGGAACGAATGCAGATTGTGTAAAATCATGATTTAGCGATTCAGAATTAATGTTGAGAATTTTTATTAAATGGTTACTTTTTAGTAGTACCTGCTCTGCTATTTCCAATTATTAGTATCCGCGCATTGAAGATCTTTGGATTGAATTCGCTCAATTTGTTTCTCCGAACAAATTGGTCCACCGTGAATTTTATTAGACTTCCCCCTCGAACACGATTTAGAATCCCGAGGAGGAATAATCTCTACGAGAGATCGTAAACGTAGGGACATTTAGAACCTGCCGGAGCTGCGCATATTCGACTGTACTCCGTAAAGTGACCGTGGCAGGCAAAAATAAAGTAAAGGTTCTTAAAAGGCTGCGTCCAATTATCTCGCAGGACATCTCCATAGAATTTACGTTGACGCCGCGGCATCCGAAGAAGGCGAGCCTCGAACCAGACCTGATTAGAACAGGCCCGTGTCCGCTTCGCGGCCTGTACAGAGTACAGACTCCGGATGAAAAGGATGGCTCCTCTCTCGGGTTCGAGGAAAACTTTTCTGAAAGGGGTTTCTTCCTCTAGCGATCGGTTCCTCTGAAATTTGTTTTGCTCGTTCCGCTCGGGCCGGATCTCTTTCTGCCGGAGCCAATTACAGGGATAATCCTTATTATATAATTCGCCGGGGGCATAATCAGTTAAGAGTTTCTTCGAGCGCGATTGTGTTCGCGCGGCAGTTTTCATCGATGCCGGTTGCACGGCCCGGCCCTGAAAAAGAGTAGCGAACGCGGTAAACGAGAGAAAAACCGGTCGGAAATTTTCTGCTTTACTGCCCGAGGCCTTTTCCAGAGTCGTTCGCCCGAGGATAAGGACATCGTTTGCTTCGGATTGTTTTTATAACAAGCCCTGGGAATATCTTCTTCTCCCTCCGTTTCTTTTCGTCTCTCTCTCCTCCTCCACCTCATCCTCCCCCTTTCTCCCTCGTTCACGTTTTATTGATTATTCCGATTCGTTATGAATAAAGATCACATCCGAGCAGGCCGCGCAATTTAAATCATAGTAAACAACTACTACGTTCGTACGGCTCGAGTTTCTCGTTCGCGTGTCTGCTATCGACGAAGGAAGTTTCATCGTTAACGAAGATTCTTTAGCGACCAGCCGCTCTAATAAAGCAACCCCTCCTCGGGAGAATACACCTTTCCCGGTTTAGAGAACGTCCTTTATTTTTTTCTATCACCGTATCGATCGATCGCCGGGCGTCCCTTTGATGTTTAGAGTATTAGAATGTTTCTTTACGCGTGCGGAGACAGAGGAACTCGGACACGATCCGCGCTACCAAACGGATACGCCCCGTTCCAATGGCTCTTTTGTCCCCGCGAAAGATTGTCGCCAAGACGAAAATGAGTACCCAAGCTGAGGAATAGTTGGATCGTGCCTCGAAGTATTATCAGCAGCGTTCCTTTTCCCTCTTTGATACCTTTGAGGTTGCAACGAGGTGCCGAATCACGGCGGGAATCATCTCTGACACGAGCAACTCCTGAAAAAGTTTCAGATCAGTCTTTATGGTAGACTTGAAGATCGTCTAACAACCCGTTCACCTTATTTCGTCTCCGTCTGTCCGGCAACAATGAGCGGAGGTCCACTGTTATCGCCGGAAGGCAATTAAATCGCTCGATGATAATTATGTCCGGTTGACCGGTAATCCGTTGCGTTCTCCGCGATGATCACCCTCTCGTGCTCGGCCAGTCGTTTTCTTCTCCGGCGAGCGATGAGAGGAAGAAACAGCAGCGACTTTTTCCTCGAGATATTGTCGGTAATACCCGTCGAACTATAACAGTAAGGTAAGGCGAGGTCAATTATCGAGGCAGTAGAATTATCTCGAGCGGTAACCATCGCTACAATGAATGTCTTCTTCTTCTTCTCTGAACGATGGGGAGGGGTCGGGCTCTCTCGCAGCGCCGAAGGCGGATGGTGTCCCGGATCGAGGAAAGTACCATTGCCAAAGAAGTTTGTCCCTCCAAATATACCACCATTTTCATCAAAAATCTACTTCGTTCGAGCAGCAGATCTGTTTTTATTGTTAATTTTTTCTACACGAGAAAACTGCTCGAATATATGCTCTTTCGTATAGAGAAGCGGTTGCAGAAGCTGCGTCGTGTTATCGAAGAAAAATTCGCAATTGTAGGGCGGTTTCTGTGCTTCTCCGAGGCCGAGTTTCGCATCTTGATGATCGTTATGGTTTTTGCGCCGCGGTGTGGGGCGGCAGGTCGCTATCATGGCGTCGGTAGCATCGTTTTGCATGGTTCTTTCCGTTGAAACAGCCGATTTGGACCCCTCCGGTGCGTCTGATCCGCGTTACCGTGTTCCGATTCCCACGACAAAGCTACGCGCGGCTTTGGCTCGGCTCGGCTCCGCTCCGCTCGGCTCGGCTCACCGGGGGCTGAAAAGTAGCGCCATACGAAATCAGCCGGAAGGCAGAGAAGGAGAGGGCGGTATGCCTAAATAAATGGTTTGGCTGCGCGCTCTTCTCTGTGTGTATGAAAAATGAAAGAAATGATCGAAGTGACCGGGCGAACGAGCGAAAGAAAAAGACGGACGGGGGGGCCGAAGCCCCCGAGACAGAGAGGTCGTTCGGAGCACGCAACCTAAAGATGATTACCTACCTCCTGGACCTATACCCAGGTCCATTCGGCCTCGGGCCACGCGGAGAAAGGAAGTGGACCTTCCTCTCCGTCTTCTTCTCGTTCTGGCCCGCGATCCTCGTCCTTTCTCTTTTTCTCGGAGCCGTTTCCTTCTGACCGGGCCCCCCTCCCCCCTTCGTCTTCCTTTCTTCGTCGTTTCTTCTCCTCGTTCCTCTCCACGGTTTTATTACGCGCGGCCTCTACTCTCGCGAGTTTCGGTTCGATCTTTCGCTTTTTCTAGGGTCCCGTGACGCAGCACCCTTTTAACTGCTTATCATGTATCCCCACTGTCATCCGCGGGCCCCGGCTCGCACGTATTAATCGCGCGACGCGACGGGTACTGCTACACCGGTGGCCAGAACCAACCAGGTAATACGAGAGAGGGAAAATGAGGGACGCTCATTTTTCACGATGGGACGGGAATCGCGCGCGATTTGCCTGCAGTCCGAGTCGCGTGACGGAACTTCGCGGAATCGGTTGTCGCGGTGCTCTTGCTGCCTTCGGATGGGAAAATCGAGCCGCTACTCTGTAATTTCATTTTCCGGTGCTATTTATCCCCCGTACGCTTCGAGACTCGCTTTAATGGGAGCCGAGCACATCGTATGCGCATGGAGGCTGGTCCTCGATTTTTTTTCTTGCTCCCCTGATTCGCGATACTTCGCCAGAAAATAAAACGTGCGAGACTTTATGTCAGTACGTAATATAATCTTACTTCGTTATTCGAGAAATGTTAGCGAACAAGTGATAAGTAGACGGCGGATCTTTCTGTAAAATGATGTCTTCAAATATTTTTAATATGTACATACATCCACTGCTGTGACTTCTAAGAACCCGTTTCGGTCATGGACGTATAGAATCCTGAGTCCAATAATAAGCGAATGAATGAGCAGATAGGGTCAAAGAAAAATATTAAAGGCAGGAAAAGCAAAGAGATTGCTTTGGGTAGTTTCGCTAGAGGGCGTGTAGAAATTTCATTATATTTAATGCAGCCACGAGTTCGGCTCTCTTTCCGCGTTTCCCTCCTTGCTTCGCGGAACGAAAAGATGCAAAAGAATTTTTCTTTATCCGTGCAGGACGCGTCTTGCTCGTTTTATTGCGTTATAACTCAGCCTTATCTATGCTTTTCAATCGTCCCCTCTGTTAGCGGCGCGGCGGCGTTCCGGCGTGTTTCTTTTTCGTATCACGTACAATATTTCTTCTATTTTATCTACAAAGCACCCGCGAGACTTATTCAAGCGATTGTACGATCGGCCACATCGAATACCTCGCAATCGGTGAAATAAATTTCATATTTCTGCGCCGAGTGATTTGACACCGGTCCGCAAGAATTTGCTTCTAACGAATGCACCGGAGGTACCAAAATTTCTGAATTCTTAGGAAACAAAGAGCTAAAATCTGAAGATTCCTAGAGAATAAAATGTCAAAAGGCTTGAGAAAGCAAAGGTCCTACGTTCTCATTTCCAAGACAATTCGCGTCCGCGAATCCCTTGTAAACAGTTTTCAATCGAACCCCTCGATGACGCTAGTTTCCCCTAGAAAGACAATCGCGTTCGAACAGCAGGTAAATTCAGGCTCGGTGCCCGTTAAAAAAAACCCGGCAGCCTACAGTTCATCGGCGATAAATCCGGTGGCAGTGAACGGGAACGAAGTCGTCAGAGTATTGAACGAAACCGTCGGTTCACCTGGAACAACGATATCGGAACCGCGGGACGAGCTGTGGAATAACGTTGGAGAGGTTTCGGTCGTTCCATTCGCGGTATCTGCAGCGGAAACCGCACCAGCAGCAGCGAGCTATTGTGCCGCGAGAGTTCGAAGGCCCGTGGATTTCTGGAGGAGGACGAGGAGGGGAGGAAAGGGGAAAGCTAATGGATGGAACGGAATGAGAACGAGCCTCGAATCCCCTGGCCGGGAAATCGAAACTAGCTGGGAAGAAAATTGTGCCCTTAGTAGTATACAAGTAGCAGTTCCAGGCAGCAGCTAGACAAGCTAGGCGGAGCTAGGTAGGCAGACTGCGTGAGCAGGCTGAGTAAAAGCTAGCTAGCGGAGCTACCGGGCAAACAACCAACAACAACCATCCCCCGCACAAAAGATATACGCGCGGCACAACGTTTCACCTGCAACAGCACATCGCACACTGTAGGCTTTCAGCGGAAAATGCATCGTCGGCTGTTGCTGCTGCTGCTGCTGCTGCTCGCGGTGGAAGACCGCGAATCAAGGGATGAGGCTAAGGAATGAAGAAAACAAACAACAACGCCCCCGCCCCCGCGATTCTGCACCGGCGACGACTCACCAGCTCCGGCTCGATCCTTTTCTTTCACCTATTTTCTCCTCTTTCTTTCGTTCCGTCTTTCTTTCATTCTTTCTTTCTTTTTTTCTTTCTTCGGCCGACGATTTCCTTTTGCATACACGCTGTTGCTGCGGACCGAGTTCGCGTCGCGTCGGTTCTCTCTTCGTTTCACGGGCATTGTGCCTGGTGGTAACATGCTGGTGCTCCGTGCCGCGGCAATAACTATTCCGTTCTCCCCTTTTTCTCCACCAGCGAGTAATTCGTTACTCCGACGAGTAGCGCGCCCGTGGAATTGATCCAGGAAATTGGACGATATTTTAACCTGTATCGAATTTTTCATCCGGAACCGCACCGCGCCGCGCCGGAGCGCCTTGAGCTGTTGGTATTTCTATTGTATCGCCAAGGCCGGGGATGATCGGACCGAGATCGCGAGTGCTGTGCTGGAGCAGTGGGATTTCGTCGGAGGATTTTTATTTGTAGCTTTCCGAGGATTTAAAGTCGAGGAGATTTTCAGTTGAAACCACCCATATATTTGTCTCGGAAGATCAAAATTAATAGAAGTAACGAATTTCTATATTAGATTGCTGTTCTTTGTTTCGATCCACAGCCTAGTGATTAGCGGATTTCGTGCAGCTTGTTTTGTACGAGGATCCGCAATCTGCTAATCGACACAGTATTCAATATCCATGCTCATGGCAAAGCTAATCGTTGTCGAGGAGCGGTACTCACCTAGGACGACCTTCAGTTTCACTAATTAGGGCGTAGCCGGAGTTGCCGAGACAGGATAACCGGTTGCAGGCGATCTAAACGGTGTGTTTCGTAGTAGGAATCGTTATTATGCCGGGGTACAAGGCGGAGGAACACCCCGGTGAAACTTAATCATTGACGCGACAGAGAGAAATGGATAGAGAGATAGAAAAAGAGAGAGAGAGAGAGAGAGCGAAGAGGAAAAATGCTGACACGAAAACAAGAACTACCGACGCGTCTTGTACACAGGATCACGCGGTACCGGGAACCATCGAAGCGTTACCTCGAACCTAAGAGGCTCTCTTGTAGGTACCGATCCCAGCCATCCCACCGAGCATAAATAGTAAGGGTACACGACGTTTCACGTCAAGCTTAGCGGCGCGGCTGAGAAAAAGTGACAAATGGCCTGACGAAGTACTGTCCTTGCGGCCATCGAAAACCTTGTTACGCCACGGGCATATTAAGCACACGGGACTACGTATTCCCCGGGACGTCGTCGTCGTCGTCGTCGTCTACGAAACTATTTATAGACGACACACCGACTCCGATAGAAAATTCCTCCCTTCCTAAGAATCACTCTTCCCGGGTTTTTGTCTGCCGCGCGTCAGATAACGCCCGGCGATAAGCCGGGAATAATTAAACAGCAACCGTCTTCTACTCGGCTTACGCTGCACGCGTACCAGTTCGCGATCGTACACTTTTCTTCCCGCGAAGCGTTCGTTTCCAAGATCCAATTAACCGTTCGAGAAATATCTGGCTAGCGCGGTGGCATCTGGAATTTTACCAAAAAATTTTCTCATCGCCGCATCGTCCTTCGAGGACGAACGTTGACGCGCAACTAATTTCTAAACTTGCAAACAAATTAATTATGTTCACAGCAAATGATTAGATTCCTCTGTCTGTGTACCACTGGCCGTTTCTACTTACCCAGTCGACTCCTATTAAACGAGCGTAGAGAAACGAACGCTTCCAGGTGTACGAATTACGTTGAATTAGCCGTGGTCGGTATGAATCTTTCATAATTAAGCATGGTTCGCGGGGTATCGGGTTAACGCGGCCATAGATCTGCCGGCGAAAAAAATGCTAATGACCGTGCGGCAAGAACCGAAGCCAAAGCCGAAGCTGAAGCTCAAGTCGAAGCCGAGGAACACGCGATACCGCGAGTAGGATATACCGGGAACTACCGAAGCCCGTTCGTTCTTTCCAGCAATAAGTTACTTCGGCGCGTCGATCGTAACCAAGCCGTGGCGAAGCTTACCGGCGCGCGGCGCGGCGCGGCGCGGCGCGGCGAGGCGAACGCTTGGAAAAAGTGACAAACAGCTCGATGGCGGTGGCGAACGAACGGAACGGTGTCGCTGAAAGAGCAAGCGAGCAAAAGCTACGGGGAACGGACAAGGCATTAGTATACGCGCCGCTCGTGTTTCCCTCTCGCCCATTTAATTAACTAATTTATTTAATTACCTAACGATTACCTTGCCCGTCCCGGAGAGCTGTAATTTATTTTTGCCGCGGTAACGAGCCGATCCGCGTTTATTTCCGTCTCGCGATCACCGGTTGGTCGGTTCAATCCGCGTGCGAACACGGGACGCAGAGAGGAAGAAAGATTACGGGGTGCGAAGTGTGATTGATTGGCGCGGTTAATTAATTTGGTTCGCTTCCGCGCCGAGGTGTCCTTCGATCGAAACCGTTCATTACCGGCTGTTTAGGCGGTCTGATACCGTGATCATTGTTTCGAACGACCTGGTTAATCCGAAACTGATTCCGAGATGTGCAAGCTTCGTTGTCTGATGCGAAGGAAGTTGATGCTATGAGTGCTGATCCATTTCGAAATAAAATGGGAAGTAAATGATTGTGAGACATTTTTTAACACTATTCCTACACGGCTGGTCAAATGACCGGTTGAACGATTTACACCTTTTTGTAATAGTATTCTCTCGAAGACACAATTCCGAAACTATAAAATCGTTACAAACGAAAGGTAATTTATTTTCTATCGCAATTGACCTTGCGCGACCTTCATAACAGGTCATTGTATTCGTCTTGAAACACGCTATCAGAATGTAAATAAAAAACCATAACGTACCATTTAAAAAAACAGAGTTGACCTTCATATCCTCTTGACGTCTCCACCTATAAAAAAATTAGTAACATCAGATTACCAGCGCTTCGATACCAAGTAAGTTTTGGTCTGATGCATTTTCTTCTATCTTCAAAAGCAAGCAAATTATTGAGGTGACCTGTTTATAGCGGTCCACCCTGTATACTTCTGAATAAAAGAAACTATATTTTTATACTGTCAAATTGGCTATTATCTTCATTCTACATATATTATAAAATATAAGTTGTGCTAAAGATCGGTCATTTGACCGGTCGCGGTAGGAATAGGTATACGTGAAGTGTCGGTAGGATTAGTGTTAAAAATCTTTAATTCATTTACATATTTCGGGGAGGAAAATTGCAATTAAGGAGGACCGCTTTCAGATCGACTCTGAACACTGCGGAGGGGTTAACTCTAATGGGAGAAAGTGACAGTGATTTGTAAAATCGGTCCGGACCGAATCGAGGAAGATTCGTGGACAATTATCGACGCATCTTCTCTCTCTCTCTCTCTCTCTCTCTCTCTCTGTTGCGGGGTAATAAATTGCAGGGGAATAAGAACCGGGCCCGGGATCGGGAGGTGCAAGCTCGTGCATCGTGGAGGCCCGGAGGGTTGATACGTCGGAGCTGTAGGGCGATATTCACCTGTAGCTTCGCATACGCAATCCCGGTCGAATTCCCCGGGGCGCCGGCACAGCTCCGATAGTTCGCTCTCTCTCTGTCTCGTACCTCTCGAAAATTGGTATTCCCCGGTAGGTCTGGGTTAGCGGCATCGGTATGTGGGTATTATACCCTTTGTATTCCGATGTGACACGCCTCCGTCACGTTTGCGGGCGTACAACGACAACGACAACGGCGACGACGACGACAACGACGAACGCCGGGCCACGGTGCAACGACCACACCGAGCTATAGCCGGACAACGCAACGATAAGAGTCTGTGCTCCCCTCCCCCCTCTCTTTCTCGCTTCGTCGTCCCCCTACGCCCAGCTCGTTTGGTACAGACGTACACGTACACCTACACAGTCGTCGACGGTGGATGCACGTACGTGGAACCGCGTACCTGGACGCACTCACCGACACATCGACCAAATGCCCATACACTCCTGCTATACTGGGTGACGACTTCAAATTATTCGGAAATTATTCATAATCGATGCTACGCGATCCTCGAAATTCTGAGACTACAGTTGGGTCTATCGGGAGTAAGTAGAATTTTTGTGATTGGTTCGAAATATCAAAGACAGTCTTCGTACTTCTCTTTCAATTGAATATTAGATATTTTTTTACTGGATTTTGTATGTTTACCGGCAGTTGTGGTCCGATTGTACCCGTCAAATGAATTGTTATTTATAAGACAGCTCCAACAGAAGCACAAAACTATTTCACTAATTTTTGTCGCACGTATATCCTGAACGATTTAAACGAAATGTTGGTATCGAGCAACTTTTGATAGGAACGATTGTTCACAGGGACAATCGACGAGCGATTTGAAGTCATCGGGTGAGGAGACTCACCCTGTATACACGAAGGGTCCCTCTCGCTGGTAGCGGAGAGGCACCCGTGACCGTATGTACGTTTGAGAATACATTATGTAAGCAAAAGGCGAAAAAAGGTCCGTGGAATAGCCCCCACCATCAGATTCTATCAAGTCGTCCCTCCGTTCTACTCTCCCCTCCATGGGGCCCCTACTCTCCTCCACGGGGGCACCGCCACGGTGTGTTCCTGTACCCCCCGACCCAGGGAACATCGGGCCAGGAGGCATCAGGGCATAGACCTTCGCTCTGTTATACGTACACGTACGGGTGCGTGTCCATTTCAGAGTTTCTTGCGACTGTTGCTCTCGAGAGTGCTCTAAAATCCTCTCTGGCCATTTTTCAGAGTACTCAAAAAATCCTTCTGATCTCGCGGAGCGTCGTCAAAGTCATCTGTCAAAACGTACACTTTACAATTGTAAAAAGGACACAGGATCTCGAGAAGCAATTTGTACCTTCTAGGAATATACTGTGATAGTAAATTGGCTAAGGAGAGAGTGGTCCAGCTGTAGGAATGCCGTTCTTACACAAATAAATTTTGCTCTCTCTGTACACCGAACCGAGCTGACGCCCGAAACCCGAGCGAAGGAGGGATTCGAAGAGAGAGGGAGAGAGAGAGAGAGAGAGAGAGAGAGAGAGAGAAAGAAAAAAAATGGAAACAATGCATCCTGGAAGTAGCCGGACGGACTCCTCTGCCTGGCAGACAGGCCAAGGGAGCGGGATAAAGATCGAATCGCTCCGCGGTAGGATTCGCAGTCGATTCTTCTTCTACACGGCTAGACGATACCCTTTCGATTCTTCGATTCGACGATTAGGACCTTCGTCTACTACCTCGATCATTCAGAAAGGCATCGAACCTTTCGAACAGGGTCTAAAATAGATCGAATTCTGTTAGTCTCTTCTAAAATCTTGCAGACAAGGTGTCGAGTCCGAGACAACGGTCCAAGGTAGAGATCTTTATGCAGAAGAATGATTACATATTGTAAGGAATAAGCCGTATTTATTAGTAAATTTGACAGATGTGTTTATCGCGGGCGCGTTCGTTTCGATCTGCCTTCTTTTTCAAATCGTTGGCAATTGTAAATTTATAATTCACATTTATAATACAAATTTATAATACACACGTACATACATACGATACACACACATCATTAACCCTATAGTTATACACACATACATCATTAACCCATCATTAACCCTATAGTTCGGCCTATAATATGAAAGGGTTTGTATAATTTCAATAATTGCGAGATAGAATAGTCGTTTGACCGTGGTAGGTTGAATTGTTAATGTTGGAATTTATGGAAGAAACAAATTGACAAAAATAATCTACTATTATTTAGTAGGTTATACTATTGAATTACTTTCGGGAACTTTCGAATGATACATTGTATCT
The DNA here is from genome assembly GCA_916610255.1 of Lasioglossum lativentre. Taxonomy (NCBI): domain Eukaryota; kingdom Metazoa; phylum Arthropoda; class Insecta; order Hymenoptera; family Halictidae; genus Lasioglossum; species Lasioglossum lativentre. The sequence goes on from OU744355.1 coordinate 22,594,613, forward strand.
ATGCTGTCCACGTCATGGGACCCTCGACTCTCAATTGTTTCGTAGATCGTCGTCCGTTTTTCCAGAACGATCCTCACTCGCGTCCTATTTGTCGAAGAGTAAAGACGTGCCTCTCTACGTGTTTTTCATACAGATAAAGTTGAATAAATTCCATTTATATTGTACATATATAGTCTTTCGTTCATTTTAATACCCATATTGCGATAGTTAGATCTTTAACTCATTTACAAGCTGTCGAGTACAGAGTTGCGCCAAGGACGTCGATGTTACTTTACATCTTTTTTCGTCGGGCATTCTCGCTCCCGTGTACCCTTATCACGAAACCGGCAGTTGTTCTCGTAAAATCGTGATTCGATTGCAGCCGATTTTTTCCCGAGATTCGCTGGATACCGCGGTATAACATATAAACATCGCTGAAAAATGCATCCCCCGTTTCCCCTGTTTGCGATTCAGCGGCGACCGGCGCATCGCGTCGCGTCGACTGATTCACGAAATCCGAAATGTCCAGGAGCTACGTGCGTCTGCGGAATCACGTAGCCGCCGGGACAAACTGGTCGGCTACCAGCCGATCCCTCAGTCTTGTTGCTCGTCGGTACACCGTTCCACTGTTTTCGAAAAGCTTCGAAGGGATCTCGGCGCCACGAGCCGAGCAGTGTGCCGTTCGCATACGCTACTGCGATTTAAAAGGACTCGGCCAGAGCAACCGGTCGGGAGTCGGTCGTCGCAAACCTTGGACCATCGACACCGGACGTTTCTTTTCTGCCATGGACACTGTGTCTTCATTCTTCTCGCTGCGGCCGCGGCTTCGCGGGCCCCTTGCCCGAAGACGACCAAAAAGGACGCAGTACACTGACCCAACAATGTGGCAATGCTCAGCCAGCTGCGAGATAAAGAAACGCCTTCTGTTGCGAACGGATCCTCGCGGAGCTCGAGGATCTTCTCCCCGGGAAGTTTGCCAAGCGCGATCGAACTGGCGCCGAATAAAGTTACAGCAAGTTCAAAATCAAGTGGCACCAGACGACTGACAACTAAACAACTAGACTAAGGATTTGATATGCATTTATCGCAAAAATTAGTAGGCACGATTTAACGCTAAATCACGGTGAAACCGACCGGTTTTATATTCGCCAGACGTTCTGGAACGTCTCTCTTTCGTTCCGGCGGTGATAACATTGTCTCGATCCCGCCACGTAGTTTTTCTTTCCGTCCCGTAGATAAAATCGCGATGCTCCTTGCTCTCGCCATATTTCATTTGGATCGGGTCGCAGAGAAGATCCAGCCCGTAGCAGGGACAAGATAAGCGAACGCTTTAATCAAATTGTTCACGACGAAGGCTACACGGTGTACCAGCGGGAAAAATGCAGCAAGATCCAGCTGCAAGCGAGAGAGAGACATCGTCGCTTATTCAAAATTTCGTATTCCTCGTCACGATTTAATGTACCCTGTGCGCGTCAGCTTCTGGCGAAAGCGTTTAATTAAGATTTCTCGATGCGGCTCGAACCGGGCAATTTTCCTGTTATCCGGGGGAAGAGCGTTATTCAAATCCGAATTTACGGGCGAGCGTACGCGTGGACAAAGACGATCGTTTCGCTCGCGCGAAACTCGTGAAATACTCGCGCGACGACGCGACGCGACGCCCGCAGACTCGTAAAGCGTGTGGTTATAAAATATCTCTCTCTCTCTCTCTCACCCCGGTCTGCGGGAAAAAAAAACAGGGTGGACGACGCGTTTCCCTTTATCTATAGTATTCGCCATCTCGAAAGGGAAACGGGTTTGAAACGAAACCAGCCGGCGAGTTATTCGTCGGGGCGAAACGCGAGCGGAAAATTGATCGTTAGCACGGTGGTGTCGTCGCTGGGCTATCCGGTATCGGCCGGTATAAACATCACCGCCGCGTACAATACGCGGAGACGACGCGACGCTTATTTAACTGTAACAGCTATGAACACCGTCTCTAATAAAACAGGACCGTTCCGCGAGCCGATAAATTCGTCCGACGGGAGCGCCGCATTTTTCCGCGCGTGAAAATACGTTCTCGTCCTTGCAACGAATCGCCTCAGCGATTCCGCCCATTCGCGTTCGTTGCACTGTCCCTGGCAGGATCTCGAAGAACTATGCTCGCCGCTCCTCCGTGGAACCCGCAAATCACCTGGCCGGAGAGCAAGAGCGTGGGTGCAGCAGGTGGAATAGCTCCAGATACGATCCTCGAGGATCTCCCGTTTCGGACATCCTCGGCCTCCGCCTCGCCCCCTACCCAGAGGTCCAGCAAATCTAATTACTCCGGCTCTACCATGCATTTCAGATGCACCGTAATTTCGGAATCGATTAAATCCGGCGACGAGCTACCTTTCCTACCGCGTTCAACCTTCGATCCCGCCGGCTATAATCATGTAACGCTGTAATTTATATTAATTTTAAAATTGATTGTTCGCGGTCAGGGACGTCCGTAGCCTTTTTGCTGGTGCGTGCTCGCGCTGCTGGGCTACTTTGCCATACTTTGTACGTCGACATCTTGACTCGTCGCGGAGATGGGAGATTGGTTTTGGTTTTGTTGAAGGATATGATATGTCCTTTCTAACAACTGACACTTTATTAAAAACATCAATAGAAACTAAACCAGGTATGTCCTTCCTATACCGACTCTTCCGTCGAACACAACTTCGGGGCGACGCGTACTGGTCCACGAGGTCGATCTAGCTGTTCATTTGATAAAAAAGCATTTTGCCCAAATCGATGTTTATTGAATGTATATTGCTTCTTATTTATCCATGACATTAAAAAACGATGAAATTAATGAGATTTATTGAAAATTGTGATTAGAACAACCATTAAAAATCAACATTTTATGAATCCTATTTTTCACCGAAAAAATTACCTCGTTTCTTATCGATACCCTGTATTTAATATTGTGTATCCATTTTTGTTTCAAATGAATAGTATTTGTCTATATTTAGAGTATATCTTGTGTACTAAGATTTAATATTTATAATTTATTGAAATAATGCTCAATAAACTAAATAGAATCTTCAAAGTTTTCTATCTTTGGTAAAGGATATCTTTTGAGTTCCACATTGTTCCCTATTGTATCAAAGTGAATTATGTTCAGTGTACTTTTCTCTATGATATCATGCAAGAATCACATCCCATTCGGCCCCGGTACAAAAGTTATTGTTTAAAGCGTATGTGTCGCCTGAACTGTGGTCGAACCTCTTTTAAATTTAAGAAACAAACACAATTTTGATGATAAAGTTGGTCAATTAATGTTGAAAGATGTTAAGAATAATGATTTGTAAATGCGATGTAATGTCAATTGTTATTTTTGTTCATAAAAATTATATTTTTGTTTTTTTATAATTTATGTTTATAAAATCCATTACTTCAAAAATCATTGATTATTGTGTTTATTTGAAATCTGAACCTGATTTACTAGACACTTCCGATAATCTGAGAAAAACATGTTTTAAACAAAACTTAATCAACATTCAGCTATCTACAAATTTCAATCTAAACAATTAAAAAAGAAATTTTTAACGCATAAATAATTAAAGTCACCTTGAATTTTTAAAAGTCAATGTGTATTTTTGACTTTATAATATTGTAGCTGATATCAAAACGAATCCAACAACCTAAATTATTATACCTGTAAACTTTCAAATAGTGTTAAAATATTAATGAACAGCTAGATCGGGCGAGTGGACCAGTGTGCGACGTACAATCCACGTCCTACCCACTCGCGTCTCATGCATTGTATGCTTGTATCAGCAGAATCGCAACAATTGGATCCTGAGTTTTTTCCCAGAGATGTTTTACTTTAACAGGTTTCCTTGGACGCAACTGTTGAGTCAAACCGTTTCCGATCGACTTTTAGAATTGACATCGGTGTGACAATGGTGCTGCGCGCACTCTTTGTAATGCCTATTTTTCTCATAAATGCATCAAGTCCGCAGTCTTTCAGATAAGGAATCCGCCAATTACATAGATACCGAACAACGAGTGTATCGAAGCACTCGATTAGCCGACGGCATAAAATTTTCTAAGTAAGCCACCTTCGAGAGCCGTCATCCTCGCGCAATAACAAACGATCACGGTGCTCGAGCCTCGATCGAAAGCTTTCGAAGAGTGGGATCCATCCGAGGAGTTTCCACCGTCAAAGACATCCAATTAAAAAGCCGAGGAGCTTGTTTTATTGGTGCGGCGGTGCGCGGGATAAGAACCGGATAACGCGGTGTACAAGGGAAAATTCTCCGCGATGTTCGAACAGTTTCCCCTTCGGACTTGTTAGCGTGGATTTAACCGCGGGACATCCCAGTCGGCGAACTCTCCGATTGAAATCGGCGGTTTCCGGTTCCCAGTTCGCACACCAAGCGAGCCGTGACTCGCGCTCGTTTGTTTCCCTTCGGGGGGAAACTAACGGGAAGCGTTGCGCGTGGGCGATTCCCACTGGGCCATTTCCATAAAGCAGGTGGACTTCATCCGAAAATGCTCGTGTCGCGAGATAACGTTCAAAGCGGTGCTGTTCTGGAAGCTTACACTCGAGAGACACACCGAAGAGGAGACAACTCGACGATGTATCCGATCCCATTTCTTCGAAAGACAGTGGACGATCTTGCGAAACAATGTTCATCACGCCTCGAGAGTTAATGTGTGTTGGATTCTTGCATGAATCATTAGTTTATATTTTGAATTTGTTCAAAACGTTTTCTACCTCGCTCTTGCTTTGTTTGTAAATCCCAGGAAAATCCTGTTCTTTTATTAAGAAGCGACCGATGACGGGCCGGCATTTATGAAGGTTAGAGTCATAAATGCCCTTCCTCGCTCCACCGTCTTTTACCCAAGTAACGGCTGGTTTTTCCCGAAAAACATTCAGGTACAATTTCCCCCTTAGCAGACCTTTGCCGAACAGAGGTACGTAGCTCAGTTCTGTACGAGCATTTCAAGCACACGGTTGCTGAGTTAACAGCTCCGTGCAAGTAGCACTTATATTTAGTTTTTTTTCTATTTTGTATGTTTTTAATAAATATTATTTTTGTTTGGAAGCAAACTCTGTTGACTATTCAATAATGTGAATTGCGAATTTTTTTTCTATCCGTCTGTGAAGATTACTATCCGAGGATTTTCCAAGGAAAGTTTCGATTTTTTTGGGTAAAGCACCCTCTATGTATAAGGTGTAATCGTTCGATTCCCCGCGATAGCTCTGCGTACAGATTCCCCGAGCACACGTGACCGTGCCGAGGGAACGAAGAATATCCTCGAGTTTGCTCCTAATTAGCGTAGTCGCGTTACTACCTCTCCGCCCACACCGGTTCGTCTCGTCCTATACCCTGTCCCACCGTTCCACGTTTCGGTTCCTCTGGTTGGAGAGAATCGTGTCCTCTCTGTGTCTCTCTCTCTCTCTGTGTCTCTCTCTCTCTCTGTGTCTCTCTCTCTCTATGTGTCTCTTCGGTTTCCGTCTCTCGAACGAGTGATCGCTCATTACACACCAGAGCGGAGCGCCCTTTCCCCTATGTACACAACGCTGGAATTCGAGGATAATAGTTGAACCAGTCGCAACACTGTCAATGTCCCTAACGATTCGCGCCATGCGTGGATCCGCTTTGACAAGTTGCGCGCGATACGCTATCGTATCGATCCTACGTTCGAGACGCTCGCTGGCTGGGGTCGACGACTGTTATCGTATCGATTTCGCTTCTTGAAATGATTATCGAGAATCTTTACTGCGAACAGCTGCAACGAAGAACCGAGATTTATTATCTGTTTTTAGTTAGAAATATTGTTGGAAATGTCCTTGATGCGAGGACTTTCGTCATCGCAGATACGCGTAAACTGTCCGTGTTGATCAATACATGGTGACGTCATCGTGACGTGTCATAAAAACACTAGTGTAAACAGTACAGTAATTTCGATATACATCGATGGGTTCGGACGGCATTCGTCGTATTTCGGCTCTGCTAGCGCGCCGGTCCATCTTTCGTCAACACGCGTTTAGGGTGCGCTCTGATTGGTCCGTGTTTTTCGTTAATAACTCCTAAACGAAGCCGCGGCGGACATTTTCGAAAAGCAAAATGTCGCTTCGAATGACCTCAGGAACCGCCCATTTCAGGGAATTGAAGGAATTTTGGGACACCCTGTATAATGAACTATGCAAGACGCGATCTGTTTAAGCTAGCTGCTTTTACCGGACTGACGACGGTCCTGACATTATGCCCTCGCCTGGGCCCTTCGGTCGCTGGATAAAACCGCCCTCTTACGTATTATACCTAAGATACACCGTTATACCTAAGACTCTATGGTATCGTATTCCAACAAATATTCGTTCATATGAAGAAATAGAATAGGAACTGTTCCGTTTGGCGAAGAACATGTTAATTGAAACAATTCGAAGTAATTTATATAGCATCGATGTCTAGATAGACGTATTACTGCTGTCTGTGACAATTACGGGTGAATGGAAGAATCTCTGTTTTTATAGGTAGAATGCTCGAGAAAAAGGGAGACCGGGAGGGAAGAAACGGCAGCGATCGTAACTCGGAGATGATAGTACGTGGAATCGGGTTTTCTAGTGTTGCCGCACGGCTAATCTCGAAGTGGCGCACGTCCGTTGCAGCCGTGCCCGTGTCCGCAGGATAATTGCCCGTGGAAAAAGCGAAATTCTACCGAGCATAATGCGACACGTTGCGATTCCGCGGCCTCGGGTTCGACAGAACTCCCCGACGACCACCTTGTACCGTTACGAGACCTGTCACGCACCCTTGAATAATATCGACAGATTTACCAGCGGGACGAGTGCTCACGATCCGAACGTAGTTCCGGCGACGTGTTCAATGACGCAGATCGCGCGTCACGATTTAAATCGTCACGGTCGATAGAGCGCCGATCGAAAGTACGGCGATTCTAAGGCTGAGGCTGTGCGCCGCGTGCGACGCGTACAACTCGTCTCAAATAATATAGTTTCAAGCGCGTTTAAACTGTTCTTGCGACATTCGATCGAATCGCATACACGTGAACCGACAAACGCACGAAAATTCGAACGAGTCGAAAGCAAGGACGGTTCGTACGAATTAAAAATGCATCGAAGCAACCGAGAGATTCGTATTCGGTGTGACGGCACAACTAATGTGGGTCGGTGCAGGAAGTAATTTTGCCCGTGTCGCATTCGCTGCCTCGATATCCACGTAATAACTCAGACGTTGCCCGCTATTCTTGCAGAGCTCGAACCTTGGTCAAGAGCTGCTGGACCGGGTGTTCAGGCACCTGAATTTATTGGAGACTGCGTACTTCGGGCTCCGCTACCTGGACCACGGCAATCAAACGGTAAGAACGACACGCCTTTCCCTAATTAGACTGCGAAGTTTACGCATTTGCGCCACACGAGAATCTTCTAAAATTTCAGTATGTATACGTTTCGAGGCAATAAATGCGTAAAGATCGTCGATCCAATGACAAGAAGTCCGGCGCGCGGCTCCGTAGCTCGGAACGAGATCGCGCTGAATGAAACAGCAAGTTCGAGACAGTTTACCGTTAATTAGATTTCTACGATGAAAAATTCACACGGCGATGCCCTGAAGACGGCCGATTGCATCGGCCCCGGGGCACAAGAGGATAGGGATTATTATCTACGGGAAACGTCGAGCTGGCTGCAATTTCCGGCCCGCTCGATGAACAGTTTCAGTTTGGCGCGGGCTCGTCCCCTGATCAGCGGGGTCCGGGGATTAATTATTTTCGAAGTAATTCTCGACTGTTATTCGCGGAACTCTTCAGCAATGGCTCGACCCAAGCAAGAAGATCGGGAAACAGCTAAAAGTACTGAAGGGAGATCCGAGCTCCGATGTCCACACCCTCTACTTCGGCGTGAAATTTTACGCGGCGGACCCGTGCAAACTAATCGAGGAGATCACAAGGTCAGTAGATTGAATTTATCACCTAGACTAACTAGTTGCTAACTCGCCACCGTCCCATAGCGATTGGGAATAATTGAATAGCCCCACGGAGACTCGCCTGGTTTTGCCAGTTGCCCCGATCTACGGCAAACTTGATCTATCGATCTATAATGTATCCACGCCCACGAAGAAAGTAACAGGGAAACCTCAAAATACACTAGACATCAACAGTATATTTATATATATACAGGATGGTCCATTTAAGTAAGGCCACCTAAATATCTCTTCGCGTTATTGTGACGCAAAAACTATTTCTTACGTAATGTGCATGGTGTCAATGGAACAATATCTGGCTAGAATATTTTTTCTCCCAAGGTAATTTTTTTCGGAGTCATCAAGATCATCGGTGTTTTTTGATACGTAACTGCTTTTTTTTTATTGCATCGTGTAGCTGAGCGAAAAATACATTCAGATATGTATAATAGCATGACCTTAATGACCTTGATCTTTGAAAATTAAAGTGAACACTCCGGAAAAAATAACATTTGCAAAGAATTCACCTTCTGATACCATTTATATTGCATTAAAAACATTTGTTATGTCATCACTAGACTGCAAATTTCATGCATTTATGATGAAAATGGGTACGGACAATTTAAAGCAGTGGTCATATTAAAAAGATTTAAGGACATCAATGTATTAGTTTCAGTTCAATAAGGTAATTAAGAAACGAAATAATTTTTTGAGGGTAACTATTTTCTGATGTTACGGGAAAGAAAGTGACATAGTTCATAGCATTTCCCATACGCTCTTCTTCTTTGCGTCGCAAATTTTGATCGTTCATTATTTTTTCTGTGATTTAGCTTGTGATAGCTAAAATATGATATAAATATTATTGATTCAATTTTGTCTGAATGTCTTGCAAACACTGCATCGAGAGTTGTTCCTGATCTTGTTGTCGCTTCATTAGGATTATTTACCATTTCCAATCTTGATTTACTTCTAAACATTACTAGACTGCAAGAAGTTTCACTTCTGCCGCGCGTGGTTTTTTTATTTGGCTCCTGTGTCTTGCAATCGATGCAAAAATTTTTTATTTTGCATAAAGATCCGCAGTCTAGTTATCACAAATAAAGAAGACATTTAGGTGGCCAAATTTAGGTGTACCACCCTGTATATATATTTATATGTATTATTTAAATATGGGGTCACATAAAAAAGTTGTAGAAAACAATTTCCGAGGTCCAGTCCCGTATGGGTCCGTTAAGAATGAATTTACCAGAGGAAGCATTTACACCAGAGAAAATTGCGTTTGCCGACGGCGCGGCGCGGCGCGGCGGCGCAGAAAAATGAATGAAAAAGTCTTGTTCGCGCGAATGTTCGGTCGTTAGATGGACTATCAAAGAGCCACTAGCAGCCAAGGTGCTAATAACAGTAACTGAAAGATCCGTACGGATCCGTGAACTCATCCGCACCTCCGCAATTTCTCACCTCCGTTGCCGTGGCAAACGATTAATCGTACACGAGACAATGCGAACGAGGAGGACAGCGATCGCTATCAATTTTATAGCGAGAATCTAACAGTACCTTTTCATTCTCCTCTCGGCCGAACAGTAGGAACGATGAGGATGATTCTTCTGGCGCCATAGGAAAAGAATCGCTCCACGTATCGTTCCCCTCGTTGAATTAATCAACGGAATAAGTTCTCTAATCTGAGCGATCGGTTCCTCCGACAAACACACCGGTAACGGATCGTTGACGCGTTGCGTTCGTATAGGTGCGCGAAGCCTACCAAGTTCTCCTGTCCCGTGAATACGAAACAGCCGGGGAACAAGACTGTGTGGGTACCAGAGCGGTGTCACAGACACTGCATGCCTGCCTCGTTATCCTAATGAGTCAGGCTTAAAATTCTCAAAGCACGCTGCTTCAAAATCTTTCCACCTCGACGCCGCGCGCCGCGCCGCGCCGCACCGCGCCGAGCAGTCCCGACCCGACCCGGCGACGACGGAGCTAAGAGAATTTAAAACACTCGTTCCTCGGCGTTGCACTTTTTCCGGAAATCTTCTTTTCACCGAACGATACAGATCGCTCTCGACCTTCCGTTGTTAATCCTCGTCGCGACAATTCTGTAACCGCGAATTGTCATACCGAGAATATGAACGCTAGAAATTTTCTTTTATTTTCGTTCGCGTTTCGTTACCGTGAAAATTGTTTTCCGATGAATTTTTGTCAACGTCCAGGAAGATGTTTGCAAATTCAACGAGACAAGTGTCGCAAACGATTTTTCACGGACTAAATTTTCCGGTCGATTAGAAGACCGAACGAGAATCGTGTTTCGCCGGGGGACTGAACTGCATCGAATGCAAATTCGTCCCCCCACAGCTCCGCGCTGATTATGCAGGGCGCCAGCGATAATCAATCGCACGAAGCCCCCGACGTTGATTAGCTAATTGAACCCGATTAAGGGGCAATTCTCATTGTATTCAGTCGAGTTCAATTTCTATCGTATAGAATAGTGCATAGAATCTACAGTGCCCCGATCTATAATGCATCCTATTGTGTCAGCTCTCACAATCGGCGGGGTCAATACGCGACTGTGTAACAATGATACCTTAAGTCTGTCGTCTAAGCCTGAAATAACAGCGGACTCCGTTCGGCCTGAACTGCTTCACAATATCAGTTGCTGCGCTTCGCTCGGATATATATCTTCGATAAACTCCATCTAGACCCTGGGATAAAAAAGTTGTATTCAAGCTGATCGAGAAAAGGCATTCAGAGGTATTGATTATGCATTCTCTTCTTCGACTTCGTTCCCTTTTAAATCATCCCCTAACACCTGGATAACTATTTATAAAATTCTATGCGATGTCTATGAGATATTTTGTTTGTTTCTGTTAGAGTTAGTGGTTCAGGATATTCAGCCGGGATCAGGATCAGTCTTATTTAATTAAACGCAGGTTTATTTTAATAAGCACGTACTTACGTGTCGGTTGAGATACAGCGAAGAAGCGAAGTTAGTTCTAGAGAGTACAAAAAGAGAAAAGAATAGAAAGAGGGCGTGCGGACTATTTGAGTGTCCGCGGTGAATTTAAAAGTATATAATTTATTTCTAATAGTTTCGGGAGATGAAAGTAACTTCTAATTGAAGAGTTACTTCAATTGCCAGAACCATACGATTTCTTCCTTTCATTAATAATCTTAACGAGCTACTGTTCTCTGTCAATGTCTCTACCGTTTTAAATTAATTGCTCCAACTCATTCTTCGCATAAATGCATAAAATCCGCAGTCGGATAATAAACTGCTATGAAATTCTATGAAATCCCCGACGTAGAAACATCGATGCAGCTGCGATAGAACTTGGATATTTTCTTCCAGGAGATAAAAGAGTTGTACGTCTAAATTGAAGAGTTCCGTCTATCGGTACGAAGTTATCCGCGAAGAATATAGTCACAGTCGGACAGGCGAAAAATGGCGAGCATCCGTCAATTGCGAATCGTCTGCAGCCGTTCAGCGACGTTTTATTCGAGGGTAGCCGAATTACGGTTCTCAAACAGATCGCCGCCGTTTTTCGCGACTTCTTATCGGACAGTTGAGTCCTCGATCCACCGTCGCGTCGAGATCGATGGAGCATAAGCGACCGTCGATGCCTGGCAGTCCTTTTAATGGAAGCCTGTGAAAAATTGGGGTTTCTGACACCGATAGAGCGACCTCGATTGATTCCTTGTTCGGTGCTTGGGCTCCATAAACCCCTGCGCGCGATGCTCGATTTCACCCCCGGCGACCTGGCATTTTTTCCTTCTGATAAACACAAGCTTCCTCCGACTCTCGCAGTCGGCAAGATAAAGCGGCAGTTTTTTTTCTGAAAGAGAGAGAGAGAAAGACCGTCGACTTCGCCGTCGATATCGATCATTCGCTGTGCAGCTCGCCTTCCTCCTCTTCGCTTCTTCGCCACTTCGCCTCTTCGCCTCGCGCAAAGTCCAAGAACCGATATCTGCTCGTTCCATCGCAAATATTCGAGTTCCGCTTCCGCGTGATCGCCGCGCGTTCAGGCATCATTTATTTTTCGTGCTCGAACGCTTTGGTACCGGAACGCCTTATTATTACACTGCAGACGCGGAAGCAAAGCCGATTTGCGGTAACACGGATTTTTCCATGCAAATTTGCCTTCCGTGTCCTCGTTCCATCGTGCGCGCTTCACCCCCAGATAACTTCGCGTAGATTAGCCAAAATGATTTGACACATAGTTTTACGGTCGGGTTGGTATCCAAGTTTAGGGGATGAAATTGCCTGGAAAAATCGAAAGTCTCGAAATTTCCACCGGAGATATAGATATTGAATCACCGCCGGAAGACTAACGTAAGTGTGCTTTTTGACTTCTCGTCGAGTTCATTCCGTTCTTGATTTTCTTAAAAGCAGCGCCGTACCGTCCATTCTCCCGGCCCATAAAACTCTCATTCCGCTTATCTAGAATGACGCCGGTATTAAACGGTCGCCTCGCCATATAAAGTTCGCGGAGTCGTTCGATTATGTCAACGAGGAAATCCCCGGGACGGAGGGCAATTTCGTTATTGCATATTTGAATGCAAAGCATCTTCTTGCCGAGGGAACACTAAAATCGCGCGTCCGTATTATGATAATCTTCGGCGGGGCCGGAGGTTTTTCTATCGTTCATTTTTCGCGGAATCAAATTACCGATATTGGATAAGAATATTTCGATGCTATCGGTTTCACCGTCTCGCTGCAGCTTAATAACTGTGATCCCGAGGGAAACCTGCTCTCTTAGAGCGAAAACAACTTTCCTGAAAAATCTTTTTGTAACTCGTTGCCCGAAGCGTTCCAGCTATTTCCAGCATGCCGTTCATTGTGTGTGTGTATATATAGCGAATTGTGTTTTAAAGAAATCCGCGATCGCGAGAACATCGCGCCCTGTAAATACTCACCGATATTGAAAGACGAGTTTACGAGCCTATTACATATAATTTTCAGTTCAACACCCTTGTCTCGCCTTTTTACCTCACCGAATTGCAGATCTCTATGTAAATATCAATTTTTACGGACCAGTTCACCGAAGAAAACTCTAGATTTTATGACAAGGTAATAATAACGAAAAGAATCGTTCGATATTACCTTGCCCCATTTATTTCTATATTCCCTGAAATGGTGGAAAATCTGGTCGGGAGATTATCTCCAGGCTGTAGATTGTATGCACTCATGGAAGAATCGACTGAGTGCAATTTACGACATTTTTCAAGAAAACAAGAAATTTGTATTCCCACGACTTAAAATCGACGAAGACCATTTTTACATCGCATAAAAATCCGCAGTCTAATTATGACGTTCGTCGTTACGCTTCTGAATGTTTCATCCGGAATGAAAATACGTTTGATTACGTCCGCGGGCGAATCGAAACGTCCCGCTATTTAATAAAAAGGCGGATGGTATGAATCGCAGAAACGACCGACGCGACGTTTCAACGAATGGAATTGAATCCTCATTTGCACAAATCTGTTCGTCCGTTATAATACAACTCGTGACGAGTTGTCCCCAAATTGCAAAGAGGATTTGATTTCGATTTAAAAGAAACGAACAACATTCGTATTAGTGGACATTACACGGGTTAATGGTCGCGTAAGAATGCGAAACAAACGAGCGATCCGATTTTTCCGGTTTCTTACGATCGGTCCGATCGCGGTGGCCATGTTGGTTCCCGGTTTCGCCAAGGAGATCCCGGGTAATATTTAGCGAAGATATAAAGCTAATACGGTTGAGCCCGCTTTATTCCAGGGCCGTTTCGCTGTTCCAGGCACGGCGGAGCGGAGCCCGGGCTGCGCGCGTTTGCTTTCCGCGCAAGCCAATAATAATCCGGGAATATGCGCATCCCATTTACCCGGGGTATTATTTATACTATGCTTTCAGTATGCTTAGAGATTCGATATCCCGCCGCGGTTTCGTCCGGTCATTGTGCAATGGTCGCGAAGGGTGCAGCGTACGGTCCGAGGCTGGGGCCCCGGACAACCGTCCATCGATTGCTCATACACGAGATAAAAAATGAACGCATTTGCATATAGATTGAGTTCGTCCGTTTCCCGGCACGTCTTTTTTCGCTTCTTGTTCTCCCCGGACTCCTACTACCGAATCAGCTGAAACCGAATGAAACGAACCGCTCCAAACCCCCGTTACACCCTCGGCATCTTCAACAACCCGACGACGACAAACTCGACCACGGTCAATGCCGTTCGAGAATTCTTCGGGTCAGTTCGAATTCCTCGTCTTTACCACGCTACGCGGCTCCTGTCATCCCCTAATTACTTCTCGATTGCTTCTCGAACTCTTTTGGGTCGTGCAAATGCCAACGATTTCATGGAAAATAAAAATGTTCCGCATCGATCGTGGGAAGCAGAAGTTAAATACAAATTGACAACATTACAATATTCTTAACCGTTTGCAGTCGGAGCTATTTTAACTCGAAAATTAAACATTTCTTCCGACCTAGAATAATTCCATTGTACACGATTATGGATTTTATACATTGATATAATACCTCGTACAATACTTAAATGTTTAGTAATTGGTTAGATACCAACACATATAATAATGTAAACAATATTGTGAACAATGGGACAGCAATTTTTAGTGGTGCCTCTGAGTCAGTGCGAAGGGTTAATAATCTCTTTGCGTTTTGTATTTCACCCAGCCAATTTCTTCATAGATGCATAAAAATCTGCAGGTCTACCGATCATGCTAGACGCAGGCATACATATTTCTATCGGCCTGTTCGGACTCGTTCGAACGAGAACCGGTCGAGAAGTATCGTTCCCCGAAGATTAATAAACGATCGGTTTATCGGTCGGACGATCGGCTCGGGTTAGCTCCTACGGCGGTATTCCGAAAACTATTCGAAGTTCGCGGAACGTCTGATAAGTTCGGTGTTCGTTCGTATCGGTGGAGGCAGACGAGAGTATCGACCCCCACGGTGGTGATCGGAACGGAAACACACCTCTCGTTCCATTCGGACGAGCAAGATCGGCCCCTCTCTTGACTATAGATTAGCGTGTGGCTAGCCCGAGGCGGCGAGTTTCTCTCCCCGAGACCGTAGCAATTAAGCCCCCCTCCCCTCCCCCCGGAGCTGCAATTATCTACCGAAAATGAAAATTATAGAGAGCATTGTCAGGAGAGACCGTACCGCGGACGCGAATGGCGTTCGGTAGGCCATTCTTTTCGGGCAACTTTTTCCCTTTCGTGTCTCTATTTCCTAAACTCTCCGCTACGTAGACACCAAAACGAACAATCGAACCGGTTTAAATCTGTCTGCGAGCCACCGAGAAACGAATATCCTCTCGATCGATTTTTTCTATTGTTTTACACGGGAGCCGTTTCGCAACGTTTACTTCCCAGCACGATGGACGGTGCAGTAGCGAATCCCATCTTATAAAAATTCTCTAGAAGAATAAATTCTACACCTACGCTTATTCGAATGCTTTCGATATTAAATGCAGAAGACTCTTTGATATCGAGCTAAAAGAAGGTAGTAATATTCATGTTGAGTGGATTCTTCGGAATCTTGATCGCCTCGTTATTGCCCCAGAATGGGTTAAAAGGCAGATCCAATAAAGTATAAAAGGTTTACGAGGCCCGAGGCGCAGAATTTTTATTATTTCGCCGGTGGAGCAACGAGTCAGTTCAGCAGTCGATATATCTAGATCGATATTATACGAGCCGTGCAATGCCCTTTTACCGTCACGGTAGCGCACAGACGGTTAAGGCACTTAGTACTTTTCGTCTATCGTTGCTAATGTCCGCCCACGGTACTCGAGGAGACTCGTAACTTCCATCCACGCCGACTTCCGGAGGCTTTCGACGACGTTTCATCGACGTTGCAATGTTATATCCAGCTTCCACCGGGACCGTAGACACACAGAGAAAGCAACTTATTTTCTCGCATACCATTGAACACGTACGCGAATTTACCGCGCCGCGTCGCGCCGCACCGTGCCGGTCGTGCAATCTCTCGTAATCGGTAACGCGACAGAAAAATTGGCAAAAGTCGGCGAGTGTTCCGCAACTCCGCCTCGGAACTTCGGACGCATAAAAGTGATTGAGCTTCTCGACGCTGTTATTTAAATACCAGGGGGACGGGGCGGGACGGGGCGAGGTCAATTTCTTCGGCTCGGACCATGAAACTTTATGCACTTACAGAAAATGAAAACCGTGCAATCTACTCGAGCGAATGTAATAGAATTTTATATATGTATATCTCAAGAATTTCATGTATCTCCGTCTACTTCTTTATCCTCTCTGGCACTTTCAACGCCGCGTTGGAAATATGCATATGGCGCGGCAAAGAAGCCGAACAATTTCCATCCAAGTAATATTTCTAGAAAAGTTCGTAGATTTATAAGAAATTTTTAGAAATTTTTCTCCGATAAAATATTGAACCTTTTGCATTGAAAAACCAGAATACGCCGGCTTAAGCGAGTCACTTACATCTTTATCGCGAGTCTACTTCGATCATAGTTGAAGAGGTTAAAGAAGGTGGTGCGTTGGCGTGTAAATTGAAGCGTGTACGATCGCTGTGAGGGCTCCTTAACGGCCCCCTGGCACACAACATAACAGGATACCAGAGACGCAGACAGTACGACTGGACCGCGAGACATAAAACCCAGGTTTTAAGGGCGGGGGCGGGTGAAGGGGGACCCGGGATAAGGCACTGTCGCCGATGGTTCTCCACTTTTGCCTGCACGTGCCTCGACCGGGCAGCGCTGTCGAGCCAGCACGAAAAGATACGTCACGTCACGACGCGACGCGACGGCGCGCGGAGCGGCGCGGCGTAAGCACGCTCATAACGCGAGGAATATGGAATACGTGCTACCGAATGGAAGAGCGAGGAGGCGCTCATTTAAATAATTGAATTTCATTTGCCCGCGGCGAGAACCCTTTAGCGTCGCGAAACCCGGCCAGCGGGCTAGAAAGAAGGATAATTAGATGATAAATGTTTTCAAAGGCAATAATTGCTTCTTCCACGTTCGTTCCGAGGCGAACTTTCGCAGAGAGGATCAAAGCTGCCGGGCAAAGAATTTCGCCGAGAAGATCAAACAGAATTTTTTAAAGACGAGGGACGATTCTCGATCGACGTCACGTTCCACCGGGATTATTGCCGAAAGGTGGATCCCGAAATTCCCGGGTATTCCAGATTCGTCGAAATTGTTCGTTTCCGAGGCCATTCGTGCGTGCTAGGGTGGCCCTTATATATTTTTCGACTTCCGACGTTTTCTGCGACCACCCTAAAAGAGTGAAAACATCCGTTGAAGTTTTTGATTTAGTCAGGGCAAAAAATGTGAAAAAAAGCTTTTGACCCCTAAGTGCCACTCTAATGCACGCGCGTTCTTCGATCCTCTCGCGTTATCGTTGCTCCGGCGAGCGTTACCCGGCCGTGAAAGTAAAACGAGGAACAAAGGAATCGGACGACGACTTTTCGAAGGGAGCTTGTGTCTCCGCGAAGACGATAACAGCCGACAAATGGTGTCGCGTCGCGTTTCCTTTTTTCGCGGCGCCGAAACTTCTTCGACGTTTGCGCGAAAACGTCCCCGTAATTTTCTCGTATTTGCTCCTCCCCAAAAATTAGTCTCCTCGAAGATTCGATCGATCCCCGCGAGACGGTTCGCGATTGCAATTCGCGTCTCATTTCCCCGACACACGATCTCCGGGCGTGGTTTATTAACGCACGAATAATTCCCCGACCCCGTCTGCGAATTCGAGCGAATCCCCAAGAGACTTTTCCCCTTTCAAATTCTGTTTCTTCTTCCGGTCTTATCCGCCTTATCCCCCTCGGTCGCCGATGCGAGGATTACCCGCGAAATTCCTTTTAGGATAATTTCGAAAGATTTACTCCTCGCTCTTTCTACCCGTTTCCTCTTGATCCAGCGCGCGGGAAGGCTCGTGCCCGGATACTCGTGCGACTCCGTTTCTTCCGTGCCTGAAAAAAGATTCAATATATCACCGTCGAATCATTAAACTCTCATTCATTAGGCTCTTCTTATCCTGCCAGCCTCCCGCAGGATTCTCCCGTTCCTTTCCCTGTCGTCGACTTTAATCAGCCGGTTTTCTTGTCCCCTGTCGTTTAATCTCTGTTTCTTATTTTCCTCCGTTTGCACTTCGCCTTTCTCGCTTCCTATCAGAACGTCGGCCTGCTCTTTCTGTTTTCTTCCTTAGCGTCGCGTGATCCCGGGTGGCCGTTTATTAACGCGTGTTAGCGCCGCAAAGAAAAATCCTAGTGTTTAGTCTCACCAGGATGCCCGAGCGCACGGGAACACGGGTAAAAGAAGCTGTCGACGCCGTTAAAGCGACGCAACACGCGGGAAAGATGGATCAGAGATTTCTTGGCGCTGTCCGAGATTACAGTCGGATCCCTTTCGTTCTATCTTGATTTCACGCTCTTTATTTTACTGATAGAACCGTCGCGTAGCGTCGCGTCGCGTCGCGTCGCGCGAGAAGGCTATTGTTGCCGGTAGATTGCGGATCTTTATGCGTTTAATGCTTCCGTAGATCTTGCAGGACAAAACAGAGCTAAACGGAGAAATCCATTACTGTCGTTCGTTCCTCTTAAACTCGAATCAGATTCTATTTTAATGTTCAACTGGAGGGTTGATTAATACACTGCGGATTTTTATGGAAAATTAAAATTGTCCGTATAAATTGTATATTACAGTAATTTCGATCTGTTCACTGGTTTAAGTCGTGCTTACTCATTTTTGTCATAAACGTATAAATCCAATTATAATCTATACAAAAGAAGCACAGCACAGCTCTGATCATTGCGGACACGAAGAAACAGCAAGCCTTCGGGAATCGATTTAGAGCGATGCAGTTTGATTGGCGATTCCCTGGTTTTCATTTTTCAACCGAAGATAAAGATGTCCTCCGCGCGTTTACACGGTCTGTCCCGGTCCCGCTCTTGTTCTTGCTCTGGTTTTTCCCCGGTTGTCCCAGACCGGCGCCGAAGGAAGCGCTATCGTTAAGCCGATCCTCTTCTCCGCTCCGCTCCGCCTCGCGTGCTCCCTCCATTTACATCGCGTTTCCAGCATTCCTCGTATACCCGGCGTTTTTGCGGCTGCTAGCGCAACTTATGCAAAGTAAATACCGCTCTCGCGTGCGATACCGGGGAACAAGCGCAGCCTCAAAGTGTTACGGAAAGATAGTTAACGAAGTTCTTCGCCCGTGGTGCCTCGTCCACGCTTTTTACCACCTCCAGAGACGCTTTCCTTCTCGTCACCGATTATTCGCAACGGATTACACCGCAGCGATAGTTCTAATAATAAATGTTCCAACGATTTTTACGAATAATACAAATTGTTTTGTCTTTCTCAGTTAAAAAAAAAAAAAAAACTATGACAAATATCAGAAATATTTTGCTACGGGCGAGAACTATAGATGTGCTGACTATACCATAACAATTTGAGCGAAATCCGTTCAGTAGTTTTTGAGATATCATGGTCGCCAATATGAAAAATACAGTTTTGAGAAAAACGCGTCTAAAGATTCAAGTACGATTTACACAAAGAAAATATAAACTCACCATTAGTCTGCTATGTGTTGAGAAATTGTCTTGGCTCGATGCTCCGAATTGCACGTTGATTCGAATGCACTTTTTTCCAGCACAAATTAATGTCCAGCTGATTGATATTTCACTGGTTATTTATTAATACTTTAATCGTACCGAGGCAAACTGCTGCTCCGTTCTACGTGTTTATAACAGTCGAACAACTTCGAATATCGAAATATCCTTTTACCTGCTTATTCTACGAATGTTATAGAAGCAATTTGTGCAAAAAAAATTTTTCGATTTTTTGGACCTGCCACATGGGATGACCCCTTTAAGAGCAAGCCGAGGATCTTGGAACTGGAAAGTTGTGAGAGAATAGCAATATAGTTCCAATGATAAATGTCCCAATGAGCCCCCAATCGCAGTTGTTTCCTCCTTCGATCACCAGACTGCGAATTTTTATGCGGAATAAAAATTGTTTGCATCGATTACGAGAAAAGAGAGTAACAGAAAAATTGACTTGTCTTAATAATTTTAATAAACGCACGAATTCCGCGATCTAGAGGTTAGGCAAAACGGGTGAGCCGAGGATCTTGGAACTGACAAGTTGTCAAAGAATTCGCCAGGGAACTCGAGATCCCACCGAAAGAAAAGGCTGTCCGTCAGGGCAGAACGGAGGTAGTCGAGCAAACAGTTTCGCTTTTCATCGATCAAGCATAATAACGCGTAGAACAACGGGCGAGCAAGTTATAATCAAGACGTGCGAGAGGTTGGGGGGAGGAGCACGATGACAGCGAACGTGGCAGGGAAGCGAGAAGCGAGAGAGGAGGTAGGAGAGATTGGCAGGTAGAAAATGAAGAAAAAGGCGAGGGAAGTATGCGAGCGGGAAGGAATCTGCGTAAGGGGAAAGGTATGTATGAAAGGGAGAACGTGTCGAATGTCCGCGGGAGTACAGGAACCGAATGTAACACCAGGAAAGAAAGGCTTTGGTGAGGAATGGCGGGACCAAGCGAGCGAGAGAGAGAGAGAGAGAAAGAGCGAGCGGGTGGGGGGGGGGGCAAGGGAGGCAAAAGTACGGTTAACGATGAGTGTACAAGAAAAGAAACCGCGAGAGACCGTCGACGTTAATATCGAAGTTCGCGGCAAGCCGCAACTCGACCCCGTGCAAACCCTTTTTTTTTCATCGCATTCTCTTTGTTCTTCCTCCACCTGGCGTACACTGAACTATTTCCGTAAAATAGGTGGGACCCGATCCTCGAATTTCCATGTCGTGGAACAAGTTAAAATCAGCGACTTTTTTTCGGTGTTCACAGGTACCAGTTTTTCCTGCAAGTCAAGCAGGACATCCTGCAAGGAAGACTGCCCGTCTCCTTCGACCTGGCCGCCGAACTGGGAGCGTACGTAGTTCAATGTAAGTCCCTCATTCGTCTTGTTCTTGTCACGAATTTTCCTGGAAATTTCTCCGCGGAGACAACTGCCATCCGTCCTCGGATCTCGTGCACCACGAAAGACGAAACCGTGATAATGGAATCGGAAGCGTGCGCAATCAATCAGGCGGTTAGCGTTCGCTCGATTTCTTTTGCGCAACGAAAGCTTCCGCGTCAGCTTGACGCGGAGATTATTACCGTTTCTAATGAACGTTATGATTAAAACTAGCGGCTTTAATTAAATCCGGGGATATTAATCTTTCAAAGGTCAAAGAAAGCTAGCTAGACGATGGGGCCGAGAGCACCGTAATATCGTTGCAGCATTAACCTTCTGTCTCAAGGTTACCGTGGAACGAGATTACATTATTTTTAGCGTTAATAGCGCACTGCAGTTTTCGTCGCGAGAAATTCCCACCGCCGCCGCGCCGTTTCCGAAGAGTAGAAAATACTGTATACATACGTATAGCGTATTCGCCCGAGATTCCAAAACAAATAAAAGGGAATTCGCTGGAATAGCGTTCGAGTGGAAGACGCGGCGAAGGGGGATCGCTTGAGCGAGTAATCTCGGCAGAAGGGAATTGCGAGCGTAAACCTCAAATGACCACGGGGCGCTATGCTCCCTCATTATAGGTGCGACTGCAAAACCTGAAAATGAGGCGTAACTTCCTTTGTCTCGCTGGCCAGCAACGATTCGCTCGCGCCCGAGTCTTCCGGTCCGGTTCCCGCCGGCAATAGTACTCGTCTGCATTTCGCTCGAACATTTTGTTCAGCTGTGTCCAGACTCGGCAGAGGCAGCTTCGCGGTGCTGTTCGCTGCGCACAAGCGAACCCTCGCGCAATTTTTCTCCCCGGATACAGTAGACACGAGAGGTCTTGCGAATTAGAGAAATTCCTTTTCTTCGTGCGAGGATTACTTCCGGTAGCTTATTAAGATAAAAATTGTAATATTCCGAGGCTCGTAGGTTATAAACAAATTCGGAATCGATGAAATTCTGACATAAACTCCACCTAATTTCGTGTGCACTGGGTGATATCGAATTCTCAATAAAATCCGTAAACTAGAAGTGTTCTAAAAAAATTGAAGACCGCCTCGCGAGGATGGCTCGCACCGTCCGAAGCTTTCGTGCGTAGCTGGTCGTGGTCGCGATGACAAAAAGCGACGCAGCAAGAGCACGCGGAATTGTGTAACTCTTGCGAAACATCCCGATCCAGTGGAACAGGTTCCGCGCATATTCATCGACGCGTCGGATCGCTCGCGGGATTAATTAATCGCGAGAATTACGAGATCCTTTCGGGACCAGTCTCGGAAACTTCACGGTCGAGTGGGTTTCAGTTTCATTAACCGGCGTGTTTTCTTCCCGTCTCGTTCCCTCCCGCTAGTCCACGCAATCAGGGGGTCGTCGGAGCGTGCCGCGTCGGTGCGGTGCTCGGGAATAAGCGATCCGAACGAAAGAAGGATAAAAAAGGAGAAAAAAAAAATGAGGCCTAGAATCTTCCGCGGGATCTAATGGAATTTACTTTCCCACCGCACCGCGGTGCGCACGGATAGTGGTTCTCGCGGAGGAAACCTCCGATCTAAATTACGCTTTTCCGGGCTTCCGGCGGGCATTCATCGAAACGGAGGTCGTTGCACGTCGGTCGTTACACGCACTCGGCTTTTTTTCCACCGAGGATCCCAGAAAAGGGTCGTAACGACCGATAAGGCTCCGCCTGGCCGCGGCCAGGAGAATCAGTAAGAGGACCTCTCCTCGCTCCAGCATCATCCCCTATCAGAGAGGAGAGACGGGTTCCACCGGAGAGCGTGTTCATTTTTATCGCGATAATGGAGCTTTTATTTCGAGTCCTGGAACCAGAGACCGCAAGAACACCGGATATTTCACCAGGCAACGCCTAACGCTCTCGGCGCGGCGCGGCGGCTACGCTTATTCCCGGGTAGAGTCCAAACAAAATTGCACGCCGGGCGCAACATTATGCACCCACGCCCGCGCTAAATTACACTTCGCAATCATTTCTTTCGCGGCGTCTTTTCCGGCGAAACAACACGCCGCGCCGCGCCGCGATCGTTTCTGCGAAATTTCGAAACGTTCTCTTTCTCCCGCTGTCTGGGCAAACCCCTTATTTCATCAAACGATCGGCGAAATGGAATCAGACTATTAATCTGTATGCCCGCCGCGGAATTTCTCGCGAGTAATTTGCACCAGCATAGAAAAAGGGAAGAGAAAAGCATGCGACAATTTAGAAACAAAATTCTGTTTGGTAAATGTTTGCTTTAGGAGAGGCATCTCCGATTACCTTGACCTTGACATGTGTTGTCAAGGACAACATTCTGAACAACTTTTGTCATTGCAACTACCCGGTGCTCGGTCTTAGTTTTCGAGATAATTGCAAAAAACTATTGCTAGTAAGCCTGCTCCGACGCAGCGTCAGTTTACTGTTTTTGTAAACACGTTGTGGAGATGATGTATAATATAATATAATGTAATATAATGAAATTGTATTTTATAGCTACTAAATCAATGGGCAACTGACTCCAGTAAGGTGGTTCAGACATTATCGTAGTAATAGATGAAGCAAAGTTCGGTCGTCGAAAATTTCATAAAAGCAGATTAATTACTGGACTATTTGGAGGCATAGAACGAGAAAGTGGACGTTTATTTGTACTACTAGTAAAGAATAGATTGTCGCGCGTTTCGATACAACAAATTCGCCGTTATATTGCACCTGGAAGTACAATATATAGTGATAGTTGGCGTGCTTACGATATCTTAAGAGAACACAATTACGTACACAAAACAGTGAACCATTCTCAGAACTTTGCGAGTTCTGATGGAGTTCACACTCAAAATATTGAACGACTGTGGCGTGATATACGACATCAAATACCTCGTTTTGGCACTCGTGAACTACGTTATACCCACTATCTGGCCGAATTTATTTTTAAACGGCAATTTAATTATACAGATCGTATTCATAAATTTTTCGAAATTATGGCCCATTTCTATCCATTGGATGAGCATAATAATAGCGAATAAATTAATATCTGAAATTGTTAATTGTACGATAACCATGTACCATACATTCCATCCATCCCAATGAAACCTACTCCAATCACTCTATTTTCGCGACTATCTCGGAAACTAAAGCCCGAGGTAATGTATAAAGCAAAAGTTGTTCAGAATAGTGTAATTGACAATATATGTCAAGGTCAAGATCATCGGTGATGCCTGCCCTAAAGTAAATATTTACCTTCTGTTTTTCTTCACGCTTTGGAAAATGAACGACATAAAAGAACATTTTCGTTTCGGAATCGCCGTTCGTGTCCAAAGGGTCAATTTTTGACGTGAAACGTCTTCAAAATCGAGCATCAAAACAGAAAACGCAACGTTCAGACCGTAACGAAATGTTTACGATCGATGAAGTCAGCTGCAATTCAACCTTTCGGTACACGGAAGCGCGGTGATTCGTGTGTTTGTATATAGAGTTTGTAGATGTCAATCTATTTAAGTGATACGATTTGAAAAATTTTTCCACTTGAGTAAATGGGAACGCTGGAACATCTCCGCCGTTTACGCTCCCGGAAACTGGAGCTTTATCGCTTGTAATAAAATATTGAGTCGGCGCGTTCCTTTTCGACTCGTGAGGAACGTTCCCGGGAAAATTTGATATCCGTTAGCAAAGACACGGTAAAAGGGGAGAGAACGAACGCTAGTCCAAAGGGGAAAAAGCGATCCGAGAAGTCCTGCGCTGCGAGCGGGGATAAAAAGTTTTCAACAAAGGTACGATCAGAGGGAAGCGATTTACAAAGATTCGTGGAAGCTTTGCGTGGCACGTGATTTCAATTTCGCCCAGGCGAAGAGAGACGTCCACATAGAGGGCAACGCGTTAAACTTTCCTAAAGCACTTTCAACTTTTTGCCCCTCTCGGACACAGTCGTTTCTGTTCCCGAATACCTTTGGCGCGGCATCGACGGAATTGCGAAAGTGGCTGGCCGCTGGGAAAAGTGCAATCTACTTGTCCTTTAACAAAAGTCTATATGCAATCCACCTGATTCCGGAAATCTAACACGTTAAACTATGAGACATACAAACTTTTTCGAATATTTCATCCATCTATGCTGAGGAATGACACTGACGATTTGTAACTTCAGGGAAGTCACTTGATACCGGTAAAATTTTCATATCGGTATTAGGCCTATGACTTAATATCGATATAATATTGATACCGGTATAGGGCCAACAGAGTTATACCGGTAACCGTTACTCATATCGGTATTATACCGGTAGTTTTCGGTTGTACCTTCATAACCCTTATAGAAACCGAAATACGGCATGACGTCATATCGCTATACGAAAATACCGGTATATTTATTTATATTTACAGGGAATTTTTTCGATTTTCTTATTTTATTACAAAAAAAGATTTAGAATCTTTTTAAATGAAGATTTAAAACGAAAATATATACTTACATGATACTAACATTTTCTGATACCGAAACTAAAATAATATGTATGTATATGATCGCAAGTGAAGACGAATGCAACATTGCAATTGTATTTCGGTATTTTGGTATTTCGGTTTCTATAAAGGTATAAAGGTACAACCGAAAAATACCGGTATAATACCAGTATTTCGAATACCGGTATGAGTCCCTGCTTCAGGGTACACTTTGTGCTTGGGACTTAACGCGTTGGCAAGAATAGGAGTCTAGGAGATTAATTGATTTATTAAGAAGGATTTGGCAACGCCTTTCGCGTTCGTTCAGCGATGGATGGAGAGACGAGATCTTGGAATGTTTCTGCGCGGACTTGGACGGTATATTAAAGTCTACAATATCGAAAAACGTTCGCGTGTTAGTATTTGATGCGAGCTCAAGGCAAAGACTGCTCGAGCTGGCGGAAGGAGGCTACAGGTCCACACGTTAGTTATCTGCTGCGAGATTCAAAGTCATGCAAATAGAGAAAGGGCGGGAGAGAAAGATACGGTCGGTGTTTGCGTCTCATCGCCGTCAAAAGAGACGAAATGAATGCCCTTTCTTCTTGTTCAGTCGCGAGCCCGTCGACAACGAAACACGGAGCGAAAAAGTGAGAGAGAAAATAAGAAAAAGGAGCGAAAGAGAGACACACACACACACGGCACGCGTTTTGCTTCGCGAAATGGAGATAGGACTTCTTCTCTGAATGCGCGTGCGGTCCGCCACGGATGAGATCACCGGCGAGAGGATGGATTGCAACATCTTCAGCAACATAATTTTACGTGTTCGACTTTCCTGTTCGCGTTTCTTTTCTACCCCTCGCCGCGCGAACGAATCCTCGACGTTTCACTCTCTTCTTTCTCCGGCGCGACGGCATGCTGCACACATAAATCTTTAACTCCTGAGCATGATGGATCTCGCCGGGATTAGCGACCGACCGCCGCGCCGCGAGCCGTTCTCTCTCTCTCTCTCTCTCTCTCTCTCTCTCTCTCTCTCTCTTCTCCTCCTCTTTTTCTCTCGAGAGCTTTCCAGCGATTCGATCCCTCGAAAATTAATCGTTTCTCCAAGCTGCCGAGCAAGGCTGCACTTTTCAATGTCTATTAGACAGCGACACTACTGCGACGCGACTAAAGCAAGACGGTGCATCAGTGTCTCTTAACTTTTACATTTATCTTCGATCATCGTCTTTTTTTTTTAGTATAGAAACGAATATACGCCAGACTATAAATATAAGCATCTGTTAACCTCATTTTGTAGATCTACCCGTATAATTTTCCAGAGCGAAACAAATAGCCATTTAATAACCCTCGACTCGCAACGAGTCAGAGTACGAAAGAACAAGACGTCGAGAAAATAATTTCATGTAATTTTTCTCAGCTCGGAGAGCGACTGCAAGCCCTCGGTTTCGCTGGAAAAAAATCTCGTCATCGCGACAGACGTAATTAAATACTTGTGCCGCGTCGAAAAAGTAATTTCACGGGAAGGAGGCGACGCTTCAGCAACTAGTACTAATCAAGTCCGGGAACTGGGACAGTTGCGTTTCTGATTTTCGTGGTACCTGCGGGATGTGCGTCGCCGGCAGATAACGCGTTTTTCCTCGGGACGAACGAGCCTTTTGCCCGTTGCTACGCGTCGCGCAAATATTGAAGTTACATACCTTGGACATAAGTAGAGCGGCCCTTTAGCTTTTTCTCCTCCGGACTCTCTGCAGTCCGGAAGACTCCTCTCTATTCGAAGAAATGGAAATAGAGCCGGCGCTGAAAGCGTTGTCAAGCGTTGTCCAGCTTCCCGGAGATCTCAAACAAGATAGGAAGCCGAGCTTTGAGCACAATGCCATTACATCCACGACGAAAAACACCTTGGGCATTCTTCCGTCTCAGAAGTCCCTCGAGCGGATCCCATTATTCCGGCACATTTCCCGGACACTTTCGTCCCGCAGTTCTCATTTTTACCCGGGCGATCGTCTCATTTCGTAAATGAATTTAGTTTCATAATTTTTCGGGGTGCGCGCCACCCCTTACGCTAGTCGCCGCCCCTCCTCCCACCCTCCTCCGCGACTGCGAGAACAAACTCGAAGACGTTTCATTGAGTCGTGGACAATGGGACCGCTTCCTCCCAGGCTCGATCTTTTCTGGCGTTTACGACTGCTCTTCCCAGCCGCCATTGTTGCCCCGATGTTGTCTAATTAAACGCGACCCCTGCCGCTGTACGAAGCAGAGTTGCTTTTTATAGAGTCCACGCATTGTTCCACTAATTTATTTTTAAAATTCCCCCTGGAATTGAAGCTCTTTAATCGCGCGTCTGTAAAAATGTCTGCCTCGAATCTTATAAAGGGTCTAAGGAATTTAATAGGATCGAGATATACGCCGTTGGCGAACGCAACAAAAGCAAAACGGAGAAGAGAGGAGAAACAGTCTCGGTCGAACCAATTCCTCGGTTTTCTCGCTCGAAGAATTTTTGGTAAATGAAGATATTATCTAGACGATTCTATCGATACAAAGGATTCGGTAGATCCTATTACCTTTGCGATTGGAAACACGGGCGAAGAGAGAACGGAAAAGAGCTCTCCGCGCGATGCGACGCGAGGCCGACAGAAATGGAAGATCAACAAGAATACAACCGGCCGGATGTAATTTAAGAAGCCCGGCAAATATCTCTGCGGGACGCAATTTCGAGGTTGTACATCAAAGGGATGATTTCTCGCTTCGCATTGCTCCGCGCGATCTCGATCAATTCGCAGTGTCACTAATTTAATCTTCTGAGAGAGGTAGCTTTCGACTGGTTCCGTTTGTAGCTTGGAGATGAGAAATACGTACACTCTAATCGGTGATGCTAATTGGATGTGAATTGCAAATTTATCTAAACAATCTAGCCTATTCGCGTTAAAAATATGGAATTTAAGAGGGAAAAATATCGCGTTTGAATGCGCGAGCTTGTGGTTAGCGGACGGATCGATGGTCTGCATGCGTGGACGTTTTCCCGTGCACCACGGTCCCCTTTCTACCAAATCGGTTTTCAGCGAAGCGAGAGCTCCAGAGACCGATAAACGCGATTTCGCGCAGAACACGGTTCGACCGATCGTTCCGCGGTCTCCGACCGACGGACTCGTAATTACACGACCGAATGAGCATACAAGAAGCCGGCGTCGACAAGGTGCCGGGTTCTTTCCATGGCGGATGCTCGCCGGGACGAGAACCAGCAAGAAAATAAAATGCCCCCGTCGCCGCAGCACTGGTGCGCCGGTCGAGCTAGATATTCATCAAAGTCGGTGATTCAATTAACCGACTATGTACGATGATTTCTGAAGGGCATTTCTGTAGTCGCGCCCAATGGGAATCGACGGCGACATGGTCGAGATGAAAGAACCGAATTTCCAACGATCGGCGAATTCTTTTCGACCGAGCAGACGCGATTCATTTTCCACGGTGGACGTTAGTTGGACGCTTCTGATCTATCGCGCTTAATCACGATCTAGAAAACCTTGTTTCACCGAGGAGTAACCGTGAATCTTATATTTCTTACAGCGGAACTCGGGGACTACGATCCGAGACGACATTCCTTAGGCTACGTAACCGAATTTCGATTCCTAGCGAATCAGACCACTGAGCTGGAGAACCGCATTGTGGAGCTTCATAAAACCCTCGTGTAAGTTTCCCTAATCTCTAACCAATTGAATTCATGTTATTATTAATCATTAATCTGAGCTACTCAAATTAATAAGCAAATAGTAAGCAATTCTTTATTCTGAGAATTCATGCTCCAATGACACGTTTTACAGAGGACAATTACCCTCTGCGGCGGAGCTGAACTATCTCGACAAGGTGAAATGGCTCGAAATGTACGGTGTCGATCTGCATCCCGTATTGGTGAGTTGATCGACGAATCATAAATCAAATATGATGTTCACTTCAAATGTTAAATAATTGTTCGTGTAGGGTGAGGACAGTGTGGAGTACTTTCTGGGTCTGACACCAAGCGGGATAATATTACTGCGCAACAAGACCAAAGTGGGCAACTACTACTGGCCTCGAATCAATAAGATATATTACAAGGTAAGCGCTGTAACAAATATTGACAAGCCAATTCAGAGGATTCCTCTCCGATCATTTGTCAGATCTGTATTAATCCTTCGAAACTATTGTAACACCTTTCTTTCGACCTACACAATACTCACTTTACAAGGACACTTTCTAAAAGAACAGGACTCACACACGTGGAAAGCCTAACCAATGAAAACCAATAAATGATATCTCCGATTTTCGTCGATTATGTTCTGGTTCAAAGTGACTGACCACGAACATCACACGTTTCAGGGTAGATACTTCATGCTGAGGGTGAGCGAGAAAAACTCCGAGGAGAGAACGCACGGGTTCGAGACACCTTCAAAGGGAGCCTGCAGACACCTGTGGAAATGCTGTCTGGAGCACCAGGCGTTCTTCCGTTTGATGGCCACTGGGCCACCACCTTTGAGCCCATATTCCCGTTTCCGGTCGTACAGTCCTCCGTCCGGGTCCGAGAAGCACACGATGATCAGACGGAACCCGCCGCCGATATTCCAGAGGACTCCGAGCCGCAGGGCTCAGCGACGCGTGGTCGAGGGCCAAGAAATGGTCGGCCCGTTCGTCGAGACACCTGCCGCGGTGAATGCTAATTCGGCCGGGAACCCGGCAACCGGGAACGTCCTGTGCAATACGCAGAACGCCAGACGGGTGAACAATTCGAGTCCTAGGAGCACCAGGAGCGCGCCGTGGACTCAGAGCCAGCCCCGAGGCCTTTATACTTCGTCTAGTCCTCGGTCCGTCCGCTCCGCGGGAACGGCACCGGCAGTACGTCCTCTCTCACTCAACTTTTAATTGATTCCATTTGCGAAATCGCGTGCCCGACGCAGTTTCGCGAAAATTAACGTCCACCAAGTTTGATTGCGCCGACAGACGGCCCTGTGCTCCCAGCCCTCTGTGAACAGAGTCGAAATTGGAATGATAAAACGTATCGCTCACGTGATTGGTAGATTTTATGCATTAACGTTAAAAATTAATACCTAGAAGAGTGTGTAACCGATGATTGTTGCTCGTTTTCCAGCTCTTGAGCAGGCTCCAGCGGAGGAGCAGCTCGGTGGAGAGCCAAAGTTCAGGGGACAGCCATAGTCGCGGTGGTCATCGTAGAAGAAGTCATAGTCATAGTCACCGTAGGCACAGTCGCCACTCGGACTGCGAGTCCGAACTGTCGAGAGGATCGGACTCGAGGTCCGGTCATCGCAAGCACCGCAGGAAGCACAGAAGCTCCCGTTCTTCTAGGTATACATACATGAAAACCCCCTAATTCGATAAGATCGGCCGTAAACACAAAGGCCGCAGAAAACGCGTACGGTACAGGTCGACCTCGTTGCGATTTCCGTCGCGTATCAAGTCAATTCTAGCTCTAAGATATGCGTGGACGCTTAATTGCTAATTAATCGAGGTAATAAAGGCTCTCTGAGACGATCATGTGAGAACGAAACAGCACGCTCGAACGTCTTCGGGCGGGTTCATCGACCGTGTGCGGTCGGGAAAGAAGAGCCCTCGTGCTCGTTATACTCTCACGGTAGGGTACGTAAAATCCGTAAAGGTGATAATTATTTTAATGATGACGCACGACGCGGCAAGGTATCGACCGCGAGCCACCGAATCCCCCCTAACCCCGCATTTCGACGTTGTTCGACGAAAAATGAATGCGGTATCGCAATTACGTGCCCGACAACAAGGCCGCGCCGCGGTTCGAATCTAATTTATTTGCGGCTGTGACGCTATAAACCACGTTATCCGGACGCCATACTCGTCATTGTGCGACTACATGCGTGTGGGAACCTTTTCCAGGCACGAATTGGTCGACTCCGAGCCACAATGGAGGGAAGCTCAGAAGCGGAAAGGCGAGGGAGTACAGCGGGCTGTTGTAAGTTCGAGTAACGACGCCTTGAGGGCTCTCCCTAGTTTCACGGGTCGCGAACGTCCTTTTCTTTTGTGACAAAATTTAACCACCCTATTCGAATGTTAGTTAACGAACTAACGTCGAGTTTAGAATTATAATACTCGAGAACTTTCGCTTCGCACGGCCCGGGCCGAGTTGGTTCACTCGATTTCGTTATATCATCGATCAACAATTAATTAACTTGTACATACTTACTAGAAAAGTTACTAGGATCGTCAGACTAGAGAGATCCCGCAAAAAAAAAAGCAAGCGTGACCGAACGTGGATGGCTTTAATACTAGACTAAAATGTTATGCTAGGTCAGCCACACAGAGCCTAGAAGAAGGCACAGGAGCAGACACAGGAGTCCCTCCCAGAAGCAACCACTGCCAGACGAGCTTAGGAAGTAGGTTCTATTCACGCAATAATAATAATAATGATAATGTTGTCACGCAAAGCATATTCCTCCATGTATTAGGTACGAAAGTTTCTGCACGTGTAATGTTCGTTTTGAAATAAACCAGGAAGTGCTACAGTCTCGTGCAAATGTTACTACCAGAAAGATAATGAGAATAAAGCTTTACGGACAGACCTGCATGACTTGTACAAAATAGCATTCTGAAATGTAATAACTTACCGATGCGTCGCGTCGCGTCGCGTCGCGTCGGATCGATGTGACGATGTAACGATTGAGAGCATGATTTCTTCCAGACATTTGGAGTTTGGGCTAGTCGACACGTCCGGAATGAGCGAGCAGCAGCGGCGAGAGATACAGTACACGGTGGTACAATCGCAATCTGTACAGCAATGTCCCTTACAGTCTAGCAATTCCCGATTGGACGAGGCAGACTCGTCGTCTCTGCCTAGGTACGATGATCTCAAGACGGCCTGCAACATCCACAGCCATCCTCCGCAAATGGAGGATGAGACGGGATCCGTAGTCATTGTTTAAAAATATCCTCCGGCCTCTTTGCATGAATTTATTTTTTTTTAATTTCTTTTTTATTTATTCAGAGCATGTGTACACCATCATCTACTATTAAGCATGCCCCCCCCCTTTTTTTAATTATTTATTTTGAGAAGCATGACACCAGACCCTTAATAAATCGATGAGAATTAACAGCTTGTCGCACCTGTGTATTTTATTTACTGGCTGGCACCCTACTGATGCTTTTGCTATTCCACGAAACAGTGGAACGTATGTGTACCATCCTAAGAACCGTAGCATTTGCCAATTCGTTGTCCTGTGTTGTCTGTGTATCTCGTCTGTGCCCCCGGTTGTATCTCGTTCAGTATCTGTTGTGTAATCTTGTGTTTGTGGTATGTAAGTAATAATTTTGCATCGTGCACTCTCGACGAGCGGACCTGTCGTTGGTGTTTGGGAGTGTCGAGAGGATCGTCGGAAGCCATGATCACGATCGTGTTTTTTGTCGAATCTGTGTCGCACTATACTAAATAGGTGTACTCCCTAGGTGTGTCCGTGTATTTCGAGAGACACTGTAATACTTCCAGTAGACATAGGGTTGCCAAACGTCCAGGATCGTCCACGGTCGAGAAACGTCTGCGACTTTTACACGAGCAACTGTAACAATCGAGGAAGAATAAATTAGTCGTTTGTTGAAGCGTGGCGTGTGTAGAAGCCGCAGGCCTTCTTGGCGTTGATACGAATTTTGGTAACCCTAAACAGACACGCTTGCGACGCTCGGAAACCGACGAGGAGTCTCTACGAATACTAGAGATGGGATAAAGTATACATACATATATTACAAGTAGACTCGAATCTGTTTGGGTAGTTTCAAACGAGTACAAAGACGAGCAATGCTTTTAGACTCGAATCCAGGCGAGATAGGTTCGAACTCTATTTCGAGAAACCTGAACGGTGTTTTCAAGTATAATCGAACCCTAAACGAGTTTTTAGATACTTCAGTCGACAAATTTTTGTGTTCTTTGTAGTATTGTATTTTACATCTGAAACGATTAATTGATCTGTTTGCTTTTTATTGGTAAAATTTCCTGCCTTCGAAAATACTCTTCCTCGTATTAAATTCTCGATGTAGACGACTACGATTCAATTTATTGTAGAGTCGAACTGCTTAGAAGTACGCTTTGTAAATCCGCAGGTACACGTTCTAGGGTTCGAAACCAACTTCTATAAAATGAGTACGTTGCAAGTATACTCGTTGAAAACGCTTTTGAGTAGAATTCGAGACTCGGATTCGTAAGTACAAAGAAGAACTTGATCCCATCCTTTGTGAATACTAGCAGTTGTTATGAATAAAACAGAAGGGAATGCAATATAGACCCGTAGTATGTATTAACCGCATCTGATCGTTTGCCAAATTATTAGGTTGAGTAAGAAGTTCGTTCGCGTCGACGGCGAGTCACTCTTCGCAAGTAATGTATCCGAATTTATCGTCTAGTATAGTTCAGACGGTAGAATCTATCGTCCTTCAGTATAGTTCAGTACTTTTTTAATAGACAACTAAAGCTTTTCATTCTTGGAAAGAGAAAAATGTCGAAAAGTAATTTAATAGTGGAGATTTCAACCTGGAAGACCGGAAACAAAATTACATGAATTTATGTTGCATCGCATTTCAACAAACTAAAAATATATAATTAGTGGTGATAAAAAATGCATCATTTTTGACAGACATAACATAAAAATTAATGAACAAGGTATATTTAAATTGCCAAACGGATGTGGAAATGTATTATTGATTAAGTAAGTTAGTATAGGGAGATTTCTGCGGAGAAAAGCGAACGGACTTGTTACTCGACCTAATCAAATATTATATATGTGTATTGCATCGATGTCGGATTGGTGTCCGATCAGGGATTATCGTTTTCCGCATTTCGAGTGACTATCGAAGACTGTGAAGGACTCACTTTCAGAACGGTCGGCTCCATTGGCAAAAGAAACAGAAGAATGATACAGCATAGTCGCGACGGAGGCTATAATTTGCCGGTGACCAGGCCGGCTCAAATCGAGACTAAGTACTACGACGGTAGTAGGAGCGAGTGCAATGTGAGGAAGGACTTTTATTATACTCGTAACAACAGAATATTGATAGGCAGTAACGTGGACAGCGGCCTCGGGGAAAGCACGCCGCAGGAGTTTTCAAGCTGCTGCTCCAGCTCTGCCGACAGCGCTAAACCCACCCGTGTAGTACGTATCTTTTCGCTCGCTTTCTTCTATTTTTTGTTTGTTTGTTTGTTTGTTCTCTACAAATTTCGTACAATCGTTTGTTCGTTTCGGTTCACAACACTTCAATCAATTATATTTCCGTGGAACGTACACCGATAAATACAATGTCCTTTCTGACGATAATAAAAATCAGAGTTGAACAAATTTCGAACGATTAATTCGAATACAATCGAATGAAAGAAAGAACGCGAATCAATTAAACGCTCAACTCCGATGGGAATGTTGTAATTATCGGTGCCGAAACAGTACCAATCGAAAGTAATGGGTTACAGTTTTGCTTCACGTAGATCGAGCTTTTCGCTTTCTAAAGAAAAGAATAAACATTCGTCACCAGTACTGTACGACAAATCGAATAAGTTCCACTAAAATTGCACTTACAGTATTGAAGACTGAGGTACATACTAAGCGCTTTTTACAAACATATGCGGTTAAGGTTTTTTGCTACTCTTTTTCTTTGCTAGTTATAGTATTCCGACGCGGTGTTTCGTATCGTTCTTTCATCCAGGATCGATGCGAATTCTGAACCAATCAGGATCGATCGAACGAAATACTATCTCTAGAATGTAGTGTGTTGTATCGTACACGATTTTCTGCATAGTGAATTAGTAAAATAGTTTTGTTTGGTATAGACGCAATTGCAATTAGGGGGAGAGGTACGCTATGAACTGTCTTCAAACCAAGAAATCTACCCTCCTGTTGATACTACTCTGGACGCTGTTTTGCAGCCCATAATATCGTAAGTGCTTCTTTTCGTTGCTTCGCGCTTTTCCCCCTCGTAACCGTTCATCAGTATCAGAGATTGATTCGAATCGAGATCTGGCTTTATTAATACCTAATGCATTTTACACTGCTCACTTATCGTTGGAATAATAACGTTACACTTGCTAAATAGTATTGGTACTCTTAGATGATACTTCCGCGGTCACATTTTCACGTATATTTTTGTTTTAAACAAAACTATCAATTTCTTTTGATAAAACAAAAATATTCGCTGGTCGTTTAATGCATCTCCGTTTCGTATTGTTTCAGAACTTTAACAAGGAGGCAACGTCATCAGCCGAAATGAGCGTGAAGCTTTAAATAAATACAAAATAGACATTTATGCACATATTGTATATTTAAGAAAGTTTTTTATACCTCATTCAAATTAAATATCTATAATCCCATCAGTCATTGAAGCTCATGAAATGAAACATAAACAATTAATTAAATGCGCAGCACTTTTATTCCTTAATTTAAAAAAAAAGAGAGAGTAATGTCCCTAATATTGTCTAGTCCTTTATTTAGCTTTCTTTAGACGCCATGTGCCTCATCAGATTTCCTATAAACTTTTCCATCTTCTTTAAGTCCTGTGCTATCTCTGTTTTGTACTGTAGGCACTGCGACATAAAAATGATCATTGTATTATTCGTGATAAGTCTGTAAGAATGATCAGGTAAGTTATATTATAATGGTAGTGCTTACCGTTCGATTGTCTGTAAGTTTTAAACATAGAACACCTTTACTATGGCAATATTTCATTGTATACCGTGTCTGAAACAAGAAAACGATCGATTATAAACTTACACATAAGAAACTATACTTAGCATATATCACGTGTACATATACATAATAAACGAACTTTACCTGTTGTCTAAAATAAATAAAGATTATAGAAAACCATAAACTTTCAATATTTTTATGCACGAACTCGATAATAATTTATTTCGAGCGAACTGCGTACGTAAGGTAGTGTCGTTTTCATAGTAGACAAAATCGAAGGAAAAAATTGATTTCGCATCAAATGCATGACGTGTCATGTCATGTCAATGCATGTCAACCTACATTACCCATAACATTCCCTCGAATTGTTGAATGAAATGCACTTACGTAACGCCGTTATTAAAAACTACAGACCATTTTTGATACGTGGCTGCGATAGCAATAAAATAATCATCGTAAATTTCGTTGAAACTCACTTTCATTGGATCCTGAAGGTATAACCTCTCAGCGCCTTTCTCAAATTCTTCCCAAGAACTTAAATATGTCATTTTGATTACTAACTAAACGATAAACCGTTATAGAAAAATCAACTACAGCAACGTTGCTATCGAATGTAAAAAAATTTATTTTAACACATCGCTATAAAAACGATGGCATTTATCAAAACACACGACGTGTAAACGTGTAAACACTGAGCCAGATGGTCTGCGCTGGAACCAGGGTAGTTTCACTCTAATAGGAGAACTGTTAGCACGAATTTAGTACTGTAACACAAAATAGAGATGTCACTACTTTGCAAGAGTAATTCACAAAGTGTCCGCAAGATGGAATTGATGACAGCATTTTGGTGCATATTTCTTTACAGATTCTTTTTTCTACCATAAAAGTGTTTGTAAATATATTTTCAAAATGGTGAAGTGCGTATTTTGTGGGATTTTGGGCTACAATAAGAAAAATGAGTCCTTACACAGGTACGTAAAGATAACATAACCTCTTATCAATTTTCAATAGTATTAATATATTTTTATTCTAATTTTCGTACTATAATGCGTAGATTTCCACAAGACGAATCACTACGTAATGAGTGGTTGAAACAACAAATCACTTTACACAAGACTGGTTTATAAAGCACTTTTGTTCCCGGAGATAGTTGAAACCAGGAAGTGTGCCTACAATTTAAAAAAAAAATGGCAAGGTTTCCAAAACAGCAGGACGTTTCGGTTGAAACAAATTGTACAGGTAAAAAAGTGTTTCATCATTCATAAAAGTTATTAAAACTAAGTATCCGTCATAAAAGTATACATACAGAAATTGATAGTTAATGTATTTGAATGTTTTTTCTTTTACAAGTTCTTCTTTCTGCTTTAAATGTAAATACTATCATTGATATATCCACAGTTATATCTTTTTCAGATAAAGCTTAAGATGTGGCTACTATGTTTAAGTAAGAAAATGTACCAGAAAGGAATATTTTGATGGAAGTTAATTCGGTAATTGTGCATAATAGGGGCCCCCCACCGATTTCGATGATTTTTTAATATGTTGTCAGGGTGAAGATTCTGAACAACGTTTTCCTTACATGTAATCGTCGCTCAGCCTTAGTTTTTGAGATATTTGCGAAAAACTGCAGCTACTACTACATTGAATTTTGCCTATACGTGCACGTCCGTGCTGTCCGTATGCATCAGCATGATGCGACCGCCCGTCAACTGTTTCACTACGATTATCGAACAATCTATATACCGCGTGAACTTTTTAAAATATATGATGATGAAGAATTAGGGATAAACTTCCGAAAAGCCCATACCTCCAATTTTTTTATACTCTTGATTCTTAATTTGTAAATAATGTATAACTTGCAATATTTGTATTGAACCAGTGTTATTAATTGTTATAATATTGAATATAATGTATTTAAAATGCATTAAAATGTTTTAATTTTTTTATTTTTAAATAAAAATTATAAATTAGCAAGGAATAGGTAGTATGGATTTCAAATTCCCGCGTTTTGACCCGTTAGTTGTGTAACACAAAATTCAGATGGCGTTCGATTTCGTGCTAACAGAAAAATACATTGAGTGA
Source organism: Lasioglossum lativentre (assembly GCA_916610255.1). Classification (NCBI taxonomy): domain Eukaryota; kingdom Metazoa; phylum Arthropoda; class Insecta; order Hymenoptera; family Halictidae; genus Lasioglossum; species Lasioglossum lativentre. The sequence goes on from OU744355.1 coordinate 22,632,639, forward strand.
CTGGCTGGAACCCACCTGGAACCACTGATATATATGTATATATACTATCAGAGAGTAGATCTATATATATATATATATATATATATCAGTGCCTGGTGCCTGGAACCCCGAGAGGCCTTCTTTGGCACACGGACGATGGCGCACATCCAGATGGCGCACATTTCTTTTGCACACAGCTCGATTGTCGATTGCGCACACGGTTCTTTCGCACACAGCTCGATTGCGCACACGGTTCTTTCGCACACAGCTCGATTGCGCACACGGTTCTTTCGCACACAGCTCGATTGCACACACGGTTCTTTCGCACTTCGCACACAGCTCGATTGCGCACACGGTTCTTCCGCACACGGAATATTGGATTGCGCACGCAGAGAATTCAAGCTGAAGTTTACCATCGTGAGTTGTGCTGTGTGATTAGTTTATGGTTATATTTTTTATGCATAATCTATCTATATGTAGTATCAGAATTTGTCAGTGATGTTATTTTATAGGTGATTGTGTAAGATGTGCTTATTATGAAAAGTTGATTAAAATGTGAGAAAATGCTACGGCTTTTAGAAATTTATTTTGTATACAACTCCCAAGGAATTACTTTTACAACTTCAGTTATCTAGCCAAACCTAACCCAGACTAATGTCATTTCCGCTCGCTCTTAAAATAAACTTTCCGGAGTAAGACTTCGGAATCACCCCCCTCCGAAGCTTTACATAATTATTTTTCATTAATAGATTCTTAATCATAATTTAATGGTTAACAACGTCCGATTAACAACAACTTCAGTTATCTAGCCAAACCTAACCCAGACTAATGTCATTTCCACTCGCTCTTAAAATAAACTTTCCGGAGTAAGACTTCGGAATGGGGATGGCTCTTACCTTGAGAGTAAAAGTAATTCCTTGGGAGTTGTATACAAAATAAATTTCTAAAAATTCAATATTTGCTTTACTCATCCTTTTTTTAAGAGTTCTCGGTATATCCCTTATAATACTTACAAAATAACCTTGAGAGTAAAAGTAATTCCTTGGGAGTTGTATACAAAATTGCTTATATACTCAAAATAGTGTGCCGTGTAGGGAAACTATAACATAATGGCATCACAAAAGCTAGGAAAGGCTGCATTTAACAACACTTTGAAATGACATGCATCATACAGTTTTCCAGAAAGAGATAAAGATTCCATTATAGATAAATTGATAGAAAATATGACGATGAAAAATTTCTTTGCAATACATGCAGGCGGAAAGTTTTATTCTCAGTATCCCAATGTCAAGTTCTCCAATCCTTGCGAGTCCTCACGGAAAATTTTAACTGGCATAGATTGCATCGTCTGTAAAATATAATTAAAGAAATCACAAAGCATCGTGTCCATTGCTTTTGAATTAACTTTTTAGAGATGGAATTTACTTATCTAAAATATTTTAACCAGATTTCAGCATTCAATTGATTTTTTTTCTTGATTTTCGTCTCGTACCGTTTTGAAGAATCGCCCATTAAATTTTCTCCCACACATTGCCGATACATATGTAAACAGTAAGTATTCCACAAAAGTGGTGGAAGAAAAGTCGCAGCATATCTTAGTGGCACTACGATAACCTAAAACAATTTTTCAAGAATTAATATATGTAATTATTATATTATGTATATAAATAAAGTTCAGTATAACAATACAATTATTTTAAAACATATTACAAATACACAGGACTGGTTCCAAAACTAAAAATTAGTAAAATGGTAAGTAATACATGAAACATTGCAAATAACATTAAAAAGAAATTAGATAATATACTTAGAAGTTTTTCAATATCAATGATTAAATCATGATAGATAGCATCACGAATCACTGTCTTTAAAACAATCATTTCTGCAACACATAAAATATAACCCATTTAAAAATTCAATATTTGCTTTACTCATCCTTTTTTTAAGAGTTTTCGGTATATCCCTTATAATACTTACGGGTCATTCCATGCCGAATCGATCACATTTTGCGGTCACCATCTTCGATTTTGTTCTAATTGAAATATGTTGTAGTCTATATGAAATTAGGGGGTTTAAGTCATCATTTTGCCGATTTCGAATTTTTTTAGAAATGGCAGACCTTCAAAGTTTGCGATTTTTGCCCATTTTGGCGAAAATAGGCCTCACTTACGCATTTTTATCTCGGGAACTGTTTGTCCGATTGAGCTATACTTTTTTTTGTTTTATTCGGGAAGGATTGGGCTATTATAAAATAATTTTTTCATCTTCGATAATTAACTTTATAATGTCAAAAAATTTAAACAAATTCTTTTTTTATGTTTTTTCCAAATTTGGCCAGTTATGAAAATTTTGAAAAAAATATGATTATATTCCTTGAAGTTTCCTCTTCAAAATAAGATTTTTAAAAATATGGCATCTTTCCTGTAATCGTCACAATATGCTGGGAAAGGACGCGGTGTACCCGCGTTTCAGGTATAGTTGAGTCGAGCGCACCGCTATTACGGTCAGTTTTCTATACCGCTGATCTCAAAGCAATACCAGCAGACCGTTTACAACTAAATGACCCTATTTATACCTCGACAACAATACTACTAACCACTCTTGGCCAACGACACCTTTCTAATCATAACTTCATTTATAGATATGTAGTTTCTATACGAATTGTATATGTTTTACAAGAAAGGTGTCGTTGCTCAATGGAAACCACGAGAAGGTGGCGGTTTTCTTCCATCGGGAAGGGATAAGGAAGGGATAAAGAAGGGTCAGAAGTATGTATTGCAAGGATCATTGAAAACTATTTCATTACACTGAAAACAGAGCCATCATTATCGCACGAGCAAGTTTTACAAAGCAGTTCTTTATTTGATAATGGGGTAAAGCTATGAAAGCTTCTAGTGCCTGTAATAGGTAATGCTGTTGCAAAGCGAGCTTGTAAACAATCAGCATGTTTATTATGTTCGTCTTGGGTGACGTAATTAAATGTTATATTTCAGGGGTTTTAAAATTTAATTAAAAAGGTGTCGTTGGCCAAGAGTGGTTACTAATATTGTTGTCGAGGTATAAGTAGGGTCATTTAGTTGTAAACGGTCTGCTGGTATTGCTTTGAGATCAGCGGTATAGAAAACTGACCGTAATAGCGGTGCGCTCGACTCACCTATACCTGAAACGCGGGTACACCGCGTCCTTTCCCAGCATATTGTGACGATTACAGGAAAGATGCCATATTTTTAAAAATCTTATTTTGAAGAGGAAACTTCAAGGAATATAACCATATTTTTTTCAAAATTTTCATAGGAAAAAACATAAAAAAAGAATTTGTTTAAATTTTTTGACATTATAAAGTTAATTATCGAAGATGAAAAAATTATTTTATAATAGCCCAATCCTTCCCGAATAAAACAAAAAAAAGTATAGCTCAATCCGACAAACAGTTCCCGAGATAAAAATGCGTAAGTGAGGCCTATTTTCGCCAAAATGGGCAAAAATCGCAAACTTTGAAGGTCTGCCATTTCTAAAAAAATTCGAAATCGGCAAAATGATGACTTAAACCCCCCTAATTTCATATAGACTACAACATATTTCAATTAGAACAAAATCGAAGATGGTGACCGCAAAAAGTGATCGATTCGGCATGGAATGACCCTTACAAAATAACCTTGAGAGTAAAAGTAATTCCTTGGGAGTAGTATACAAAATAAACTAAAAGCCGTAGCATTTTCTCACATTTTAATCAACTTTTCATAATAAACACATCTTACACAATCACCTATAAAATAACATCACTGACAAATTCTGATACTACATATAGATAGATTATGCATAAAAAATATAACCATAAACTAATCACACAGCACAACTCACGATGGTAAACTTCAGCTTGAATTCTCTGCGTGCGCAATCCAATATTCCGTGTGCGGAAGAACCGTGTGCGCAATCGAGCTGTGTGCGAAAGAACCGTGTGCGCAATCGAGCTGTGTGCGAAAGAACCGTGTGCGCAATCGAGCAGGTAGCAGAGCGGCCAGAGCCCTGTGGCAGTTATTTCGGCGGGAGTGTTGAGTTTCAGTGTACCGGTGTTATTAGCGAGACGAGTGATGAGTGATAGTGATAGACGAGACAAATTTTTGATTTGTGAATAATGGTAAGGTTTTGGCAGTTTTCCTTACCTTTGCAACAAATGTTGTTATTCTGTGATTGTTTCTGCCAAATAAAATATTTTGTTGTTTTATTATATATTGTGCTTAGTTATTTTATCACTCCTTCCCTTTCCCATCCTCAAAATATAGAATAAGTTTGAATTATATTAAATTTCAATATTTTGTATGTATATTACAAATAAGTTTTTAAAATTCTGCGGGTGCTCAAGGTACCCGATTTTGTATGCTACTGAGGCCGTCTGAGGCTAAAATCACCGCGCATGCGCGAAAAATAATGCCCCGAATCGAAGCACTGACTCCTACTACCGTGATCATCACTGCTTTACATACGTTGGCGTAGTGGCGTAGACAGTTGAGCCAAGTTCCAAGTTAGGTTTAAATATAGGAATCAGATCGTCAGGTTGACATAATATTTACACGCTACATCTTCTTCCTCGGATTTCTCTGTAAATTATTCGTACTGTAGAGTCAATACATAATTAAAGATGCCGAAAAACAATGTACCTAAAAACGCGTTCCATTTATTTATGATTGATTGGAAGAAAAACGAAGAGAAACTTGGGAAATCGTTTCCTGATGGTTTACGGGATGTCCAAAGAGACCCGAAAATAAACGAAGACTGGAAAAATTTGTCGCCCGAAAGAAGAGCATACTATCAATCACGAGCCAAAGATAGTAAAATACAAGCTCAAGGATCCATGGAAAAAAAAACGGCTTTAGGAGAAAGCATAAAAGAAGTAAATCTCCGTGCGAAGAAGGAACACGAGTTCCAGCAGAACATGCTGGAATACATACAGTCCGTGATCTGTTTGGGCAAGGAACATAACAACTTGGACAAGTTGAAATTTATTTTTATACACGTGAACTATTTCTATAGAAGAGATGTGGGAATTAATCAGTACGATTTTTGTCCTGCCGAATTCGCTGTGGCGGAATTCAGTTTAGACGGCGGCATCGAGAATGTCTACCACGAGGTAATCAGTATGAAAATTCCATTAGGTTGGAGGAGGGATGCGTTACAAATGAGCCAGGAATCACATCAAATACCTATCGAGCATCCAGATGGACAGAGCGACTTTAAACACATGTACAGAAAACTGGTAAAAATTTTAAAATCTAATATGACTGGAGATAAGTATCCTCCTCTATTCACTATAAAAGATATGGCTCCTATCGTGGAGTGTTTGTTAAAAAAATTATGTGACACTTCCAATGGTAATACAGACGACTTCCTAATATATTCTTTGGAAGCTCTATTCGGCGGATTGAGAAATGCTGCTGCGGAGAATGTGAACAGTGGTAGCATTCCTATAGTTGTTGCAGAAGTTGAATTTGGGAAAGATTTGTTTGCTTCCGTAGGTGGTCTCGAGTGCGAGTTTCATAAGATATTGGACGCACCTACGTATTGTAGTATGTCCATAGTAAAAAGATGGGGTTATACAATCTGTGACCATTGCTGCGAATTCTTGGGCATACAGAGCATAGATGGTGTTCATTGCCCTATGCCTTCAGCATGCTTCAATTCCACGAAGCATGACTTCAGCATTAACCTTCAGTTGAGTCACCTGTCGATCAATGAACCCGACAAAGCACTTTGTATGACTGGAGTAAGTACGGAATATAGAGAAAAAGTATCTGAAAGAACTCGTACATCAGAAGAACGACGACGTAACCAATGCAAGCCACTGGAAATAGTAGATCACAGTAAACGTACTGTAAACACTCCAACTATACCCGGGCGACCACTCAGACCACCCAAGACAGTGGCAAAGGCTGCCAGCAATTTTAAAGAGAATGATCTTGACTATTTTCCTCCACTTGGAGGAAGGGGTTCTATCATTAATAGAAACATTGCAGATATGAATTTTCCTACATTAGGTAGAGGTCGTGGAAAATACATACAAAATTAGATTCTCACAATATTTTTTTTACGTACTTTATTCGCTTATATGACCATTCATGTGATATTGATATATGTATTATTAGAGCTAACAATAAGTGTAATTATATGAATAAAAATATTTTCACATAAGATTTGATACCATTGTACAATGTATATTCATCTTCATAGCGATTAATACTTTCAACAATCGATTACAGTTTTGGATATTGTAAAAGTACTACGATTTATTTTCTGTAAATGCAAATGTTAATCTGGCTGAAGATTTGAAAATTCGAATGAGTGGGTGGCAGTCCGCAGAAACTTTTGGGAGACCACTGAATTGTGACACCATGGAGAAAATATTTAATCGTAAGTGATAATTTGTTAATTTATGGAATTTGTTTTGTAATCCAGCATTACAAACATTGGAACTATTAACAAACAACAAAAGCATATAGTTGTGTACACTGCCATTTATTAGGCGTGTCGTTAATTAAAAATAAATAATATTACAAAATAACATTTTCGGTACAAAAGTCAACTTGATAAAATCATGATTAGGTACTAATAGAAACCGTTTCATTCATCACGGTCGACGTGTTAGTCGATTACAAAATGTTCTAGATAAATTCTAGATAGTTAAAATTCACAATTATTTCATTAATATAATTGTTATTATTTGGAATGTTGAAGTAACATTTGTTTTCTATCAATAACTTATTAAATATTTTTTAGTTTCTTGTACTGATAAAATACTGGGTGTCACGTTATTAATTGTATAAATTCTAATTCCTATTATTCACGTCCACAATGCTGTTGGCATAATGCCTTCTACTGTACCAGCAGCAGGCTTCAAATCTTCATTGCATAAAAAGTTCAATGGCATATTCACCAGATGACCCTAAAATAATATTGAGAAATGTTACGAATTCTTTGAAGCAATATCCACAGAGTCGAACAGTCGTTACCTTTATTTTTCCAACCATTTCTTGAGCCAATCGTGGATCAGACGAGCAAAGTGGTTCCTCTTTCTGATACTGCTTCAACATAGAAAAATTTACAACTTTGTCCGTGGGAATGCAATGGAATACTTGTTCGTAGATTTCCGTGTTCTGATTGCTTCTAGCGCACCAGATATCTCTGTAGAATGATTTTTTAACGATATCAGTCAAATCTATCTCCTCGCTTGTCTCTAACAATCCCAGATGTTCAGACATTAATTGCTTCCTTAACGATCCAGCAAATTTACCACAAAGAAATGGTATATTGTTCATTCTACCATCCTCAAATTCTTGATCCTACAATCGGAAAACAATTCTTCAGATTCTTGACTTCAAATTTTACACTAAAAGATTACTACAGGACAGTACTTACTCGGATTATCACTGCAATTTCGCTGTCTCTAGTTGCTATCATGCTTCTGTCGTTGATATTGGCTGAACCACAAATTACTGTGTTGTCGTCCACAATTAATAATTTGCTGTGAACGTAAATCAGTTCTGTTACCAATGTACCATTCAACATTGCGTGTGCCCTTAATCCATGGAAAGTAATATATTCGCTTGGATCTTCTATTCCCGCTTCGTATAGTCGATTCAAGATCGCGTCTTTACCCCTATGAACCGAAGTATTAACAAACACGTATATACGGATCCTCCGATGTTAAATTTGTAACAAATACTTACCTGGATATAGAAGCATAATTCCAGTGAGTAATAGCGCGCAGGGCTGTACCACTTGGCCCCCCAACTTCACCTTCGAAACCTGGCAATAGTGGCATAATCACGAACACCCTAAACACTGCACCCTCTCGGTGAGCTCTTATGATTCGTTTGAGCAACGTTTCTCCTATACGATTCTTCACAGCGGTCCTTTCCATAGATGCCAGTGTAATAAAAAACTGATTTTCTATGTATACGTACCTAAAATCAATTTTTAATCGTTAAACAACAATAATGTTAGTGCAAGAGTACAAAGTAAATTTACCTCTCGGCTTTACTGATCGCGTCTATGTAAGCTTCTTGTATGCTTTGCTCTAACGTTTCTGAATCGAGGAAGCCAGCTGACCAAGAGCTGACCGATCTCAGAACTTGACACTGCACATTATGCACATCTGATGGATCAATGAACGGTGCGTTGCTTCTACAGTCCTTGTACGATTTGGGCAGCAGGAACGGATACGATATATTCCATTTTGCTTTCTCCATCTACGAAGTCGGAATAGATCAATGTTATTTAATCAGAAATTGTCAAGGGTCCGAGATCTCCAGGAAATCCGAAAGGCTCTGCAACAGCAAGTGCTCACCTTAATCGCGTTCCAACGTTGAATGAAATGTCTAGCGACATCCCTAGCCGTTGCACCTTGCACCATCACCCCTATGTCATGCCACGGCATTCTGGGAGTCGTGCTCCTATCTACTAGATCCCGATACGGTTTCTCGAGATCATTGAAATCTTTCACGATAAAATTCGTGTAGTCTTTTCCGAGCCAGAGTTTAGCGGTGCCTGTATACTTGGGAAACGTGTCTATCTCGGTCTGTATCATTGGTTCGTCAGTGTCAATTAGAGTGTGCAATGTGCCGCTGAATAATATAAATTTCTTAACAGTCTGTCGATTATTCGAGCATCGAGTCTCTTTAAAGAAGACATGCTCACCTGTCGACGACATCCTCTTCGTCGCTACTTTCCTCGTTCGGGTTATACACCATATTAATCAATTCCTGCCTCTTTAGTTTAATGTTTTGCTTCACTTTGCCCATGGTGTCTTTCGCCATGCCGAACAGGTTTTTCCGCTCTGTATTCGGGGTGTTGCATTTCACAGTGTCCATATCCTCCGGCTGTGGCATTAACAGTAAATCCTCTGGAGTCAACTGTGGTATCGCTAATGGCATTTGCGTTTTGGAGCTGACAGTTGGCCTTGACAAATAAATTATGTTAAAATGAAAAATAAAGCATGTTTTCTGTCTTAATAGACCGCTTACATTACGGGTATTGTTTTCGTAGTGACCATTACAATCGTATTGGTTGCTATAGCTAGTGGCAGGAAGACATGTTTGGACTTTTTAGGGTTCGATACTTTCTTGCTACTAGTATTGATGCACCTTCCTCCGGACGGAATGTAGATGCTAGAATGATGACTCGAACCTATAATGAAAAGAATGTGACCGATTTAAAGACAATTCAATTACACAGGTTGTGCCAAATAAAGTGTTACAAGCTCTCGACTAATCTTGAACGAGCAACTCCTGTATTTTTCTTTAATTTGATTTACCCAAATCCACTAGTCTATGTTGATTATTATCCCATCGGCCATAGCACAGATCAATGCCACCGAGAAATGCAATGCTTTGATCAACGACCACAATTTTCTCATGATGGGCCCAAAGGAACACGCCTACTCTCGCGTGATCCGGATGTCGTAATACTTTTATGTTCTCTGGACACTTTTCAACAAGTCGTTGTTTACTATAGAAACTGTTTATCCCTAAAGCGACTTCCACTTCTTTGTAGATCATTACGAAAACTTTCACTCCCTCGAGCTGAAACAAAATTCGTTGTATCATGTTCATAACGATAAATTATATTCGGATTGAAATTACATATCGGTCTTACCGGAGGTCCTCGCGTTATATGCGTCAGCAACGATACAGTATATGGAATCTAGTTTATTTAACTGCGATAAAAGCGATAGTTATTGGTAAATACTTACAGCTTTCCTTTCCAGGATTTTGTCTAGCCTCCAGTAATCGCTATTAATCGCCGGTCTTTTCATAAATATCTCCGGTGATAACCACCAGTCTGCAATAAAAATTTCTTCTTTAGCATTCTCTAGCGCGTCTGCTACGGAAGACATGTAACTACATCCGTCGACGAACCAGGTAGCAGGCGTAGATAAGCGGTAAGGTGAGAACGAATTGTGCGGGTTCGATTGTGTGAAATCTCGACCTGCGGAATTCTTCTATTCAACAAGTTGTACCGTGCAATTTTCTGTTAAATGTTCATTAATCACTTGCCTTCGTTGTTGCTAACTTCTTGGATAAATTTCATCCATTCTCTGGCCTTCCTCCTGGTCCAGCAGTCGATTACTATGTGTCTACTAAGATTCCCAATTTGCAGACCACTTCTCCCTGTCATGTACAAGCCATAACTGACCCCAAAGCCATGGTCCATTAAAATTACTGACTGTACATTGCCTGTGTTAGGCCTAATGTAGGCGACGAAAGTATCTTTAACGACAAGATGGCGAGTATGCCACTTGCCGCATAGATATGTACAAAAATTATTACATTTTATACAACACATGCCTTCCAATAGGCCACAGATGTTACATCCTGATTTTGCTCCTGATCCTGTTCGTTTTGAAATGGGTCCTTCTTTACCTTTCATCCCTAAATCTGCTATGAATGATAAATGCGAAATTTCTAGGAAATTCATCTGAAAATGTTTTGTTAAAGTTTTACAGAAGTTGTGGATATTGTCCACTTATATTGTTGACCATAGATTTGCTTACAGTTTCAGGGTGTTGCATATAAATTTTGATTTTCAACAAATTAGACAAATACTCTTCTAGTAGTCTCTTCCTGTGATCCAATTGTTCATAAGGTACCAAAACTTCCGGTTTATTTGGGAATCTGGAAAGTAATTAAAACACTTGAAGGACTCGAAAAGTTATCTTTGCAAGCAATTAATTGTAACAGAGATTCATACCTTGGCAATGCTCCTTTCCGACCCTTGGATTCTTTCAGGTGTACTAAACTCTTTAAACTGTTTCTCCTTTCTTTGTGGCTTTTCGTTGGGAATGGTATGTCCAAGCTAGTACGATATATTTTTAATTGATTATGAAAATTCTGAATGTGTTTGTATCTCTTTTTAATTGTCCAGGTGAAACGACCATGCCTAAATTCTATAGTGTACAGATTCGGATTCAAAGGATGTGTTGTGACGCTACGCTCGTTGTCTATGATTGCCACATGCACCTCTTCCCCAGGAATGAACACATTACAGTTTTGGCTATAAGGCTTTTTTGGTAGCTGGTGTATGGCAGAGAAAGGTATCACACCAAGACATTCTAATAATTTATACAAATGTATATTATTAATGAACTATAGACGATAAGACAGTTAATAGGTATAACGACACTAGACAGGGAACTGGAAATAACAAGTCAAATAATAGTTAAGCTTACCACTATTGTCTGTGTCTTCCTTAGTCTGAACATCGCTGGTTTGATGCTCGTTAAGCGTAGCCTCCAAAGAATCAGGTACGCCTAATGCATCGTCAAACTCTGAATCATTGGAATTCATATGCTCCAATACCACATTTTGATTTTCTTCCTGTGTTGTTGCGCTTTGAGACATTCTTGCTGCCGTATTCTAAGACTATCAATGTATATTAGACACATATGGTTGATTGGAATCTTATAAAAAGATTAAGAAAAAATGCTTGTATTCAAATTTAATTGGTCATAGTTGGCCTATAAATGTTCTTTAATGGTATCACTTATTCTTGTGATCATATCAGATTATATTTACCAATGAAAAGTAACACACTATACAACAACAGTAATTTTACAGAGATAAATGCGTGCGTCGAGTAAACAACTGGATAATCATTTCAATTGAACAAAGAAGATAGTTCAGATAGTATGACAGAGTCTAATGGATTTTCTTGAGTCAGAAAATAATCTGACGTACGTGGGAGGGGTTTAGAGGCATGGCTATAAATTCAGTCGAGTGCAATTTACGATAATTAAGCGGGATCTAATGTTTCCAGTAACTTCACGGTCCGATCTATAGACGCGTGTCTACTAAACAAAGCGCCAACGTCAATTAGGACACAAAATGTATTCCCGCGATGTAAGCGGCATTTTAATTAAAAAAGCGATTCGCATGGCATTGAGAAAAGGATACAGCTTAGCGGTCTCTTAAACGTAACATGTCGCACTGTCAGGGTTACGATTATAAAGAACTTTTCGTGGGCAAACGATTCTACGAAAATGGTCTTGGTATCATGTATATATGTATTGTGAAATCATATTTTGATATAAGATATTGCTAGATAATTCCATATCGTCGCGGATAGTGTAGTTGAAATTGATCGCATAAATGAGCGATCGATGTTTATTTGTGTCATATCATTCGACGTGCACACATACAATACACGTGTTGCTTCGATAATGCAAACAAAAATGATCTAAGGATTAGGTCGATATGCCGCGTCAGTGATCCAAGAATGATTTACTCTGTAGGTGTAGAAGATACCTACCGTGTCTAGATCATCGTACGATCACTGAAATACCGACATTGTAAAATTATTTATTTTTAATTATTAAAGAGTTTTAGATCCTTTCTGATCCATAAGCCGACATTGTAAAAAAATCAGTGGTTCTCTTGTGCCCTCTACCCAAACAAGACAGTCAGGTAGTTTGTTTATATTCGTTTGCAGCACAGAAAATTAATTCTCATTTTTCACCAAATGCTCCTATTACAAAGTGCAATCTCATACTCACATAAAGGTCCTCCAGGGACCACCAGGATACTTGGCGACCTACACAGCTCGCGAGGGACTGACAATTTTTGGTAGGGCATCTCTACATTATAGTTGCGCACGATGACTGTTGATCCATGGCGCTGCGCCATTATCGATTGATAGAGCGCCTTGATGTCCAAAAAAATATTATAATATATAATTTTTTTATTGTACCTAACATCAATTCAACGTTTACGTGAAAGAACAGCGGATTGCCAGTATTCAGGAGTATCATTTGCTTCCAGGTGTACCCAGTAGATGGCTACGTGGTATATTAATTATTAAACATTAACCTAATTAACGTTTCGACATCGAGTTTTGGGTAGGATTACATTTGAGTTTGATTTACTAAAGGGTTGCCAATTTTATCCAGCAATTCTTCCGCTAATTATAAAAATAATTTACATATTATTATAATATAGACTGAACATGCATGTTACCAGTAAAATTCTTCTACTCTGTACGGTATTGGGAATATAAACGTTGATTTCAAAATAAAAATCTATCGGTTCGAGGAAAAGTAGAACACACTTGTCAAGGGTTCGAAATCGCGCAACCTCATTCCGCCATAGTGATAATCTCTGGAGTTCAACCAAGCAGTCATTCAATCGATTGTTACATATAACAATTGATTATGCGATCTACCATCGAATTAGTACAACATTAACTTTAATTCTGGATCAGAACGTCTAGGGAAACTTGACCTACTTAGCGCCCATGCTTATAACTCACAGCAATAATCCGAGTTGGAATCAATGACGATTGTATGAAAAATCATATAAAAATTAGAAACAATCCTTTCGCAGTGGCTATTTTCAGAAAAATCTTTTAAAAAATAACCCATCAGATTCCAAAGATTGTGAATTCGTTCTCACGTATTTTTGAAGAGTACACAGCGTTCTCGTCAAGCAAAGTGAATGTTCTTCTAGGATCTTGGGGTTTTAAATAATTGTCGTTTTAAATAACGCCTAGATTTTCCCAGAAATGCATAAAATCTATAATCGTTTCAAGAACTGAAACCGCTACGGCAACAGTTTCGAATCGCAGACTCGGTGGGAGGATGAAATTTTCGGAAAATCTGTTTGGCATGTTGTACCGGCATTTATGGGTAGAGAACGCTCGGCTATATATCCGTGTACGTATTCTCGGATATCGCAGGAAGTCACGCATATCAAAGTAGCTATCAGTCAGTAAGAGGAACGAGGCAAGAGGCGACCTGTCGTGGGAGGGGAGGCTTTCGAGGTGTACCTGTGCCTGCGTCGAGGGTAGGGGCAAGCGTGTACCACGCAGAGAGCAGCAACGCCGACGGTGGTGGCGGCTGGCAGCGGACTCGGGCGAAAGGGAAAATGGTCGGGCGAACACTTTTTTTTCTCCCCCGTTTACACCCAGGTTTTTTGACACGGCCGTCGTCGGCTCGATCGACTTGCATTTGTCTCTGAGCATTCCGCCGACTAGGGTCCGAAACCCCGCGCTCCGAAAATACGGCGCAATCGAGCTTGCATTCGCGAAGATGCGCGTCGGCCGCGCTCGCCTCTGACAATCCCCGCGAGTTCCCCGGTGACGAACTCATCGAAGTCGCATGATCTCGTCGCCTCGCCGTGTTGTCGCCTACGACGATACAGTGCCGTCTCTCCATTGAGATACTTTATTCGACGAGACACCAGAGAGTTTGAATTCGACTTTCGATCAAGAAAGTTTCGATCCCGAGGAGCGTCGTGATCTCGCCAGTGATTTGAATCTGTGCGCGTCGCAGGCCCACCACGAAGCGTCCAGGACGAGAATCCGTACGCACCGTGGAACTGAAATGATACATTGGATTAGGCTCGCCTAAGAAGTCGCAAGGTGAGTGTGATTCCTAGATCGGTCGAGAACCCTCTTTGTTCCTACATGGGAAAATCAGTCGCGAGTCGAACGTTGCCGGTCCGTTTGGACAAGGTCGCTATTATTCTTCGAACAAATAGAACGCTCTCGAAAGATATCTCGCGTTCTACTTTTTTTTTTTTTTTTTAATTTTTATTGTCCGCCTAAACGCGAATCTCGAGGCTGGCGGACGCCAAGGTGTCGTCCTTAGAACACTTGTGCACCGGGTGTGCGTAATGAAGGATCGTTCGGGATATTAGGTCATTTTCGAAGTCTTGGTGCGAATCGCTGTACTTATTGATTGGACGCAGTCTTACCCCTTTAAACAGCGGAACGTTTATCGAGGTTTTCCATTCAGCCTCCTGCTCGTTGTTGGGATTAGTTCGAGGAGAGAGCAGTCGATATTCTTATTACGCTAACGCGGCTGACAGTTCTGCTATACATATAGGTTTAACGCGGACAGGCGTATCGCTGATTTCGCTATATTGGATTTTCCATTTGAAAGAGATTCAGGTAGAAACCACTCTCTCTATCTCTCGAAATTTTTCTTGTCGAAAATCATAGAGCGTGGCTTGGTATTCGGGGAATCTTCGACTTTGTGGAATTCTTCTCGCAATTTCGCAAAGTTGTTACGCTGCATTTAGCAAGAAGATTGTAAGCACGATAGAGAACTTGTTAGTCGTTCTATGGTTAATGATTCCGAATCTGTTAACGCGTTCGCAACCGGTGACGTAAAGCTATCTTTTCGCGAGCCACGGCCGGATCGCCGATCACGTAAGATTAAGTCATTTAGCAAGGCAATCGGAACTTTTATTCCATTCGGAATAGAAAGCTCGATCGAATTACTGGTCGATCAGCTTCGATCTTGTTCCCTCCGAGCCCTTGCAAACTCTTTCTTTCCTCCTGCAACAAAGTTTTCACGTTTGCCGGTCAACCGTGCGAATCTCTTCAGTTCGTAAATCAAACTAAATGTCGCTGTCAACTTCCAGCGGTCGCTTAACATTTCACTACGTTATATAACCTGTAAAGTCACACATTTCTTATATGCACTTTTCAAGTCTCGTCTGATCTTACCGAGAGAATTCATAATATTTTGGTTAAACCGTTGCGCGGCCATTGAGAAGCTTATTAATAGGTTTCGTTTCCGGTGGCCGAAGCGTCGGGAAATTATTTAGAAAAAAATGTCCGAGGACGGACGTGTATCGATCGGAAAGTAAAACTGGATCAATCGCGTAACTTCCCAGTGAATAATCGCGGATGGAAACTTCGGGCGGCGCGCGGGAAAACTTGTTCTCGCGACGGCAAAAAGCTGGCCCCCGATTCCGCGATCGGCACGGGAACCGGCTGTGGAGTTGCAGAATATTAACCGAGGCGGCCGCGGAATTAACTGACCGTTGCCTGTAGCTCTGCTAGTCCACTTTCACGTGCGCAAACTTCCAGATGTTCCCTCGGCTTTCTTACGTAAAGCCCGGCTGCCCGTGCCGAAATGATTGTTTTCGGTGAGACCGTGTGCCTCCGTGGCCCACCGCGCCGGGGCACCGAGCAAGGCCCCCGCGCTCGTCACGGGGCCTTAAATCGAACAATAAGACTGAAAATTATGCCGCGATCACCGGTGCATGAGCCGACTGCTTAGAATTTTCGTTCGCCCTCGCTCGCGGCCCCTTTGTTCGCGCTCGAAACTCTCGAAACCGCTCGCGATCACACGCGAGCCGATTCTAACGGGATTCGGTCGAAATATGCCGGTAAAAGTGCCACGGAAATTGAAAGCGTGCGATATCGGCGATCAATTTGTCGCCGCACAGCCGACGTTTATGTAAACTCGTGGCGATTTGGTGGCCGCGCTCTAGGAACGGGAATTATACGAGCTATTCGTTTCCTCTATCCGAGAGTTTCGGCCCACCGAGAATGCCATACGCGCAACAGAGCCCTTTGTCCGGGCATTTTGAAAACGCTCGTCGAGCAGCTCCGCTTTAAATGAAATCGAGGCGGTATTTATTTCCCGCGAAGCTCTCTCTCTCTCTCTCTCTCCGATAAAGCCGTCTCTGCGAATCAATAATTGTCGCCTGGGAATTTATCGAATGCCGCTGGAGAATCTTAAGTGGGCCGAGGATTCGAAATCCGACGAGATTCTTGCGTCCGTCTTGTCGCGATAAATTGGTCCACGAAAATCGTATGGTTCGCATGGTCCTATTTTAATTACGAATTGTAGGATACACAAGCGAATGTTCGAAGTTTATTCTCGGTCGACGAAGGCTTAATAGGTAGAACACTAGCTCGGTACGGAATATGCTTCACAATCGCGAGCATAACCCGATAGGTGCAACCGCGGCGTACACCTTCGAGGTGAATTTACTTTCGATTCGTGCGCACGAGCGATCGTGGAAAGGAATCGGCGCAGGAACCGTTGCTCCTGCGAGCGTTTTCAGTTGACCGTTGATCGTAATACATACGTTGCTAAGTATCTAATAGGTCGACAGTCAGTCTATGCTATAACTCGTTTTTGTTGGTAAACTTCACACGGTACTGGCGGTAATTAAATTTATTTCATCTTTCGCGCTGCAGCGTTCCAGTGAAATCCACCATTAGCGGATGTTTCGTTTATTTAGACTTAGTTTTAGCAAAAGATCGTTTAAATTGTACTATAGTCGGTGGTAAAGTTGACGTCACGAAAGCAGACGCGTTTGCAGAGAACGGACGAGGAGAAGCTGAATGAATGGGCGATGATAATGAATCGCAATGCAACGCGATCGAGTCTAACGGTATTTCGAGTACGGTCGTCGATCCGCGGCTGATCTTGATCTTCCTCCACTACTCGGCGATCTTTGCGCCTAAAGAGGGAAGAGGATCGAGAGAGCTCACGATCGTCACGACTCGCCGTGTACTTGACGATCCCTCTAGATCGCTGTTCGTCAACCTTGCCGATCGTTCTATACGTAATGATATTGTTTAACACGTTCACTGCCAGATATCGGACAAAAATCTAAAAAAAAAACCAAGATTTGTGCGCAACTCAAAATGTCGACTCTTGGCTAGGCACTTTATATATTTCTTGTTATATAATTTTCTGGAAAATGATCTACCTCTCCTCGACAATCAGGTTTTTACATACACGCAGAATTTTCTCGGTATTCGTACACTTGAACCTTGCGTGTCTGCGAGGTCATCTTTGAACGAATCGGCATACGTACGTTTCGCGAAACCGGCTGCGGACTGCACTTCGAGAAATGTCACGGCAGGTTCGGGTTGCCATTAAACAGGGCGGGGACGGGCAACAGGCATTTTTAAGCGTTTTCACCTGGTACGAAGCGATCCTTGGCCTCCTTTCGAGATGTTACCCTTTAACGCGGAGCTAATGGCGACGCGACGCGACGCGACGATGCGATGCCTCGTAAGAACGAAATTAGCCCGCCTGTGAAAAAAATAAAATTATACGAATCCGGGCACGCGATTAGAACAATGTTCCGCGAAATAACAATGGTGTGAACGGCGCAAGCTGCTGGTGTTATTATTAAACGGCGGTATTAGGTCTTGTTATTTTTACACGTTACGAGAGAGGGACGAACGCGTCCTGACACAACATAGTAAGATAAAAATAAGGTCGGATCGATCATTTTGATATAGAGACAAAGGAGGATAATCTCGTATTCATCCTTGGGCGACGTAAAAATAGCAAAGGTGTTCGAATAAGACAACGCGCCGCGCCGGATAATTAAATATCAAGGGACCATTTCTTCTCTGTTATCCAGCGCGGAAATTACGAGGGCTTTTAATTATATTGTCCAGAGCGTCGCGTCGCGCCGCCCTGCGCGGCTCCACCGGCGAAAGTGTGATCTCATATAAACGTATCCCGCGGTGCGTTCGACGTGCTCGTCCGAGGAATTGCTTCGGCACCGTTGCTAGACCAACAATTACACGAGTAAAAGTGAATTTCAGTCTCGCGGAGGTAACGTTCGACTTTCGCACGCGCATACATTACGTTTTGTCTCTGTATACCGCGTGGCCCGAACGGAAATCATTAACCCTCCGATCGTTCCACCTCGCGATGAAGATGTGCACCCGCGTCCTTAATTACTTTCAAGCGACGACAAGCTCGCTGGACCTGAACATCGAAAGGAGCACTTCCTGGAATCACCTGAATACATAAAAATGAATTTTTATTGATTTTATTTGCTATATTCGTTCGGCAACTAAAGCTATGCAAGATGATCGCAAAATTTCATCTTACCTTGTAATGTTAGATATTAAATGCTAGTGTTGTTTTTTTTGCGCAGAATGGTGCGGAGATTTTCGTGGTGCACGGTGGTGGCATTGGTGGTGCTGCTCTTCGTCGCAACCGAAGGTCTTCGGGAGCGAAGTACTCAGGTAAGTGAGAATCCTCGTCGAGAAACGGAATAACCAGGAAGATCGTTGACTTTGCGCGCCGGTAAAAAAAAAAAAATCACTTACGACTTAATCGACTAAGGATGTTCCCGAGTATTCGCAGATTACCGACGAACATTATTCACTCGCTTTCAAGCGAAGTCCAGGGACTTTCTACGATTCGAGCAGCCGATCGTTTCACACACGGGATCCTGGTAACGCACCGGCAGGAATGCAATCGACGAAATCTCGATTTGGTATTTTTCCCTGGCAAAACACCGTTCGCGAGTGCATCAATTACGTGTCAAGGACATCTCGTTGCGTTTTACATAGTAGCGGCGCAAACGTTTCTTTCTTTCCTCTCCGTGAAGGCTGCCGAGCTACTGGAACGGATTAATCCGTATAATTTGAATTGTTTCTGTAATCGGGCCTCCACACGCTTAATTAACGATCGAGGAAGGATACGCGGTTGCTACAGGCGGCCCACGGTGATAACGGGCTTTGCAAAGAAAGCCAAATGGAAATTTCAAAATTGACATCGTCATCTGTTGGCTTTGAGATAGATTTTTCCAAGACTGCGGATTTCATGCATTTTTGCGAAACATAGGAAAAAATTAATTAGATAAATTTTATGGGGCGGAGGTTGAGAACCTTCGATTACCGAGCACCGATATCATTATAGTCTAGTGTATCTTGCCCGTCGCAAAAAATCGCTAATTATGCGCACGAGTTGATGAGTGACGAGTAAAAGAAGCGGTAAAATGATAAAAAGAAAGGAAGAGTTACTACGCGAGAGACAGGAACTGATCGTCCGTTTCTACGTAGAAAGTGTCCCGATCTGCACAACTTTCCATGAAATCAGTGTTAATGATGCTGGCAATTTTTTTTTCCCCTGTCCTCGGACTAATTGTAAGATATTTTCGCGGCTGATCATTCGACAGCAATTTCGTGGTTGTTTATGGCCGATGATCGAGGGGCTGCGTCGCGTTGGCATTTTCCCTTGATTAAATGCAGATCTCGACTCCTCCGGACGACTTAGGCTGGCCTCACCGATAATTATATTCCATCGGGTTCTGCACAATTCCGTTATTGTAGCTTTCGTCGGCGCGTACGTCGGCGCGATCGCTATAAAGAGAACGTAGAAAGTAGCGTAATTCCCGCGTACGAAGCAAGTATGATATTTGTAGCTACACATAATCCGCCAATAACTCGCGTCTATCGCGATTTTATTCCACGACGGCCACGATTACAATGGGAATTTATCTCAATTCCTGCTTTGCTCGATTCCTGCTTTGCTCGAATTCCTTTCCGCCGAATAGGTACTCAATTAGGTGTACGTACTAAATTTCCACGATTTGACCGAACCAAATTAATTTCGAACGAATCGTACAGCTGTTAACCCGTAATTGGGTATGACTAAAGAATCGTTCGGTTAAAGATCGACAGGGAGAAACTGTCGGGAACATCGACGGACGTTGTCCAGCCGGCAAATCGATTTCTCGGATGGCATCGGTAATCCAATCGGGATGGGGATCTCGCGCGCGCCGCAAAGGTTATCGAGACGTGTTCGTTTCTGTAAAAATCCGGCGGATCCTTTCGTATTCAGCAAGTCATAAGCGTCCGGCTCGAGCCACGTGTCGGCGATTCGAAAGTTTTGATCGTAAATAGAAGTAACAGGAATCGAACGTTACGGCAAATGCATTTCTGTCGCGTGGTGCTCCAGTGTTTCCCGCTTAAAGGCCACGCACCGCAGTTGCCCGATCGTTGGAAGAAATATATTCGTCGTTTAAACCCATCGGTGTGCCACGATCATTCAAAATCAACACGATCATTACCCGATCGTAATACTAAAAATTTTGTACAAAATCAAAAGAATTTAATTAGCTCTCCGTCTGCAACCTTATTTTTATCGAGGCCGTCCGCGTACTAAATGAATACTACATAAAACGAAACTCAAGAGCGAAGAAATTTTGCTTGGAAACAAGAGTAGGTGTGTTTGCGGAGAATGTACAGTGTAATACGCTAGGTAAAGATTATTAAACCAAAATTTAGTAATCAATGAAAATTTAGTGGGGGTTTGACTGAATTATTACAGTAAAAATTCGAGTAAAGGAAACTTTAGTATCAATAAAGATTATGAAGATATAGGAATAGTTCTAATAAATATTATTCAACCGAAATTATTAATTTATAAAAATTTAGAGGGGGTTTGATTAAATTATTATAGTCAACATTGGAGTAAAGGGAAAGTTCGTAATAATAGAAAGATATAGGAACATACAGTGACTCCCATTAATATTCGGACGCTCTTAAAGAAACTATAACTTTTTTGATATTGGACCGTACGATTTGAACTTTTTTTGTGCAAAGAAATTTTTTCAAAAATTGCAATTGGTCGGAATTGTAGAGAAAATACTAAAAGTTGCATTTTACAACTTTTTTTATGTGGGTCTAAATGGAAAATTTAAAAAGTATGTTTTGTAGATCTGTGTGAATTATATGCAT
This sequence comes from Lasioglossum lativentre, assembly GCA_916610255.1. NCBI lineage: Eukaryota > Metazoa > Arthropoda > Insecta > Hymenoptera > Halictidae > Lasioglossum > Lasioglossum lativentre. Next base: position 22,653,906 of record OU744355.1, read on the forward strand.
TGTAAAAGTTTCATCGAAATCGGTTGATGTGGGAAAAAACGACAGGCATTGAAAGATGTATGAATCCATAGATTTATTGCAGTTAGAGGCCAAAAACCGTGAAAAATTTCAATTTCTACCATCTTTAAATGTTTGTAGCTCGTTGCAACGTTGACCGATTTTAATGAAATTTTCAGAATATTTTTAATTGATACAGATCTACGAAACTTGTTTTCTACATTTTCAATATGAGCCCACATAAAAAAGTTGTAAAACATAACTTTTAGTATTCTCTCTGCAATTCCGACCAATTGCAATTTTTTCAAAAATTCTTTTCACGTTACGTAACAAAACCGATTGTTCAAACTTCTCAAAAAAATCCAAGTTGTATGGTCGAATATTAAAAAAGTTATCGTCTTTTTAAGAGTGCCCGAATATTAGTGAGAGTCACTGTAAACGACCCAGGTGTTGCAAAATTTTGGAAAATAAAATACCGTGAAAGAAAAGACTTTAGACTTGGTCAAAGAATAGTGTCACCGACGAACGAATTCGAGAAACGTCTCCGAGTTCGCATCGATTGCATTCTGAACGAAGGAGCGTATCTTTAGCGATATCAGCAAGCGCGTATAAATTCATCGGGGTTCTATTAAAATTCAATTTTCGATTGAAATTTAATTGAAAATTCTCGTAGATGTACCTATAAGTTTTGCTTTATGGTACGAGCCGGCCTATCATGTAAGTATGGTACACCGCTCGAAATCGGTATTCCTCGGCGTAATAAGCGCGAACACGGCTTTACGTTCGATCCTGTCCGCAAATGTATCGTATTTTCAAGTGGATAATAGATAGTAGATAGCCGAGAGACACCACACGGAGAGAAACGAAAGAAAGGAAGAAGGAAAGAGACTGCAGGTACGCGTGGACCACGCCTAGTCGTGCGCCGCGCCGCAGCGAGCCGCACACCGGTCTCTCCCGTAACAAATAATCCAACGGGTGGTCATAAATTTCACGGTTTCCCAGCTGCTCTAGATATTTTCCGATGACTGACGACAGACAACTCGCGGTGGAATCCTAAATGGGCGCGGAACAACGTTCGAACCGTGTCGGGGGTGCAACCGGACACGATCGAGCAGTTTTATCGGACACTGTCATAAAACCTCCATAAAGCTAAGATCATTTTCAATTTGTTTATTAAACAGAGGACAATTCTTCAGTCTCCATCTTGACAATTTTTCAATTCTACCACGCTGAATTCTTATTCTTTCTCTCGCTCTAATAGCGTAGTTTCATTAATTCTTCGGGGCAGGTTTCATCTGAGGAAAAAATATTGTAGTACATAGTTAGCTTTACAAGATTGAATATATTTCAGACTTCGCGCGATTTATATTTCGACAGGTGTTCGAATCGAGACGTCCATTCCCGTAGAGAGATGTTTACGATCTGGAAAAATTGTAAAATGTATAAAACTGGTGATCAGACTGGTGCTGATAGGTTCAGCGTTAATAAATGGACGGCCGCGTGAAATGTACGGTGAAGCAACAGCTTGTCAAAAGCGTTTCGCAATGTTGCATCTTAAAACGAAGCGTTCGATCGAAAAGTGAAGGACCAGTGCAAAGATAGAAAGTAGACAGGCTCCGTGAAATGTATCGGACTTTGGATAGTTCGATGCTCGACTTGAAAAGCAGGGTTACATAGAGCATCGAGTGGTTCTTCACGTCGATGCTGTATGTATAGCTGTCTCGTAATATTAATAGTTCTTCTTCTGGACGATGGTACACGGAGTTGCCTAGTTGCTGGTTGGTTGGTTGGTTGGTTGGTTGGTTGGTCAGTGTTCGAGCAGCGATGGGAAAGGTCGGCCGATCTCGTTGAAAGTTAATGCACATCATCCGCGATCCTCAATCTAAATTACACATCTATTACAGGCGTTGCTTCCCGTGTTACGGCATCTCGTATTCCTTGCTCAGCTTTGCGTAAGCCGATCGCAACGCGAAAAGCAGGAGCGGCAGGATGGGGTCAGCGGATTTCATTTCGTCAACGACGAATGCTGCTTTAATACTGCAGAACATCCGTTATACTCGGCTCTCGATTGCTAGCGACACGCTTTCGAGTTTCTTCCTCTCGGTCCCGACCGAACTCTGCGGAATTGAAAATAGTTCAATGAAATTCGATTAATGTTTAGCTAACCGAATTCATTTAACCCTTAGCACTCGAGTGGTGACTCTGAGGCACCACTAGAAATTGCTGTACCATTATTCAAAATATAGTTTACATTATTATACGTGTTGATATCTAATCAGTTATTAAACATTCAAGTATCGTATGAGGTATTATATCAATTTCGTATCCATAATATGAAAACAATCATATAGAATACTCGATCATTCTAGGTCGGAAGAATCGTTTAATTTTCGAGTTAAAATAGCTCCGAGTGCAAAGGGTTAAACGCTATAATTCAGAGCGCAAAGAGCGCGTCTCGAGGTTGCTCGCAGCGAAAAAAACGCAAAAATCCTGCAGCGTAACGTTCGACTTCGATGGTATCGCGATAAAATGCGAAAGAGGTTTATTTTTTTTATGGGATCCTAAACGAGCCGAACACACGGAAAACGGTTAGCCTTTGTTAGCCTGCTACCGCCAGTCCTTGAATAATGAAAGTCAAACAATTAGGGGCACGCGCCTTATAATGATGACTCGCGGCGAGCTAAATTAACATTGCCGCGCAAAACAATGTTGTGCGAACTTGATTTCTTATTCGGTTGAGCAATTTGCCGAGAGGAGGAAATAAAATAAATAGGCTGGTTTATTACGGATTTAAAGGACTCTTCGTGTCCGGATGAGCGATCGGGGCGCACTAAGGCCGACAGCCTGTTGCACAATCGAAGAAGAATTCTTGTCGAACCTTGGGAATAAACGCGACACACCGCAACGACGACGGTAACTGGCCTGCGAGGATTGCGCAACGGAGAATCTCGGTTATTAATCTAGAACGATTTCTGCGAGGCTAACGAGGCTTCGCAACATCCCGTTATTAGGCGTCTCGGCCATATGCATATAATTAAAGTGGATATTAGCAGGGGCGCGTCTCGAGCATCGATCCGTGGACGTCTGTAGATCGTCTTGCGGAATAAGGTGCACGGTGCAAGGTCGTCTACTCTTACCAGCGGGACTGCTCTGTCGTTATCGGTCTCATCAGGATACCCGTATCCGTGATCGATTATGTCTCTTACAGACGGAGAAGAAAAAACGTGGTAAAATCTGGAGCTCGTTAGGAATTTAGAAATCAATATCCCTGCGCGCAAAATTCAACGAAAAAACTTTTGTAGACCCTTCGTTAAAGTATATCGATGATCCAACAGATTTCGGTTTTCTTAGACAGAGGAGAAAAATCTGGAGCGCGTCAGGAATTTGCAAATTAATTATTTCTGCCCGTTGATCCACCAGAAATCTTTTATCGACCATTAGCAAAGTTTTCGAGTGCGATACCGATCGAAAATCGAGAGTAGCCAAAGCGAATCGATGACCCAACAGATTTCGGCCGCCTTAGGTCATTTGGCTGGCTAATTACCCGTCAAAGAATTTTCTCTCTTATATAATCTGGGTCGTTACGGTGTTTAAAAGGGTTTGTTAATCCCTCGAAGTATCGTTTCAGTTTCGCGTGTATTTTCAATGAACTTTCGAAGTGAACGTATTTTCTGTTTTTGGCACGCATTCATTCACCGGTCTGTTGTTTATTTGAAAAACTGGCTAAAGAAAGTTATTGTTCGTCGGCCAGTTCCGGTTCGGTCGAATACGTTCGAGCGTGACAACGGAGTATTCAGTGTATTAATATGTAAGTTACATTAACGAACGCGGCTAGGCGAACAATGTTGCCGAGCGTAACGAGCTGAATGCATCGTTACGATGTGTTTGCGATGCATTTTCTTCGCGGATTATGTTGCTATTGCGCGTGCCAGTTGCATAAGATAATCACGGTGTAGATTCTTTTTTATTCGGATGTTTCTTCTGTACATTCTTGCTCGAGAAGGTGAAGTAGGTTAGTGGGTGAGAAACTTCATTCGGATGATTCTACATTGTACAGGGTGATTCTGCAATCTTGTTCCAACGAGGGGAACGTATGACTCGCATTGAATATACTGTGACTATGCGTGTTCAATTGATTTTGCATTAGTTGCAACAGTCATGAGAAAGTAGTTTGCGTCTTCCGCAAATTTTTAACCTTGGGCGACCTTGGACGAATTCCGGCACAATTTTTATCCATTCCTCCGAACGCACCCAATATTTTTTATCGTTCGGGATTACAGTCCTTTCAAAATCGAAACAATAAAATGGCCACCCGGAAATTACAACCACGTTGAAAATGCAACTTCATTGCCGATGCTAAAAGGCCAAATACGGAAACCAAGAGTGGACGTTCTCTTTTACGAACTCGCCGTTCCAGTACAGGTTGAAGAACCGAGTATGTTCCGTTGCATTGACCCGACGCGTTACGTGCATTTCGTTTCATCACTGTCGTTCAAGTGGTCGCCATTAACGCGTTGAAGCGAGATATTGTGTGGTTTGCCGGCTTATGGCTACGCTTCCGATTGTCACTGGCAATTGTGAACAATTGCGAATAGCCAAGTCGGACTTTCACGCATTGTGCAGCTCAGCCTTCACAGTTTGCGCCTCCCGAAAAACCAGTGGAACATCGATAACCCGATTGTAATTAAAGATTCTCCGATAGGAACGAAAATTCGCGCGTTATGCTGAAAAATAATTGCGAACGAACGTAACGCGCCGATAAATCATTGCAAGAACAATTAAGACGATTACACAAGAAAGTTCAGCATTTCATATTTGTATATAGCGGAATGTAAAAAGGTTGATATTATCTTTTGCAACTATTATCAGTTGCAGTTCGCGAATTCTCTCATAAACCGTGCTGCATCGGGTGCGCGGCGATTCTCGTGTATCAACGCAGCCGATCGTAAATCATATGATCATTTGTCTGGCGTGGTGCGATGCGCTGGCCAGATCTCCTAGCCCGGGGAAGCGCATTCATACGTACTATGCACCGGTGCAGCCACGGTTATTGGCCGGACACGGAGCGGCGCGGTGCGGCGCGGCTCGGCGCGTGTGTACGTATTGCACCTTGCACAAGCGTATGCATAAACGTAATCTAAATCAGGTTTTCCATCGGAGAAAGCGCCTCTTCTGCATCGTTTACTTCAGCTGGCTTCCTGAAATTCGCGGTTACCTCCGTTCCCTCCTTTTTTTCTTTGCTTACTTCGATCTCCGCTCGAGCGTCACCTACGCTTCTGTTATCGTTGACAGGCTTCAATTTCCGTACCGTCTCTGCAATTAGATCCCGCGCATCCTTCGCTGCGCTTATCGTTCTTGCACGCTTCATTCCATTCCGTTTGTCGAACGAATTCACTGGAATTATCCCATTAATATTGCAATTGTTACTTTCTCGCGAATCATAATTCCCTTTTGTCGTCGCACCGACTTCGTGGAATATTTGGGACGTTGGGAAAAATGCATAAAGTCCTATTAGAAAGATCTCGCCGGTAAACGCGTCCTTTTTCATGGCTATTTGCATATTATGCGTACCTCGCGTGGAAACGCGTAATCATTATCTCCGGGCATCTCGTGCCTTATTGATCTGGTGCATCGTAACCGGGAGAAAAGTGTTTTCATTGTAGAAGATAATCGTCCTTCCGCGTTCCCGCGTAACTTTTAGGATCGCGCAACCGTACACGGACAAAACGCACGTAAATTTCAGCCATTGAAACAACCATCGCGTTTACCTAGAATTTAGCCAGTTATACTCCGTTTCGGTGTGCTTGCTCGATTCTTATCGGTCGCTTGCACCGATTTCAATCGGCCGTGTTGCACACTATTTTTTTTTTCCCACCGCATTCCGTGTATTCCAGTTGTAATCCAACACACTCGCCAATCGGATTCGACCGAAATTGTTACAGTATGCGGTCTATCTTTGATTCCCATGGCATTGTTCATTTGCATCGCGCCCGTCTTCCTCAATTTAGAAAAGAAAATTATTCTATACAAATTCGAGGAGAGAGTCCGCAATCGAAATTTCGGAAGAAAGTTGGAAAGTTTCGAAAAGGACCGTGCGAATTAATTTATTACCTGTGTAATAATTGATCGTGTGCTCTCGGAAGGGTCCGGGCGATCATGCTCGCGCGAATCACGCATTATGCACGCCGGTAGACAGCGAAGGGTTCCTTTCTTGCCCGAGGCAGCGTAGAAAGTTGACGCGCTCGGTTTTGCGGTTCGAAATTGTCTTAAAGGTCGCCGTCTGCTCGATTAAATGTACGGCAACGCGGTCTCGCTGGATTCTACGTTCTGTCCGAACCCGGTTGATTTATTCATCGAAAACCAGACCATTCGAAGAGTCGGAATTTTTGACACTTCAAATGAAAAATATTACTTTTTTCCTCGTGGGGTATTCGTTTTTCTTAGATCGTGCAGTTACCGTTTTCTTCGATAGAATATTTACCGTATTTGTCGAATAGATACTTTAGACCGACGAGAGAATATTTGGAAATCTATACGGATGTTTCTATAAAAATATAGCCTGAGCAAAATGTGAACGTGCACATATTAAAGCAAGAAACGACACTATTCGCAGGTTGACCCGATAAATTCTTTGCGATAAAGCTCATTGTAGTCAAAGACGAAATTCTAACGACTTTCACGTGAAAGAAGAAGGCGACCCGTATACGAAGAGAAATTATTAAGTTTAGAAACTTAAGCGGAGAGCGCACGAAAGTAGAACAAGTGTAACATAAGTACCCGGAGGGCTTCGGCTCTCGGTCTACATTTATTATGCGTGTCATTGTAACAGTCAATTGCACATTGCGTGCCCGGAGTTGTTAGACGGATGACTGTCCGGAACATGTTTAGCGATCCTGCAGGTTGTTGCGGCCGGAATCCGCGTTGCATAAATACCGATGCGCCCCAAGTTCGAAGACCCCGATAGAACCGGGCTCGACGCGGCGCGGCGCCACGTTAGATCCGAGGATCGCTTAATTTCCGACGGTTTCTCTTTCATCGTTGCGTAAGATTTTAATTCGCCGTTGCCACGGAGAAATTGGTCCTCTCGAATTTCTCGGAGTGACCGTCGACTTCCGTTCGAAACCGGAGCATCCTCCGGAAGAAAGTCCAGTTTCAAAAATTATTCTGATTCCGGCAGAGGAGAAACGAAAGTTCATTTAAATGGCCATCGAAATGGAAAGGCGTAAATGAATGAATAAAATTTTTCTCTCGCGTCCAGCACTCTGTTTCACAATATCTTTCTGATTGGAAAAGACGAGATGAAAGTCCATTTAATTGGCTAGCAAAAGAGGACAGAACGGGACGCGTAAAATATTTTATAAGGGTCAAACTCTTTCCTCGTTGAATTGTTCTGGAATATACGGAAATTTCAGGTTTCATTTGTCGGAATTTACGGTGACAATTTATGCGAATGGCCACGCAGAGCGGAGCTAATAGAATGCGTGACACATTTTACAAAAGACTCGGAGGCGTGCTTTCGCGTGCCGATGAAGTAGGTGGCAGAAATCGCCGAAAACACGGTGTTGCGAAACGCAGATGCAGGGGAACCGGTGTGAAAGGACCTCGTAGATTGACGTAGAGCGTTTTACCGGGCCATCGTGGACCACACCCTGTGTTTCGCGAACCAGTTTTCTTTTTGGTTTCAAAATTTGTCGCTTGTGCAATCCGTCCCGATAAGAAACCGTGAAATTTGGCACTCGTTTGGTTTTTGCGCAACTCGACCACAGCTTGATGAATAATTCGTTATTAGCCCGATCGTTCGTTTGCAACATCCTGTTTTCGATTTCGTTGTGTTTTCTGGCTGTCACGACGCGTTGCCCCAGTTATCCCGGCTCGATATCGACAGACATGTGAAGTCGATAAAAAATTCGCTCTTGGTTCTCTCTTAATAGACGGCAAAAGTTGCAACACCTTCCATATCGATCCGAAACGACATTATCGAGGAAAACGATCCAAAGAGAAACAATCGAATACATAGTAGATCAGAATTATTCGATGAAAGTTAATCTCCTTGATGTATTCGAGCTACCAAAAGCAACGATTACAGGTACATAAAAATGCGTCGCGTCGGTTCTTTCGAAGAGTAGCAAATTGCATCCTGCTGATCGATGAAACTGGGTCATCGAGGTACCCAGAATTCGATCGATCGTTACGATCAAGGATTCGTAATTCCTCTCGCTATCATTGGCAAAATTGCTGAACCCTGTTTAAGCGAGATCACTCCCGGTTGAGCGAGACGACATGGAAAATCGCTAATAACCCGATGAATTATTCACAGTCTCTAATCAGTTCTTGCGGTGGAGATCGGGATCGTCGGGATCGACGATGATCGTTGATCGAGCCGGTTGTTTCGCAGTCGCGATAAATAGATAATCGTTCGCGGATTCACCGATGTCGGAAGTCGGAGTAAAAAGCACATCGCGAATTCAGAAGTAGGAACCCTGTCGAAATCCAAGGACAATATGGCGGCCCGGGTGCAAACGAGGTTGCCGAAGCGGTCCACCTTCGAAAACTGCCTCTCACCGTTGTTGTCCGAGTGGAACACGCTTCTTCGATAATCCGCGGATTATTTGGCAATAACTAGACCGCCGATCTTTACGGGCGAAATAAAAATGTCAAAATGTCCTGCAGCTGTTGCGAGACACGGAGGCCACTTAGGAATTCCTTTCTTTCTTTAATCGGTCGATAGTAACGCACAGAGAGTGTTTCAAATTGCAGCTATTCATATCGGTCATAAATGCATAAGGTCCGCGGTCTGGTAATAAAGTTTCTTGCAATATGGATGCATACGCGCGACTGGTTTAGTAATCGCGTGCCTGTGCAATTTGATTTAGTAATCGCGAGCAATTAGCTGTCATCGGAAAGGTTGATATCGAGGCATTAAATCGCAGAAAATATGAGCCACTCCATTAACAAAATTTAATTTACAATAGTAAGAAAAGATAAATTTTCGGAATGTTTTTACTACCAAACCACCGAATACGTGAAATTTCCATGGTATTTAGATGATACTAAGATACTCTCGAGCAATCTCGCGCGAGAAGGTGTCGCCATTGCGGAATCTTTATCTTTCGCATTCAAAATCGAGAGCTCCTCTGTTTTCGTGGTCTGTCGAAACTCCTGTGCGGCCAATTAGAGTTGCCATTTCGTGTTGTGGAATTGTTACACATTGTGTTGCATGCCCGTAATCACAGGAGATGTGCTCGAAATTAGCACCGGCGATAGTCCAATCGAAGATTCCCTCGACTGGCAACGATTCCGGCTTGTGTCTTCCAATTACGCGGATAAATCGCCGATTTGTAATTGCACGGGAGAGGCAGGAGTGCCGCAACGATCTTTATTCTTGCGTGCATCCACTCGAATCCTCTCTCGTTACCCCATCGAACTCTGCAACCCCGTACGAAACACGTAGCCAGGTTAATTTATACGATATATCCTCAACATTTATTGTTGTTGTTGGACAATGTTCGTGTGGTCTAATGACACGAGACGTGCCAGGCATGAATAATGACGGTAGATTATCTAATTTTATGATGGTTTCGCTCGGTAATGAGGCTCTCGAGCGTCTGCAATTCCCCTTAATCGTCGTTCACCGTTCATTGGTACATCATTGCCGTTTTAGGGATAGCAATTGCATAAATAACATGCAACTCTGTATGATATTTACTTGTCCAAATATCACACTTCAATCTTCCGAGATAGGTTACGGGAATCATTATCTCGGCTGTGTTCTCGCGTGCGAGCTATGCCATCAACGCGCCAAGTCCTTCGAACAATTCCAGAGAAGGCCGCGCGCGCAGTGTCTTTTAATTGACTGACTGCAAGGGCGTAGTCGCAGAACCGTGCAGAATTTTTGTATCCCGACCTTGGGTCTCGAATACAGTTCTGTGTTTCGGGATCGAGGTGAACGTAACTGCTATTGCACACTGCACGCTCCACACTGGCTGCAGCATTGGCCATTTGATAACTTCTCGGCGAACCGATGGTTCTGATAACAATACCGATGCAAGGTATCGGATTAACCTTTCACTGTTGCCAGCGAGATATACTTTTTTTTCGAGAGAGAGAACGATCGCGTTCGCAGCCGCAGCGCATGCAGATCGGAGCAAACGCTGCCAAATAGGGAAAACTGTTTCCCGACGTTTCGAAACGATCCGCACGGACGCGATCGCTGCGTGGGAGATCGACGATCATTTGCCGGCAATATTCATTAGCCGTAGACGATGATCGACTCGCTCCGTCATTCTTCAAACTGACCACACCGCTAAAGTTGCGCAAACCTAAGTTGACATCCCTTGTCCTTTAGACTTTATTTCATTCAGCCGACGAACACACTTGGCGTAAACGTGGAGGCGACGAAGCAACGCTCACGAAGAAAGAAGAACGCAACAATCGATGCATGAAATCGAACTATTGCAATTCCCGAGACCAGCACGATCTGGATATTCGCGTTTCCGAGCGATTTCTCGCACGCGACAAACCGAACGACGACGGTTTTGAAACGCGTATCTCGCAGAGCGTATCTCGGAGGAAGCGCGACGATTTTCTCGAAGATACGTGGATAGCATCGCCGGTTCCGGATAGAAAACTGTTCGACACGGTCGAGCGAAGTCATGGACGGTGGTCGCTATCGTCGCTTCCCACGATTCTTCCTCGTTAGCGATCACGGGCGACGAAAAACATCGGCGCAGCGCTTTGATAGCAGTGCTTTCGAACTGCTGTCAAACTGGCCGGCGCAAATGTCTCGCAAAAAATCGGAGCTGGTCTTAGGAAACGCTGCGCTGTGACGCGGAGACGTTATTTTCCAGTGGTATTCGTTCGGTAGTTAGCTCAGGTCGGCTACACTGCTTGCTTATGGCTGCTCGCTCGACTTCGGCTGCATGGTTGACTAGGTAACGTGACGTGAAACACCGACTTTTACTTTCAGCGTCGATTCTACGTGTGTCTTTCAGGCAGATAAGGATAAAGGAGAACTGGAACGGCGAACCGTGCCGAAGGAAATCGAGCCTTTCGGCTAATTTGTACAATTCCCCGATGAATACGCCACTTCTGACCCATTCCTAGCAATTTCGCGTACCAGCGAAACTTTTCTTATTCATTAGCCGCAATCGAGCCATTAACGCGCTACCCCGCCAACGTTTACCTCGTTAATTGTCCTCGCAGATCCGACGTTTCGTCGAACGTGTTGGGAAAGCCCCATGAAACTCGAAACGATACTCGAAATTTTCGGTCAAAAGCACTGCCTGAAATGTAAGCCAATTATCCAAGAACGTAGAAATCTACAGCAATTTTACAATTTGTCAAACAAGAGTACTCGACAGATTTTAAAAGCAACCGAGAACTACGTATCCAAATATTGATATCGGGTTGCACTTGCCTGAATGAGTGGCATTTTAATGAAAATTAGGCTACCATTAAGTTCGCGCGCTGCTCAGGTGGAACGGCTCGGTGAGAAAGCAATGTTGGTTTTGCGAATGCATAGCTGAATCAATTTTCCACGGCGTTTCTGTTTTATTTAGTCAATTATATAACTATTCCGTTTCTATCTCCGAGATTCCAATGCACCTCTTTGGAGTCCTCGATTCAGTTTTCTCGACACCGTAGAATGCCGATTATGTTTTATTATTTCTCATTACGCGGTCATCGGATTTCGCACCGACAAAGTTAATTGCGTCCGGCTTTGTGAATTAAGTCGTGCTACTAGACGCTTATCTCGAGATACGTTACTAAGCTCTGTTTCTGTTGGTGTTAGTATTATCGCTTTGTTATACAATCGTTCTTTAACTCCGACACCGTAGTTTCTCTTTCGAGTCTGGTTACACGACGCACAAGGTTCGAATTTAAACCGCGGAAAATTGCATTTTCCCGATGTTCGTAAATTTTATCTGTAGAAAACGAAGGGGAAAATGGTGAAAAGCTGTTTCGATGCTAAAGTCTCGAGGCATTCGTTCCTGTTTGTCGTAGTAATTGATAGTAATTGACAAAAGTACTGGCACTGATGGTTCGCTCGAAGTTCTCGGTAGCGTTGGCAAACATGCCGGAAAATTATAGCGACCGTCAGGATCTGGAAAATTATGTTCAACTACTCGGAACTACGCTGCGCGAGTTCTTGTCCCGTGAAAGTTTCCTTTTTTTTCAGAAACTACTGCGTTTTTGACATGCCATGCCGTAGTGTTGCAATTTTCATGATTCCCGCTTCGAACGCTGTACACGCTTTATTGCTTCTCGAATGAAAATATCCTCGAGGCGTAACGATCGAAGCAAACGATTAAAGATTGATTAAAATTTCATTAGACTAAACGGCGAACACGATTGGAGCGAAAAAGACATTTTCCAGATCACTGGAAGGCTCGAGAAGCAGGAGAAATTTCGCTTCGGGTCGCGAATGACGAAATTTTCCGTAAAACCATCGACAGATTAATCAGCTCGCCTTTCGACAGAGTCATCGACTATCGATCAGCTAAATCGAGGAACCATTTGAATAGAGTTTATCGCCGCTGGACACGGACGGAGAATGATTTAGGATGACTATAGATCTTCATCGATCGACGAGTCTTTTATCGATGCTAATAGCAAGCTTTGCCAGCAATCGTTCGATCAGCATTTTTCTCTAATTTCAATGATCGTGCTGTACGGATTAATATCCCTCTGACTTCTTTCCGATTTAATATAATCGTTCCTAGGCAGTTCGTCTCTTCGTATCTTTGATCAGGATCGAGAGAAAGTCGATCATCTTTTTGTGGTACACGCGATCTGCGTTTCCTGCGATACGAAAAATACGAGAGACGGTTATTTACTCGTTCTGTATGATCGACGTTGTAATCACCTGTTGGCTCGTTAGAAATAATCCATGCCGCCTCAGAAGTGCATCGTTGCACCGGATCCCGGCAAAGAATTCTTTGATCGTTTTGCGCAGACACACGTAGTTCGTTACGTGACGCGACTTTCTTCGCGGGATCCCTCCGTTCTTGCTCCAATTACATTCCATCAACGGTTGATTGCTGCTCCTGGCTAATGTCGCAGGTGTTTCTCGAAGGATGGTGTCGGATGTCTTCATAACGATGACCTGCTTGCGAAAGGAATATCGATTGCCCCCTCGCAATAGAGATGCTGATGCAGGTCCCTTTATCCGAGTAATCGTCGCGTTACCGTCGCATTATGGAACTGGGTAACGAGAATTGTTGCGTTCGTATGCATCTCAAGTTGTGCCCCTTCCATTAATTAATCTGCCACGCCAGAACTCGGCGACGTCTCTTTCAGTGGCAGCTAGGAGAGCTTGTCCGAAGATCGATGGGAGGTGTTAGACCAATTGCCTATCAACGCATGAAGCTATTATCACTTCTAATCACTGCGATCGTCGAATAGTACAATCAATTAAATGCAAAAACATTTAACAATGTGGGAACCGTTTCTAATTATAGTGTATAATAGTAATTTGTAGCGGCACCTCGGAAGGGACAGCCGAGTGCAAAGTGTTAAATCGTGTCCCAGATATTTGCAAAAATCAGTGGGGATATCGAACCATTAGGAAACAGATGACTAATCCGTTGCTCGATCACTGTCTCCAATGTTGGTTAAAGGAATTTCAACGATGGACGAATGGATTTCGCATACATTTGAATACATTTGAATGTGCGAGCGAAGTCTGCAGCAGCATGCAGAACGTTCTGAATAGGGTTTTAATCGTTTGATGTCTAGATCGCCTTGAGCGGTGCTCGAAATCCGTGAAATCAATTGGATCGTCTGATCGAGCCGTAGAAATGTCTACCTGCGACCGAGAATCTCGAGAAAATTTTTTTGCTGCAAATGCAAATCTTTGACCTTCGAACCTTGTATTATATCTCAAGGTCCAGCGATTCTATAAACCCGACGCGACGGGGCTCGATAAAACGATGTCTCACGGTGATGTTTGCAAATTCTAGGTCGACGATCAGAAAACGGTCACTACTAGGGATCGTGGGGCTCTGAGGTTCAACGCTAAGTCTCCGGAAGACGCGACCACCAGCCAGCCATTCGCGAGATCGAAATTGTCGCGGGACAGGTTACCGCAGTCGAGAAAACCCACGAACGACAGACACGACGATGGAACGAGCAACACCGAGACGAGGATCGAGTCCAGCAAACGGTCAAATTTCCGATCGAAGACAGCTGAAAGAAATGTCTCGAGTGACGCGACGAACAGCTCGAGAAGGAATTTGGCGAAGAACATCGACGAAGTTAGGAAAGGGGAGCCGATGATCAACAGGAGGAGCGGGAACCGATACTCGACCGAGAGCAGCGAGGCGACGGGTGTCAAAGAGGATCATAGCGCCACCTCCAATCCTCTGAGAGACTCGACCAGGAGACCATTCACGAGGACAGCTCACTATGAAGTCACTGAGAGATTGATAGACAACAGTGGACCCTCCGTCTTCACGGCGACCACGGAATCATCGAGATCAAGGACCGGGAGGAAGATCCAGACAACTTTCGCGTCGAGGGACATGAAGACTCAGATACCGGCTTCCAGGAGGTATATCAACAAGAACGCCGAGGATTCTGAAACGAGCACAGCCTCGTTGCGAAGATCAGAGGGCAGGAGATCGACCACCGAGCGGATCGAGAGAGGCACCAGGTCGGGTAGATCGAAGCTGAGCAACAGGGAGAGCAACTCGATCACTCGAAAGAACCAGGATGCTGTTCTCTCCGAGTCCGAAAGCGTCAGAGTCGACGTTCCTCTGACGGTAGATAGCACAGCGAGTCCCAACACCGAATCCACCACTACGACAATCCCCCAAATTGGGAAAAGATCCGATACCAAGGAGTCTAGAACTGGTTCCAGAAGAGGACCAGAGAGACCCAAGGGCCGTGGAAGATCTACCACTTCAGATTCCGTTGCTCCAACTTCCAGGAGTTCTAGGAGAGGAGTTTCCAAGTTCAATGATCTCGGTACCACTGAAGCTGGAGAGCTGAACGCTGCCTGGAAGAAGAACACGATCTCCAGGGATCGGTCTAGGGGACCGGAAGCTAAAAAGGAGAGAGCTAGACCGAGGAACAGGAATTTTGAGAACGCAGTGACACCGTCGACTTTCGATGCTAAACGAAAGGCAACTGGAGAGAGGAACTTCACGGAGAGAAGACCCAGAGTCTCTGAGAGCACGACCAGGTCTGTGGAGCATCGTGGGCAGGACCAAGATGGACGCAGGGCAAGGAACAGGTCCAGGGTGAACGCTACCACACCGGTTGCTTTGGGTAAGTAGCTGATCGGTAGACTGCGATCCATAAATTCCGCTTTATTTTTCTAATAACAATAAGTGTTGCATCTTTGAAACAGACATCACGCCAACAGCTACGCCAGAGACGACCGTGGTCACCGAGGTCCTGACAACTTCCACCGATTCAGAATCATCTCAATCTCTCTCGAGTACCACAGCCAGCCCTTCAACTTCGACTACCGCGAATCCAAGGACGTTGACAACGACTGCAAGGTCCTCTTCGACTGTCAATTCCGAAGGCCGGAATAGAGGAAGAGCCAGAGCTGGTCCAGGAAGAACGCAGCCGAAGGAGGATTTCTTCAACCACGGTCTAGGATTCAGGGGTCGCAAGCCTTCCACCGAAGGGCCACCAGGTACGAACGACACTAGAAGACCAACACTACCGAGGAACGACTCTCAGTCCCATGGGAACCCAGGTTGGACTCTCAGGCGACGACCAGGTCACGCGAACAGCTCCGAGGTATTGTCCAGAGCGGTAGTTCCTTCCGCCAGGGATCAGACGAACGAAGTGATCCCACCGAACGAGCAATCGACGAGCACCGAAATCATAACGACGATAGAAAGTTCGACGAGGAGAGCCTTCAAGAAGCCAGAGTCGAGTACCGAGGAGAGCACTGCAGTGGATGGCTCGACCACCAAGAGCCCCAGAAGAGGAGGCAAGTCCTTCGAGTTCGGCAGGTCGTCCGCGGAGTCCGAGGAGAGCGATAATTACCCGCCCGATTTTAAGGCCAGGCTCTCTCAGCTGGTGAGTTACTCCGGCTCTTAATTGCACTTAAGGGGGCTGTCTTGTGTAAACATTCGTGAGAAGATGAGCAATTTTTTAGCGTTCACGTGAGACAGCCCACTTAAATTGTTTCGATTATTAAACGGCTAAATGTTCGATCCATAGCTGTCGATCGATGACAGCGTCGATCGGTAGATTGTTTGGATTATGTTAACCGAGAAGTATGCTTTCAGAAGATCACGAATATGAAATCACCAGCCCCGAAAACCGTCCCTAGACCACCATTGGAGGTAAGAGTCCACAGCGATCCTCCTGCTCAGCTAACAGCATCCGAACAAAGTCTCTCTCTTAATCACTGTTTAATTGGTCGTAACATTTCTATGCTTCTACTTTAGTTGAACGATATTTTCTGGTTTACGTTTAGAACACGATTACTAAACACGGACATAACCACACTGACACTCCTCGCGAAAGTATATTGATCGAATTTGGTAAAATGAACGTACAATAACCGCGACTAAATTGCAATGTACACGGTAAATCTCTAACATCGAGAACAGAGTTTAATCAGCATGCTCACGTGATAACAAACACAACCGATATACAATATGCGATACGACAAATTCTGACGATAAATACATCTTGGAAAGACTGTGGAATATCTTTAGCGGTAGGAAAAAGCGACGAACTTGTTCAAGATCGATAACGAATTCGTGTAGGATCCACAGACGAGTGTCTTCGGTCGACGATCGAGGACCAACTCGAGGCTGATTGAGCTCGACGACCTCGATACTTCAGCCGCAGGAAATCGATTTTTCACGGATCAAAGTTTTATAGAGCACCCTCTAACGTTGATAAATGCCAGAAGATTGAGACGCGTAAGGCTCACCTGCAAATTATCATTTCTGTATTATCGCGTGTACGCTTCTGTCTCCGCCCCTCCTTTGTCCGGTGCGTTCTTGACTGAGCTTACATTCAGCTTTCCTTAGTGAAACCGACGTCTATACGATGCTCGGGCTCCCAACAGCTTATCATCATTCTCGACGTGCTTGCGAGCTTCCTCGCGAAACCCCGTCGAAACTTTCAAACTCATTAATCTCATACGTTCGATACACTTTGAGAAACACTCTCGTTTCCTTCCAGACACGTAAAATGTATAGAGAGACAACATCGAGATTATGCTCATTAGCTGTTTCAATACATTGACACTTGAAGCCAAACATTCTTCGATTCTCTGAGACACGTAAAAATTGAAATTGTTCACTGATCATTTCATCTATCAACACGTAGAGCCAACTATTCTCTCTCTCTCTCTCTCTCTCAAATACCAGTCAAAGAACATTCATCAGAGAAGAGTCCTTGTTCTGTTACTTTGTGTTTTGTGGAACCTAATCCAGAGTCAATAAAGATGGTACGTTCAGGAACGTGTGGGTGAAGGATACGGACCATGAATGCGTTGCTTGGCAGCATCATTGTGACGACCACTCGAGACTGGACAATGATGCGCGATTAACAAATTAAAGAGAAACGTGGTCAGTGGAAAGGGGTTTTTTTTTTTTTTTAAATTTCTGGTGGTTGTGGTGGATTGTCGATCCCGTTTCGGATGATTCTGGAAAAATCCTGAAACGTCATCGTGGTGTTCAGCATGCATCGACGATATCGTCCACCTCCAAACAAGACTGGACAGAACGATATCCTAACTTGAGGAGCCGACGGATCCTCGACGAGGAGTTCTCTCAAGGTCTGAAATACTATAGGAGGCTAGGAAATGTTCGAAGGAGAAATTTCGATCGGCCTTGTTCATCCTGTAAATCGAAACTGTGTATCGTCCGTCATCTTTCACTTACCAAGGAGGCCCAGTTACGTTTACCATGTGATCTCTCCCTTTCTCTCTGTTTCTCTCTCTCCCCATTTCTCACGTGTGAGAGACCGGTAAACTGGTTTTCGATTTTCGTTCGATTGGTTTTGTTTCGGCAGATCGCCGCGCGCGGAGAAAGTGAAGGCACGTTTGACCTACCTGCGCGTAATATGTTTTGATTTATCCCTCTCTCGACCGTTGTATCAGCTTCACTTTGATTCCGCAGCCTCGAGAGTATGCTATAAATGGAAGGAATCCACTTATCCGGCTAATAATAAAATATTCCAACTTCGGAGTCGATTGTAAATAGATGAGGGCCGACGGAGTTCTCTCGCGTACAGGGTGACGCGGAAATTCTGCGCAACAGTTTCCTCGTAAAAAGTCAGCAATTACGAACGTCCCTTCTGAGAAGGCGCGAAAAGAGATTGCTAGCAAATCCCACTTAAACACAGTAATTATTTCAGTCGCCGGTAGATGATCCGAGAAAATTCTTGGACCGCAAAGAGTCGAGAGGAGACTTTCGGGGAACGAGATGTTATGTTTAATATCGTACGTGAGATCTGTCGCGTATAGTGCTCGTTGTCAAATGACAGAGGTTCGGCGATAGTTTGAACGTTCGTGACGTGAGTTTCAAAGACGGAAGGGAAAGGAAATGAAAGGTGATTTTTCGCGGAGGCGATGAGGGGTCTTGTAGGACGATCAAAGACCTTATCTCTGGTCCAAATTACGTAAAACTAAACGGTCTTCCGCTTTGTAATTGCAGGGATATTGATTTCTTCGAAAGGATACACTTCCTCTTCGAGTAACATTACGAGTGGAGGCTCCTTGAGCGCTGTCTTTCTATCGCAATGCCTCGTTTACGAAAAATGGGGTTACTTAACTGAAATTTAGCAACTTTCGATCGTTTAGGGTCTCTGCAGATTCCACATAGAGTCACGAAACATGACAGTCACGCCACGTGAAATCCGTAAACAGTAAACAGGTTTCCAATCGCTCTGGAATTAAAAAAAAAGAAGGAAGAAAGACGTTCACAGCCTCTCTCCGTAACGAAACTAAATTATCTCACCCGTTCACCGCAGCTAATCGCTTGATCGACGCTTTTTTAAATACCGACTGAAAAATCTACTTTTTTTTTTGTTGTTGTTGTTGTACTCCCAGCGTACTGGGAGGAGCATAGAGAAAACAGTCCCTCCGGCGCACAGTAGACGCAACCATTGTAGTATGATTAAATAGAGAACGCTTCGGCAGCCTCGGGCTTGTCACGTCGATTAGTTTTCTATGTCACTGTCTCCTCTATCGTTGATGTATCGTTCACTTGGTCTCTCTCTCTCGTGCAACGATTCTTCCGCACCGCCGCGCCGCCGCGATCCTCTCCCGGCCAGAGATGTATAACAACAGTGATTATTAAACCTTTCAGTTGTTGTCCAGTTCCGTGAAATCGTGGCTCGGGCTCGTTACGAGCCAAATGGCAGCCTGGATCGTCTCGTTTCTGCGGTTCCTCAGGCTTCTCTTCTTCATGTAGGAAAGCCTCGTCGCGACGTTTTGCCTCCTCCTCCTTCCCGTGGTCAGTGTACGATCGTTAATTGCGACTCGTCGCGTGGTAAGCTTAGCGAGCGACCTTGAGAACGCCCACTCCCGTCGACGGAGATCTCGTCGAGACCGTGGCACACTAACAGAGCCTTCCCCGCTGCTCGAGCTTGCGGAGCCGGCTTTAGTCTCGCCGGTTGGTCCCGACTATCTTAAAACGGAGCACTTTGAACGACCCTTTCAGGTGAAGAAATCGACGTCGGCGTCTGCGTCGGCCTCGACCACGGCACTGTTCGCCAAGAGATCGAGGCTCAAGCTGGACCTGGCTAGGAGGTTAGTGAAGCCAGAGTTGAACATCGAGGAGAATGATCTCGACGCAACCACGGCCTCCTCCTCTTTCAGCAAACCGAAACCGATACCGAAACCGACCGACGAGACGAGCAAGGTGCCCGAGTTTCCCAAGTCTAGTCTACCGGGTCGCAGAGGTTCCACGGAGAGCTCGCAGGAGGACGACAAGTCCTTGAAACTCTCCAGACCAAGAAAGTACCCCGAGGATCCCGCGAAGATCGCCTCGAGACCGACCGGCAACAAGAAAGGAAAGATCATAGCCGAAAGAATGGTCACCTCGATCTCGGTCGAGGAGAGGGTGGAAGATACCACCAAACCCTTTGTGTCCACGAGTCCCTCCGTCGTCACCGTCTCCACGGATGAAGCAATGGCGGCTACCACCCTGGACACAACCAAGGTCCGTTTGTCCAGCCGAGGTAGCAAACGGTCCAAAGAAGAAGGCACAACGATCCACAAGCACCAGAAGCTCCCGGCAAGATCCAACGATTCCGTCACCACCTTCAAACCGAAGAAAGGATACTCTTATCAGTCTCGCAATAGAAAGACTCAGGACCAAGTAACACCCGAGCCAATCTCCGATGCGACTGCACCCATCAAGTCCCCCAAACTAGTCACCAGACAGCGACTGTCGGAGGAGCACAAAGAAGACGTCATCTCGAAGAAGTCAAAGTACATCGAGACCGCTACCAAGCCCACCTTCCGGCCCAGGTACAGCAAAAGGACCAATGGCAGGACCACGGTAGAGAAGACCGAGTATCGGGGCGCTACGAAGTCACCAGTCGCTACCAGCAGGTACTCCAGGAAGAAGGCGGCCGTGAAGACCACGGAGAGCAAGGTCAAAGAGACCATCACCGAGGGGCCAGCCACCCACACCAAGAAGATAGAGTTCAGGCCCAGGACTGCTACCTACAGAAGGCACTCTGACGTACCAACTACCGTGGTGGAGTCGACCACGAAGATAGAGACCACAGGAGTCGCCATCACTCCGCGCTCGCTAAAGTATACGCCAACGCTGAGGACCTCCACGTCGCCGGCTCCATCGGTATCGCAGGAACCGCAGGTGAACCTGATGATCGCGAACGATACTCAGCAGGCGAACGATACTGGCATTACCGGCAGTAGTAACGGCGACAGCGGCAACACGAACGTCTTCAGCCCCACCAAAACCGCGTTTATCACCGCGAACAACGCCTCGCTGCTCGAACAACTGAGAAGCACCGTCGCACCGCTGCTCAACTCCCTTGGTAACAAGTCTCCGGTCTTCTCCAGCGCCTACAGTAACGTTAACAACGCGGTAATTGATTTTTTTTTTATTCGACGTTACCCCATCTTCTTCGATAACTCTTCGAAATTTTAAAACAACCCGCTTATTTTCATGATGTTGGTCTTGAGCATTTTTTTCAGACCTCTAAAATTGGAATATTGATTAATTTTGTGACATTATAATGTGCTCGAGACAGTGTTTTTTTTTTATTCTAGGGTGGAATATTATAACTGCGAAAGCAGACACGGTTGTTTGAGGAGGAAGTTGTTAAGTAACTATTCGTTTGAATAATACAACGATTAGACTGCGGCTTTATGTGGTACGAAACAGTCTATGGAAATTAGTTACAGCTATATTTTAGAAATGATAAAAATCTTTTACTCTTCAAGAGATCTTTTAAATACACACGATTCGCAGTTTAACATTTGTAGTCCTGTTGGTGGCCCATAAAAAAAAAATGTGGTTAACACTTCACGCGTTGAATGCGAGGCGAAGCACGCGACTCGCACGATTTGAATAACTGCATAAACATAGACGTGCATGAGAATGTGATTCAAACGAGTAGGGTAACTTAAGAGTACGGTAGACGATTAACATGCCAATAGTAGTAATATTTCCTTTGAGAAAGTTGTTCCAGTGAAATGATGGGGATTAACTGGATCGTGCTCATATTTTTCTTGTGGATTGTTAACAGAATTCAGGTCCCAGGATCACGCCTAGTGGATCGCCACCGCGATTCAGTGCGAGATACAAGGGTGCCGAATTGTTTGTCAGGAAGCAGAACAACGTTTACCAGCCCACTGTGCCATCGATCACCAGTTCCTCTACTACTCCAGTTACCCCTGTAGAGGTAAGGCCATTTTAATCTCTCATATTATTTCAACGTTAATCGAACGAACCTATAATTTATTAGAAATATCTTGCCCATTTACAATTCCAGGAAAAATTGGTAATTCGAACCGTAAGAGAATAGTTCGTCTGCTAAATTGTTTTCGGTTTAGTGTAGCTTTTGCGGTGATCCGGATAGATCAACAGGATCGGAACACACTTTATCGTACATACAATCAATTGGAGTATAATAACGCGGTTTTTAATACTAGTAAAAATAATTGATTTATCTTAGCCGAAAAAAATAACAAGACTTTTATCTAGATCTTCTGTAATTTTTAAAAAAAATTAAAAAATCTGAAACCGGTTATTCTACCAGCTATGATGCGAGTTAAATTGGTGAGCATTGGTACTGGTAAAAGTTGATGTTAATCAAATTACAAGTGGCACGAGAATTACGAGAAAAATGAGTTTGTCGATGAAGCGAGGCGCGTTATTAAAAATTACGAAACGCCACGCGTGAATGAAACGGACGATGTCGCTAATTGCGGAGGTAAGGTTACGTGGCAGAAGAAAGTTGAAGCTAACAGTGAGTCAGTGTGGTCGTTTTTTGTGTGCTTCAAAGGTTTTCACCACGAAGATGTCCGAGGAGATCGAAGCGGTCGCGCCTCCATCTTGGACCGATCACATTGGTGTCATCACAACCACGTCAGGAAATCTCGATTCTATTGACATAGACACAAATAATTTGCGTTGAACGAGTCATTCCTATTACACACCGCCATTACAAGCTATTAATCATTTATCAATGTCTCTTTTTATCGATTATTCTAGGAATTCACCGTTCCCGAAGAATTATTACTACGAATAGTCTTACGTGCTCTTATCTTATAATCTTTTCTTTTCAACAGTTTTTAACAACGATTAATTTCGCAGGAAATATGTATATGACTAATAATATCAACACCGGTGTCGATCACACAACAAACATTATCATTGTGAATAATTCTTGGACATCCAATACAATAGAATTTTACGTTTAATCATAAAGAAAACTCGATAAATCGACGTAGAGAAAAGAGAAAATGAATAAAAAAAAAAACCACAACTAATAAATTGTAATTAACGTCTAGTTCGTGATTCGTGGTATCTTGATCTTGGGTTTCCGTATACTAATATGTACAGGCACTTACGTTGTACACTATCATCATAAACCAATATACTGTATTATACAATATTATTATATATATATATAACTTTGGTAATAAATGTACTGCTTTCTGGATCGCACGCGACACGCAGTTGTTCGTTCTTCTCTAAACGCGTCCATAACTATTCTATACTGCAGCAGTTACTTAACATTGACTCAATGTTTTACAAAAAAGAAGAAAAAAAAACCGAAGAACGAAAGAAACTCTCTCATTGAGGAGCATTCACCGACTCTCTTGGCAATTTTTCAGACGATAAGTAGTTTCGACGGTTAAGGTCAGACAAGACGGTGATTCATTAAAGTATCCGTTCGTTTATTGTAGCGCGAGTTCATTAATCAGAATTTTTTTTCTGCGTTTGTTGCTACACTTTGTTCCGCGAATTTGTATACGTTTAATAAATGTTACGTGACTGTGGCCCAGAGGAACGAATTAATATGTTCGTTCGAATTTTGTAGTGACGGTAGACCTCGCTTTCTAGCAGAGTCGCATTCCGATTGCATAGGTACATTTTCGTGATCGTTTCACGGTGCTCCACGCGGTTACGAGTGAAAGTAAGTGGATGCTGCATAATGCGTGTCCATTAAAACTACCTTAAAGTCATCTGGGACACGTGGGTGGATCGGGATCGTTTTCAGCCGGCGAGAAACAACGAAACTGACACGGGATCGCGAATGTACCTTTGTCAATCGGACGTCGACCACTTCCGGAAAACAAATAGTCAATGCTCCAATAAAATCGTCTCTCTATTACGATTCGAATAAATTTAGAAATTGCGTTGGATTTTCAAATAATTTCAAAGCAGAGTGTTCGAGTCGAGTTCTAACATTCCGATAAAACACACATCGCTGGAGACCTCTATGAGAGAGAATCAACAGCTGTGAGAAATTCCGATTAAGCCGAAAAAAATCAAAGTGAGCGGGCGACCAGTCTCTATTGCCAGTATCAACGAGCCCCTGCTCTAAGAACGAGTTTCCAGCTCGCACCTGTGTTTCTCGGTACACATTAAAGCAGTCACGGTTTTCCTCTTCTTTACGTAGTTCATATCGCTGCCAAGAGATGGTGTATGCTCATTCGATAGACGAGTTTGCTCTGAGCTGCCTGTAAGTGATATAGACTAGCGCGACCGGGCGTCCAAGTCCTCTTTAACATTTTCACTTTATTAACTTTTATTAAATCTTCGATGGATCTTTTCGAGAATTCGCAGAAATCCGAAATGAGAACCAAGAACGAACACCGTGTACTTTACCGTGTCCATTGTTCAGCCGTGTAAATACACCGACGCACCGAAGATTCCGAAACTGTACATAGAATAAGCTCGTCGTCCCGAGGCCACCCGGCACCGTGTCATGTACAGCACCCAGCACGCACTAAATTTCTGATTCTAGAACTCCGGTTCGGCACCGCCTGTCGAAGTCTCGAGCCCCGGGGAACCGCGATTCTTGACCCTCTATCAGGCAGTGGAGTCTGCTAGCATCAGGGACGAACAGTTACAGGGCGTGCAGCAGGCAGCACAAGTTAACGGGGTCCCCCAGGTAGACGTTAGAGTCGCTAACGACCCTGTCGATAATGCCACCGGAAATACTCCTAACAATGACACCACAAGCCCCGCGGTATCTACCACCATCGGTCCGCAGACCCCAGATACGACCACAGTTCAGGATATCACTTTGTCCCCGAGATTAGGCGAGGAGGGGGCGAGTTCCACCACTCCCGCGGCTACCGCAGCAGCCCCTGAAAGCTTCTCGACGACCGAGCAACCCTCCACGGGCTCGGAACCGCCCTCCAGTACCGAACAACCTTCCACGAGCACGGTACCTTCCTCCAGTACCGATCAGATAAACACAGAGCCATCCTCCACCACCGAACAGGTTCCCACCAGTACAGAATCGTCCACAATGTCCACCAGCGCGGTACCAATGCCCACGCAATCCGATCAACCCACTACCGAGTTGTCCTCGACGACCACGGAACCGTCGTCAGCCGCAACCCCGTTGGACGATACAGTGTTAGCCAGGATTCTAGGGAACATTGCCAGCTCCAGACCACCCGGCGGTCCCACCACTGCCAGGTTCCTGGCCGAGAGCCCCAGCACAGAGCTCTACGGCAGGGTACCGACCACCCTTCCGACAGAATCCCCTTCTACCACTGAAACCACCACAGTTCCAAGCACCACAATTGCAACCACCACAGTTCCAAGCACGACAATTGCAACCACCACAATCGCAACCACCACAATTGAAAGCACCACAGTCGCAAGCACCACCGAAACATCGAGAGTCACTTCAGAGAACCCGGAGAGCAACACCATAGAACTGTCAGAGACGACTTCCACCCAGCCTAGTACGACAGAAGCCAGTACCACGGAGGCAGAATCCAATAACTTGATCGACGTGGAGACCACCACTGCGACGATCGCAGTGTCCACGATTCGAAACAGATTTATAGACTTCGCGCAGGATATCTTGTCCCGTCTGCAAGCGACTCTGAACACGACTACGGTTCCTCCGCAAGACGCCACCACCACGATACCTCCGGTAACGGAAATATCGAACGTGATACTGGACTCGGGAAGCAGGAAGAACAGTCTAGAGGTTCTGGCCCAGCTGAGGGACACCGATTCGACCACTACCCAGAGGAATTTGGAGACGACTAGCACCCAGGTTACCGGACAGCCGGACGCATCGACGACAACCGAGGCACAGAGCGCAGTAGGTTCGGTAAATACCCCTGCGACTACAACCGAACAGCCTGACTCGGTGGTATCCACCCAGGCAGCTGACGCGCAGGATCAAACCGACCCGGTGACCACACCAATTCCAACAACAACAACAACAACAACACAAGACCCCCAAACAACCGTGTCAGACGATTCCGGCTCGCCGGAAACAACCACCCAGGTGGTTACGTCGACCTCCGACACGCTACTAACCGAATTAATGTCCATTGCCAAGACACTCCTCTCGGAGCAAATGAACGAGACCGGACAGTCCGTTCAGAGCCCGAACGACACTGCTCAAGCCGCAGAACCGACGTCGATAGCCCCGGATAATGCGACAGAGACCCCCGAGTCGACGACCACGACGACAACCGCCACCACGCCGGAATTAACTACTCTATCCGTTGACCCCTCCCAGAACGAAGTGGATCCCGCGGAATCCACGACCGTGTTGCCCGCAGAGAGTTCCTCAGAATTGCCCACGACCCTGTCGAGTGACGTTCCCGACAGCGAAGCGGAGACCGTGCGGACGAACCAAATGTTAGGAGCCCGTGCGGAGAACATAATCGAGTCAACCACCCCTTTGTTCGCGCCGGACACAACGACACGATCACAGACAATGGCCACGCAAACGTCGGACGCGACGGCCCTCGAACTAACAACGAACGCGTACGACCTCACGACGCGGCCCGGTCCGATCGCGACGACAGAGACCCAAACGCCGTCCGGACCTATCACGGAACTAGCTTCCACAGAGAGCGTAGCACCATTAACCGGGTCACCGACGACCCAGCCGCCCGGTGTAGACGCTAGCACTAACCAACCCGAGATAACTGCCACGGTTACGGTTCCCGAAACTATCCTATCCCGTGTAAATACGGTTACCAGTACACCGGCTACACCGTCGACGCCCTCCGAGTCTAGCACCGAGCAAACCACGGTGGCTGACGCTATGTCGACGACCCCGCTCAATGTTAATCCGATGGATGTCGCTGAGGCTACTACTACTACTACTACTACTACTATCATTACTACTACTACTACTACTACTAATCAACAACAAACCCCTCTAACATTCACCACGATGGCCTCGACCGAGGCCACCACTAACACCCCCGAACAAACGACAAACTTGTCCCAAACGACCCCGAGCCGCGAGAACGAAACTCCAACTGTTGCCCGTTTCCAGGATACCACATCAGCAACCGCCCAAGGGACGGCAGGTTCGGGAATCGGCCAAACGACCGAGATCACACCCACGACCACCTTCTCAGTGCCATCATCCCCTCAATCCTCTTCTTCTTCTTCATCTACTTCTACTTCTTCATCCCCTTCTTCCACCGTTACAACCGCATCGGCTTCGACAGTGACGACCACGACAGAGACACCGACGCCGACAGAATCTAGAACAACAACAACAACAACAACAACAACAACAACGACGTCGATGCCCGGCAGTACGGAGGTCTTCACTGTGACGCCGGTGACCGAGACGACTGTCACCACCGTCGACATAAACGAGAACCTCGTGTCTACCGAGGGAACGCCGGTAACCACCGCGATTCCAGCTGGAAGCGGGAACGGGACCACGAACGGTGCTCCTGGGAACGCTAGCGTTGCGATCGGCGCTAGAATAAGCGAATCGTCCGGAGGAGCGATGCCAGCAGCGAGTCCCACCGTGCCGTATTTGGGACGGTTCGGTGCCAGTCGAATGACACCCGCGCCTCGTTTCAGCCCGAGCTCGACCACCAGGGCTCCGCTGCGCGATTACTTGATCTACGGGATCTATCCGAACAAAACGATCGTTCGGAAACGGCCGGAGGACAACCTGATCGACGCCAGGAACGTGGACAGCCCGTACGTGATATTCGGTATCTTCCCGGACGGCAGGCTGGTCCGGAAGTTCCCGAACGGGACGATCATACCGGATCCACCTAGGAACCCGGTCGAGGTTGTGTTCTCACTTAGCACTTCCACTACCACTAACAGGCCACCGCCCAGACCGTATTATAACCAGGCTAACCAAGACGCTTACAATCGGTATCAAGGCCCGGTGTACAGTAATAACCGTAGACCTGAGCCGATGGGAAACGTCCAAAGCCCTGGCACCGTTGATCTTGGCCTTACTGGTAACGCGATCGTCGGCCCCGATGGAGGTGGACCCGATCTCACGGGCCCTCTTGGTACCCCTCCTGCTAGTGTACCGACCGCCGACGAAATGGTATCTCTTATTCCACCTGTTCATCAACGATCGTTAGCCGTCCGAGAGAAATTCGTTCCCGAGAACGAACCGTTTTTTCATGCTCTCGGATATTTCACTTTGTTTCTATTTCGGTGTCGTTGCTGCGTGAACGTCCGTCCCATGAAAATCATACCCTGTACTGTATTAAGGGTATTTCCATTTAGATTCTCATTTAGGGTCGTCAATTTCAAACAATTTATGACATCAAAAATTATAGGTTTTATTATCAGAAATTTTGTAGTTCGAATTTTTTGCTTTACACGACTGCCATTTTGATAAAATATTGTTTTTCGTAGAAATTATCCTATGTTTTCACTACTGAATAAATATCGATGACCATGATGAACATTCAATTGAAAGATAGTTTTGATTAGACTGTTTCTGTCCAGGGTAGGTTGTTCACGTCAGGAACGGCACGGGCCACTCGCACCTTGTTTAACGCTTTGGTTTCGTTGAAGTAGCACTTTTTGGTCGAGTAATAAACTAATTTTCCGATGTCGTGACGATTAATTGTCTTTTGGAAATTCTGTAGAAACCGTCACGACACGTTTTGAGACCGTCTCTTTTCAACATCTTTCTTTTCTATTGTTTTTGTTTGTCTCTCTCTCTCTCTCAGTTTTTTCGCGGTCGCGAGTAAAAGAAGAATTTATCAAATGCCAACACTCGATCGGAAATTGTATTCAAGTTCACTGTACATAATTTCAAATTTGTAAATAGTATGTGTGCCGCACGTTTCGAGTTTATATGCACCATTATGCACTTTGAGAATGCACGGAATTTTTTTTCCCATGGAAATCGGACATTTATACGTCTCGAGTCGGAATTATTTATTTCGAGCGAAAGAGAATCTGAGAAATGACGTATACGCTGACAGAAGTGGTATTCGATAAACTCTTGAAAACAGGATTCCATCGATCCGTCATCGTCGTTCAACCTCCGGGCCCAATGATAGATCTCTCGTGACCCGTCGAGCACAGTGAAACTCTGATCGATTGTTCCCCGTTTTCCCACAATTTAATATTCAATGTACCGTGTGTCTTCTCCGCGACTCGGATACTTTGTGTTAAACGGTTGCATCAGCGATCGAACATTTTCTATTTTTAATCGACCGCGATCTCTCGGGTAGCCTTCGAAAAGTTTGAAAAACAATGGAGAAACGGTAGAAAGTAGAGGTATGTGGAGAAGCCGAAAATTCAAAAATTCGCGAATTTTATTCGTGATCGAAGTCGCTATCGAAAAAACGCTTGGAAAAAGGTAGAGGTTCGATGGATCGAATTTTCACTGTGCAACTTGAAACGGAGCTGTATCGAAGACGTATGTCGATCGGATTAAAGGAATTCGAATGATTTCGTACTGTTTAGGGCAATACCCCATTGAATACGCAAATGGGGACAACGTCGGGCGCAATGTCTGCGAATGCTGGTCCGCTGACGCCGATAGTAAGTACCGGTCGACCGCCGACCGATTCGCAGGGCGGTCGTATCGTCCAAGATCGAGAGAGGGACGAGGCCACCAGGACGAAAGAGGCCGGAGGTCAACGCAGCTCCGTGTACATCGGACAGGTAAGAAACCAAGAGAGACAGAGCATGATTTACAACGACGCTGTGGCTGATTCTTTCAGCGCTCCGTCGTATCTCTCGAAAAGAACCACGAAAAGAAAACACACACACACACACACACACAGAGAGAGAAACAGAGACAATTTCCTATCTTCCAGGACAAGTTCGTCAACTATTGGACCGACCAGGCATCCACCGCGAACCCGCGCGTTGTCAGTGTAAATATCAATTCAGTAGCTGTAAGTAAACCTCTCCTACCAGTTATTAAATTAAAGTTTCAAAATCAGAAGCCTCAGAGTTTTGAAAAAGTATTAGAGTTAGGATTAACGAAGACAGAGGAATTTGTAGATTGGAATATTGTTGTAAAACGTTTATTTGATTCAGACTGCTGCGAACGAAGGTCCGTCGGCCTCGGTGCCGTCGTTCAACAATCTCCTCAGCAACGAACCCAGTGGACGAGTCACGGCTCCCCCCGGATTCCCATGGAGGGATCCATTGGATCAGATTTTGGGTATCACCACCTCCTCGCCGGTGATAACAGCTTCCGTCGCTTCGAACATGTTGGTCAGTACTTGTTAAACTTTTTCGATGCAACTAACTTCAGTTCACTCGTACTTTCGAACTTTACCAAAATGATTTGTTGATCTTTCAGGACGACTCGTCAGATTCGCTGCCCACGCGTCCCGTAAATCCATTCGTCGAAATCTTCACGCCATTTAGGAGCGCGATCGCTAACTTTGTGTCCTCAACTCTGGCGCCAGCTCGCTTGTCAACAACGACAACGATGCCAACTGGTACCGCTGCTACAATGACATCGGCCCTTCCTACAACCACTCCCAGGACTACAACGCCGCCAACCACCACGACAACCACAACAACAACCACAACGACAACGACTACAATGGCTCCGGCAACAACGAGACCACCGCCCACTATCACTTTCCCGCCGGTAACCAATACCGTGCCTCGAGTGACAGTAACACCTGCCCCTACTGTCACACCTAATCCCAATTTTGTGACGCCTCCGTTCAACCTGCGGAACAACTTGTTGCCGAACGTGCAACAGCAAAACGCGTTTGGCACGACGTACGATGACCTGGCCTTCCTGAATTCGTTGGTCAGTAATTACTTCAACTCTCAACACTAAACTGCCGGTCAAATGACCGATTTTATATTTTTCTTTTGACAATTATCGAAATTATGAAGTTGCTTACATGGAAATTGATTCGACAAATTTTTTTATCAAAGAGTTAAAAATTCCTAAAAATCTAAATAAATAGTGCCTTGTCATTTTTATAAGCTAAAACATTTTAATCGCTTTGAATTGAAACATGAAACTACGATGAAATTACTGACTACATGAAATTACGATTTAACACTTTGAGTTACCATGTCTCCAGAAAATGGGAGCTCCAAATGATGTCAATGTGTATTTCATTCGATACAATTACTTTGATTTTATGGCATTTTCGAGGCTGCTTGGTTGGCACTGAAAGTGTTAAAGAAGGAATTTACTTGTTAAATGCGTTCGAGCTAGAACATTCGTAATCGATGACACGTTGCAATGATTCACGCAGTTACAGAGTAACACCAGAAGCAGCACCACCCCGAAGACTCTTACGCAAGTCGAGCAGCTGTTGGCAAACAAGGTAATCGGTTGATTAAATAACAATACTTATTATCGATTTAGCAATTCATCTGGAAAAATTTCATAGTCCCGAGGATATTCGAGTCGTATTCTATGCGCGATAATTAACGTTGTAGATTCGCGCTCGCGACAATGGATGCGATTGTTGTTCTCCGGTCGCGGAAACCAGACGCAGCGAATCGGCTCGATCGTCGTCAGAGCCCTTTCACTGCTTCGTAGAATTGTGCAATCGACATCGTTCGACTCGGTCGGTGTTAGTGTAACAAGATCCGATGACGTTTGTCAGCCGACTCGTTTCACTCCGTTCGGTTCGCGGCCTACGGGAAAACCGAGAAAAATTCGGTGCGTTACCTTTGGTCACGCCCTTCTTGAAAAGATATAATAACGGATCTACGAGGATCGGGATCGTAAGATCGGCCAGTCACGGTGAATGGACTGGAACAACCTTGCCGACGGCCTTCTGTGTTCTACGCAACCGCTGTCTGATTCGTCATCTTTCGCCGACGCTTACGTTGATAGAAGTTAATTTGCGTAACGTCGATGCAGCAACGATAGCCTCGCCCGAGTCTTTCTCTTTCTCTTTCACCGTGTTCGTGAAAGTGGCCTGTCGATCTTCCGAACAGCCTCCATAAAATAAACATCCACTTCTTCGCTGGATAACCAAAACATACTAAAGCGAAAACTATTCTCCAATGTTCTAGTTAGTTAAAACAGATGAAATTTTTGACACAGTTGAAAAATATTTTTCAAGGTTTCACGAAAACCGGTGATCGACGTTTAAGTTATGTTCGTTGCGAGTGCAGTCGATTCTCTGTAAAGAGAGATTCTCAACTTCGATTCCAGATCCTATCGTTGGCCCTGAACAATCCAGGACCGACCCGAGCGTCGAAAGCCATCAAAGTCGAGAACGTGTCTCCGAATTCGATCGCCTCCTCGTTGAAATCCTCTCCGGGTCCCATAGTGATCGACTTGTTGCCTTCGTCGACAGCAGGGACACCAACGTGGAAGCCAGTACCAACCCAAGAACTGCCTCAGAAGGATACACCACTGAATAACAATTTGTTCGATCAAACAACGAGAGCACCCATTACGTCCACAACCGCGAAGCCGGCTGCAGAATTAAACAAAGCTACGGCGAATCCGATAAGCACAACGAAGGCTCCGGTGACCTTCGCAACGAAGACAGCAACCACTCCCCGACCTAGGACAACCACTCAAGCACCGGTTGGTCTGGGTGCGAGTTTATGGCAAGCGTTGTTCGGCGGTGGTTTGTTTGGGCCTTCCACCACTCCCAGACCCCTGAAATCGAAACCAGCGAAGGCTATAGAAGTCGCACAATCGGTCAGTATCACTCCAAAGCCGGTTCCAACCACGCAGAAGCCGCAGACTACACAGGCATCGGTTCCTACAACGTTGAGGAGCGTGGATATTTCGAAGATCGAAGTGAGCACGCCTAATTCGATCTTTACGGAAGCGAAATCGGCGACCACACCCAGCTCGATATCCACGACCAAGTTGTCAGTGGCAACCAGTCCGAAACCGAGACCTGCCAAGGAGACGTCCACGTACTCCCCCGAGGAGGACGCTAAGTTCCTGGTGGAGCTGCTGCGTGCTGTTCAAAACGGCAAGTAGAGTCCTTTCGATCGAAACCCCTTGAAATTAAGAGTTCATTTAGATCTTCGATTCAATTAGTTAACGGTTTAAGCTTGGCGCTAGAATGTTCGAACTTTGAGCGTTCCGTTATTACGTGTCCGACGTCCGTTTCTCTCCTGTTTCAGACAACAAAGCTAGCGCCTCGAAGAAGCCATCAGCCCCGAAGCAGGATGACGAATCGTTCCTGAGAGCAATATTAAGCGGACGAGCTTTCACGACGACAACCGCGGCGCCGTCCAACGAAATCAGCGACTCTGCCTTGTTGGCGGCGCTGCTGAAGGCCCAAGGCATAGAACCGCCGACTCCCGCGACCAAGATTAGAGAGCAACTATTGTTAGCCGTGAGTACCATTTTGCTTCGAACAGTTAATCGCCCTTAGAAGCCTCCCACGGGTCTCCGTGGCAAAATATGTAGGCCTCGAAAACCGTGCAACCGGCGCGGCGCAGTTCACTGAATCGGCAAATGGAAGTCCATTGTGCTTCATAGTATCGCGAAGATAACAAGGTAGTAAAGTAATAAAAGTTGCAGCAATACACATCAAATAATTGAGTCGTCTGCATTATCTCCAACGATATCCGAGGCTTAGGATCGAAGCACTTGACGATCTTTTGAGTTTTTTAAATGTTCATGCCGAAGCACTTGATCGATCTTCCATATCCAAGATAAATAGTCTTAGTAATTAGTAGACTGCGGATCTTTATGCAGTTATTAGCAAAATTCAGTGGATGAAATTCAAAATTGTAGGAAAATTTTGGAAATTGTATCAATATCATATGATTTCTCATCTGTTCGAATTATTAAGGGATGAAATAACGTTCGATTTAGTTTCTATTCGTTGCAATCGACGCAGACAATGTTTATTTTGCATAAAGATGGGAAAAACGTTAATAGATTGGGCAAAAATCAGTGTCGTGGACATAATCTTGCTCTCGAGTGTTTGAAGGATCGTTCGTAGGTGTAGAGCGTAGAGCGTGCGAGGAGAGATCGCGATCGGGTCCGAAAGAAAATAATTGCTGGTCCTGTAACACAGAGCATCGGTCAGGGCGTCAGCTTAGCTCCGACCGCATCGGCGACTACCGTGTCAACGACAGTTGCGACAGAGCAGGCGTCTGCAACTCGACCTACGGACACCACGAAAAAGACGGTGACACCGAGACCAACCTCAAGACCAAGGATACGCACGACAACGTGGTCGCCGAGCTCGACGTATCCGCCCCCTCTCTTCAGTTCCTTCTCCAATTACGGTATCCCGGGGCAGTCAGCCGCCGTTGGCGATAATTCTGGAAGTGGTGCGTTATTCGGCGCTACCAGAGCGTTCAGTCAGCTACTCGGTGCCGCGATAAGTGTAAGTTATTCTACTGCCCATTAATTGCTCGTTATAACGCCTCTCTCGCCTCTCGCGCGCCGTTCGCCGATACGATAACGGAGGCGTAACAGGGAGACGCGGTTACGACACCGTTCCCAACACAATAAACATCGGCCTAATCGCGATGATTATTGCCGCGAAGTGACGCACGAACGCGTTCGAATTCTGTATTCCACTTTCATTTACAAAAAATTCGCGAATTCTTCGCAATGTTCACCTTTTTTTCCTTCGAAGTAAGCTTTCAGAATTGTCTTTGTTGCGTATTCAGCAGTCTATATTCTCATGATTTGTTCGAGAATATTGTTATAATATGTTAATAATATTATTTTTAATGAATTGGGATTCTTATTTTAGGGTGCGGCGCAACAGTTACAGTCCTTAGTCAGAAACGGAACCAGAATCGTGTCCGAAGCGGTGGGGTAAAACTCGACAACAGGGAAAGAAAATTAATATATAATCCTTAGTGTAAGCGACGACCTTGCGAACCTGACGATTTAAAAATGGTGTGAGCCTGCTGCTTTTCGCTTCGGAGGATCCAGCTCGGTGATTTCTATTGAATATATGACCATATGACATTAGGCGTTTGCTCGATGTCGGAGAGGAGCTTCACGAAACATCTTTCTTTTTTCTGTATAGATCGTAGTATTACGTGTACTAGTTTGTGCTCTAACTTGTTTGGTGACTTATTCGATTACGAACATTCTTTTTATCAATGTAGATAGTAGCTTAGGTTTTAAGCGCGATTCGATCCTCGGTCCTTGAAACACGGAGATTTCTACTTTTCCACATCGCATCCAGCCGAACAAGGTATTTCCGAGAGCTGTGTAATATTGTAGCAAGGCTGCAGGAAATCGAGGAGCGATTATGATTACGCGATTAAATGAAAAACAGACTGCGGATACATCGACGCAACTCGAGATATCGACACATTCGCAACTGGGAAACGGTTAATACGATGAGGGCTTGTTCTCTCTGAACGAGCAAGGGCGAATGCGTTAATAAGGCTCCGTGTTTGAAGGGCGAGCCCTCGATCAGGACGAGGTTCCTCGGCGTTTCGAGGATCGATCGGTGATCGACGCTTTGCAAATGTTTCTGGGGTACCGGGGTTGCTTGGAGCGGACCGACCGCGGCCACGTACCGGCTGAGACATTTGTAACGATCGTCGCAATTAAGGTAATTAATCGATGCGGTGACGATTCGCGTGCGTTCCGTGTGAAACCGGGGACTCGACGTGCGACGCGGGGCCCACCCACAAGGATCGATTCGACTACGAACCGTTTGTCGACGCTGCTGAGAAAGCTGGTGTAGTCTCTAAGGTGTCTCTGAATGGCCGCGAGAATGGGACGGTGTGTGCGTGCGTGTGAGCGAGTTAGCGTGCAAGAAGAGAAGAAAAGAGAGAGAGAGAAAAAAAAGAGAGTGAGAAAGGTGCGAGAAAGAAAAAGAGAAACGCGAGGGTGGCGATTCGACAGGGAAGCGTCAACGGAGAGCATAATGTGTACAGCGAAGAAGCGCGCACCTCGACTGTCGGTGCGCCGCGTTCCTTTTTTTTTTATATAATAAAGCCGGAGGTGTGTACAGCGCGCAAGGGTCCTTGGAGTCTTGTTTGTCTTTCATCCGCACAGGATGGTAGCTCGGTAATAATGATAGCGCCGTGTAATAAGCTCGGCGACTTAACGAGCACGAGCTAAGGGTTGAAAAACGTCGACGGTGTTTTGCTCTTCCTGTTCTTCGGGGATTTAGTGATATAGCGTATTGTATAGTCGCACGAGGAATTCTCGTCGCGCGTTGGAAAACGCGGCGAGATTACACGACCCGGAGCTGTTGGGAGTAGCCGCTCTTCATTGACGATCGTCGAACGTTGCGTCGCGTCGCGTCGTCGCGCGAGTACTATAGAAGCTCTCGACCGACAGACACGCTCACCGGAAAAAAAAGGCTCCTCGGCCGTGTTCCTCGTTCGTTTCCGATTTCGTGCGCCGACGCGGTCTGCGTATCGCTATTTATAAACGAGAAATAAACTTATTGGGATCTGCAGGTCCACGAGACTCTTGTTTTCTTCTTCTTCTTCTTCTTCTTCTTCTTTGTTCAGAATCAGCTCCCGATTGTCACGTGGATCGAACCAATGCGAAACTACTTTCAGATTTTTATAGCCTCAGCCATTTTATTCCCCCGCCTCTGTGACGCATGTTCGCCAGGATTTTTTCCACCGCGACACATTTAATCGAACCGGGATGGAAATTGTTATTCAAAATAGTCCTAGATACAAGAGCCGTCAACCAGTCACAATCAGACTGTGAAAATAAACTTGTTCCGCGATTATGAATAGCTCATTGTGACACGCGGTCTCGATTGTTGCATCCCACGGCTTGGTAACTTGTAATGTCGATTTCATTGCTTTTTTTCTTAATGAAATTTGCAACTAATTCAATTTTGAACAGATTCGAACGGGTAGGGTGTTGGTTAAAGCTCAGCTTCGTCCGCTTTGCCATTGAAAAATGCGATACGGTACGAGAAGGAATGCCGGAGATAAAAAGCGATAACGGGGATAAATTTCACGCGTCTCCTATTCTCGTTTTTTTTTTTCGCGCCGAGCCGCGCCGCGCCGCGCTCTGTCCCCCTCCATCGCGAGAGCAACACGTCGAGGGTCGGTCTAGAATATTAATCACACGCTATGACGTATTTAGCAGTCATTAGGGACAGTTGACCAGGATAGGATGCGAGCACTCCGCAGTAGAAAGTGACGGGGACCTTCTTCTCCTGCGTGCAGACCGACAGAAACAATAAATAATCCTTCCGTCCGATGCAGTATAATCAAGAAATACCAGCAAGAAAATTCTCTTAGCCAAGATAAGTATAACGTGAGAAGAATAGCGGTTTAATTCGAAACAGGTTGCTTCGTCTTCCGAACCGCCGCGCCGCTAGCGCAAAAAATTAATTAATCTAAATAATCCCATTGGGGAGCCACTTAATTGATTTTTGCATTGGTTTTTTTACCGTTTCTTGGTCGGCCTCCTCGAATAGTTATTTTTGTAGGCTTCGGAATCTGTCATTGGAATCACGGGTTCCAGAGATTTTAACTCTTCGCACTCGTCTAGCGACTCTAGGGCGCCACTAAAAATTTTAGTTAAAACAACTTCGAGTGCAATGGGTTAATCTCTTGTTTGTGTTCGAGAAAGATATATATGTATATATACAGGGTGTTTCCTACTTTTCCGGCAAGATTGTAGGAGCATAATCTACAAGTGAAAATACGAAAAAAATGTTATATGAAGTTTATTTACAAACTCTTTATTACAATATTATAGGCAAATATTGAATGTAGCCTGAATAGGTGCGGAACAGCAGATTCAAATCTGAATAATAGGGAAGGTCGATTGTGTTTACATTGCCTGTACTTACGAGATATCTCGTGTTTTCTGACTATTCATTGTAGCCACAGTAGTAGTATCAATGCAGAACAAAGTTTGTATCAATGCAGAAGGTGGTCATATTGAAATGATGATTAAAAAATTTTTAACGATCCTCGTACGTTAAAAAATATCTCGTAGGTACAGGCAAAGTAAACACAATCGACCTTCCGTTTAATTCAGCTTTAAATCTGCTGTTCCGCACCTATTCAGGCTACATTCAATATTTGCCTATAATATTGTAATAAAGCGTTTATAAACAAACTTCATACAACATTTTTTTCGTATTTTCGAAAAGTAGGAAACACCCTGTATATATTTTTGTTGGAGGTGTGCAGAGAAGGGATTGCTCACTGAAAACAAAGAAAGCTTGGACACCGTTGCCGACATTGAAGTTTCCGTTGCCACTGTTATCGGTAGCTCGTTTACACCGCAGAACCACGCACCTTGTGCCGTGTGCTGTCGCGCGGAGGAGTAAGGGGGGACGTTGGTACAGGTCTCGCCGGTCAGTCCGGCCACGAAAATCCCTGAAACGGAATTTCGCGCCGATAAATAACAAGAGAGCTCACCGACAATACCGGCTCGGATCGTTTGGTACCACATGCCACTTGGTACTCCGGTAATTTAAATAAATTAACGGAGAGCAAGCGTACCTGAGCCCGGTCATGCTCTATGGTGCCGAGGAGCAGGAGGAGGCGAACGAGAAAGAGGAGGTGGAAGAAAAAGTGTAGGAGGAGGAGGAGGAGAGCAACAGAGACGGATAAGGAAGAAGAAGAAGACGAAGAAGCGTGTACGCACGGACCGATTGTAAGACTGGAACACCCACGCGTGCTCGCGATGCCTCCGTGAGCCTTTTTTGTTTTTTTTTCTTTTCCTCTCGGATAATTACAGCTAATGGCGGTCATTGAGAATGCGAGATGCGTACCAATCTGCGTACGTGTACAGCACCTCGGCGCTGCACTGCGCTGGCTGGATGCTGCTGGCTAACCGACGCGACGCGACGCTACGCGACGATAACGCGCAGCCTCCTGCACCGCGCACTGCGCTCCACCTCCACGATATTTAATTTATTGGTTGAATCGCTAAGTGGACAAGGCATTATCGAGTCCGACGCACTTCCACGATCCATCGGAACGCGATACCATCGATCGACGGGATCGCCGGACGGAAAGATCAAGAGGAAGCTACGGAGACCACTCGACTCTCCGGGAATTTTCCGCATCTCTTCGAGAACAATTTATTTCTCGGCTAGTCTCTCCGCGCCTACTCCATCCATCTTCCGCTGTTCTTTCTTCCCGCAGTTTGCATTTGTTTTGAAAACTGCTTATGCTCCATACAATCATAAATAACAATTAAATATATGTAATCTTCTTAATTTATTGTTGAGAGGTTATGTGAAAATAATTATATGAAGACGGTGGAAGAAAATATATTTAGGGGAGGACGGCATACTATAAAAATGAAGGGAGTCAGGTATTTCCCAATATTCCTAGGATGTGGGGTTTTCCACAAAGTACAGTAATGTTTTACTTTGACATTTATAAACAAATTCTACTAGATTTATTCTCCACTCGTTCTTGTTCGGAACAATATATAAATTTTTCTTCTGGATAGAAACGATGACGCGAAGCTAAAATATCTTAGGGTTAAATAGCAACACAGTTCGATCATCTGGCGACCCATTTCTCGCATCGGAGAGTCGTCGCGCGTTCCCAAGAGCGTCTCGTCTGTGTTTTGAAAACGACTCGGCGCGTCGAGTTCTCGTGATTTCCTCAGCGATGATTGTCTTTCACACCGATGCCGTGACTTGGAAGTTGTCGACGTCACCGGCACGATTCGTGATGCATAAAGAAAGAAGAGTATCGGCTCGTTCTCACAGCGCGCAGCGTTTCTCGGCTGCACTTATCTGACGCATCTGATCGAATCCGATCGCGCAACATCGAATAAAGAAGAGTCTCCGGTGTGTGCCCTGTTGTGTACCGATTCGCGAGGACTGTGTGTCGTGCGCGAGCGCGCATGCGCGGAAAAGAGGATCCTAGACGATCGATACCGTTCCCGTGGATAGGATAAATGGATCCGAGCAAGGACGTCCTTAATTATCCGGCGATCGGACGGTTCTCGGCGGAGCGATCCAATTTGCGGTTCGCCGTTACCACCGAATCCTTTCTGTATTGAATCATCGAAAATGTAGCAACACACGGCTCACGATGTGAGTCAGCCCCTGTCATCTTTGGTATCGTGCGCGCTCGCGCGCTGAGCAAAGAAATCGCCGCCGTTGCCGTTTACCCGTCGTGGTTTTGTTCGCGCATTCCCACGATAGATCGGTGTCGCAATCGCGACAATGCAAGCCGATTGCGCACGTGGGGAATCGAACCGCGAATACATACACTGCGCCGGCCTCCGCGTGTTTGTTTCTCCTCCCGTTGCGCGCGGCTGGCGGGCTCTCGCGAAAATTACCCCTCCAATCAATGAAACGATAAATCGTTTCCCTGTTGATCGACGACCGTGGTCTCCGCCGGGCTGATTAGCAGTTACCCGACCACTTATTGCCTTCATTGACAGTTCATTGTTTATTGAAACACGTTACCGCGCCATGAAAGTCCCTCCGCCGCCGAGCCGCGCCAGGAAGCTTGTCAGAATAGTACATCGAAAAACTGTTCGCGGTTACCGCGACAAACGGGTGATCTGATTCTCGCTCGATCTTTTACCTCGGAATTATATACGTTAAGTGTTCACTTTGATGCAAGGTTTTTTGTACCGATGTTTACCGAGCCCGGCGTGTTTAACCCTTTCCGGTCCAAAGTGGTCCCTTCGCTTATTGGTTAAGCCAGCATTGGAGAGGTTACATATAGCAGCGTTGTTGGCTTGCGAGTGTTTGAAGATTTGGGAACTCGGAGCTGGAATTTCGCGGGGCGAGGTGACGGGATGGGATGGTCGAAGCTGAAGAGCGAGGAATTAGCATCGGCGGGTCCGTCGAAAACGAGTCAATTTAGAGTGGCTCGCATAACTCGGTCCGCAAGCTCGGAAGGAAGTATCTCTCTCTCTCTCTCTCTCTCTTCTCTCGTTGGACGTTTCACCGAAAGGCGAGAAAGAGAGGAACCGAAGGAGAAGAAGGAGGATGAGGAGGAGGTGGTGAAGGAGGAGAAGGAGGAGAGAGTAAGGTGGCGATGGAAGACGAGGGGGTGGGGCATGGTGGGAGTAATGTAGGAGCAAAAGGCAGAAAACACCGGTAGGCAGTTTTGTAGCTGTTTTTATCAGCTTCTGGGCATCGGGGGCTCAGGCCCGACGATGCCAGGACGCATCTTGGGGGGTTCGTGTGGGAACGTACGTCTCTTTAGCGTAGCCCACCTCCTCCCCCTCTAGCTCGGTGGTTCTTTTTCTCCTCGTTCGTTCTCGCGGCGTCCTTTTCTCGCTTCGCGACCCGGTCGAGCTTCCCCTGCTTGGCCTTCCTTTTTCCTCCGTTCGCCAGCTCGGCGACTTGTTTCTCTCCCGTTCGTTTTTCCTCCCCCTTCTTCTCCCGCTTCTTCAGCCTCCTCTTCATCTTACGGTTGCCTCGGGTACCAAGGGTCATCGAGGTCACCCTCCACGGTGCACTCGGCTACGTGGTGTGCCCTATATTTACGCACGGTAAGAGAACCCCGAAGAGGAGCTGGTCACTCCTCTCTTTCTCTTTCTCTTCTCTTCGTTTCGTTTTCACCTTCTTCCTCCACCACCTCCTCCTCCTCCACTCACTCCTCCTCGACCTCTTCTTCCTCCTCCACCTTCACCTCTTCTTCTGGTTCTTACAGATCTCCTCCTACCTTTTTTCTCAACCCCCTACTCAGGTTGCTCTTCAATAAGCGCCGATCGCTTTAAGATCGACTCACAACAATCATTTCGTGCCGGTCCCTCTGTCCGCCTCGCAGAAACTGTTCTGGAAGCATTGCATTCCCGAACTATACTAAAAGTTCAAAGAAACGTCCTCGCAGACGAACGTTGTACGATATCAAGGGCGAACGCATCTTGATTCAGCGGAGGTCGCGTTTAAATTTTTATAGCAGACATCGCACCTTCTTCGATACGCTACTCGCGCTTGCCTCTTTTACTCGTGCTTTTCTTAAGTTAATTAAACACGGGCCAACGCGATATTAAATGAGAGAACAGTCAAAGGTATTAAAAAGTGGTTTTACGACCGTGCATTCGGCGCTAGTTGCGTTGATATTTTACAATGCCGGGGCAAGAGTCCGGCCAATTTTTCCAGCACTTCTTTTACATTTCCGTTCTGCGAGATCACCAGAGAGACCTCGACCGGCACCGTACGACAATGCGTCGCGAGTCCCTGTGTCCAAGAGCGAATTCCGCGTGCATTTTCTGCGTCGGCATTTCGCTCGGCATTTTTTCCGGCGCCTCGCGTAGCGATCCTCATTAATCACCGAGCGTGGGGTACAGAGAGAAAATCGAAACGAACGAGAAACGCAGGCTCTCGCGTTGGATACAGTCTGTGTGACAGCTTATGGAGTATCATTCTATAAATCAAGGGGGGATCGCTTAAAAACGCCGAGGGTATTAATTTGTATGCTAAACTGTCGACGCGATGGGAGGAGGTGGTGGAGGTGGGGTGGGGGTGTAACGGAGCGCGTATTCTGAAAGGTTGCGACAGTACCTCTGAAAGGTTACGATACGAATTGCAATGCCGTGTCGTAACCTTTCGCGAACTGCATCGTGTGCCGTGAATATGCCAGATAATGGCTGGTATTATCTGCTGAATTGTAATTACATTGTCCCATGCCTCCACGCCTTGTAATATTATTTTTCAGCGTGCCGAACGTGTGTCGTTCGCGTTCGCGTTCGAGTACGAGTTCGAGTTCGCATTCGCGGACGCGATTTTATCGGCCGTCGTCCCGTGCAAACCGGTAAAAGCGGGCGCATTCGTTTTACCATTCCGTGCGTCATCGCGTGCAGGTGCGAAACTAATATCGTTCGACGGGTTCTCCGTGTTATGCGTCATCTAGTGGACAAACGAGATCGCCCAGTGTTCCCGACGTGCCAAAGCTGCCGGGGGTTCCTCCGAAGATTCGCAAGGATTCGGCATATCCGAATTGAAATTTTACTGTACGTGTGGTTAAAGGATTTTGTTTTATCGTGATATGCAAGTCGGACGCCGAGGAATACTGCAACCGAGGAGCGCACGGTTGCATCGAGGCCGGGTGTGTACGAGGCCTAAAGATGCTCCGGAGACCTCATGCAAGATACCACGGGGTGGTCGCAATACGCGAACGTTACGAAGACGCGGGACGATGAAAAATCTCTGGTATCTCAAGCCAAGATCCCTCGAACAATGGGATATCTTCGGGACCGGAGTCGGTTACGGTGGACAATTATTGCTCGATTGCCGGAAGATAATGTTTCATCGTGGATGAAATAATGATTTTCTTTCAACCGGACGGAAACATGTGAAAATTCTTCGATAATGGCGGCCGTAAATTGTTTCTGTCCCCGGTGTGCCCCCGATGGCATCATGATAATTGGATACCATTAGATCAACCGGGCAGATCCCGGCGACTGATCAATTTTGAAGAAAGGAAAAGCGATCTTGCTCGCTTTCCTCCTGCAATATTACTTTGCGCCGCCGCGCCGACCTGCTCCACAAATCGCTCGGCAATCAATTTGTCTAGCGCGGCGACTTTGATTGTAATTTGCGATATCTTTGGTCAATTGTCGAGGCGTTCGCCAACAGCTGCACAGTTCTGCCCAAAAAGAAGAGGAAGCACGGGGTCCGTTGGCAGCGCACATCCGCCACGAATATGTCGCAGATTGCGAAAAGGGCGTTCGGTGCCCTTGCTCTTCAACAGCCGTTCTCGTACGCACACGGACCAGCCGCAGTTCTTTTCTTCCCGACATAAATCCTCTTTCTTATTTCCGTCACCGCGCTTTCTCACAGCTGAACGACGTTAATACGGCGAACGACCGACGTCACACGGGGCCCACTGTCGAACGGTTTTATTTTGCCACGGGATTCTGCGTTTGTCACACGATATCTCCGCTCCCGCGCGAAAGAAATGCGCAAAACAGATCGGCTTGCGACTTTC
This sequence comes from Lasioglossum lativentre, assembly GCA_916610255.1. Classification (NCBI taxonomy): domain Eukaryota; kingdom Metazoa; phylum Arthropoda; class Insecta; order Hymenoptera; family Halictidae; genus Lasioglossum; species Lasioglossum lativentre. Next base: position 22,697,612 of record OU744355.1, read on the forward strand.
ACTCGGCGAACCTCCCCCGATTTCCGTTCCCGTGACGCAAGTCTGGCCAGTCCTGCCGAGCAACTCCCATTAGACAACTCCCACATTTTTTTTTCGCTCTTTATTCCTCGGCCGCGTAAAATTTTCACGATAGAATTATTCACGGTGCACAGACCGGTATTTGTGCTAATAACCTGGCTAAAAATATTTTCTTGTTTTTCCTACGTTATACAGTTAGTTTATGAATAAATAAGTCATTATTCTAACTACATACTAGCGATAGTAAGTTTTATTTACGGGTGTTCATATGTAAAACTAAGGCACTAACTTTTCTTGTAAATCTTTCAGTTTTTCATCAAACAGTCGTTTTGTGCTTTCTCTTACTATAGCTCGTGCAGTTGCTTTCGTGTCATAAACTTGACGGAATCCACAGAAACTGGACCAAAGGAAAGAGAAAATTAACCAAATAACAAAAGAGGGGCTATATTTGGAGCTTTATTTTTCTTTAATGTGAAAACTTGGGAAAACTTTTTTGCGGTATAGTAATTCTAGATATCCTGAAGTTTAACAACACGTAACTTTTATGCTGTTGCGATGAGTTGTATATGTTTAAAAACGCTAATATATGCAAGAAAAGTAATGAAAATCCAAGAGCTTTTAGTCAGGTTTGCAGATCGGTAAAAACACGAATAAAAAGATTTGTGCAACAATATCCATCATAAGTTTCGCCACAAGAATCAGTTCCAACATAAAAATTATCACAACAAAAAGATGCTTTCGAATGGAATGCTGCGAAGAAAGACCTGCGTATCGAACAAGTGCTAGGTTCTAAGTGCAGGCACCTGTGACTGGTTGGGTTACCACAAATAGGGAGTCCACCACGTGACGGCATGTTTATCTATCTATTTTGGGACGCAACCGCAACTCTATATGTAAATATTTACAATTTCGATTTTTGGCCAGGGTTTTAGGAACCAATTCGGTTCGCCGACACGTCACATCGACGTAAATTGATTTTTCCGAACGCGCGAGCGTTTCGATTTCCCGTAGCCGGATATGAGCTTTCGCAACGAGGAACGGCCGATTCATGCACGGCCACGTAAACTGCGTGCGCGAGTGCTATGTCTGATCGTTAGTCCGTGAACGGTTCTATAACAGCGCGCAAAGTGTTTTTATTGGCCAATAAGAGCAATTCAAATCGGTAGATCGATAGAGCGGTAAAATTTATCATCTGTGTTCGTTCGTACGTTGCCTTTATTTGCATAAGAATTTACTGGCCGACCAAAAATGCTGTCGCGTTCAATTACCGATCTGCTCAATTAGCTGCTTTCGATACTTAACAGTTCTCTGAGAATGCGGAGTAACGAGCGAAGGATCTACTGTGAATCGAAACGAAACTGAATCGCACGTGTATCGCTCGGACGACATGCTTCAGAATTCTTCATGGTGTCTAACATAATGGTCCTACGGCAGCGTCATGCACGGATTCATTGCGCAAGAATTCCGAGAGTTTCTGACGTAACTGACGTCGTAGCACAGGAGGAAACAAGCGTTCGGGTGGAGGGACAAAAATCACCTTTCTCGAAAGAGACGCGTGTAAAACGATTCCGTTTTGCGCGCAACAGGCATCGGCCAACTACTATGCCATGCCATGCCGCCGCGCCGCGCCGGTGTGTTGCTCCGAACGCGGGAGATTGAAAAATGTCTACGCTTTGACGCACGTGGCTGCAAAAACTCAACGCGCGATTGTTGCCACATGATTGATCGTTTCCGTTGTCGAGCGGCAAATTACAGATTCATGGCACAATTATAATTTAATTCATAGTTGCGAAGACAGTCGAACGATTAGCGGTTTTTACGGGCAGCAACGTGCTTAATTGTGATACAAACACGCGTTCCCTTCGACGTTCTTGTCTTGTCGCAAGATACACGCTCCGTAGGCGAGCACCGGCGAAACATTCCATGCAAATGTTCCCTCTTCTGATTAAATTGTTGGACGATCGCATGATCCGCAATGCGTAATGGCACGCGTCTCTTCGCCTCGGTTGCCGTAGATATTTACAAAATCTCAGGCATTTGTCGAAACGCTTATGTAACTACGATAAAAACGACGACAATATTTAATCGCAACGACAGATCGTCATGGCTACTTATTAAATAAATTCTAGGGAATCAAATTAGTCGGCTTGACTGCTGGATACTTCTTCCCCGCGTGCAACTTTTTCGTTTGTTTGAAAGTAGCGATGGGCGTGATACAAGTCTTTCTCATGATCTTCAAACAATTCGATACTTTAGTATAATACTTGTTTGGGTGTTTCGATATGTATCAAAAGATCAGGAACTTGTAGTCGATCTGCGATACCAGTACGTGCCGAAACGATACCAAGTAGCATTGGTATCGCGTCTTGGATGAAATTGGTATCGTTACATTCGCAATTCACGTCTTCACCGTTTTTAACGTACCAACATAATATTTTCATTCTATCTTCCTTTCTCACGCTTGATATTAGTAAACATAACATTTCGTTATATACTGTCCGTCCACCACAAGAAGTCCCTCGAGACGGCTGAGGGGTCCGGGGGGATCTCTCGCTTGCTCCACCCCTCCCCACTATTTCCACTCCCGTATTCACGACCTCCAAGTTCCTGACGTCACACGCTACACAGTAGTAGGACTTGTTTATTTTCGAGATACAAGTTTCCTGACCTATCGTCGATATTTAACGTTCAAGTAGACTTCAAAATGTACTTTAAAAATGCAATAATTCATTTAAATTACATTTAATGTTATATTTATATTTAATGTAACACATAATTCACGATTGACACGTCTATCAATAAGTTACAACAAAAATTAGATAAAATTCATATAACTTCTTCAAATGTTATAAATTGGTCGAAATTGCTAAAGCAGTCTGTTTGATCAGTATTGCAGCGGTTTTTGTATCTGTATCTACCGCGAAAATTAAACTTTAATTACCATTAAAAATAGGATGAATCTGCAGAACAGCTACAATCTATCTATTTTTTACTCTTCCGTATGATAGAAATGTGTTAAACGAATGATCGTTACTTATTCATTTTCAAGAAATTAATAATTTTCATATTAGGGAACATATACATATTGGACAAAATTGAAAGCTGTAGTTCGAAAATATTTCTCATTTGTTCTGATCTGTAGCGTTAAATTAAAATTTTAACTCACAACGAGTTAGAAGTTCCTAATACAGAATATGCGTGAAGTCACGTTCCTCTTGGATGCTGAGAGTGGCTCAGCGCGGGGATGTTTAACGTCGTAGGATACATTTGGTTCTGTCCTTACGCTACTGGATCGCTCGCTTCGCATTATCTCACTCGGTTTGGAAGAGTCTATTCACTCTCTTCGTCACACGATCCGATTAGTGTGTGTGAGCGCTGTAGCCAATAGCTCGCTAGAACCGATAATGCGTGTGACGCGACTCGAACCCCTGCCGCTCAGACCAATCGGACGGTTTGTTGTCCCTTTGATGTGAAACTCCTACCAAGAGACTTCTTGTGGTGGACGGACAGTACTTACTCTTCGTACGTCACAAGAAGTCTCCTGGCAGGAATTCGAAAGGAATGATGCAGCAAGCCATCCGATTGGGTCATTCGACACGAACTTTCGGTTCTAGCCCAATTATTGGCTAAAGTGTGTGATGTCAAAACATAACCATTGGCTACGAGCGAGGACCCCCTTTGTGCTGTTTCGAGGGACTTCTTGTGGCGTATGAAGAGGATTGTGATAGTATCGAGAACAAACCCATCCAATGTGTACTTAGAAATGATCGAGGCTTCTGAGCAACTATTATTAGGGATCGATAGTTTTTGATACCCAGAGAATCATACATGCTTGTGATACCATCATCCTTTGTCGCAAGCACATGCTTAAAAAGCCCATCGCTAATTAAAAGGGCCCATGGATTGCGCGGCTGAAGGGAGGGGGCAATTTCCTGAAAGTTTTGCGTCACTACGGGCGGTGCAGGCGGAAAAGTCTGGCCTGGAATCCGTTTCACAATCGTTCGAGCACACGGCGCCATCGTCCTGCACCGCCATAAGTTAGAAAGGGCCATTGTGTCCACTTTTCCTCCATAAAGCGTGTCGCGGATCTAATCGCCGACTAATCGCCCACGCAAATACCTGCGTGCTCTCGCGCGGATCGTTAGAGTGCGTTTCCAAGGAGTCCGCTACACGGGTGTACCGCGTTATTTACTGTCGGATCAAGGCTGGTAGCGGATTCTACGCTGCATCCCGCGCGTGAAGAATGCCGTAACAAAGCATTACATCGGTTAGTTTTCGCTTCTCGACAATAATATCTTTCGGTTTCCCCGTTCTCGCCGTCTCGCGACTTAATCCGATCGTTCGGTTATCGTTACGACTGTGTCGACACTTATGCTGCGCGATAGGTTGCTCCATTAGTATCGTTATTGTTCGGTTTTATAGCTTGACGCCTCGCGAAATAGTCATTCTATGGTCGGGCAGAATAATTATCCGCTTTTTACTCTGTTTTCGGTCCAACGATTACGCCACCCTATCCTCATTGATATCCTGGATAGAAGAATTAAATGTTCAAGGATTTTACTATAATTTTTTAATCTTCTACTAAATTAAAAAGAAGATAAAAACAATTGTACAAAACCGTTGAACTTCCAATTCTTCTATCCAGGATATCCAGGAGGAATGAAAATTAAAAGTATTCAAGCAGCGTATTTTCATCGAGGTTCTTCGCCGCTGAATTTCTCATAGCGCGACGCATGCGTGCACGCATGAAATCGTATAAAAAACGCACAGTAATTATCGGAGACAAGACGCTGAAACGCTAAACGGTATTTCACGATACAAAATTACAGATTACGAATGTGCTTCGCAAATGACCCGGTATTATCGTCCGGAGCTAAATGTGGCCTCGTTAAAAGGGATAAAAAGGAGTGGTCGTTATCGAGTCTAAACGAGATTATTATAAGAAGGAAAAAGAAGCAGGACAAAAAGTGTTTGTTTTCATCCGAAAGTGTCCTCCCCCCAAAAAATGCTTATTTTTAAAACCGAGGACATTTTTTTTCTTTCTATTCGTCCACAATTATTGCTGTCCATTTCTGTTTTCTTTAATCTATGGATAAATTCAGATCCACCTGACTGCATTTGAAAAAATTCCTCCTTTGGAAGATTCGCCCTTCAGATTCGAAAATTGTGCTATCTATTGAAATATTTGTAATTATTAAATTCCGGATTTTATGCATTTATGGCAAAAATGGGTACGTGCAATTTAGAACAGTGAGAAAATTAGAAGACTTCAAGAGTATTAACACTAAACCTACCACTGCCGGTCAAATGACCGGTTTTATTTTACAATTATTGAAATTATGAAGTTACTTAAAGGGAAATTGATCCGATAAATTTTTTTATCCAAGCACATATTGGAATAAAAATTGCACAAAATCTAAATAAATAGAGCCCTGTCATTTTTATATGCTAAAACATTCTAATCGACTTTAGTGCTCGGTAGGTTTAGCGTTAATATATTATTTTCACTATATTAAAATTATTAGTGAAAAATATAAATTAATATTTAGCTCCTGTGTGTTGCAATTGATGCACAAGCTTTTTATCTTGCATAAAGATCCGGGGTCTAGTAATTATGTTTGAAACTGCCCAAAAGATAACAATAAAAAATTCGCGCCTGAGAGGGTTCGAAAGAACCGCGTTGTTCGCTGTCTAGTAATTGAAATAGCGCTTTACCCACGGTCGAAAGGTGGTCGGTATCATCGGTAAAAACGCGCGTAGTTCGTACGCATGCGCGTGATCGTTAGTAGGTCGCGTCGACGGCTTGAACGAGCTCGTCCCGCCACGGCCAGTCATACAAAGGTGAGTCGGGGTACGAGACGCGCCTCTAAATCGCCATAATCGTCGCAAGGACCACGTTCCCCGTCCTGTGTTTCGTTTGCCTGAGGTACCTCTTCGTTCGCGGGTTCGCGAATAAAATTGCATTGGCCGGTGGTATGTGACTTAACGGAACCTTGGAAACCGTCGCGAATGTGCGAGAAGCGAGCGTGCTCGAGTCTGTACTTTCACGGCATCGGCGCAGCAACGGCAGCGGCGGCGCGGTCTTTCTGGAAGTTCGCGGAGAGTCGCGCGGAAATGGGATGCGAACGAGCAGGAAGAGGAAGATATTAAAGATAATAATCGTTGGTGCGTACCGGCAGGAATAGTTGTGTATCTGGCTCTCTGCGAGGAAGGTGCGAGAGAGGAGAGGGCGGCTGTCAGTGCTGCGAAAGATAGTCGGAAGTTCTGCGAGGAAGGTGCTCGGCGCTCTGCGTACTGCGCTCGGCCGCGCGAGATAGTAGGTCGAGTTCGCGTTCGGCGGTGTTCGGCCGTGTTCGGGCAGGCTCGGCGGACTCGAATTCGAAGTTGGTTCGGGCGCGCTTAGCGCTCGGCCAGTCGGTCCAGTCAGTCGCACGCGGCACACGAAAGCCTCGAAAAGTCGTGGGAGGTTCGAAAGACAAACGCGATACAAATCCGAGAGAGAGCGAGAGGGACTCAGCCGAGACGGATGAGAGATTCGGACCGCGGCTGCTGGGAAGACACGACAGGTGACCACCAGCCGAACGAATCCAGAGAGGAAACACAGGCCGAACCGAGACGAGCAAACGGGATCGTGGTCCGCGCGTTTCCGGCGCGTTGGAGATCCGAGGATCGAGGGCTCCGTTCGAGAGCTCGACCGGCATCGAGACCAGTTCCGAACTGTCGCTAGTGAAAAATAGTTGAGGGATTCACCGGGGAAGAGGCGAGATGGTGTACGGAGGAGGCTTCGATATGGTGGAAACGGTGAGTCGGTTGTTTTTGTTTGCCGCGGGGAATCAAATGTGGTTAAACGTGTTGTCTCGCGGAGTGCGCGAGGTGTGTGCGCGTGTGTACGTTGCATTCTTTTGACATTGAAGAGCCGACGCGACGAGACGCGACGGTTACGACGTGTGCTAACTGTTTTATTACATTCCTCCTTTTTTGTTTGCGTATGTCTATCGGTCCACGTCACGTCTATTTAATAAATTAATCGTGCTCGATGGTACCGGAGATAAACGCTAGGCGACGAGACGCGCCGATGACGTGAATTACGAGATACCTTATCCGAATGATATATTGTCGTTATTACCAATATATTGATCAATTGCAAAAGAATGCAGGTACGGTCTTTTTAGATCCCGTCTTTTTAGAAAGTAAGATATATTACGTCGACCGCTTCTTCTCGAAATCCAATTTGTTTACAAAATTTGAAAAAATCTTCCCCTGCGGAACACGTTCGAATCTGGTGGCGCGAGAACTGTCTGTGCTCGAACGTCGCGCGCACCGCGGGACCAATTTCAATAGCGCGCGAAGTTCGAATTACATTATCCTTGCGCGCGAAGTTTAAAATGAAGTACAACCAGTTAATCATCGCTTTGATCACGGAACCGTAGATATCGTGCATGTCGCACGTATAAATAGCGATTCATAGTTAATAAATTCCGTAGAAAATATATTTCGTCATAGGAAACTTTCTACGTTTCTTCAAAAATATTTAGAAATCGTTTAAAGAGGATTGTGGGGTTCGCTGCTGTCCGCTTTTTGTCGACTTTCGTAACCGAGTTTCATCGATTATCTAATTGGATCGTGATGTAATTTCAGAATACATTTCGTTCGAAATACTTTTAACTACTGCATAAAAGTATTGCAACAACAGAACACGTATCAGGACACGCCGTAAATAATATAAAAATATTATTTAGAAGCTGTTTTAGCGTTAATTTCGCTGAAGCGCATCGTCCCAATTTGCCAAGTAGATACGGCCCTGTCGTAGAAAGACACAAACAGTCAGATGGTCGAGGAGGAAGGCTAACTTTCGAATCTACTACCACTGAACTCTGTAGTGGTCAGCCACGAGAAATTCGCTCGGCTGGCAGGCAATGGAAAATTTTCCAGTAAAATCTGCTTTTTCTGCATTCTCGAAACCCGCCGCGCCGCACCGTACCGCACCGCATCGCTCGTTTTCACCAGATAACTTGCCGCTAATCAGAAAATCATAATCCGATCGTGACTAATATTTTATAGTTTAACGAGGAGACCTCGCCGGTATTCAAGTGCAATTTTCCAAGCAATAAATTTCACGTACGAAGTTTGTAAAACGTCTTCGACGCGTTTAATAACGTCCCGATGGCCTCACGGATTATTTCCAAGCCGTATAAAAGCTTTATCTCGCACGAGAAAAAACGGTAACGCTGCGTGAGAAATGATACGAGGGGAACGATTAATTGATTCGTTCATTTTTATCGTCTTGTTCCCTCGACGATGAACTCCGCGCGACGCAGAACGCTAAAATTATTTGTTGCTTGTCAGAACGGTTTTTGCGAATCACCACTGGAGATAATCGTCGAGAATTTCGCTTTCACGGCTTATTTACATACCTCGCCCGTAACGAAATAATGGCAGTCCCACGCCCGGAACTTTTGCATCGGTTCGCAATAAAAACTGTTTCCGCGAACCTGACACACTCTCCCTGGTCCCGCGATTTTATTGGCCGGCGATAAAAAAAAAAAAAAGCACCGACACACCGGTTCCATTTCATTTACGAACGAGCGAACAATTAGATCGTATGGAAATCGTTCGGGTACGCGGCTCGTAAATTTTTTTTTTTTCTTTTCTCGGTCGCCGTCGTCGTCGTCGTCGTCTAGCGCTTAATGCGTATGTCCTGTAATATACTTGTGTATTCATGAAAGAGCTCTATATGGTTCGGCGACATGAATTTTACATTACCATAGTCGCATATTAGATGTATCTAAAATTTCGCTACTACGCGCCCGTTACGTGCGACCTTCGGTTCTCGCGTACAGCCTTCCTTTTATTTTAAACGCGTCGTCGTCGTCTCTCGAGCATGGCCTCTCCCCAGCTTCTATGGATCGAATAGTCCTCTGGATCCCCGAACTCATTAACCAGTCCATTCTGCATTCTATTCTACGATTGTACTCGATCCGTCATTAGCATCACTTACCGCGGAAATCCCGCGAATAACAATGTAAACACGTCCCTTGGTGAAATCATGCTCTTAAAAATTAATTACCTGACGCACGCCCGCACGATAGCCATCGGAAAGATCGTTCGATCCCGGGGAACTGTAAATTAATATGTAAATTCTAAGTGTGGAGATTCCAATTACGCGAGCCCAGGCTTCTTCGAATCTTGATTCTTGATCTCCTCCGAACGTCTATTATATTTTTTAATGATCCGCTAAGCGTCTTATTCTTATCGCCGTTTACGTTGTCATTAGAAACCTCGCGCGCTTGTCCATTTTTTTTTCCTACAGAAAATTTTTGTTTCGCTGCACCGTGGACCCGATAATCTCGGAATCTTCTACAGTACCGTCGCTCTTGCTATTGTATTTCTGCGACGAGAATGAAGTTGGTGTTACTTTCCTTCGAAGGTCGAAGATTGCGCAGCTTCGAATTCAGAAACTTCGAAGGTGGTGAGAATTGAAGGTTCAAAGGTTCGAAACTGAATCTTTGAATCTTTGAATCTTTGAATCTTTGAATCTTTGAATCTTTGAATCTTTGAAACTTTGAATCTTTGAATCTTTGAATCATAGAATCATAGAATCATAGAATCTTTGTATCTTTGTATCTTTGAATCTTTGAATCTTTGAATCATGGAATCATAGAATCTTTGTATCTTTGTATCTTTGAATCTTTGAATCTTTGAATCTTTGAATCTTTGAATCTTTGAATCTTTGAATCTTTGAATCTTTGAATCTTTGAATCTTTGAATCTTTGAATCTTTGAATCATAGAATCATAGAATCTTTGAAACGTTGAAACTTTAAAACTTTGAAACTTCGAAGTTCTCTTCGTGCCTTCGAATCCTCCGAATCTTCGAAGCTTCGGAAAAGTAACAGGTCTAGTGGGGATTCGGGCAAAGATAGAAGCTTTCGCGCATCATAAATCGGATTGTCAGAGAGACGCAGCAACGTGGACACGGAGAGCGCAGGCAAGCTCTAGCGGCTGACCGCGTAAACAGGGTGTAATTAAAAAATCTCGCTAGCCGGTCTTTGTGTCGGGCGTTGTATATAGTTGATGTCCTTGCCGAGGCAATTCGAAATCCTGTCCGGTCTCGCATTAGCGAGGGCGTGGTTGGTCGTTCGTTCCTGGTCCGAGGATAGCAGCCTCTCGTAGTAATTGCGCCAGGCTCGTTTCCAGTGCACGGCACGACACACAACACGACACCACTTTTGCGGGTTGTGTGTCTCCACTTCCCTTTCTTTCGCCTTTTCCTTCATTGCGGTTTTCCTTGTTCCTTCTCTTTTCTCTCTTTCTCTCTCTCTCTCTCTCTCTCTCTTGTACGCCCATCGGCCTCCGCTCGTCCGTTACCCATTTCACCGAAGCCGAGTCGTTTCACGAGATAATAAAAGATTAAGGGATCGTGACCCACGCTTAGGACCCCCTTACATTCCACAACATTGCCACGGAGAGTTTACAGTTGTTGTTACAACTAGTCGAAAGTGAACACGTAATCGGGCTGCGATATTGATCCAGTCATCGTTGACGTATTGACGGATTCGACTGGCCTCGAACGGGTTACACATACAATATCGAATTTGACTCTAAAGACATTCCAATCTGCTCGGTTACGACAATCCCAGAACACTTTGACGCCGCGTCTAATCTTGAGCAACGCGAACATTTTCGGACAATCTGATCGATCGCTCTAGTGGCCCCGTACTCGTTTGTCAAACGCTTCATCCATGTTATGAATAATATTTTTGGTGAAATCAATCATGAATTTTTGTGATAGACAATTTTTTGTTTTGTTTTGTTCTGATTCTCCATTCGTCGTAACTTTTAGACGCGGACGGATGCGATCGCTTTTTATCGAGTTTGACGAATCGAGTATAAGCGGCAGAAATGTTACAGAAGCTTCAAAGCGTGACGGATTTACTAAATGGTCGAGATTGGTCGAGTCCGAATAGGAGGTGGAAAAAGGCGCGTGCTGAAAGAGAGACACGGTCGAACAACTATTGTGTCACTGCGGGCACGAAGAGCAAAAGGGTATATTCCCGAGACGATACAGTTTCGTCGAGCACACAAGAGAGGAGAGAAGGCGAGTGGCGCGGCGTGGCGCGGCGTCCCTGAATTTAATTAGACGGCGTACGTGCAACGTGCAATCGGATCAGATTAAATTCTTGGGCGCAATTCATTGTTTCAATTGTTTCTGCTAGAAAACGAGACAGAACCGCGGGCGCGGGTCCGACCTTCCCGACTTTCCTGGAACGGAGCAGCAGCAGCAGCAACAGCAGCAGCGCACCGCACCGGGTCCCCTTTTGCCCTTTTACCCGCTTGTTTCGCGTCCCCTTTTACCCGCGGGTACCCGGTGTGCTGCTGCTGCTCCGGGGGGCCCGGCAAGGACCCGAAGAATTCGCTGTATTATGCCGGTGAAAAAAATGCTCAAGTACGCGCGCGCGCGCGCGCGCGCGCACCAAGCCGACAAAAACATTCGCCGTGTGTTTTACTCAGGTGTGTCCACCCCCTTTGTTCTCCGGCGAACTTTTCACTCGCAAAAACCCGCACGCGGATTTACCGCGCGGCGTCAACCGAGGCCACGACAAACACCGGCGATCATTACAACAAGCCGCGAACAATGCCGATTATTTACATACGGGATTTTCGGGCTTTCTTTCGCCACCGGAGGATTCTTAGATCCGAGCCACGAGGAATTCAGAGCATGAGCCCGACGCGCGTCGTTTCTACCCTGCGCGCGGCACCCATCGCATACCGGTGCCGTCGAATTTTTATGCCGCAAGGTCGACCGGGCCTTTGGAAAAATGTTTTATTATTCGAGAAATCTTGCCGCGACTCGTTAATCCTCTTTCTGGGCTCCTCTCGCTACCACTGTGGAAGACTTGAGAATACGCTTGACCAGGAATTCGGCGACCATAACAATTGGATGACATCGAAGGAATTTATTAGATGCAGTAATTAAAAATGCGTTAATGCATTTTTAACATATTGTCTACCGGCGATTTATCTAGAATTTTGTATTTAATTGATTGTATCACGGATACGAGAGAGGTGAATATCCACGTTTTTGTTTCCCCATTTGTCAGAGTCTATATTTATAGAAACCAGTTTCGGTTTAATTTCTACGCCGTATAAATAGTAGTCGAGAGATATTTCGATTTGCATAGGATCGGTCTACCGGTTCGCATAATAATTTTCCGAGTAATCCGGGCATTTCGAGCGAGTGTGCTTGTTGCGAAATTCGTGACTCATCGAATCGGCCGGATCGATGGAAACACCGTTGATCCAGCGAGTCGGCCTGACTGCGGATCGATTCGAGTGTCCGGAGACTAACGTACCGACGAATAATATCAATGGCATCTTTAAATATCGATAGAAAGGCCATTCGACTAAGGCCTGAAAATCTATGGTTGTTGTTTGCGCAACGTAAAACGGTGCGCACTCGAATCGAGAGTGACGCTGCAGCAGCGCGCTGGCTCGCGTGTCGTGCCGCGATCTATGATCTAGGATCGGTCTAGAGGCCGAAATCGGGGGCATTAATCAGCGGCCGGTGTGCGTATGCACACGTGGGTGGTCGGTATTGACGCAAATCGTAATAATCGTACGTTTACTACGGCTCTCTCGGTTAAATCGCGCGAGGTCGAGGCTGCTTCGGCAAGGCTAGAGCCGGCCGATTTTCGAAAGGCAGCTTCAAAGGTCGATCGCCCCTTCCTCGATCGTTATCGAGCTCCTATCGAGAAAGTAACGCCGATCGATTGCGAGAGACACCGGTGGAAAAACCAACGGAAAAAGGATAGAAGAAAGCTGCGGCGGCGGCGGCTGCGAAGGGACGCGAAAAGCACGTCAGTTCTCACGAGTTCCGTGTGAAATCGAAATAGCCTCGCTCGCATGAACGTCGACGATCCAGCTTCTCATCTTGAAAAATTATGGCTGACGAGCTATGGTACGGTGCGAGCTGGTATTTGTTCTGCCTACGAGAACTTACCGCGAGCTTGGTAGGTCGATCTTTTTGACCAGAACATTCCAGAAAAATTGGTTAGCAGTGTATTAGGTCGGTTAAAAAGATTCGTGCTCGAAGATCGAAAGTAACGTTTTGTTCGAAGCGAGAGCTGAAATAGAGACCACAGTCCATCGATCGCATTGCAAAACGTTTCATCCCGAGCAGATAGTCGTGCTATCACCGCTTCCTCATCTGACTCGAGAAGAAAGGTTACCAGGTGTCTCTCCTGTCGACTCGTCTCGTTCCTCAATCTCTCGAAAGTCCCTTCGCACATTCTGTCCCGCGTCCATTCGTCCATCTGTCGTTCCGTTTCGGCCTCGGCAACGCGAAATTTACAGCAGCCATTACGAGCTGAGATTCTTTGTCTTGTCGCTCAACAGGCTCGCGTCCTCTTCTTCCTCTCTGGCGGCTTTAACGCGCTGACCGCCGCTCGCCGACCAGAAGACCATAAAAACTCGCCGAAATCAAAGCAATTTAACAAAGTTGCCTCATGTTCCAGAAACCACTATAATCTTTTAACCGAATAGCAGGTCTAACTCGTAAAGCATCTAAAACACTCAAGCGGATATTTGATATTGGTATTCATTTAATTTGAGACAGGAATCCAGTACAGTGAGCCAATTTCGTACACTCCATCTGCGAGTACAAAAATTGATATATGGGTCCTGTGAAATAATTCGAGACGCTTCAATGGATTTTCCATTGTTCGTCCCGGCGCGGCGCGGCGGCAGGGTGGAATCGCGTTCAGATCAGAGGCTTTTCTTCCGAGGGAGAACCCTCGAGGATTTTTCATTGACCCCGACTACTGAATGGCTCTTCGTTGAGGGTTCTACGTGAACGCGTAGACCTCTGCTACGCGAACACGCGATTACGAGCGGAATCCTCGCGTGAGTCGGCCACTTAGACCACTTTAAAGAGGCTATGCCCATTTCGAAGCACGAACAACATCCATAGCCTCCTATTTTTAATAAACGATAAACAAATTGAAACATTCCCCCCGCACTTTTCCCTGAAATCGCAACTCTTCAAGATACACATATTACATCGAATCACGCGTAAGACCTCTATTGAGGAAATAACAGCATACTTGCCTTATGCTTTAACCCTGGAAAACCCCAGAATTAGAAAGCGAGGATTTCCCACTGTACCGATTCCACGGTTACTTTTACTACAATTTTTGCGTCATAGATCAGGATCTGCATGAGTCAGCTCCAACAAATTAGCGACAACTCGCGTCCCACCGAGAGCTTATTTTTCTGCTCGTTCATTCATCCACGCGGATAATTCATTCGTTTCACGATCGTCCGAGGAATCGCGTTATTGATTCAGGAATCGTAGGAATCGATTCGATAAGAGCTCACAGCCGAGCCGCGCCACGTGGCCTTTGCAGCGCTCGGAGCGCGCAGCGCTTAGCGATACACTCAAGGTTTCATTGTTTGAATATAGACTTGCGCGCCCGCCTCTTGCTTTCACCTCGTTTGCTGCGCACACAACACCTTTTCATCTTTCGCGATTGCACTGGAATTCCCCCAGACAATTGACCCGAGCGAAACGATCGCGCACGCGTCCACGCGTCTCGCGAACGCCGATCCAACAGATTTCTGCCACGCTAATTCGATCCACGCCGATCGATCCACACGGATTACAGCCGTTGCCGTATTGTTCCTTTCACGATCTTCAGAACCGTTTTAAAAAAAAAATACAATCTTGTCATTTGGATAAAGTGCTACATGGATAAAGTATTTAAATTAGTTTAATTTCTGATCGATATCGAAAGATCTCTCGATGTTTTTGGTTGAAAAGCAGGAAATTGTACTCGGTCTGATTACGATCGATTCTCCAGTGTCATTCGACGGTAGAAAGAGTTTGCGGGATAATGGCGACGATCATCCGGTACGAGCAGATCTCGCACTTTTACTCGACGGAGAATCGTGTCGAGCGAATCACTAGAAACGCCTGGGTTTTTTTTTTCTCTTGTTGCGGGACGTCCGACGCGTGTGCATCCATCGCTGCATATCATCTTTAGAAAGCACAGAGGTAAATAGCGAGACGCATACTATCTCGCTCGCTCGCGCGCTCGCACCGCGAGAATCAGCGAGTAGCCACTCACGGTTAATGTTCTGTGACGTTCGAACGTAAGACGTGTCCAAGTGCGACCGGATTCCGCGATCCCAGCGACCGTTTCTCGCGCATCCGGATGAGGAAGACAGAACGATGCAAAAGTGCACGCGTGAAACAATAAGCGGCTGGTGCAACGTGTTGCGAGTCCTGCTGACGGGATAGCATCATCAATTTTAGCTGAGACACGCACGAGAGAGAGAGGGAGAGAGAGAGAGAGAGAGAACTCTAACCCTCTTCGGATCCATTAGGCTCTTCAGACGGTGTCCGAGATCCGCGAAATTTTTCTGCAGACAGATTTTCATATCTGAAATATTGCAGGTAGACCGTACTAAAAAATTAAATCAAAAATAAATAGTGTAAGGAATAGCCGTAAACGGATTTAACGGATTTATTAATCAAATTGGGCACACGGATAACCATATTTCACGTGTTTGTCGCGGGCGCTCGTAACGATCTGCCTTCTTTTTTGTAATTCGTTTTGCGATCGTAATTTTGAAACTCAACTGTCATTCCAGATTTTTCATTTTGATTAGGGAAATGCCACAATGCTAACGCATTATCAAGCTACAGCACAGCCGATGGAAATATAAATAATTTGTTCGGAACGTAACACATACATACGGCATTCGTACTTCAATAGCTTCGTTAAGAATAAAAAATTTGTTTGAAATTGAAATATTGCGTGTAAGAGCGTCTCGAGATTTTTCGAAAAAATAGTATTTTTGGAGTAACAGGTGGGATAAGGGATGTTGTTCCCATGGTGTTCGAAGGCTTGTGGCATCCATGGGAACCTTTTGTCGAATAATTTAGTAATTGAAGTCTACTTTGTCGTGCTCTCTGAATGGATAAAAAGAGCGTCGCTCTATTCATAGTTGGCCGTGTACGCTGAAAACGAGGAACAGTTTTCCTTTTCCTTTTGGACTGGCCGTGTTTCCATGGCTTGAAAGAATCGTTCCTCAGGTTCGGCCGGAATACTAATGCACGCATTATTATATAGTCGAACGCCGCTACATAATCGACGAGCACCGTTTAGCTCGGTATTATCGTACGTGATTGGAAAACATAGTGATTCGTTTGCTCTCTGCGCTGGCGCGAGTAACTATACTTTCTAACCGCCGAAAAACGGACGGTCCTTTTTCCTCGAACCGGCGACGTAGAAACGAAAGAAGAGGAAAGGGAAATAATGCGCGTGGAATATGGAAAGCGAGAGGAATTTCGACTTTCTAAAGAATATCGTGGCCGATGTAATATTGGTTCTGTTTACTTCGAACAACGGGTATCTCGGAATCTAAACAGGTTGATTTCGCAGTGTATTGATTTTATTACCGTGCGTTTAACGTTATATATCCGTGGTTTATTCGATAGATACGTATCGAAAGTTAGCAGCGTTGCAGGGTAATATCCGTCGTTCCAGTTGCTAACCCATCCCATTATCCTTAATGCAGATTCTGTATACCGTTTTCGTAGTTGCCACGGTCTGCCGTGGTTTTACTGCTCTATTACAGCACGCCGCTTTCATTAAAACGGTTTTTCACAAGCGAGTACCGTTCCGATGGAAGAAAGTTTCCGTTCGGTCAAATTCTAGCGCCATCTCCGCCATTTTTTGTTTTTCTTTTTTGTTGCCATTTTATAAGTATTCTTCCGACATGTTTATTATCGAACACCTTGGCTCGTATACTTTAAAAGAGAAATGATTCTTGCGCCATCATCATTTTCCGCACGACGTTTTTCTGTATCTAGAGATCGAGTAAACAATAATCTTGAATTATAATCTGCATCAATTCTCCGAGTGATCGCCAATTAAAAGATCAGCCGCGTGCTTCTGGCAAGTGAAAAAAAAATGACAACTTTCGCGTCGAAGAAACGCGAAAAATAAATAAATGGAATTTATTCATTAAAGGCCCGGGGTCGCTGTTCCGTCGAACAATAAACGGCGCGAGTTTCTCGACGCAATCCAGATAGTAACGATCCGAAAACGGGTCGTTCTTTCCTTTCGCGGCGAGCCAACAGTGTTTTATTGTGCATAATTATTTACGTGTCAGGCTCATTAGTCTTCGTGATCGTCCGCTTTCGTCCGCGAGAGAGCGTTCACGGGGAACGCGTTGTCGTCGCGCGTCTTGTCGTCGTCGTCGTCGCCGTCGCGTCTCTGCGAAACGAGGGTACATTATCACGGCGGAATTTCAATTTCGCGAAACGGTCAAATTGAGATAATAACGGCACCAATAAATATCCTCCAGCCGTAACGAAGTACCGTTTATTTTTATCCGCGGACAAAGACGCGGTTCAGTCCCCGTATCGCTCACAATGCAAAATGCAAGCGGTTGCATTTTAGCGACGTGTGCGAGCCGCTGCAACCAGACCGCGGTATCGCGACTCAAATCAAATTAGTCGCGATTAGGACGCGAGCCGGTGCGAAGCGGGTAACGTTGACGGAAATTGCTATTGTACCATCGACCCCAGCTTGTCGCGAACACCGGTCTCCCTGGAAACAGTCGAGATAATTGCTAAAATAATTGGCAAGACACACACGTATGTTGCCGTCTAATCCATCGAGTGCACGGTGAACTTGAATTTTCTGCTGGTGAACAAGCGACACTCCAGTTTCTATAGAAGTTCATTCTTCGTCTGGCATTGTTCTCCATTGTTTCCCTCTTCTATAATTCACGAACCTCTTGAAACCTAAATAATCCAAGTTGATCCTTCAGATTTGCGCACTTTATTCGAACGGAAGTACAAATGATTTATTAGAATTATTACGCAAAAACAAATTTTGTTCGCCGTTTCGTAAAATTGATGCACAACATTTTTATTCTGCACGAAGATCCGCCGTCTACGAGGATTTAACGATTAGCAGTAATTGCAATAAATTCCATTGACAGAGGAAAGTAAATTCCCGTTTAGTTGGAGGGTTCGCGAATTTCCGCGGCGCGGCGCGAACGAAGTTTCTCCGCAGTTTAACGATGACAAAGTTGTCACCGGTCGTATTAATTTCGAGGAAGGAATGTCGCGTGATTGTGAACGATGCTTATACACGTCGTTCTTTTTATTTTTACACGTTTTAGATAAGTCTGCTTTTAAGGAAGGATCGTCCGCGTTTCCACCGATGCACAGTTATCTCCGGCGAGAGTGTGCGTACACGGCGCGTGTAAACGGCCGATTCGCACGCTCGCGCCGCGCCGCCGCGCCGCGAAGAATCGCCAATTAGAATTATTAAGGTCTGCACAATGTAAACGGGTTCGTGATTTAGATGCTAAGTACGAACGAACCGCTGCTAAACGCGTGTTTTACGGCCGTACTAAAATCGCGACGTTTCATTCTTTCAATTAAATTTAACGAAGCCTCGCTGCATGATAAACCGGTATATTTTTTTTTTTTTTGTCGACACTTTAACGTTTACTTCGAATCAAAACTACTTGTTCGTGCAAAATAGAAATTTTCCGCGTCGATCGTAAGAGGAGGTTAATTTTCTAAAAATGAATCTTTGAAATATCGACCCGATATTTTAGTTGTTGCAACGTTTATTATAGTTGTTATCATTCTAGCCTCGAAATCGTCGATTAATTTTCACGTCGCTGTCAGCAGTCTAACGAAGATCCCCGGCGCGTCTGTGCGAAAGAAATGCTTGCGGTAATTGGCTTTCCCCTCGTTCTACTTTTATATGCCCCGTGAATGCACATGCATTTTCGAGTTAGACGTGAAACTGCAAACATTAACGGCTTGTTAATCATGCGACCCGTGCAACGGTTATTTCTGTTGCCCGCTTTTTCGAGTGTTAGCGATTCTACGCGTCATCGTTCGCTGGCACGTTTCCCTCGAACGCAAAAAACAACAAAAAAATTCATTTTCCAGATGTTCGATGAATTGTTCAAGACGATCATCGACCAACGATCGTACGCAACTGACGAGAGACGATCCGAGAAAACGTTGGCATTCCTGCCACGGTATTACAGTCATCGTCAATTTTGTAATTACGCTCGTTACTCTCATTATCGTATATAATCACCGCGGAAGTTTACAGTCGCAACTTGTCCCGCTTAATTACTTTATTACGTGCAAATCGCTTTACGTAATTGCCTGGTTTTTTGTATATAATAGTTAGCTTATTCTTACATTGTTACGTGCAAATTATATCTGCGGTAACCGTGTAGTCGGCCGATTCGTTGTAGTCGTCTTTGATTGGACAATTATTTAGGTTTTTGTTATTTGCTTCGTCTAATTTAATTCTAGAAAACACAGAGCGTCGCGGATTACACCTTGCGAAATAGGATCGAATAGCAATTAAAGAAGCAAAACATTGAACGACCAGAGTGTGTACGATCGAAAAGTAAAATGTTTACGGTCGATCGAATCGATCGAGGGATCGCTCTGGAAGCCCGCGAAAATCGATCGAAGGAAAAAGAAGTCGGTTTTACAGTTATCGAGGCTGCTCGGGCGTTGCTTTCCGCGAATAGGGAATATTTATGACGGTATTCGCGCTATCGCAGATATTTAATGCAGCCGATAATTAGCATTTTCTATCCGTTTGGATTTTCTACGGTGGGCCGCGATGGTCCCGAGTGCGAATGCTAGTGCGCTCGTACCAGCGGTGTACGCTTGTACACACGTGTACGCTTGTGAATGCGTGTCCCCGGTATACATACGTACAGTATACGCAGTGCGCAGGCAGTCGTGCAGCAATCGAGTTTCTTCGGTACGCAGCTTTACCGTTAGGCCGCTTGATACTCTTGTCCGCGAGTCGCCTACATACGGGCCAGCCTTTACGCACGTTTAACGGACGGGTTTTCAAAGCTTTTTGTTCGTCCCTTTTTTTTTTTCTTCTCTCTGTTGCATCGGGCCTCACGCTCGACCGATCGACCGGCGGAGGCGGTGCACCAACTGTACGAAGCGCATGAAGTGCACGAGGTTGCACGCGAAACGCATTTCCGGGCACCGGCGACATTCGAATCGCGTCGAACCACCGGGTTTCCGATTAGATAGAAAGTCCTCCTTGCCGATTTCTCCTAATTGCGAAATTAATCTTTTCCGTTCGCTGGGTTCTCAGGCGTGCTGCTCTTTCCGCGCTATCAGCCAGCCATAAGCAAACTTAAGTGCAGATTAAACGGAGCAACCGAATTCGAATCGGATCAGGCAATTAATAACACAGCTAATATCGAAGCTGCATTAAATACAGGTTTTATAAAATGCTGACGTTGGTCCGTACAGTGCAGCATGTGTTTGAAATATTTAATTAAATCGCTATCTTCTCCACTCGAAGTACCGTTCGTTTATTGCATTAAATTCTTGTTGAAAATGAAACACGTTCTTCTTGAACAGTAGCGGTCTTAACACGGGCACCATTAAACTTCAAAATAAAATTAACGGAATGATACCTTGAAGATATCGAGTATTAAACGAGCAAACTTTTTTCGAGCATTATCGTCGTTCAGCGCACACGGGCTGCATTCGGATTCAACTTGCAACACGACGTTTTTACTCGCGAGGAGCTTGTTTCTTGTTATCGGGATGATAAACATGTAGCAGAAGCCAGATTGATGGCGTTAAAGATAATACCGACCTTACAAGCTGGGGATCCGAATTTATCTAGACCTCTATTTGGCTTTCAAGTCGTCTCAGTGAAATCAATGTTCTGTCTTCGGCGAAACTTTTGAAAAGCGATATTTCGATTAACAATCTCCCGAACGAGTTCGAATATCGAGTACTGATTGCGAGCGAGCACAGAATTCGTACGCATCGCGATTCGCGGCGAAAGACCGGTAAGGGATCATGCGATTTCATTTAGCAGCGTCCCAACATAGTTGAACGCGTTCCTCTTAATGAATACAAATGGCCTCAATTTAATCGCAAATTTAATCGGCCGACTCGGAATACCAGATAAGCCCCTAATACTTTCGTTAACAGAGGAATTCTAAGTAAAACAAAATCCCTCGATACGCGTTCCACGGACAAAGAAAGAAATAACGGGCTCGCGGGGTGGGGATCAGGGCAAAAGACGTTGCACAGAGGGAGAACACGAGTTTCATTTGAATAGAATAGGTCGATAGTGATTTACGATACTCGATGCCTCGTCCGCTCGTGACTGTTTTCCGCTTCTTTTTTCATTTTTCTTTCTTTTTTTTTCGACCCGGCGCGCGGCGCATCGCGCTCCGGCTCGCCTCGATCTCGGTTTTTAATGACGTTGCAAAAATTCGCGAGCGCATAACTATCTACCGAAAACGACATCGGCCGCTTCGAACATCTTCGCTGTTTATGAAAAATCATCGCCTATCAGGCCTAATATTAATTACTAAGAAATTTTCACTCGATTTAAATGAGTTTCGACATGAAACTTTATCTCACAGATACAGATTTTACGAGACAAAAATTTTTGATCCCACAAGCACCACAATTTCCACCAATACTTTTACCAACAAGATTTCGAAAAGTCTGGCAAATCTTTTAACAGGATCATACTGTATACAGGGTGAGGCAGTAACTATTGTCACCTACAATAACTCCGAAAGTATGATAGTAGTAGAAAAGTTTTCGAAACAAAAGATGCATGGGACGGAGTCGCTACAGAGATGTGAAGGTCACCTTTGTTTTTTTTTTAAATAGAATGCTATGTTTTGGTACCTGTTTTCTGGTAACGGCTATTGAGACGAATCGAACGAGGTGCAACATTAAGGTCTTTCAAGGTCAGCAAAGGCCATTTATGACAAAAAAGGCGAAATACTACTCAATCCGTGATAAGATGATTGCAGCATTGCATTGATACCAATGGCAATCACTTTGAACACCTGTAAATGCAAGTTTATTTCGTCTTTTTTGTCATAAATGACCTTTGCTGACCTTCAAAGACCTCTGTAGCGACTCCACCTAGGAAAAACGATTAACGCCATATTACAGCCCATGTTGTTCTATGCATCTTTTGTTTCGAAAACTTTTCTACTACTATCAGAGTTTCGGAGTTATTGTAGGTGACAATAGTAACTGCCTCACCCTGTATATCACTTTATGTTTGGCGGATCTGGCATGATATTTGCCAACCAAGATCTCTTCGAGGGAAAAATTGCGCAACCTAGAGAGTCGTCGAGGACGGCGCGGCGCGGCGACGACGTATCGATTCACACGGCTTGTACGCGCGAGAGATTAATAAATTCAGATCGAAGTCGGCTCGTTAGTCGGTCGAGTCTAATTCACGGAGCGCGTCGTTGCCTTCCGCCTGGCGAGATTTAGTGCATCATGGGAAAGGTTCGCGCCTGTACCGCGATTTCGTCTCATATTTATCAAACAGGTCTGTTGGGAACGCTGGATTACGCACGAGCGTCATACGCGCGGATACTGGAGAGATCAAGAGAGAGAGAGAGTAAGAGAGAGGGAAGAAAAGGAGACCGCCGCCGGTTGAGAAGTTATCGTATCGCGTTTTGATTCCGCGCGTTCGCGTACACACACACATACACACACACACACACACACGGATACGTAGGAGAATTTACGACGGCACGTTCTCCCTCTCACCGTTTCGTTCATGAATGCAAGTTTGTAAGTTATGACGCCGCAATAGAGACCGATGCAGGCCGATCCGCTCCGGAACGACTATCAGAAGCGAGAAGGGCGCTCTCTCGTGCTCTCCGCCGACGCCAAAGGGTTCCGAGAAGGGCTCCAAGGGCCCACCATTACCGGCGTCATCCGCTGATATCTCAATAAGAATCCTCGATCCGAATCTACTTTAATCCCGCTGGATTCCCTCCTGCGGATCCATAAACCGGCCGTCGGATCCAACTGACCTCCCGCAACACGTAAATTTTCTGCTTTCCATCGCGCATCGTTCCTACTCGCAACCCACCGAGAAGATGTTCGGACGATTAAAATAAAAATTTCGAGTTCCAAGGTCAGAGTCTTGAATTTTGTCAGCCTCGAATTCCTCTCGGCGTAAACGCGTTTCGAAACCGGGACCGCGGAACGATCCCGGTTTTCTATTGTATTGTAATCACCCGAGCAGTTCGATGCGATCCGTGGCATTGTCTTATTGGAGCCGCAAGGATCTTATTATTTGAAAAACGGGCCGGGCTCAATTTAGGATCGAGATGATCGAGACGTTTGCGATCCACTCGAATTCCAATTTGTTGTCGGCGATCGAGCCTCGTCCATAACTCCGCGGACCTCGTAAATTCATCGTACGACTCTGTTTCACGGTCGAAGCGATCTTTAACAGCGCAACGAGTTGATTCGGCCAAATTGCTTTGCTATATCGAAAACACTAGTAGACTGTTACCTAGTAAATAAATTACCTTGCCGTTAGGTAAACCCTAAAGGTTACCGTGAACATTCGTTACAACCCCATTAAACCGCGGTTCATTTCCCACGTATAATTGCCTCGATAATTGCACCGATTTGTAATTGTATCGAGCGCATCGTTCAACATTTCGCAATAATTTCCAGCGGGAGCGTGTTAACACGTTCGCGCCGGATGACGCGTATGTACACGAGCTTTTGGATTCTGCCTTCTGTTTTAAAATAAATGGTTCGATTTACCGTCTCGGATATGTTTCAACAGTTATAATTGGTTAATAAAAGTTGTAGTAGTTTTCTTTAAAATAAATTGGCGAAGCGGTTGCGTGTCAAAAATGACCGGACGCCAATGTGTTAGGTATTCAATCATAGCGGCTTGGAGGAGATAACGAAAACGTCGCGCTCTCCCTCCTCCCATGTGCGAAGTAGTGGGAGAGAAGAGGGATGAAGTCTGATTACAGGTACACGGTTACGTATATAGATAGTTATAGCTCCGCGTTGCACATGGAGAAAGAGGGAGAGTACTGCGCATATCCTATCTGCTCTGGATACACAGGAGGCGGGTTCTTAGAACGGGAGGCCATTACCGGTGCCCGGCCACATACTGATATCTCAATACAAACCCTTAGTTTGAATCCATTATAATACCGGGGTACGCGAGCACAATCGTCGCGTCGTGTACTCGTCCACGTATGCGGCCTCTACAGTATTATCCTGCCAGGATGCCATCCATACCACGTTCCAAGAACGCCTCCTGGAACCCTTTCTCTTTCCTAGCCACGAATTCTCGCGTTCGCCTTTCGGTTTCTTTCGTGTATCGCTGCTTATCGTGCCACTTCGCCGAGAGATCGCATTCGTCCACTCTGCAAAACCTACACCCTCGCAATTTTTCCCCCAAAATCCCTATACCGATTCATCTGTTGTTTTTTTTTTTTTTTTTAACACCATACATTGCTCGCCGAGTAATTTTTATACAGCTTCTGAAACACGTTTCAGTTGATTGATTCGCAGGATATTCATCTTTTTTATTTCTACCCTTTTTTTTAAAAATTCTCCTAGAAGGAAAGCAAAGGAAACGGCACAGAACTATTCTATGTAGAAGAGGATATTTGCATGTCCGTCCGAGGCAATTAATTTCCGATCCCGCCGTGATATCACAGTCCCACGAACGAAACCTATTATCTTCCTCTCGTAATCTTCCAGCGGAAATGTTTTTATCGATCACTTAAGGTACCTTTCTCTCCGTTTACTGCTACTTTGTGCGAGGGAATGGCAACCGCAAATATAATATGCCACGGTGTATCATTAACGATATCGCGTTTCCTGTGCACCTTTGTAGCGACCTCTATTATCTCGACACACACACACACACACACACACACACTGCTTCTCTCTGTACCATTTATCTCGTTGCAACTTTTCTTCGCTGCATTGTCGACCGCACGTTTTCACGTTGAAATTCTGCTCGAGACACTGAATGGCCATAAAGAAATATGGGAACGAGCGAAGAAACAGAAAGTTATGCTTGCTGTTCGATAAAGACGAATAAAATCGTGTTTCGCGAGCTTGGATTAATCCTGCGCGAATATAACTTTCGCATTTCTTGTGTTCGAAGCTATCAGTGGCAGCCTAAAAAATGCAATGTAATAACAATTAAATGTTCAAAATTCTATACATTCGCCACTCGGTAATGTCTCAATTTTTTGCGAGAACATCTCTGTAATTAGTCTCGGAGTTTTCGTTTGAAGACGAGAAAAGATGGTTCGGGAGGAGCGATCAAGAAATTGCCGCGACGTAAATTTTCCGTTGGAAAAATCGTTCCGAGCCGTATTCGAGGGCCGTGATTTTTCCGAGAGCGGAACGTGGCGTCGTGAACTTGTTTGGTATGCCTCAAAGGGACGTTCGGCGTCGTATTTTCTATCGTAAAATCGCGCTCGCGGTTAACCCTATCGCGAGAATGCTCTCGTTCCGCGCCGGGTCCACGGTACTTAGAGGAGAACAAGAGCCAACGGTCTACGATTGCATCGACACTGCGGAGGCGAATGTCTCCAGGACCAGACTATCGTTACACCGACTACGATGCAATCGAGGGCACCGATCGATGTTTCCTGCGAGGCTGCTAAAGACATAACGTTCACGTGTTTACGATACCCGGCCGCGACGATAATTCGCCCCGTAAGGGCGTACACGCGTGTACCCGGCTACATAAGTATTATATGCGCACACGTCTTCGCACAGTGCACACGCACACGCTCCCCCGACCGTATTATTCGCGGTTTTGTCCGAGAATTGTTGCGCGAGCCGTGAGCGTGACAGCCACGGCCTTATTCCACACGGCTGATATGCTTTTTACAGACGGGCCCCGGAATAGGGTGCTCGATGTGCTTGCTTGGATCGCCGACTCTCGATTTTATTTGAAATTTGGATCGCGGACGCCCTGCATCGCGCTTTCAATCGTAAACTGGATAGTTATCTTTAGGAGCCTTCGTTTTACCGAGTATTGCCAAGGATACCTCTCCTGTTCAATCTTCTCCCCCAGCGTCTCTAGCGTTTAGGGAGAAATCAAGTTGATGGCGCCTAATTCTCTCAATCTTTTTTCACTCATAGAGTATCTCTAGTAGGATCTATAGGAGGATCCCTTAAACATCTTGACACTAGATCCTTTAACAGTATCTAAACTCTATTCCTTCCTTTGTTATTCAGTTAAAGAAAAGTCTTCTTTAAAGCAGTACTTGTCGTACGATATAGTAAATAGTATGTAGTCCACCCACCAGGGGTCTGTTAAGCGCGGGTGTGACGACAGATGGCAAAACGTGGGACGACGAGGAGAAGAAAACCGCGACGCCCACGCGACCGCCTCATAGTTTTCTGAATGCCAGACGTTTTCGAGAGCACATCGCGACACTCCTCCCCCCCCCCCCCCCGCCCCTAAACAGCTTTCTCCCTTGTTTATCGAACATCGATGTCGGACAGTCGCGAACATGGTCAGCTCTGTAGAAATAGTTCGTTGCGACGTCTGTAGGAATTCTGAAGTCTCTAAAGTCCTGAAGTTCTGAAGTCCTGCAGTCCTGAAGTCCTGAAGTACTGAAACTTTGAACTTTTGAAGCTCCGAAGTCCCGAAGCTCTGGTGTCTCGAAGTCTGAAAGTTCCGAGTTGTTGATATTCGTTCGAAACGGATTTTCTGGAGAAGCATCGGATGGAAAAGGGACGAAAGGGTTGCGAGTCGGTAGTAGTGGGGGGGGGGGGGCTGGGGTACGAATAAGAAAGAGAAACCGAAGGAGATCGCGCGCATCGAAATGCTCGAGGCGTGGAACGGGTCGACGTGGAAGGCGCACTTGGATGTTAGCGAAATAAATTATTGCCGCGTTTTCAATTTTTAACCCGTTCCCCGGCCGTTCTTTTTTTTTTCACGACGTTTGCTCCCTCGACCCGGCCAATCTACGCTCAATCTTCCCGCATTCGCCGATCCTCTCCGTATGCGAGCTACGGAGCCACGGTGTTCCGCTGAATTAAACATAAGTCAGCGAGTATAAAATATGCCGCGAACGTTACCGGCAGATATAAAACGCGACTCGGTAGGTGTACGTGCCACGTGCACCGGGGGAATGCGCGCACATAGTCTTTTTTCCCCTCGAGCGACGACGCGATGAGATGGAGGGAAAACTTTACGTCCTCCCCGCCGAAAACCTCCGCAGCGAACCCTCTCCGCGACACTAAGAAAGACGCTACCGACGATCGATATCGTTCGATCGCGCATACTCTGCCTGGCGGTCTCGTGATTCAGAGAGAGCCATCGTCGATCTACGCGTGTTCGCGGCAGACCTTGCACTTCGAAAAACTGATTCGCTCTAGAAAGAAATTAATCCGCAAGAGGATTAATTACAACCACGTAAAAAGCGCATCCGCGACTCCGCCGAAGTAGATTTCCGAGGAAAGGCCGAAGCGACCACATTCTTCCTGACAGTCGAACGGCGAAAACGGGAATTCGCATAAATATCCGCAGTCGCCTAATCACGTATGTTCGCTCGATGACCGCCGGTCGTCCTTATGCGCGGCGGACGCCTGGTCGTCGTTTCGCATGCAGTAAGCTCCGCGTATTCATTCAACGACAGCGTTTCGAGATCGGTGTACGCGTACTTGTTTGTCTCGTTCGTTGTACCGTTGCCCATAGTATCCTCAATTAAAACGGGCAGCTTAACAGAGCCGGATCGTTGTTAATGCGCGCCGCGCGCCGTGGCTTGCCACGTTTCATAGTCTAGGAAAAAAAAAAGTATAGCAAACTTCCCATTTTCCATAGATCATTTTATTGTGAACCCGAACGAACGGAACATTTCTTCGAGCGTTTCAGCTAGACACGGTAGCGGGTATGCGACGCGCGACGCGACGCGACGCGACGGTGGCAGCAATCGCGTCGACGCGATGAGATTCTGTCATAACGGTTCGATCGGTGCCCGTTGTGCGAATGGCAAGACGCTCGCGGGCGCCATTGTGCAATCCGCGAGCAAGTTGCGCGCGTCGAGCGTGATTATGTTAATTAGACGCGAGAAATGTAGCGACGCGTCTCCGCATAGCTCGCAGGCCAATTACAACCAGTTACTCTATACTCTGTAACGAGCGGTTCATAATTGGGCCGCAAATATTTATGCAAATTTTCGCGTGGACGAATTTCGAGAAAGTGGAACTAGACTTTCGTTTCTTACACTCGGTTTCGACAGAGAGTCGAATTTACTGTTACACGAATCACTCGAAGCAACGTTGTCGCCGCAATGTCACTATAAAATATAATATTGCGCAAGATGACACGAAAATTGTACAGGGAATACTGTTTAAGAGCCTGCGGCCGTCACTCGGCATTTTTTCGGCAACGATTGTTAGCGATGAAACGCGCAGTACGTATCGCTATAATGGCGCCATTAACATACACGATTTACGCGCGATTCTGTCGCAATTATTATTATATACACGACATTTTCTCACTCTATCGAGCTTAAGATTATCGAGTAACTTTTCCGCGGATAAGTAACGAACATTTTGCGCGGCGCGGCGGACACGCTCGCACGTTATTCACGGGGAATTATTAAATTCGCAACCCGGGGGAATTAACGACGCGAGCTTGGTTTATATAATGGGGGAACACTGTCGCGGCGGTCACTTTTTGCTCGGTACTCTCTGCACCTTTATACGCGTGGCACAACGTTACTCAAACACCTTATTAAACGCTGCACGACGCTCGACGAAATTTATCCGCCGTTACTGCCGTTTTATTTCTCCATCGAATCGATATGCCTTCTCTCCTCTTCATATTGTCAAATTACGGCGACACAGACGCGCTCCGATAATTTATTCACTTGTTAAACACGATGAACAAAGTACTAATTGATTATACTTTTAAATTACTCTAGCTAATTCTACTTGAATATACAGGTAATAGTTCACGAACTTCTAATCGATCAAACTTATTGATCGCTATGAGAATAGAAATTTCATTTTCCTGCGTCTGAGTAGGAGGGACTCATTCTACTTTCGCTTGAGGATAATAGTTTTCACAAAGTTTTGATCGTTACAAGAATAGAAACAGAAATTCTATTCTCATCGGTCTGATTATGACAGGCTCATTCTACTTGGATTCGGAGAGTTCGCGAAGCTTCATTCGATCAAACTTTTAACTCACAGCAGACAAATCAATGCTCATTGGTCTGAACAGGAACATTCTACTTGGGCTTAGAGAGGTTCATAAATAGACTGCGGATCCTTGTGTAAAGTAAAAATGGTCTGCTACAAGAAAGGGGGTTATATAAAAATTGGTTGCTTCTCTTAATAATTTGAATAGGTTATAAATAATATACCAGTAGTATTGAAATATCGATGGAAGCTCGGTTCGTGCTAAAACTTTTCTATTCGATAATCTGTTTGCTTAGAAATGGTTTTCTGCGCTCGGTAGGTTTAATATTTTAATTCACTTAGCGAGCACGTACGATCCCGTTTAAGTATGTCGTAATACCCGATTAAATAGATTGCTCTCGTACGAGCGTCCGCAATTCGATTAAACTTTTTTCTCTGTGGCTGCCGACGAATTAACAACGCATCTCTCTTTCTCTCTGTGCCGGCGAGATGCATCGGCCACGCTGGCTGGTCTTTCGCGAGCGTTTTGACCGTGCAGCGTACCAGAAAATAATGTAATTCATGCGGCTTATTAAGTACTGCACGCCACTTACTTGCCGCTACGTGTCCATGTAAGCACACCCACCCAAATCTACTTGCCTACATATTCGAGCAAGCCACGGGAGAAGGCATCTCGTCCCGTTTATTAAGCACGATACCGTTCTCAATTAACAATGTTTCACGTTGGGGACATTCCGAAAGTGACCGCGACAAGCTGCATTTCGCAATTTATATTCTTCCAGGAGGTAGCTCGATCTAGCTGTTCATTTGGTAAAAAAGCATCTTGCCCAAATCAATGTTTATTGAATGAATATTGCATCTTAAATGTCTCCGACTTTCAAAACCGATGAAATTAATGAGATTTATTGAAAATTGTGATTAGAACAAGCATTAAAAATTAACAGTTTATGAATCCTATTTGTCACCAAACAAAATTACCTCGTTTCTTATCGATACCCTGGAGAATCTATTTAATATTATGTGTCCATTTTTGTTTCAAATGAATAGTATTTGTCTATATTTAGAGTATATCATGTTACCAAGATTTAATATTTATAATTGATTGAAATAACAATGCTCAATAAACTAAGGAGAATCTTCAAAGTTTTCTATCTTTAGTAAAGGATATCTTTTGAGATCCACATTGTTCCCCATTGTACTAAAGTGCATTATGCTCAGCGTACTTTTCTCTATGAAATCATGCAAAAATCACATCCCATTCGGCCCCGGTACAAAAGTTATTATTGTTTAAAGCGTATGTATCGCCTGAACTGCGGCCGAACCTCTGGCACGGCGATTTTATTAAATTCTTTTAAATTTAAGAAACAAACGCATTTTGATGATGAAGTTGGACAATTAATGTTGAAAGATGTTAACAATAATGATTTGTCAATGTGATGTAACGTCACTTGTTATTTTGTTTATAAAAATTATATTTTTGTTTTTTATAATTAACATTATGTTTTTTTGCACAGTTTTTTTATGTTTATAAAATTCATTACTTCAAAAATGATTGATTATTATGTTTATTTAAAACCTGAACCTGATTTATCAGACACTTCCGATAATCCGAGAAAAAAATGTTTTAAACAAAACTTAATCATCATTCAGCAGTCTACAAATTACAATCCAAAAAATTAAAAAAGAAATTTTTAATGCATAAATAATACAAGGCACCTTGAATTTTTAAAAGTCAATATGTATTGTTGACTTCATAATATTGTAGCTGATATCAAAACGAATCCAACGACCTAAATTATTATACCTTTAAACTTTCAAATAGTGCTAAAATATTAATGAACAGCTAGATCGGGCGAGTGGACCAGTGTGGCGCGGAGCGATAAATTAGGTTGTTTTTGGTCGAGAGAATTAGCGAGATAACTCGAACGAGAGCTTCTGGTCGCGGACCCGAGATAGAGTTTCATCGACGAGAATCGTAGAACGGTATTGTAAAATCGCCGTTCCTACGGCCTGTTATAGAATCCGACATCATAAAATGGGATTTGATTAGACGAAACGAGGAACAGTTTCTCGCGGCGGCGGCTGTGCGCCTCGTATAACTTATTAAAGGATTGAGTAACGTGTATTTTCTTGCGGTGAACACGCGCAATTGCCTGATGCTGCGGCGATTTATCGTGCCGCTCTAAAAACCGGCGCGGCGCGGAGCGGAGCGACGCGACGCTCGCGCGACCGTACGATCGACGTACAGCGCGAAACGCTGTTGCGAAGTGTGATAAGTATCCTCAGGTGAGTGCACTGTTAACTATTTATGGCCTACTCGACCGGGATTAGAAAAATACTCCACTCGGAAAACGTACAAACATAGTTCTCGCTTGGTTTCGTCTGTGAGCTTGTTTAAAATGAAACGTTTCTTCCAGAGATGTGGAAAACGTCGAATTATCAGGAGACACCGGCGTTGCGCGGCGCGCCGGGGCGAAATAAATTATTCAAGTATGTAGTTGGACATTTATCTGATTAGCAAATCCTATTAAACCTTTTTCTCGGCGATACGTGAAGCTTCGACTGGCTTTTGTTGTCTGGAAATGGAACAGTTGCGCAAAGAGAAAGGCGCCACGCGATGCCTCCTTGAATAAAGGAAAAGAAACTCTGTCTAATCTTTATACAGGTTCTGCCGGCCACTTAACTGCTTTTAGAATGATTTCAAGTGTGCGTCTTACGTCGTTGCCAATTCAATTCTCAGGCTTTTCATCCCGATGAAAATTTCTCGAGTGTACTACGTGCATAAGCGTAATGTTTCCCTTCCGCGAGAAAGCACGCGGTCCGGTTCGTTAGAACCGGCGATAAAACGTCTTACGGGGACGATTAAAAGCGTTAAGTCTCTCTCGATCGAGAGAGAGAGAGAGAGAGAGATAAAGAGACAGAGAGCGAGAGAGAGAGAGAGAGAGGCGAGGCCGGTTAACGAGTTGGCCGGGTTGAAAAGCCGATTTTAATCTCGCGGAACAACCGTTGATCGTGAAAGACACGCCTCGCAGGAGGCAACAATAAAGGAAGAACGTCCGAGAACACGCACGACGGAACAATCTGATGAAATTGCCATCAGAACGCGCAGGGGCATTGAGACATCAACAGAGCAACCGAGAGAGCACGCTCGCGCTGCTGCAGAAAATAAAAAAAGAAATTCCTCGGGTAAATGGGAGCTGTCCGCCCCCTCTCCCATACTTTCTCCCTTTCGAGATTTCAATCACAGTGTTGCACAAGCGAGAGAACGCGAGGAATTGTAATTCACGATCCGTCACCGGTTCTCAAAATAGTCGCCGGCGATTTCGATCGCTAACGAGACCGAAAACAAACTCAAAGTCACGAAAACAGAATAACCTTCGGTCTGGAAGAGAACGAAAACGGACCCAATTAAGTGAACAAAAGAGAAAAGAACCGCAAACAAGACGAAAGAGGAAAGACAGAAATGAAAGTGCCTATAAACTCGGTTGGGGGGGGAAAAAAAAACGAACGAACAACAGAAATAATGATAGAATATACAGAAGTGGAAAACAACCGAGAACTAGAAAATAAAGAATCACCGAAGGAATGAAAGAGGATCGACGAAAGGCATGAGCGAGATACAAAGAAGCAGAGGACAAAGGGCAAACGAGGAGAGATCGAAGGACAAGAAGGGGAAAGAATAAACCGGGCACTAAACCGTGAGGGGAAAAGAGAGGTGAAACGAAGGAGGAAAGTGATCGCCGGTAAAACAAACATGGCAGAAAGATGCAGAAAACAAAGGCCAAACGCGGCGAGTATTAAAAATGACGGTGGCACGGTAAGGAGAACCAACGATGGAAAGAAGAAAATGTTAGTTGGCGGAGGGGGGGGGGGGGGAGACAAGAGAACGGAGGCGAAAAGATCGTCCAGAGGAAGCGAGAGAAACGCTCGGAGAGGAATAGAGAAAGGACAATCACGATTGTCCTTCTCTCGCGTGGAGAACGGCACTCTCAAGGTCGGCCAGTCCGGGTTTTCCAAATCGCGGGCGGACCAACATGACTAGCGACTTCCTAACTCTGTCTTTATCGCGCTGCCAGACGGTCGGAGCGCGACGGAGCGAGACGATAGTCAACGTATGAAACGGATAGGCGACGTTAGAGGGTGGGACGTTAAAATGGCGGGGAGTCACGGGAACGTAACCGGTGCGGTGCGGTGGAGAAAAAACCGTGCGATTGATGTACAGGGTGGTGAGTCAGAAAAGTGCTGCACAGGCACACACCTGCGATCGCGATTTACGCGGCAGCTCTTGAAAATTGACACGTAACGATCCGCACACGAGCATAGAGGCACGGGCATGAAAACGGCCAGCGGATTAATGGGAACGTAAAATGTAAATCGCGAGGCCGCTATGAATTTTATTATTTATGGCACACGCGAGCTGCCCGCGAGATAGCGGCGCGTTATCGCGGAATTGGATCTCGTCCTGCGAGGATCGATGAATCACGGCGTACCACCTTTCGACCCGACCTTTCTCATACTTCGAATTGTTCTGGATCCCAAATTGTGGTTGCCAGGATGTCACTTGTTGACGAGCTTTCATATTTCGCGCTGATATCGACAAAATGACGGTAGCGTCTATTAAACATTTATTAGAGAGTTGAGATGATTTTTCTCGTATCACTGTTTTAGGGAAATATTTATTTGAAAAAGAACAAGCGACATAAAGCTCGGCCATAAAGCAGGATCGAAGCCAGAATTTCCTGGCCGCATAACGAACAGCCCTGTCACCTTACAATTCTCCATTAAGCAGCTATCTTCCGATCTAGATTCGCCAATAAACTACTAATCGTAAACCGCAGACCTCGTTCAGACGAGACGAAAAGCGACTGATCGGTATCGGTAGCAACAATGACGATAACAATAACATCGACGGTGAACCGGCGCGTATAGAAAAAGTCTGCGACTCGTACAGAGACGGCAGACGCATTTTATAAATACCAGAACACCCATGGATCGTTCCTTCATTTTTTTTTTCTAGGGTAAATCGACCGATCGTTTAGCAGCCACGTTCGTCCGATCGGTATCGAGATCGTATCGGGATCGTTACACGCGGGGCTCTATGGGTTTTTTATGCCTGGTACGTGGGTGATCAACATTCTTCCGGGTAGCTAATTTAAAAGCGGAGCAAGGTTCTGCGTTATCGCGGAGAACGATTTCTGCTCTCCCGTATCCGGAAGCGTCGGGATCCAGATCAACGGTTAATCATACAAATTTTTTTTCTCCGTTTTCGGACAGCTTCTCCCCACCGATCTGTCCCTCCGAGGATCGAGCCCCACATCGATCGAGATCGCTCGAACGTATCGAGCAGAGAAAGAACCGATCGCGCAATCATTTTTTTCAAGAAACAAGTTCATATTCGACCGAGACCGTGGAAAAAACCGTGCGCAGAGAGAGAGAGAGAAAGAGAGAGACAGCGAGAAAAGAAGGGACATAAAAACTTGGATCGCAGATCGTATCGCCAATGGCTCGTGGATTTTTAAACAATCGATACGAGTCATTGCTTAGCCGAGACGTGGTTTTTCCCGATACAAATCTTCACTCGCGCTGAGAAACGATTTTCTTATTAAGGATAGTTACGATCGGTATCTGTCGGGCGTCTAGCGCAACTGAAATTTGCCGCAACGAGCGAGGAATTATACCGCGATCGAAACTGTTCCGTTCCGTTTATGATAATCGGTGTGTCCTGTTCCTGGTCGCGTTCGCGGAATCGTATTGCGACAGCCAGTTCAATATCCTCGTTTTTAAATATCATTTTCCTTCGATATCCCCCTTTTTTTTGGCACGGGAAACTGTAATTGATTGGCGTCGTTCATTAGAAGTTATAAACGCGTTTAATCCTAGACCGGTGATTGGAAACCATTGCTTCTTTAGTCACGCCTGTCGATTATTCTAGGAAAAACTATTCGCACTCGCGTAGACGGCCACTTCTCGTTTTGTGTATGTTTCATCGGACGTTGGGAATATCCTGCAGCGTAAAATACAAATCGTACGGAATATTTGATTTGATTATTTTTTTTTTATTGAGGAAATCTCGTAAGAGATTTATTACAACTTTATGAACAAATCAAAATATACAGAACAAGAAACCGATACAAACAAAAATAAAGGTGTATCACTTTTTTTTTTCCATATTTGCTTTTTCTTAAACGCGCAGATTACGGTGTTTTAAAAATGACAATATATGAAGGCTGGCTACGACATTGGGGCTAGCCAGAAACATAGAAACGTCCAAAGGCAGCTGAAATCTTAACCTGAAGAGATTTTTCAATAGCAATGATCGTTGAGTATCGTAGAGATTACACTGCCAAAAGACGTGATTTAGAGTTTCACACTCGAATCCACATCTACACCTAGGGTTGTCAATAATACCGATACGAGCGAGATGGTAGTGATCAGCTCTGCTTCTGTTTAATGCGACAATACAGAGGCGGGATAGTTTTTTATGTTTGAACCAAGGATGACGGTTATCCCATGTGATTATTTCGTTTTAATTTCCAATTTCTTAGCGAATTAAATGGAAAGAAAGAAGACAATTTTTCGCAAAGCCCGATGGAAGATTGCGTTTCGATTCGCATCGGCTGCAACGCTGCGATCTGCTCCCTCGAAATTTCTGGCATTCTTCGCGAACCTCGCAGTCCGAGGAGAGAAGGGGAGCGGGGAAAAAAAAGATAAAAAAAGATGGGAGTAACGAATACGGTTCGATTGAGGGCCCGCATCGGTAGAATTGAATCGTTCGATTATGCGAAACGCGAGCTTTTCGCGCCTTTGTTGGGCCGGTGCACAGGGCGCATGCACTGAGAACGACGCGGCGCGGCGCGGCGCAACGCGACGCGCGGTGCCATGGTGCATCGTAATGTATGCACCGTGATCGCGGCGAGCACTAGTGAAATGCGCGGGACCCCACTCGCAACAATGGCGATGCGTGGGCGGCAAAGTGTTATTAATAGCGAACACTGCCAATATCTCGGCTACAAGCGATGCGGCGCAACGGCGCGCAATAATGAGGCAATTATTAACGAGACTCGATTATGCGGTCGGAGTAGCAAGCGCGGAACACCTAACCGCGTTTCTCGCCGGGGAACGTTTAGAAACGATCCGAGCTAACTAACTGTTTCCCGTGCTCCACGCTACCTTGCCATTCGACTACCATTACTCCAATTTCACTGTTCATATACTTCTTTTTAATAATATCGCATTCTTCTAGTTGCGCTTCTGCCTCGTGCATAGAAATCAATCGAAAATCGATATTAATAATTATTCAACGATGCACTACGATCTTACGTGTCTGCATTAATCGGAACGTTTAGAATTTCTTAGGAGTGAAACAACATTTTTATTCGAACATGTTTACGAGCTTTTAGTGAAACCGGTAGAGGCAACAATAAAGATCAACACGAAAAAGGAGGAACGATCGTCGCCATGCTGCGTAAAAAAAAATTGACTTCTCCCCAATGGTCGCTTTGAAGTTCCAGCGGCATCCTGTTGCTTGACAAAACACATAATTCCGGTGGCGCGTCGCGACGGTTAGTTTACTTAATTTCTAATACAGCGACGCTCGCTGTTGGCAGAATTATGTAGCACGGAACGCGCGCCGTTGTATCTCCGTTTCGAATATAAATCATCGGGGTTTTTAAGAGCAGAAAATATTCCGTATAAACTTCCACGCAACTTATGAATTTTAAGTGCGCGGAAAAAAGTGCTCGCCCACGCTTCGAACTGCCGAAGAAGAAGAAGAAGAAGAACAAGAAGAAGGAGAAGGATAAGAAGAAGAAGAAGAGAAAGAAGCGAACAAGATCGTATCTTTGAGAAAAGGAACACAGGATCGCGTCACGCGTACACGAATCAAGTAATAATAACGCGGAGACCTTGTCGAACTGCACGTTTTCCTTGTTCCGCAAAACGCTCGGCTTCGCGAGCTGAACATCTCTATCCCCTCGTTAAAGTCTCCGCAAATTACGCACGACCACGTGAATCACCTTCGCTGCTGAAACCGCTGTAGACGCGATTCTCGTTGCTTCCTGTCCTCGCACTGAAATCAAAATAAAATCCTCGCACTTTCCACGAATACGCTCTGTTTGAAATATTCGAACTAGAGTTGGTAGATTTTTCTTGAAAATTCGTAAATGGGAGATTGTTCCTGAAAAATTGTGAAGATTTAAATATGTTTGAATAACGGGACTTCATCAGCGGGAATTTCGTCCGAAGATTAAAATTTGTTGGACAGCGTAATTAAAGGGGTTTTAATTGGCGTAGGCCGTAAGAAATCGAGCAATCCCGAGGCGAGGCAAGGCGAGGCGAGGCAAGGCAACGCGAGGCAAAAGGGACTCGTTATGGTTTCCCTCGATGAAAAATGCCGGAGGATCGTTTGCGATCTCAAGTTCAGCCGGAGAGCGGGTCCAGGTGTTCGTACCGGCAACAGGTCGAATTTATAACGTCCACGGGGTTATGCGGAGGAAACGTTGCGCTCTCCTAGGACAAGGGGCCCGCGATGGCTCCTCCGGGCCTTATAAAACGCTTAATAACGCGGCCTTAGGGCCCGCTCACGGCGGACAAAGGCCGACCTGCCGTAACTTCTTCACGGTGATGCACCGACGGCATTACCGAGCCACGTTATGCCCCCATTATGCGGTATTATGTTACTATTTACGCTATCGCGGCTCCCTATTTATTTGTCTCGCCTCGCTCTCCATGTTTGTTCCCTTCGTCTTCCTCCCGACTCCCCTATTCTCCTTCTTTCGCGTTCTTTTTTCGGGGCCCGTTCGGGGCCCAGGAACCGGTCAGAGAGGCCACTGTCCCTTCGTAACGGTATCAAATCCTTGAAACGAAAGGGACCGTGGCCCTTGGCGCATTAAAATCGCTTAGGAGCCCTTGCTTCGCTTCCTCCTGCGAATTTCGACTCCAAGCTCGGCCCCCTAACTCAACAGCGACCATAAACGTCCGTCGACGCCGAACGAGCCACGAGGCGAATATAATTGCTGGAAGATTTATTTGATCGATTGTTGAAAACGAAACTTAGTGTCATTAATATCCGAGTGTTCTCTCGAGAAATCTAACATATTGGTATCGTTGATAGCAGACGCGAGAATTCGTGTGACCGTACGTATCCAGCCAGAACCGTACGATATAAATGGGTTTTCTAAATAGGGTTAACACGATTTTAATTAATCCCGTGTTTGCGAGGAACGGAAGGTCGCGGTGATTAGGCACCGTGTGTTCACGGGTCAGACATCGGCCAGAAAGAAACGTGCCGCCACGCCGTGGAGTCCGACGAAAGACAAGCGTGAGAATAAGGAACTGCGATGGACTCCGTTTATGTTCGCTCATTAATGTCCGCCAAGGCGTCATTTAGCTGCGGCAGCCTATCGTCCCAGGTGTGGGTGCCGTCTTCCTCTTATCTCGCATCTGTAACTCGTCATGTGTGCTTTTCGTTTTGCAACATCACGCGCCGGTGCAGCATCATTGCTGGGTGCGTTCGCGTTACGTCTCCGACGCCGAGATTATGCGAGATTTTAGAGCGGACCGAGTTGTTCGTCCGTAGTCGAACAAATAATCGTTAATAGGAAAGATTCTGTCCCTGAAGATATTTGAGAGAAAGAGAGAGTGAGAGAAAAGAAAGGATAATAGATGTGTTGTAAACTCTAGTTGTGAAAGGATAGAATGAACGGTATCGAATAGAAGGTTTAGACTGGTATATGTAACAAGAAAATATATTGTACAGAAACGGAAAATACAAACGGATAATGATACAAACGATGACATGAGCGATGAATGACGGTCGGTGTTAGGCGTATCGCGGGTATAAACCGGGCGTAGCGACTTTGAAAACAAAAGAGTAACGTGTCAGTATGACAGAGGAGAAATTACGATAATTCCCCGAGAGGCAAGCGTTGCTCTCTTTTACACATTGGTGGGCCATCGGTTTCCGATGGATTAAGGAGTGGGAACTTTGAAATTAAAAATCTAGGATCGCAGCAACGTTCATTAGGGCAATATGACCTAATAAGCGAAGCCGTAAGGGAGACAAAGGAATTAGGTAACGGAATTATGGTAAGGAAAACACAGGAGACGATGGCCCACGAGACAATAAGACGAGTTCGACAAACTTTCAGTGCGGCGAGGTTTACAT
This sequence comes from Lasioglossum lativentre, assembly GCA_916610255.1. NCBI lineage: Eukaryota > Metazoa > Arthropoda > Insecta > Hymenoptera > Halictidae > Lasioglossum > Lasioglossum lativentre. The sequence goes on from OU744355.1 coordinate 22,736,822, forward strand.
TTGCGGTCGATCGCCTCGTCGCTTGTTGTCGAACTCGCGCAGCTGATCGTTGTCGACACATAAGAAATAGTCGCGCTCGACATGTTTTTGCTTCATCCGTGTCGCGGGTAAGAAGAATAAATAGAGCATCGAAAAATGCTCGGAAACGAATTGCGGATCGTAAATTAATTAAATTGACGTTTCTGAACAAGATGCAAAAGTTTTGCTATCGCAGAGGAACAGTGGAGAATTTTCCCATTTGTTTCGCGGGAGTTTGAATAGGCGAATTAATACGGCTTCGATAACAAGCCCTGATCGGCCATTATTCGCTCCTCTACCGGTAAGATTGCATTCCTTATCGAGCAAGGAAAGGCGAGAGAGAGAATGAGGAGACAGACCCGTTCCCGCGCCCGTGTTTAGTCAACGTTATTGCCATTCGGAATCTTTCGATATTTTAGCATGGCCGGGTTTCCATATAGCAACGCCGATGCTCCGGCGCGGCTTACTCCCGGCACTCTACGCGCATAAGTTATGCACATTATCGTTATGCGCCAGTTCGAGCATAATTTCTGCTCTGAAGTGGTTCGTACACACGCGCCAACGCGCGATGCAGCTTACATAGAAACTCTGATTTCAATTTCTTTTCCTCGCCTGTTGCTCTCTGCCCTCCTCCTCTCTCTCTCTCTCTCTCTCTCTCTCTCTCTTTTTCTCCACTTCAACCTCTTTTCATGGGCCTTCCCCATGAAACGCGTTCCTTCACGGCCGTTTTTCTCCTTTTGGCTTGTCCCACCTTGGCTGTATCATTCTACTTCGTACTACTCAAATTATTTCGCAACGCTTTTCTGCACCAGCACGCGCAATAAAATATAATTGAACGCGTGTGCGTATTTGCCTTGCGCTCGAGAGGTTGTCAAGGTTTTTTGGTAAATATATTTACCGATTCGATTATTCGTTTGAACGCGAGCTGATCGAATGCAGAACAGTGAGAACGTGCGAGGAATTTAAAGATTTTACTATTTTCAACTCGTTGAGATATCATGAAAAAGAAAAAATACATAAGTTGAACCCAGTTAAACCTAGAATATTTTTATCTCGCATAAAACTACGCAGGCTGTTCATTACTATTTCAATTGTAAATAACTCGAGCTTGTTACTTTGCACTTTGGAATTAATGTTCTTTCATTGAGCACACAGATTTATTCATTTTCTTCGAATTCTTGTTCTATTCGGGCACTCTTACGATTACAGAGAGATTTATTTATGACTTGTAGAGGCTCGTGAAAATATTTCTCTGGACAATGATCGTGTTAGAATGTTTGAGAAACACGGCTTTGAAAAATTGTTGACAATTCAGCAGAGAGTTTGCTCGGTTTCACAGTGTTTTAATATCGTATTACTCGAACGAAACCGGGCACGCGTACCGTTAGTCTTCGTCCCGATACGAATTATTCAAATATGTGCCAGATTTGCAGCGAAGAGATATGCATCCTGGGCACGATGCGCATGCTCTTTCCCGTGTTCTTCTTTCCTGTCGCGATTTTAATTGCCAACGGAATCGAGCTCGAAATTCCAACGAGACTACGATAGAACAATTACTTGCCTATTTAATTTTATTGGATACTTTGATTGTTAATTTCGTAGAATTGCACGTTGACTTCACGGCTTCGTAAATTCGTTGATCGATAGTCGAGCGTCGGATTATAAGGTCGTCGAGGTCCGCACGCCACAGATCGCATTCGATCGATAATAGAGACGTATCGAAAGCTTCGATCGTAATTGAGTTTGCACGGTATCCTTGGGGCAATTGAAAATAATCGAGGCAACGTCTATGCAATTATCAAAAGACGGAGAATTCTCGTCCTTGTTCATAAGGAAGAGGAAGAGGCAAAGAGTTACTAGGAATGCAAAACAATGTAGCATATTTTCTCGACAACAAACTATTTTAATAATTGCTGCATAAAACATGCGTGGACGGCGAGATAGAAATCAGTGGAAGCCGAACAATTCAACGAGAATATATTGAAAACTCATTTGCAATTGTTATCGCTAGAATTAATAATAAATTAATTAACGACTTTACAAGGACTTTGCGATATAATGTGACAGACGAGCGAAGTAAGTGATCACTTAAAAAAATATACAAATATATATAACGACCAACCGGTGGGCACGTTGACCTTTTTCTTTCGATTCGCCTGTACGTTAACGGTGTCGGAATTCCATCGAAGCGAATTTCGCTGCGAAAAAAAAAAACACACCTAACGCCTCCTCTCCTCGAACAGATCCAGAAACGGTAGGTGGGACAGTCGCCGGAGAAGATGATCTTAGATCGTACGCAACTGTCATGTATGGTACACGTGTTCCCGTGGCAGCGGTCGTTCACGTCCAGTTCAGGTACACGACCGTCAGTGTGCTCGTGTCGCTGAAATCTCGAAGTGAACGTTTTGTAGTTCCGAACTTCGAATCGCGTGGACAGTATTCTGCTGCTCCGTCTTCGAGGGCAATCATTCGCACATAGTTCCACAGTGCGTGCGCCAGACAGTGTTCAACATTACTCCGTGACAGTGGAATCATTTTCTGTGCAATCGAGTTTTTCGAGGAAAACGTGTAAACAAATTATAAGCGAAGTATTTCTTTCCCCAAACGTTTAATTTGATATTTATATTTCGATCCTAAAAATTTGCGGTGTTGTTCGGGCCGTTTTCTGTATCGGTTGAAACAATTAATCCCGCGTATTGAATTGACAATTATTTATTCCCGCCGGCGCGTTCGCCGATAATCGAATTCAATCGCGCGCGATAATTTATGCTCGCGGTTACGTGATTCCAGAAAAACAACTTTGTAATCGATGTTCTCCCGTTGTTTGTCACTACGTTCCTCCCGCAATCGAGATTCCAATCGACCTTTTCCGAGCATCATTCGGCTCCTCGATTATCTGATTTACGCGCCTTTTATTTATTAATATCTCATCCGACCGGCGCGCATGATTCTCGGTAAAAAGAAAAACAGATTACGGTGTGGTCGATCCCGCAGCTCGTTTCTTAAACGATTCGCCGAAATAGATTGGAACCGTGTGGTATAAGCGACGAAACTGCCAGGCTAATTGCCATTAATCGATTTCATCCGGCAATTAAATTAGCCGCGCGTCAGTCGCGCGCGCTATTACACTCCGTTTTCGGCACGACTGTAGCAGAAAATTCTTGTTTCGCATAAAGATCAACAAATCTTAGCGGGACAATAAATTCAATTCAATTTCACGGACTCAATTTCAGTTCCTTCTCGCGAATTTTTATTTTCTTGGCGATTCCAGGCTAAATTGTCTTTATGGCTCGATTGTTGTACAAAATTCTTGTTTCGCATAAAGATCAACAAACCTTAGCGGGACAATAAATTCAATTCAATTTCACGGACTCAATTTCAGTTCCTTCTCGCGAATTTTTATTTTCTTGGCGATTCCAGGCTAAATTGTCTTTATGGCTCGATTGTTGTAGAAAATTCTTGTTTCGCATAAAGATCAACAAACCTTAGCGGGACAATAAATTCAATTCAATTTCACGGACTCAATTTCAGTTCCTTCTCGCGAATTTTCTGCGCTATTCCAAGTTGACTTGCTATTTACTTAGAATTGCTTCCTATAGACTCAACTTTCCCAGCTATCAATTTAATACTCTGACGCAATAAAAACACCGTCTGTCTCAAACAAGTAAATTCGAAAACATGATGATCGATAGGTAAGCATTGGATCTGTCCATACCGAGATTCGTCGAACCCTCCATCTATTTTAGACTTTGAATTTCTTCGGACTATTAGATCGTCATTCCACGATTCGTTCGGTTCTACTTGTTCTGCGAACGATAATCGTTCGACTGTCTGCTTCGGCTAATTCCTCTGGAGGCACGATTAATCACTGTCCGGCGATAGATCGTTAAACAAATTCGCAGCACACGCGGGTAATTACATAATAACGTTGGTCGCATAATTACGGTGCCGACGAAAGAGAATCGATCGATCGATCGTTGCATTATGTATCGTGCAATTTAGCCGGATCGTCACCGTTCCGCGAAGTCATTCGAGGAATCCGAGACGGAATCGCGTCGGCGTAAAATCATCTTACCGTTACATCGCGACTGTTGCTCGAGTGCGAGCGTACGCCCGTAATCGATTCAAGATTAGAACAACGGGGAAATGAAAAAAATATGGATCGTCGACGGTGTCGATCGGAGGATCGACGTCGACAGAAATTCGTCTGACAGCGACAGGGACGGTGGTCGCGGCCCGTTCGACATCACGGATGGTAATTATCTCGGCGAGAAGTATACTGATCGGCGCAGAATGCCGTGACAGGTAACGGTACAGTCTTGTGACATTCGAGTTTATTAATACTATGTCGTGTATTTCGCTCATTCATGGAAGTGTATCGAACGGGATTCCTGAATAAGAAATTGCCGGCGGTCTATCATTTCAGCGCATCGAGGCATCGTTAATTCAAAACCGTCGTGCCAAAAATCCCGACGATTAAGAACACGTTAACGCGCTCGACCTCTCGAATCGTTTTCTCGTTCGAGCCTGATGCTAAATAAATTGTTAGAGGCCGTAACATCTGGGCAGATCGCCAAAAAAAGATCTAATTCGCGCTTGATTCGCGGAAAATCGGGTTTCTGGAGTAATACGACGATTCCGGTCCTGATTTATGGACAGTCTGTTGATGGCTGCCATCGGTTCGTCGTGTTTAGCATAACCGGAATTAATTGGTTGGAACACCGTCGGACGTCAGACGCGTCGATTAATCGGCCAGAGAATAAAGAAAATTCTGCAGGATTTTCCGAACGTTTATTTACGGTGTGAAACATTGTAGCAGGTGAAATGTTTCGAAAACGGTTGAAAAATGATGGCATTCCGAATCCAAGCTGCTCCGGGCCGGCTTAACGGTGCGAAGATTAAATTATGCAAGTAATTTTCGTTTATTGCTTATTTATACCCGAACTCGTCGGCCGGAGGCCCTCGATCCAGTAGCCTTTCTTTCGCTTGTTGCAGCCCAAGGTTGCTAAATAACGAGATGAGAGCTTAATTGTTTATAACTTCACTTCGACGGCCGAACGACGCGCTAATGGCACGGATACGCGCGAACGGTGTTCCTGTACTAACTGTAATCTTTTACGAGCACCCTTTCTTTTTCGTTGCAAGCGGCGCCGCGGCCATTAGCGTATTATTGGAAACGAGTTGCGAGCACCGTCTTCTTCAATTGCTTGACGGTGTTCGATTGCTTGAAGATTCGATAACGAAGCGATTTATTCAACATGGAACATTTTCGCATTTAAAACACTCGGACTGTTTGAGCCATTTTTGTTTCCCCAACTTCACGAAGCAAAAAGCTGGGGAAATTGATAAAATATTATACATACATTTTAAACTTTAACAGTCGTGTTTCTGTAATTGTTCACGTTTGCCGACAAAATATACAGGGTGTTTGGCTTAAAACAGGCCACCTAAATATCTCCTCTATCTCTGAAAATACAAAATATGTTTCTGACGTAATCTAAATGGTTTTAAAATACGAATCAGTTGGAAGAATAGTTTTTTATAAATTGCAATTTTTTAATCGTTTTTTCAAGGTCACTCGTGCTTTTTTTACGTGTATACGCACATTTTTTTATGTATGTTCTAGCAAACATTATTGTGCATTCATCGATGCTTAATAGCACGACCTTGAAATGACCTTGGACTCTAAAATTTGCCAATTAATGCAGAAATTACATTCAACCGTATAATAAATAGAAACATATACAAATCAATTGCGGTCGCGGTTCGTTTGCTCGATCACCTCGAAGCAACGGAAGGTTCAAGGCGACGATCGCTGTCAAATGAATCACGGCTGATTGCGGATTCGGTGCAAACAAGTGCAATACCACAAGCGGACCGACAAAATACACAATCGCGAACGTATACATGTATATGTATAATACAGCCGGCGAAATAATCGGCGGGCTTATATAAACAATTATATAACTAAATACAAAAATACACCAGGGGTAACGGTTTTATCGGTGTCGAGCGGAATATGTAACGAGCAATTAATGGCCGTCGATTCGACGACGATTAATCGTTGGCGACTCGCCCCAACAAAGGCCGAGAGAGAGAAAAAACAATGACTTTACGTTTGTAATAGTGGGCCTTTATTCTATTACCGTGCGGCCCGGTCGGAGCGAGAAGAAATTCGACGAGCATTGTCAGCCGCGGACAAAGGGGCGTTCGCGTGACGTCACCTCCCTTTCCAATTTTGGTTACGTCATGACGGATTAAGGATCATCCGAGGTTTGGTCCTGTGAACCATAGAATCGCTGCCCTTGACCTTGCCTGTTGTTCCCTTTGACGGGTCGCTGAACTCTTCGCGATCTAGTCCGCGAATCCAACATCGCGGATATCGACTGCCGGCAAAAATTCTCCATGGTCTGGGACAAAATTGTGAGATAATAAAAAATGAAATGGTCGCACAGTTATTCGAAGAATGGCGACCATAGACGGGAAGGTCAGAATGCAAAAAAATAATCTGTGCCGCTGCGATGGCCACCCAAATATCTCCTTTGTTTGTATCGACATCAGGAACGCGTCCGCAGCATCACGATTAGCCGAGGTAATCGGCAATCGCGTACAAAGTTCGTCCATTAAGCCTGTTCATTATGAAATCCTGACCACGATAATAGATACCATCGTTATCTGCTCGTATAATTATATTATTTATTTCTCTAACTATGTTGCTCTTGTTGATTTTACCACAGTGAGATAAAATACGCGAGGACGTACTTGTATTTTCCAACCGAGACTTTCTAGCGAGTTAATGAATCATCGTGAAATGGTGATTCATAAACAAGCGACTTATCGGGGGACTTTCACGAGTCGTACGTCGGAGCCGAATCGCAGACATTGTGATAATTATGTAACGCGATAATGACGGCTCTCCGCTCGGCGGCGTTGCGAAATGAATTTCCCTTTTAATATTAACCTTCGCAACGACGATCGTTCGTTACGTTTGCCGCTGGAACTATCTCGTTGGTTTTTGCGCCGGGTTTGCTAGGTCGATTATTCTCCTCGAGATTGAGACGTACGAAAGTTAGATAAATTAACGGGGACACTCGCGGATTTCCATTCAAGGCCGTCGCAATAAACTTCTTTTCCTCGTTCGCTTTCGCTTTTTATCGCGGATTTGTCCAATTAACCGGGCCGTTTCGCAAACTCCCAATAATAATAGGCGAGCGGGCAGAACGTTTCAATCGGTTCACCTATAACGGTGATGAGGAATTGCATCGGTTTCCCCGGCATCTTTCTCTTTTTTTCCCTCCGTCCTCTGCTAATCGTTCGAAGCGAAGTTCTGAAAACAGACGGCCAATTAGTAGCCCCGTATATGCATTCTGTCCACGGTGAAAAAAGTTCGCCGCCGCTCGATTTATGGACGGTCGCGAACTATTAAAATGACATTTTAATGTTGCCTCTCGGCGAAGACGCGCTCGGCTCCTTTCCCTGAAAAATGCGTCCGTTCGCTGGAACTCGCGCCGCGCCGTGCCGCGCCGAGCCGAGCCGTCCGTCGTCGGACGAAATGTTGACCCGCTCGGGACGCATTCATTAGCGCCGGAATCACCCTAATCTCCGACAAATCGAATTCCAAACGGATGCGAAAATTCCTCATAGCTGGAAGGCGCTTAAATACTTTCGGGACGTGTCGAATCATCTACCAAATCCTATAATGCATTCTTCTCGTCCGGCCTCCATTTTAATTGGCCGCGCACGGATTAAGCTAACTATTTATATGTTTCAACACGTTACCTATCGATTATTTCATCGTTTTGAAATTTAGAATAAATTCTTTAACGAAAATGATTTCGGCGCTGGGTTCGATCAGAAAATACACTGAGAAGCCTATTTGCAAAAATTTATCGATTCACGTATCGATCTACAATTGAGATCATCCTAAGAATCGAGTGATTGCGTCTGTGGATAAATTATTAGAAAATGCTGTACAGAGTGTCCCATTCGAATAGACCCTACCAATTTTTTCCGAGATGGCAGACTGATTTCAGAGACAATAATTCCATTTCGTTTTTTTTCCGTCGCATTCGAGAAAGTATAGTCTGTCCCAGTTTCTACGAGCGGCCGTTACGGCGCGGGCAACGAAAAATGTGTCGATTCTTCGCTCAAATGATGAGGTCGATCCGCGTGTCGTGACTTCAGTGGAATTCCATGGTTAATGCACGAAAGGAGAGAATGCAGCTGCACCGTTGGTTGGTCGGCGGCGTGACGTCAATGACTGGTCCTTAGGAAAGGCCAAGGAGATAGCAGGAAACCGAGGAAGTCGTAAAAACTTGTCTTCGCGGGCTCGATTTCTGTTGTACAGGCCGGCCCTCGAGAAAAACAAAAACGCACACCCTACACGAACGTCCACCAATTAATCGAAAAATATCGCTGGGGCCTCCGTTGCCAATCGCCTTGTCATCTACTTAATTTTTACTTTTTCCTCCGAGAACATTTCCACACTGTTTTGGAAAGCGGGAGAAAACCCGTAATTGGACTGTCCTTGCGACAATTATTATTATTTATTTATTGCTTTAAACCATATAAGGCTTATACAGCACGTATAATAAAAATCGTACACCACACGATTACATTACGATATGCCTTAGTGTCTAACTTACAATTAGTTTACAGTAAATTTGTTAGGTTTCAACTACCTCATTGAAATTAAATTTTAATTGAGCATAACTTAATGAAATCAAAAATTATTGTCAGGCCTTTTATATCTGTGCCGCATAGAAAGGAATGGATAGAAACTGGGAGACAGTACTTGTATGGGAAAAGCGCTGATAGAAGCGTGCTTCTAGATTGGGCAATTGCCAAATAACATGATTTAGATCTTGTGATTCAGTACCCCACTCACAAGCACTGTCTAAAATAAATGTTAAAATAATTGTAAGCGTGGAAGTGAGAGAAAGAATATTATATTTATTATACTTAGTAATATGAATAACAGTACTTTTGTCAGAGCGAACGTTTTACATTTATACACGGCAACGTCTTACAAAGGAGTGTATGACGCAGTTTGATCGCGTTTGTTCTAGAAAGCCGAGCGCGACCGCTCTGTGTCGAAGACTGTTCTCAACAATAAAATGTTCTCAACAATAAAATTAACTCTGGCTAACGAAGCGTTTAAATTGTAGTGATTAGTCCTTTCGACAATTTCAATCGTGATGATTATTTCAGTCAAGAAGAGGGTCCTTTTTCTTTTTTGGGCTATTACAAAGCTGCAAATTATTCTAATTGGTCCGTATCGATCATTGACGGTAAACAACGATCTAGTTCCGATCTAGCAGATCTAGAACATACAGAGTTCTTAATTCTCAGTTGAATAATTCTCTTAAGAAAAATGAGAATGAAATCGCGGGGCAGGGGTCAAGGGTCCCAAGATTTCAGGATACGGGAAACGTCGTATCTGCGTGAATCTGCCAAGGGGGTTGAAGAGGAGTGTGGAGGGGGCAAGGGCGGGGAGGGGGGTGGGGTCTAACACCCCGTTCTTTCCGAAGCTATTCAGGGAAGCCCGGCACGGAATTCCATCGTCCATAGATCCCATCAGCATAGATGGAAACATTCTCTTTCTCCGCGGGACCTTTCGCGTTAGGCTAGTAGAAGTCGAGGGAATAAGCGGTTCTCTTTTGTGCCTGTTTCCTTCCCCGTATCTCTTCTCCTAGGGTTTTATCTCTCCTTGTTGGTTGGCCGCGAGTCTCGCCGCGCCGAGTCGAGCCGGGGCAGACATAGCCACGGTGTGTGCAAACCAGGTGGTAGTAGTGGTTGTTGTGGGAGGGGATACGGGTTGCATTGTGTCTCTAACGTGGGCATATCCAGCGAGGAGGCAGCGTAAGCGTGCAAATCCGCGGGCCCCGTGGACGAGAGGCACGGGCAACGGGTACCGGGCAACGGGTACGGACGCGGGTACGGGTATGGGTATAATCGTTTATTTCGCGTCGACCTTTGCGGGGCACTACGTCAAAATGTCAGACGCGACCCCGCCTGAGAGCGTAGGGAAGATGCACTGGGAACGTTGTAATGGGCTTACAAAGCGTAACAAACTGATGCGAGGTCAAACACACGACGGGCAATAAACACACGGAAAGATAAATGGGCCCTTAAGGTGCACCGAGCTCGCGAGCACCACCACCATCGCACCGCCCGTGGAACCCCTTTCCTCTTTCGTCTTTCTTTCGTCTTTCGTCTTCAGTCTCGAGTCTCGAGTCTTTCGTCTGTAGACTCGCGGGGGAAAGTGTTTCGTTGCATCCCCCGCCTTCTTTTTCACCGGGAGGAAAGATAATAGCGAAGTCGTTAGCGATTATTTACAAGGAAATTCCGGAACGATATTTATTATCGGCGGGCCCCATCTCGCGAGCACCGGCATTTTCGCGCCGGATATCGCCGGCCCCCTATCGGAACCCCTTTGACCCCAACCTCGATATACGGGGGTGAAGTTTTAATTACCGATCCCCGTCGCTCTCCGCAGCTTTCTTTGATTTAACCGAGCCGGACTCTGGAATGCTCGGCGTTATGCGAATCGGAGGCCGTACAATAACCTGAAGACCCTTTGCTCGAGAAACACGAGACCGCCGCAATTTCAGGCGAATTACGATGCCCGGAGAATCTTACGCTTGCAACTTTCTACCTGCGTGACTCTGCCATTTTATTTCGTAATGAAATCGTATCGAGACGAGCCCCCAATTTGATGTCCCGTTTCCCGTGAAAACGAGAAGAAATTCATTAATCGACTCGAGTATTCCTCGTTTGCGAAAGTAAACTAATAACACACGTGTTACAAATCCGTTCACCGATTTTAGTTTCTCACCTATTCTTATACATTGTCCCAACTCGTTTATGTTCGAGGATTTTCTTACGCAGTTCTCGCAAGAAACGATGCGATGGATCTGCCGCGTGTGTCTGACGAAGACTGGCACTTTCTACTCGCAGACGACAGAGCGGCGCGGCGCGGCGCGGCGTAGAAGAAGAATTTCGTAAATTCGCTGGAAGGTTCGAGGTGTTCTTATACATAGAATTGATCGTGACGCTCTCGCTGAAATTGGACGTTTGACGGAACGATATCGCCGGCACGGTGGGTTCCGCGGCTTTCAAAGATGGGGCCCCGAGATCGCCCGGAGCCATAAGTGACTTACGGAGCGTAACAAACTGACGCGAGTTTAAGCGCGGGACGGGCAATAAACACGCGGAAAGATAAATGGTCCCTTGGGTCCACCGAGGCGCTCTCGGGGAAAGTGTATCATTTCTACTAGATCTTTCGACTCGCACGGTCCCCGAGTAAATTCTACAGTTTTATCGGCCGGCTGCAGTTATAAATACTGATGGAACACGAAACCCACCGCTCGACTCTTCATCTTTAAACCCTTCACGGCGAACCCGCAATTCAAAACTTGCTCTACTTTGATATTACTGAACCGGTTGAATGTTCCACGATGAAAGCGGGAGTATCGAAATTGACTGAAACGATTGCAAAAATATTCTCGGTATCGAAAATTTCAACTTTCCAATTTGTCTTTCATTCGATAAATTACTTTGATTACGTGGCATTCTCGAAGCTGTTCATCGGGAATACATGAAATGGTTAAAAGTCGTACAACTGATGAAACAATTTTCTGTTCCAGATGCCACAGACAGTACCCTCCGCAGCCGGCTACTCGCCGTCGTTCGATTACAGCACATTCCAATTCGATCTGTCCCTCCTTTCGGACGATTATGGCGCGACAAGCGCGCAGAACACATTGAAACCAGCCCAAATCAAACAGGAAGCAGAATCGCCGCGTCCCGGCTCACCTATCACCACGTACTCGAGCCCACCGTATCCAGGCGCAGGTGGTGAACTGCCGCTATCCCCTAATTACTCGCACGAGGGTTCGCCAGGATACCCGACCAGTCCCTACTACGTACCCAGAAGCCCTCAGAGCGCACAATTTTACCCGACCAGCCCGGAACCGTCCGTCAAACAACCGGTCAAGAGGGAGAAGAGCCTCGATCTGCTGGCCATCTTGCAGGAATCCAGGTAAATCGATCATCGGCACCCTGAGAACAAAAACATCGACAGGTGTAGCACCCTACTGGTGTTCAATATAGAGGAATCGATCTTCCACATTTTTAGCAATTAGATTAACAATGTCTGTTTTCTTCCGATCGGTATCGTCGTCTTCGCTATTGGACCCCAGAATCTTTTCCCCGAACTGAAACATAATGACTAATCGAGACTTTCTATTCGAGGCACAGCGAGGCTCGGATTCCTCCGAATCGGTACCTCGTCTTTTTGGTCCCCCAGGGACATAATCGCATGCACACATTTAAACCGGGCACACGACACACACGCTGAAACAGTGTGATCGAGTCATAGAGTGACATCGAGGCCCCGGTGGCTCTGATTACAGGCTCTTGGCAGAGAGTCTGGGCTACCGAGAGGACTCGACGGACTGTACGGTGCCGTGCACGCCGCCCCGAACGGAAGAGGACATCTACAACAGCCTTGACGCGGACTTCTTCGCGAAGAAGGAAGATGCCGCAGTGCAGGGTCACCCGTTGCTGAAGGAAATCCTGTTCAAGGAGGAGCCGCGTAGCTGCAGCAGCACCAACAGCGTCGCGAGCAGTTCTTCAGGTTTGACGTCCTCCTCGTCGACGACTTGCTCGTCGCCCGATCCGATCGACCTCGAGACCAACAGCTCCCCGTTGAGGAGTTTGCTCTTCAAGGGTGTTAGAAAGGACTTCGCCGACGTCACCAGGACGAACGTGTTGAAACTCGAGAGAGTGCACGACGACGAGGTCGGGAATCCCCTGCAGAAGGAGGAGGAGCTGTTCAAAGACGGACAGAAGAGCGACCACCAGTTGCTGAGGGAGGTCCTGAGGGACACCAGCTTCCAGAAGAAGTACAACCTGAGACCCGTCGACCTGGGGAACGTCGGCACGGGGTTCGTCGAGGACATGGAACCCGGCGAGTGCGTCGGGGATCTGACCAGAGAACAAATCGAGCCTGTCCTCAGCCTCGCCATTCAACAGCTGCAGAAGGACTTTGACAACACCTGCGTGGCGCTCGGCATTCATCCAGGTGAGCCCCTACGACTTTTGCCTCTATGCTCCTCTTCTAGCTCCAATGGACCCAAAAGATTTGCACAAGGTCTCCAGAGTAGATTTTAAAATCCTTCCAATGTACTCACCATTTTGTCTTCCTCCTACTCAGTTTTGTCCCAAAGTACGCAGTCTATTCGTAACTAATTCCGTTCAGGCAGCGCACGAGTTCACAAATTGTAGCGAAGGGTCATTAGCAACCAACTGTTTCTCAGCCCGTGAAAATCGCGAGCATAATTGCTCGTCCGTGACAAAAAAAAAATGGTTGATTGTATGAAAATTACACGGCAATTTACAGTGTCCCACAGGGACAGCCTGGGTAAAAAAAGTGTTCCGCACCGTTAGAGGACTTAATGGCCGCTCGGCAGATTGTGGCATAATAAATATATAAATCGTGGAGATATAGTGCTTGGCTGGTAATAAGAAGGTGCGTGAGTGTCCATTAGACACTTAGGCCTTCTTGCTACCTTGCCGCGGGCGACGCTTCGACGTTATCTTCGTGGACGTAGGAGAGCGACCGGTTCGACTATTAGTTCGTACCGTGATGTCATGCTCGGAATAAGTTACGAACTCGCGCATCGTAAGCGTTAGTGAGTGGTTACGAAATTTCGAGGCTTCGCTCAAGGTCACCGGGGCTATAGCACTTCCGCTACAGTTCGCCTGGCCTGGACATTCTTGATTGTAGGATAGAAAGTTTCTTATTCTGTGATCAGTTGACTGCGGATCATTACGAGTCTATTCGCGCATTTCTAAAATACTAAGTAACACGTATGTTAATAAACATCAGTGACATTTCTGCTATATTCTTACATAACCCATGAAACTTGGAATTTGCACGAAGATCCAAAGTCTACCGATTAGCAGCTTGTTGCGTGATTAGAAATTCCTTATCATTTGCTACAATACAGAATGAGAACGACATTTGATTTTGTTGACGTAGAAGCATGACCGTGATAGATATTGCCTGGCAAGGAGTTAATGAAACAGCCAAGACGGTGATGTTAAAAAATTGAAGAAATTGAGGAAAGAAATAGTAGGAAGTAAGGTATGAACGGCGCTGTTGTTGCAGAGCCACGACGCTGGAGTGCAGCGGACGTAGCCGCCTGGATACAATGGGCCAGAAGGCAATTGCAGTTGCCCTCGGTGCCATTGGAGAGCTTCAACGTCGACGGCGCAACGTTGACGTCACTCACGGAGGAGGAGTTCTGTCAGCGTGCACCTCAGGTGAGTCGAATTCAATCCCTCCCCAATTATGCAACCCCTGCGCGCCTTCTCTCGTGTTCTCTCCGGGTTCTCGCTCGTTAACCCTAAAGAATGCAGTCTCGAGATTATGCAACTTATCTAGTAAATAGAAATTTCACTCAAAATCGCCGCGCCGCGCCGCGCCGCGCCGCGCCGGGGTCCCTATTCGTTCGAAAGCAACGGAAACAGGCGAGTCGTCGAACGAGCCGCGCGGTAAATTTAGATTTGATTTCAAATTAACCAGGTAAACAATTAGAAAAGTCAAGTCGTAAATGAATCGCGAACGCGACGCTCTGCCACGCTCTGCCACGTTATCTGCAATGTCGCAGACGTTTTTTCGAAAGAGGTTATCTGTCACATCCAACCAAGAATTTACAACGGATTTCGTTTTTGGCGTTATCGCTCGGCGAAACTACTCGCTCGCAGATAATGCAGCCTCAGGTAGCGAATTGTCTTCTGGACAACAACACGATTTATCTTACATAGACATTCTAGAACTCCTGTTCCTGAAACCCCAACCAAGAGCAACGCGAGCGCGAGATATCTCGACAGAAAATTTCTTACGGTCTCGCTCGCCTGCAATTAGCACAAAAACCAAAGGGGGGAAAAAAAGAACATGGCAATTGGTCCAGAACCGGACCACTCTCCCACAAATTATCCGGTTGGAAGAGTAGACTTTCCCAGAGGAAACTGGTCAACCAAGGAAGCCTGGAAAACGCATTCCTCCCGCTTATCCGATCGAGCGAATAAAGATAGAAGCGACACGGTTCGAACAGTCTTTGGAGAAGAGCAATCGGAAGCCTAATGACACGCTAACGAAAACCACTATAAACGTCGAACCTCGCACTTCGAAGCTACCGTGAGAATGTATTCGTAATTTCTCTAAATTCTTCGCAGTTCTTATGCTAAAACGATGGACAAACTGCAACTTTCCGTTTAAAAATTCGATGTCGCGAAGTTCCCCGCGTCGTCGCGTCCAAGTAAACCATACAGAAGCTAGACTGCGAATTTTTATGCAAAATAAAATTATGTTGAAATGGGAGCTAGAGATGGGATCTCTTTCTCGTTTAATACTACTCGTCTACGCTACACTGGATCGAGTATGAAGTTACGCTCGCGTTTTATCAGCCGGCCGATCGATTCTGCGAATAAATCGCGCGTGGCCATTTTGTTGCGGGTGGAGAGATGAGAAGGAAATGACGCGGACGGAGAAGAAGCTCGTGTCCGGCGATCGATAAATAAGCTAATGACGCGATTCGCTCGAGAAACGCTTGCGGACAAGGTAAGGTAAGGTCCGGTGAAAGTGAATTTCCTGGAAATCGGCGGCACGGTTGTCCACGCTTCTTTCCTCGTAGTCGAACGGGCCAGAACGGCATGAGTAAGCAACTGGCGTAATAATACGGTTCGCGCGCCGCTTAACGGAACCAGGATTCTCCCGATACCTTTTGCGCATCGCGCGGAATACATACATCGTTTTAGTGCGCGACCGATTGCGAGATCTCTGTATCGAATGCGCTCGGGGACCGTTAGCCAGCTCGTTTCCACCGCGACGTACATAAATCCCGCGACAAAAAGATGCATTCCCAAAATTTCTTACATGCACAGTATCATCAGGTATACTTTAACCATCGAATCGCGGAAAGATCCGCTTTTTTTTTTAGTTACAAAAATGTTCCACTTAAATTTTCTGATCGCCTTATTAAAATTTTGAAAGTATTGCGAATAGTGATGAGCTTTGAGCACGTTCAAGCGGTATCGATTCCTTGCGACAAAGAATGATGGTATCATAAGCATGTATGATTCTCTGGTTATCAAAAAGTATCGATCCCTAATGATAGTTGCTCGGAAGCCTCGATCCTTTATAAGTACATCTTGGATGGGTTTGTTATCGATACTATCACAATCCTGTGGAGTCGAGTCGACTGAATGACAAGTACTCTTCGTACGCCACAAGAAGTCCGTCGAAACAGCACAGGGGCAAAGGGGGTCCTCGCTCGCAGCCTATGGTTATGCTTTGACGTCACACACTTGAGCCAATAATTCGGCTAGAACCGAAAGTTCGTGTGGAATGACCCAATCGGATTGCATGCTGCCGCATTCCTTTCGAATTCCTGCCAGGAGACTTCTTGTGACGTACGGGGTGGTAAGTACTGTCCGTACGCCATAAGAAGTCCCTCGAGACCGCTGAGGGGCAAAGGGGGTCCTCGCTCGCAGCCAATGGTAATCTTTGACGTCACATACTTTAGCCAATAATTCAGCTAGAACCGAAAGTTCGTGTGGAATTACCCAATCGGACGGTTTGTTGTCGAATTCCTGCCAGAAGACTTCTTGCGGCGTACGAACAGTACGTTCAAAACGGTGTAGACGTGAATTGCGAATGTAACGATACCAATTTCATCCAAGACGCGATACAAAATACTACTTGGTATCATTTCGGCACGTACTGCTATCACAGATCGACTACAAGTTCCTTATCTTTTGATACATATCGAAACACCCAAACAAGTTCTTCATCTTTAACTATCCGCGCCCTGAATTTTCACTTAATTACCCGCGCGGTGTATTTTGTACATCATATTTATCACTGTGTGATTAAGTACATATATCATTGTATTATATGTATATGAATGCACAATACTGCGTGTGCATTCGGTGGACACATTGGGAGTAGGTTACATGAAGCGGCAGTGGTGGGGGAAGCCGCGCTGTGATACGACATAATATTTTGAAATAATGGTGTACTTTTTACACCACCGCGGTTAGTTAAAGGTTAAGTATCGAATTGTTTGAAGATCGTGAGAAAGACTTGTATCGCGCTCATCACTAATTGCGAACGCTCGCAGTTTCCTTATCCGAGCCCGTAACAAAAGTTTGGAAAATATCGTTGCGGGCGCGAGTGATTATGAAAAATCGCGACGTTTGCGGAGACGCGTTATCTTTTTGTCGCGGAGTGTACACACGTCGCGTCGCGGTTCCGATCGTCGACATTTGAGTCGCGCACGAATGCAAAATAGCCGCGGCTTCGATGTTTAGAAACGTCCATTTGTCTTCGGAGGAGATTAGCAAAACCGAGGAGACGACCTCTCTTTGCCGCGTACGTTTCTCGTATTCATTTCACTCGGTTTTCGCTCGGGGTGAATCTTCTGCCCCTCTCCTCCGCCCCTCCTCCTAGTTCTCCTCGTCCTCCTCGTCCTCTTCTTCTTCTTGTTCTTCTTCGCCACGGAGAAACGGTACTTAATTCTTGTTATCTTGTTTCATACGTTTCGCTGCCGGGAGATGTGGATTTATGTTTGGTCACATGTAACTGATGGCTTTGATGCGGCTGCCGCCGAGATAACTTTATACCGCGGGTTTAAAGACCGGAGCAAAGACGTCGGTGCATTATTTAACGTTTTCGGCGGTGTACACATCACCGGGTCCCGCTTCGTTGCAACTCTGTATGCAGGCCTAATAAATATCGTCCGCTCATATTGATTAACGCTCCCCGACGGAAATGATATATCCGACGCGCGGTGATGTTTGCGAATACTTTCATCGAGACAGCGGCACGCGGTGTCGTTCGTTACCGAAGTATGCCACGGTAAATAATCGTCGAGAATAAACACTAGGTTCGTTAATTATCTTTCTACGGGTGTACAAAAATGATCAGGCTTTTATTCTATACTAGAGTCGTGAAACTTCTCTAGTTATTTTTGTAAAGATCTCTTAATTATTTATTTCCTGTCAGTTTCAACGTTGGCAGGCTGGGCTGCTAGTTGGTAACATTCTAAACAGCATATTTTACACTTACCAACGTACGAGAGCATCTGCTGACGATTCGAATTATATTGCACCAGCAGCAAGTGCAGAAAATGGCACCTTCCTTAAAGCACCTGCAGGGTTCGAGAGGTCAAGCAAGGTTGACTATATTTTTCTTCGCGCATAAAATTGCGAGGGTTCTACCGATGTTCCAGGCAACCCTTTAACGCTTCGTCTAGCGGATGAAATCTTCTGTTACGCAAACGGACCCAAAAAAAGAAAAATGATTAGATTACGTTGTGGAGAGCGAGTTGCGATTTATTAAAAAATCCTTAGCCACGGGCCACAGGCTTTCAATAATTATGAAATAATCGCCGGTGGATGTGTTGAAATGCAAAGGATGGGTTTGGTGTCGATTGAAATGGGTTTCCGAGTTCCTCGGTTCTCGAGTGTTCGAGGGATGTCCGAAAAGCGTTCATTAACGGCTGGCACCGAGCACGTCCAAGAGGATAATAACTCGTCCGGTAATGTATTGAACGGCGAGTTCGAGGCTCGAGACTGGATAATGGTCACGATCCATGATGAGACCGGGCAGAGAATTTTGCAATGCAAACGCCTAGCCGTCGAGGAGTAACGGTCTAGTTCGTAAGAGCGGAGGAACCCGGTCCCGATACACACCGATGTACATATATCGGCAGACGATCTCTGTCTCTTGAAATCGTACGTACCACTACGTACCGAACGCAATAGAAATTAATGGCGAACGAAATGCCTGCGCGCATCGCGGTGCATCGACGAGCGCATCGCAGCGCGCAGGGGGTTAAGGTAGTCATGCATAATGGATTCAGCTTTACGTCTTGTAATTGGATAATTATACTACGGTTGCGCGCTGCGCGGCAGTCTCCGTAACGTGGAATCATGAGCATGCTCGCGGTTATGCGCTATCTATAATTTCGTAGATTCTTCCCTCGTTCGCGTGGCCTTCGATAGGATCCTACTCGCTTTATTTCCACCCGTGACAAGCGAATCGATGCACTATCCCTTTCAAATTCCTTAGCGAGACTCCAGCAGCTGTCTTCGACGCTGGTGCCAGAGCTTCGTGGAAAAAATTTAATTTCTATATTAGCCGCTCGGAGTCTAAGGAAAGATAATTTTCCAAATAATTCGACCTCCTGAAGCTATCCACAGATTCGGATAACAAATTATGCAAGTGCGAACGATTAACGAATCCCGGAGGCAAGGTTGAAAACGAAGGCACACATTGGCCTAGAACAATTAGCGCGAGCGCGATGTATAATTCATCGGACTCGCATCCATTCTATTCAGGCATCGGTAAAAATGACAGTTTCACAGGACAGTTTGTTCCCTCGCGGATCGCATAAATCCGGCGATATCGATCTCGTTATCCCAGATCCTTTATTGCTCCGGATCATAATTCATGAGCCGGATAGGCGAAAGACGGGTTGCTAGGCGAGAGCGCGGGGCTCCCGGCTGCGGTCCCTCTCGATCGCGGCGTTCGCCAGAAATTGAACGGTGCGAAGCGAAGGTTAAAGAAATTCATAGCGTTCGCGTACGTACGCCGAAGAAGTCATTAATGCATCCCGCATTCGTTATGGACGTTCGGCGTGCGAGCCGACTCGCAATAATGGTCCGGTGGGAATCCGATTCCCGGAACGATTTCCGAGCGATCGGCCGCACTGCGCCGCGCCGCGCCGCGCCGGTTCCCATTGCCACGACATAACCGAGCATGGCAGCTGAAATTACACGGGGGCCCGCATCTTTATTTTCGATCGTATTCGTACTCTTCTGCCCGGTTGTCTCGCGGAATCGCAGAACCGAGTTCCTCCGGTTCGACGTGTTCCCCGATCGAATTCGAGTTCGAACAGAGTGTGAGAGAGAGAGAGAGAAAGAGAAGGGAGAGAGAGAGAGTGCTCCCTGCATTGCAATTTGCATCGGATGCACTCCGATTTCCCGAACGACTTAATACGTCGCGGGACCGATCGCGAGCGTCCGACCAAGTAGCAATCTGAAATCATTCGGCCGGCATTAGCCTCGATCATCGGTATCTTCCACCGACGCGACGTACCGACCTCGCGTGGGAAGCTGCCCGGTGAAAAATATGCAAATGATTCGCGTGCATCGCCGCAGACCAACCAGGCTTTCCGAGCAACCCAGCCGAACGATTACATGCTACTTTCTCGTTAGACGTAATTGATAAACGGTGCACACTGTTGAGAGCTAGTTGAATTAAGGTCGGAAGCGGAAAGAAACGGTGCAGGGGCTAATTGAGAATACTCGGATCGAAAAAATACCGGTCGAAAAAAATTTTCATTCGATCCAGCATCCTGTGGACAGAGAGTTTTTGTCCTCGAGTGTCAGCGTATCCGAGAATTTTGCGAATCGGCGCGACGCGACGGGCCGTTCCGGGAAGACGGAAAACAAAACGGGTAGCTGCTGCGGCGACTGCCCCCTCCCCCCCCCCCCCCAGGTGCAACGACTCGGATGCACCGTTTGCCGACAACTAGAACTCGATTCGCGTTGCAACTCGTACACAGAAACCGTAGGCAGCGGCGCGGCGCGCGTCATCTGCCGTGTGTGTAGCCTATGCAGTCGCGGTTGCGGCGCATAACTGCATCTAAGGTGCGTTCGTTTGACTGTTCCCCGTCCCCTCTTCCTCTGCCCCGTGCTCCTCCTGCCCCCCTGTCGGAGGCCTGTGCAGCTTCCACGAGCAGCAGGATTGGCGCTCGTGTGCACGGACGCGCTATTTGCCCGGCAGAAACGATCGAAAAGTGGGTCAACGGTTGCCTGAATGCCTGGCTGGTTGCCTGGCTTGCTGACTCGCTTGCCTGGCTGCTGGCTAGCTGACTGACTGGATTGCTCGACTGCCTGTTGCGTCTTGAGACGCGCTTTCTCTTCTGCTGCGGCGCGGCGCGGCGCAGCGCGGCGCAACGACTCCGTCGACTCTGGAATTCTAACGCTTACGTAGCCACCTCCTTTTCACCTTGCCTCCCACCCCCTTTTCATTCGAACGATCTTGGACTCTTATCACTCTGCTCGCTTCCTTCTTGCCTATCTGCTTCGAATGCTTCCTCAAAGTTTGCTATCACATTCGCAAAATGGAAACTGTACAGTTCATTGTTGCTGCACAACGGTCAGTCGAATAAAGTTGCAACGAGATCGAGAATCCACGCAAAAATGCATTCTACTTACGAACCGTCCACCAATTAATTAACAAAGGTTTCGCGACCGCGATCGAGCTGCCCATTCCTATTTGGTGACCACGCATCTCTTTCCATTCAACACCTCTTTCTGCAGCACGCGGTTGCCAGTCGGCTTAATTGTTTTACATTACCAGGGTACCCCGACAAGACATTATTAATCCTTGGTCGTGATAAATTTATCTACTTTATCATCTTCGTTCTCCGTCTCGTTCCCAGCATTCTCCTCTTACTGCCGAATGCCAGCCGTATGCCAGAACGTATCCGAACACATTCGTGGAATGTCCTACCTGTACCGAGGGGCAGGTATTCATGCAAATGAAGTCTGTATGGAGTCGTTCGCGATAACGTCGTTTTCGAAAATGCAGGAACAACTCTCGCGAACGCATTACACCTACCTGCGCGGCGCGGCGGTGATCCTCTGTCATGAATATTGAACAAAGTGTAATCGTCCGGGGCAAATCGTTGTAAACAATCCGATCCCGCTTGTACAAAGCGATGAACATTCAATGTTTAATTCGCCGGATGCGTTTGTACCGATTTATCTTCCGCGGCGCGCTCGTACACGAAGAAACTCTGTTCCCCAGAAAATTTTTTATTAACCCTTTCATTATATACAATAATTAAGCAAATCTTGTGCTAATTGCTGACGATTATGGTACCCGCGAGATCTTTAACATTTTTTTCCCGAAATCTGTGTCGATAGAACTTCATGCCAAAAGAGTAATGATTCCCATGAAGAACAGATACAGGTCTCCAACTGTTAAATTGTGTGTGTCTTCTGCAAAAATGCCTCTGCGGCCGATGTGTGCGTGTGTGTGTGCGGCCGTGCGCGTGCGGTTTAGGCGTCCTGGACGCCAGTAGGTCTTAGGACGAGTCAGGCAACGCATCAAATAAACTGTTTTCCTTTGCAATTCAAATCGAATTAAAACTGTTTCCCGTCTGCGTCGTTCGAAATCGAACACCAACAGCAAAGAGTCGAAGCTTAATGACGTTATTCTTCGTTTATTGTTTCAGTGCGGAAGCATGTTACACGCACAGCTGGAAATTTGGAAGGCGGCCGTCGAAGAGTCGCCGCGCAACACATTGGCGGCTTCCTGGAGCCCCGCTGGTGTTGTTCAAACCCCGAACAACAACGCGACAGGCACGTCCACGATTGGAAATGCCGCTAACGTCAGTGTGAAAAGCTCGTCTTGCAGCGTAGACTTCTCCGATGGTGAGTCCACTTCTCAAGTGTCATACTCTTCGCTTGTGGCGTACGTTTCCCTCCAATTAATCTTGCTCTATCGGGACTACAAGTTGTTGATCTTCGCAGCTAACAAAAGCTTATTAGGATGTCGAGATAAGACACGAACCTTTTCCGATCCTCGATCTTCCGATCCGAATCCTATTTTTGGGTAAGCTTCGTAACAAGAGAGCCCTATGCGCAATTGGCTCCAAGTCCCCAAGGACTCTGGGATCTTGTGGAAGGGTAACCAGGATCATTCACAGAGCGAAGGGGCTCGGGGTTTTGTTTGCAGAGGAAGACGAGGACTGCGGTTCCTCGCAGGCTGGTTCTGGAGGCAGTGGAGGAAGCACCGGTGGTAGTGGCGGCAAGATGAGGAACGGAGGCTCGCACATCCACTTGTGGCAGTTCCTGAAGGAGCTGCTTCAGAGCCCGGCGGTGCACGGGTCTTGCATCCGCTGGCTGGATCGGGGCAAGGGCGTGTTCAAGATCGAGGACTCGGTGCGGGTGGCCAGGCTCTGGGGCAAGCGGAAGAATCGGCCGGCCATGAACTACGACAAGCTGAGCCGCAGCATCAGGCAGTACTACAAGAAGGGGATCATGAAGAAGACGGAGCGGAGCCAGAGGCTGGTCTATCAGTTCTGCCATCCGTACTGCCTCTAAAACGGCCTCGTTGCACGGGCTTCGGGCCAGGGTGTTACCTCGGCGCGCCTCGCCCGATCATTCTATTTATTCCGCGACGACGAAAGGTCGCGCGCGTGCCAGGACGTGGCTGAGCTTCGTCCTTATCCCCCGAGTATTTATTGAAAAGCGCCGGGGTACGCGCACCCGTCGCGAATCCCTCTTCGAGCCCTCGCCGTCCCGCGACAACGGATATCGTTGTCGATTCGACGACTCGCCGATTTCAGGTGTCCAAGGTTCTCTCGCCAGGTCCCGAAGTGGGTCGCGACGAACGGCTCCCTCCACGTGCAATTTTTCTTTCCATCTTCTGTCGTTCTCTCGTCTTTATCTACCTGTTGTCGCGACACGCGTGACACGCGTTTTATTTTTGTGCCTGCTTGTCGTTTTGCATGCATGAGTGCGTGCCTGAAGCTAAACGATCCACCGTGTCCGGTACGCTATCCCGCGGGGATAACGCCGCGACGCGGATGGGTGTTTCTAGTACGCCCGTTTTGGGCGACCCCTATCCACCCAACCCCCTCAATCCCCAAAATCATTAACGAACCCCCCCTGTCTCTCGTCCCGATTAACCCGTTGTAACATATGAATCATCATTCTCTTATAATTAAGTTGATTCCGCATCACAAGAGCCACTATCTCGCCGCGGCGGCTGGTCGAAAGACTGCAGCCGGAG
Organism: Lasioglossum lativentre; assembly: GCA_916610255.1. Classification (NCBI taxonomy): domain Eukaryota; kingdom Metazoa; phylum Arthropoda; class Insecta; order Hymenoptera; family Halictidae; genus Lasioglossum; species Lasioglossum lativentre. The sequence goes on from OU744355.1 coordinate 22,760,724, forward strand.
AGCCGCGTTAAGGTTGCAGCCGCGTCCCAAAGACGGATTCGTCGATCCCGAAGCCTCTCGATCGCTGACTTGCTCTATTTGCTCAATCCGAAGCCTCCTAGTTCACCAATAATCAGTTTCTTAACACATTCAACGCCGAGGACAAGAAAATTTCACTAGCTGCCAGTTCTTCGACGCTTTGAGTGCCACCGGAAATGGGAGACAGAATTATTTGGTCAGAAATGTGTAAATGAATGTTCGAAAGAAAGAGTATTCGATAAGTTACTTTGATTTTCAGGAATTTTTCAAACTGCTGGCTAGGCACACTTGAAGCGTTGAAAACGCGAAGGTATCTTTAACGAATAAAATTCACGCGAAATATCCAGCCTCTGAACGCGTTAACGGACCCCTCGTCTTTCATTGGTGGATTATTTCTAACAAGAGGAGAGCTTCGAAATCGCTTCCAGCGATTAAAAACCGCGTTCAAAAAGAGGGTCGAATTATTTTTGTCGGCGCAGAGCGTGTACCAGCAAGCCAGCGCCATCCTGATTACCAGTAATGTACCATACACACGAGCTAACACTAACGTCGCACTAACGTAACTTCTAAGTAACGTAATATCGTATCGCTAACAGAACTAGTATTGTTACTATGTTGATATACTATCGGTAATATTACTGCAGCACTACTAACGGCCTGATCGCCACCTCGATGGCAGGCTAGCGTTAACACTAAATCGGTATTATATATCGTCGTGGCAACGGCAGCGTGTCATCACCGCACCTACGGCCGCTGTTTCGCTGGTACAGGCACTACGCGCGTTGTTTTCTTTCTCTTCGACGCGGTGTGTCTATCGCAGACGATTCGAGAGGCTCTTGGATCGGGATCGACACTCGAAATCCACGCTGGGAGGTACGTCCCGCGATCATTTTCGAGTGAGACCGTCGTCAACGGTCGCCGCTCTGCTTCGAGAACGGCTAAACGATGATTAATTTAAAAAAAAGAAAAAATACGAGACGGAGAACCGTCTACGAAAAAAAAAAAAAAGGGAAGAAACCGCTCTTCCCTCTCTGTTCTCGAGATTGTTTACCAGCCCCGGTCGCACCGGAACCTCGAGCCCCGTACGATTCGGGGATCCGAGGATCGACGGATCCACGGTCCGCGGACGATCCAGCGCGCGGAACCATTCGCTGCTGCTCGATCCGTCCCGTCGTTCCTACTTTTGTCCAGTTTCGCAGAGAAACCCGACGGTAAAGCGAGTTGTTTCTTCGGGCGCAGGACGGAACGCGTCGGGTCGATCGTGCGATAGAGTACGAGCGTAGCTGCTATTTTTATATAGCATTTTTGATGCCGGTATTTTTCTAGCGAGTCGAAAGTATTTTTCGAACCGTATTTATTCACGAGGATATTCTGATACGCGCGAGACGAAGAGTCTGAAATTTAACGCATTTTCTACCGCAGGCTCTAGATTTTTTTACCGTTAGGTCGTCCCGAGCCACTCGATTCTCAACGGAGTAACAGAGTATTTTGCTATCGTATATGTATATTTGAAAGGATCGAGTGGGCAGGCTGTTATCTTTAGCCAAACAAAATTGTTGGAATGTTTCCGAAACCGCTTGCACATTCCCGAAGCAATCGCGTCGTCAGGGTAATTTTGAGCGTCGAGAGCGTCTAGCTCGCGGCAAGAGTTGCACGCACCGGAGGATCCGTTTCAGGGTGGATTTTCTGCGACGCCCACGGATCGAGAAATTGAATAGTGCCTTCCGAAGTGCCTTCCCGATGGCGTTAGCTAGTTCGCAAAAATTCCCGGTCGATCTGCCACGCGTCCTTTTGCGGATGCGTTGCGACGCTGCTCGCCGGACGGAGCGGAAAATCTCGGCTGGCGCGCGGCGTGAAACGATCGCGAAGTGCCGGAGAGGCGATCGTATCGTCCTGGAACACGCGATTAGGATTACCCGTCCCGTACCGTACCGATGAACGCTATTACCGGCGCGGGGTTTCTTTGAAAGCTTCGCGGTGAACGACGACCGTGGATTGCTCGAGGCGCGAACGTTTGCGCGACTGGTTCTGGTGATTTTGGTCCCATATATCTATGATATATTAACGTTGTATGTTCCATGAACGATCTAGCATGTAAGCACACCTTAGCCACGTAGGACACACACCGGCGACTCACGTGAGCCGCCGTTAAGTTACTCCAAGAGATTTCTCCTTCTCCTCCTTCTCCCTCCTTTATGTTTTTCGTTTTACCTCCTTCTGTATCAACTGTTTTCTCGAAACGCTGTCTTCCGCTGGCTGACATGACGTCGTAAACTTCGTGGTACGTCGCCACGTCGGAAATAAAATTCATTAACCACTGGTAGGTCATCTCCTTCATTCTGTTCTATCGGTTCATCCCATCGGCGATGCGATATATTCGCAACGATTACTGTTTTAAATATGTTTTTCAACTGAAAGAATGATACGCATGAAGATTAACAATTGTTATTATTAGACTCTGGATTTTATGGATTTATGGCGAAAACGAGTACGTGCAATTTAGAAGAGTGGAAACATTAGAAGAGTATTTATATATTATTTTCACTATATTCGAATTATTAGCGAACAATATAAATTAATATTTAGCTCCTGTGTCTTGCAATTGATGCGCCAATACGTTTTATTTTCCATAAAGATCCGGAGTCTAGTTATTATGTACCTTATTTCCCGAAAATCCAAATGAAAAATCGCATTATGCACGGGACAATCTGACAGCTCGGACGCGAGCTATCCCGTTCCCGAGAGTCCAGCGAGAGGACAGCGTTCGCAGCTTAATTTTCCCGTGTACCCGTAAGTAGTAGTAGCTCTTACGTTTCTAAACATAAAGATTTTCCACTAAGATTTATTTAAACTATCTCCGAATGCACTCGGAATTGCCGACGCGTTCACCGGGCTCCCCGAGACACTAATTTCTCGTTGTTCCGCTCGTTAATTGGTTTCAAGTATCAAGCCGACCGTTCATTCCGCGCGTTAAATCGCCGAATTAACGGCGATCGCGACATTCCGTCGATACTTCAAGTGAAATTACATATCAGCGGAATTTCTTTTACGTTTCAATGGAATTCCACCGTCGACCTTCGACCCGGTGAACTCGTCGCAGGTTCTACTAACACAAGATTGTTCGCTCACTGAATACCGGTTGTACATACATCTCGGCGTTAATCATTTTGTACGTTCGTTTTTATTTATTTAATTGAGTTTCCGTAATCGTATTAATATATTGTACGCGTAGCCGTTTAGGGAGAGATTGCAGGTGCAATAGACGTCCCGAACGTTGAACACCGTTCGCGTGGGTCTGGTTTTTAGTGTTCACGTTCGGTCCATCGAACGGCACGTCCATTCTGTTGTGCGGCGTAACGAATGCTCGGTACGATCACCGTGGCGATCAGAAATGGAGGTCCGCCTCTTC